>CM055116.1:153534849-154134849 GCA_029206835.1 Rana muscosa | reverse complement strand
AGGGGCGCTTTAAAAAAATATATATATATTTTATTGTTCATTTTAATTTATTTATTTTAGTTTGACATGTTTTTCCGCCCCAAATTTTTTTTTGATCACTTTTATTCCTATTACAAGGAATGTAAACATCCCTTGTAATAGGAATATGGCATGACAGGTCCTCTTTACAGTGAGATATGGGGGGTCAATAAGACCCCACATCTCACCTCTAGGCTGGGAAGCCTGAAAAAAAAACAAACAAAAAAAACAATCTTGGCTTTGATCGTAGCGGTGAGTCGGTAGAAGCACCGGAGGGCAGCAGGAGGAGGTCATCCCCTCTCACCTTCCGTAAGAGCGATCAAGCGGTGGAACAGCCGCTATGATCATGCTTATGGTGCAGGGAATCGCCAGCTGAAAAAGCGAATATCTGAATGATGCCTGTAGCTGCACCCATCATTCAGATATACCCCCACAAAGTCAAGGACGTCATATGACGGCCGGCGGGCGGGAAGTGGTTATTGCGGAGTATTGCCGGGTATTGAGGAGTATTGCTGGGTATTGAGGAGTATTGCAGGGTATTGAGGAGTATTGCAGGGTATTGCGGAGTATTGCCGGGTATTGCGGAGTATTGCCGAGTATTGCCAGGTATTGCGGAGTATTGCGGGGTATTGCGGGGTATTGCGGAGTATTGCAGGGTATTGCGGAGTATTGCCGGGTATTGCCGGGTATTGTGGAGTATTGCCGGGTATTGTGGAGTATTGCCGGGTATTGAGGGGTATTGCAGGGTATTGAGGAGTATTGCAGGGTATTGAGGAGTATTGCGGAGTATGGCAGGGTATTGCGGAATATGGCAGAGTATTGCACAGTATGGCAGGGTATTGCAGGGTATTGCACAGTATGGGCAGGGTATTGCAGAGTATTGGCAGGGTATTGCAGAGTATTGCACAGGGTATTGCAGAGTATTGCACAGGGTATTGCAGAGTATTGCACAGGGTATTGCACAGGGTATTGCAGAGTATTGCACAGGGTATTGCAGAGTATTGCACAGGGTATTGCAGAGTATTGCACAGGGTATTGCAGAGTATTGGCAGGGTGTATTGCAGAGTATTGGCAGGGTGTATTGCAGAGTATTGGCAGGGTGTATTGCAGAGTATTGGCAGGGTATTGCAAAGGGATGGCTGAGCAGGGATGGATGGATGGCTGGATCTGTGACTGCAATTGTCACAGATCCAGCCCACAGCGCTGCTGCCTTGATCTGCTCCCTCCCCTCTCCTCTCACACTGTACCGATCGGTACAGAGAGGGGAGGGAGGAACCGGCGTCATCACATGACGCCGGTCTGTTTACAAGTGATCGCTCCGTCATTTGACGGAGCGATCACATGGTAAACGGCCGCGATTAGCGGCCATCTACCGTGATCCGTGATGCGCCGGGTCTTCCGGACCCGGCGGTCACGGACATATCCTGGAGCGCGCCCCAGGGGGCGCGCGGGAGCAAGATTCTGTGAGGACGTCCCTTTGACGTCCACTCAGGATAACTCGACCGTGCTGTGGACGTCTTTTGTACATGGCGCGGTCGGCAAGTGGTTAAACTCCAACAGACAAGTTTATTTTCCTTGCTTGGAACAGATTGGGAAAAAGGTTGAAGACAGCAATAGAATTGGGTAGGGAGATAGGTTCAGGCACGTGGCACCCAGTTACCCTATTCTCCACTCAAGCCTGAGTGGGTTTTACTCACCCGGATAGATCCCTTTTACAGTTCTAGCAGCCGGAGTGGAGCACAAACCTGTTACAGATTTAGTCCCCTTCAAAGACAAGTTCAGGAGATCCTCTGCCACAGAATCCTTTAGTTCCTGAATTTAGAACTCTTTAGCGCCTGCAACCTTTAGAGACCATAGGTGCCAATGGGGCACACCACAGGCGCTACTGTGCAACTCACGAATCCTTCCCTCTGATAGGCAACCAGGCCTCCCAGAGACCGTAACTTCCTTCACCGATCCATCGGATAGGTCCTCCCCCTGGTTTCCTCTCCTTCAGAGCGGGTCACCCTCCCTCGGGTTCCCTGGGACTCCAGTGGGTTGGCTGTAGACCCAGTTGAAGGTACTGGGCCTACCTGGAATACTAAATCTTCGGTCCACAGAGATTAATATAGGCTTCTCATGACGTCACAGTCACATGTTCCCATGACGTCACAGTCACATGCTCCGGGGCCATGTGCCCTGGAACATGTGACTGTGACGTCATGAGAAGCCTACATTAATCTCTGCGGACCGAAGATTTAGCATTACTGCGAGAGGAAGCGACGAGTCAACATCGAGGAGGAGAAGAGGGAAGAAGACGCCGACGGCGACGACGGAGAAGACCGGCCCCTCCACTAGCAAAAGAGCTAAAGAAGTTAGTGGAGGGGCCGGCAGAAGAAAGAAGCGGGAGAAGAACCGGGAGAAGAACCGGATGGCGGGAGAAGAAGAAGGCGACAGAGAAGACCGGGCCTCCGCTAGCAAAAGAGCTAAAAGAAGTTAGCGGAGGCCCGGCAGAAGAAAGAACCGGAGAGGAGAAGAGGGGAGAAGGCGACGGAGAAGACCGGGCCTCCGCTAGCAAAAGAGCTAAAGAAGTTAGCGGTGGCCCGGCAGAAGAAAACCGGAGAGCGCGGCGACGACACCAGAGACCCCCGAAATCGGAAGAAGACCCCCGGAGCTGTGCAATAAAATACTTTAAAAAGCTGTGTGTTTTTTTTATTGCAATTTTTTTCCACCAGGTGAATGGGTAGGGGTACGATGTACCCCTACTCATTCACATAGGGTGGGGGGGCCGGGATCCGGGGGCCCCTTTATTAAAGGGGGCTCCCGGATTCCGATAAGCCCCCCGCCCGCAGACCCCGACAACCAACGGCCAGGGTTGTCGGGAAGAGGCCCTGTCCTCATCAACATGGGGGCAGGGTGCTCTGGGGTGGGGGGGCCGCAGGTCGCCCCCCTGCCCCAGAGCACCAAACCCCCCATGTTGAGGGCATGCGGCCTGGTACGGTTCAGGAGGGAGGGGGGCCGCTCTCTTGTCCCCCCCTCTTCCCCTGCGGCCTGCCAGGTTGTGTGCTCGGATAAGGGTTTGGTTTGGATTTTGGGGGGACCCCCACGCCGTTTTTTCGGCGTAGGGGTTCCTCTTCAAATCCAGACCAGACCCAAGGGCCTGGTATGCTCCTGGAGGGGAAACCCATGCCGATTTTTTATTTAAAATTTGGCCTGGAGTTCCCCCTCAAGATTCATACCAAACACAGTGCCTGCTATTGGCGGGGATCCAAGTCGGATCCCCATTCACTGAAAGTCGGACATATGTCGGCTTCATGTCGCAGGGCAAAGTCGGATCCAAAGTAGGACAGATGTCGTGTCGCACTAGTATGAACCCAGCCTAAATACAACTACACTGCTGCTCTCAGCTGCTCATATCACTCTGGTCTCACTAAATAGCTAAAATCGTAAATAATACTGTTTTTGGAGCTTAGGGCGGCTCCTTATCATATACATGCAAATGTGGTAAAACACGGCATGCAAACGCCACAAAGCGCGCCTTTCTAAACGCCACTTTCAACCTTAGTTCAGAACACTTTGCACCAGTGTCCCGTCTACAAGGGGCCTAAAAACGCCTATGCCATTTACAGCTCCAAAACGCCATGGTGGCCATGAGGCCATAGGCTAACATGGAGAGATGTTTTTAAGCTGCAAAAAACGCTCAAACAAGCGGCTTGAAAAACGTCCGTGTGCATGTAGCCTTATATTAACCACTTGCGCACTGCCCAGACCAAGTTTCACATTTCAGCGCTGATGCACTTTTAATGACAATTGCGCGCTCATACAACACTGTAACCCAATGAAAATGTTTTATTTGTTGGCACACAAATAGAGCTTGCTTTTGGTGCTATTTGATCACCTTTGTGTTTTATTTTTTTATTTTTTCTATAAATACAAAAGACCGAGTTTAAAAAAAAAAAAAATTGATATTTTACCCACTTCAGCACTGGGCCTATTCTGGCACTTCTCTCCTTCATGTAAAAATCATAAATTTATGGCTATAAAATTACTTCAAAACACCAAACATATACTTTTTTGGAGCAGACACCCTAGGGAATAAGATGGCGGTCATTGCAAATTTTTATCTCGCTCGGTATTTGCGCAATAAATTTTCAAACGCCTTTTGTTTGCTAAAAATATTACAAAACAGTAAAGTTACGGACAATTTTTTGGTATAATGTGAAAGATGTTGTTATGCTGAGTAAATAGATACCTAACACGTCACGCTTTAAAATTGCGCACACACATGGCATGACACCAAACTTCAGTAATTAAAAATCTCCCTAGGCGATGCTTAAATTTTTTTTACACGTTACCATTTTGCCATTACAGAGGAGGTCTAGTGCTAGAATTGCTGCACTCGTTCTAACGCACGCAGCAATAACTCACATGTGTGGTTTGAACGGCGTTTACATATGTGGGCGGGACTTACGTGTGTGTTCGCTTCTGAGCGCGAGCTACCCGGGACATGGGCGTTTTTTCTTATTTTTTTTATTTTTTTTTGTTTTTGTTTTTTGACTTTTTTGTATTTCTTACTCTTTTTTTATTTTTTTAATTTCTTGGGATCTCTTTTATTCCTATTACAAGGAATGTAAACATCCCTTGTAATAGGAATGTGTGTGACAGGTCCTCTTTATGGAGAGATGCAGGGTCAATAAGACCCCGCATCTCTCCTCCAGGCTGGAAAGCATGATATTGTTCCAAAAAAATCACCAATCTCATGCTGACAGCCAAGATCACGGCTTGGTTAACATACGGGAACACGGCATGATGTCATAACGTCGTGCCCGCGCCTCCGACGGTCATAGAGATGACTGATGACCATCTGGTCACCAGTCATCTCCAAATCGTTCTCCGAGCCCCAGATGGCACGGGAGAGCCCGGAGAAGCACCGGATGGCGGCAAAAGGGGGGGGGAACGTCCCCTCCCCCCGCCTATAAGAACGATCAAGTGGCGGAACTGCCACTATGATCGTTTTTATTGTGCACAGAATCGCCGGCTGAAAAGAATGATATCTGAATGATGCCTGCAACTGCAGGCATCATTCAGATGTCACTGCCCAAAGCCAAGGATGTCATTTGGCGGTGGGCGGTAGGAAACTGGTTAATATTTTTAAAAAAGGTAATTTTTCTTCTTCATTGATGTACACTGATGAGACTGCACTGATGGGCACCGATAAGGTGGCAAGGGTGGGCACTGAGAGGTGGCATTGCTATTTGGCACTGGTGGGCAGTGAGAAGTGGCACTGCTAGGTGGCAATGATAGTTGGCAGTGATGGGCACTGATAGGCACTGGCAGCACTGCTAGGTGCCACTGATTGGCACCAGTGGTGGGCATTGATAGGTGGCACTGGCAGGGGCTACTAATTGTCACAGATGATGCAGAATTGCCTCTTCCTCTTCGGGCCCCATGTCCCTTGCACATAAGCCGGTGATTGCCTTTTTTTATGCTCACGCTGTCAGCACAAGGAGAAAACAAAAACCATTACCCAGCTTTTGTTTACATCACGTGGTCAGCTGTCATTTGCTGACAGCTGATCACATGGTAAAGGGCAGGGATCGGCCCCTTACTCGGATCTGTCATCACCCGAGTCACAGTGACTCTGTGACCACAGCGCGCGCAAAGGGGAGGACGTTTATTGACGGACTCCCGGCAATTGAGGACCATGCTGTGGCCGTCGATCAGTTATAGCGCTGATCTCAAGTGATTAAAGAGGGTCAAAATGGGCCATTGACATGCATCACAATTCAACTTAGGAATGAGTCTTTGAAAAGTTAAACTAAATAATTTGGCCACTTTATCCTTCCAAATAATTCACTTCCTGTCACATAGCCACACAGGAAGTGAGGGAAAATCCCTAACAATGTCTTTCCTTGGGGACACACAGGTCAGTCTAAATACTTTCCCCAATATGCACATTGCACTCGAGCATATTGCGGGGTACACCACAAATTATTATTAGGTAGTTTGGACTGTGGGGTTTATTTACTAAAGGCAAATCTACTTTGCACTACAAGTGCACTTGCTGTATATCTGAGGGGGACATGCAAGCCCAAAAAAAAAACATCTTTGCTTTTACATGATTGTAACATCCAATCACCAGTACTTTCCCTCAGATTTTCAGCAGCTACACTTTTACTGCAGAGTGGATTTGTCTTTACTAAACCCCAAACTACCCAATGATTTGGGGTGTACACAACAAAGTGCTAGAGTGCAATTTGCTTAATGGGGACACTAGTTAGATTGATCTGTGTGTCCCCAAGAAAAGCCATTGGTAGGGTTTTACCTTCACTTCCTGTTTAGCTGTGTGACAGGAAGTGAAGCCAATGTTAAGAAAAGGAGACAAAGGCCAAACTACAAAAAAAAATATCTAAAAAAAAAAACCACACACGCAGGGGTTCTAACACTTACTTCGTTTCCCTCAAAATGCCCACAATTAGAATTATATGGCCTTGAGCTATTTTTAAGTGCAGTGCTCTAAATCAGTGCTTCTCAAGTACCCCCAACAGGCCATGTTTGCAGGTTTTCCTTCATCTTGCACATGTGCTTTAAATCACAGTCAATGGTTTTGATTTTTGGACAGCAATTCTCGATAAGATAAATTCACAAAACATGTCCTGTTGGGAGTACTTTAGGACTGAGGCTGAGAACCACTGCAGTAAAAAAGGAAAATTGAATACTTACCGCTCTGTATTTTTCATTTCCTGGTGACTTTCCATGGCAACACACAATACAATCCATGCATATACCAGGGTTGCCAACTTTCAGTAAATTTACGAACAGTTTGTAAAATCCATAATTGTTGCGTCTGTCCATGAATGTCAGTTACGGACATGCAGCCTACATGTCCGTAATGGACATTCAAGGACAGATGCAAAAAGTACAGATTTTACAAACTGTTCGTAAATTTACTGAAAGTTGGCAACCCTGGCATATACTACCATGAAGGCACCAGGGTAGACAAATCACACCAGTTTTGTTTTGACATGCCAATCAGCTGTCACATTTGTTGCAAAGAAAACACAAAACAAACATCAAAACTTTCCATCTAATTTTATTGTTCAACAAAACAAAAGGGAAGGCAAAATAAAAAACATGGTCAATTTGAAACAGTTACAGACTCAACATCTTGAGCAATTTTTGGCCAAAAAAATGCAGCAGACAATTAAATCAAAGTGAACAAACAACACACATTAACAACATCAGAATTATTTCAGGGGAACATTTCCCCCACACAAAAAATATAAAATCCACATAAGTTAACCAATCACTTGTTTTGCAAAGACATAACAAATAACATACATGTGTTACAAACACGATAAGGACACCAACATGTACATTTTGCCCCCCACACACACACACTTGCCTCTTCTCAAGGCAAGTGACCGAATGCTCTGTGAGCTTTATATAACATATGTTTGTGTGCTAATGAGGCAATTGAAAACACATGCACAGTCCATGAAACACCCAAAATGCAAGTTCACTCAATGTAGAGACTGAAATTCAAAGTGGGTACACCTGTTAAGGATGTCCTTCAATTTCTAACCCATAAAAACACTCTCTGAGTGAGCATGCCCAGAAATATCCAGGCGCTGTTCACACACAAAAAGCACGGCAAAAAAAATAACTGGCTGGGCATGTGCAGAACAACACCAATGCAGCTAGCAAAAAATAACCCCCCCCCCTCCCCCGTCCAAAATTAAGCACATCATCCAGCATGCTACAAAATTAGAGATGGGGCAATCACCCCTCCCCCCCACCAACAAATCCCATTGCAGTCTATGGGAACTGACTTGTTAATTTTGCTAGTCCCCACTTGGCTGGCTTATCTTCTAGTTATTGGCCTTAAAATGGGGGCCCAGGTCCCATCCTAAGGGACATATATCAATGTCACCAATTTGGAAAACACCAAAAACAAAACAAGGAGAAGTGCCTTTAAATATGCCAAATTGCTTAAGGGCCATTTCACACCACATGCAGTGCATTGCGTTTTTTATGCATCCAAAATGCATGGAAAGTTAGTTATATGGTTCTAAATGGCAGTGTTTGTTCCAGTGCGTTCCAGTTCCACCAAAAAAGTAGAACATGCTGCATTTTACCTGCACTGGACTGTACTGGAACGCATCATAAACGCACTGGAACGCACAGGAACACACCTAAATGCACCAAAAACGTACTGGAACACACTTGTCCTTATCTATGGTTAATAAAAAAGAGGGGTGAAAAAAAAAGCACTGGACTGCATCAAAAACTTACCAAAAATGCACTGGAACGCATGAAAAAAGTACATGCAGAAAAGCACCTGGAACGCATCCGGATTACATAGTTACATAGTTAGTCAGGTTGAAAAAAGACACAAGTCCATCCAGTTCAACCATAAAAATAAAAAATAATAATATATCGTACAATCCCATATACCCAATTCTATACCCACAGTTGATCCAGAGGAAGGCAAAAAAAAAACAGAAGAGCATGATCCAATTTGATACAGCAGGGGAAAAAATTCCTTCCTGATCCCCCGAGAGGCAATCGGATATTCCCCGGATCAACTTTACCTATAAATGTTAGTACCCAGTTATATTCTGTACATTTAAGAAAGAATCCAGGCCCTTCTTAAAGCAATCTACTGAGCTGGCCAGAACCACCTCTGCAGGGAGTCTATTCCACATTTTCACAGCTCTTACTGTGAAAAAACCTTTCCGTATTTGGAGGTGAAATCTCTTTTCCTCTAGACGCAAAGAGTGCCCCCTTGTCCTTTGTGTTGATCGTAAAGTGAATAACTGAACACCAAGTTCACTATATGGACCCCTTATATATTTGTACATGTTGATCATATCCCCCCTTAATCTCCTCTTCTCAAGAGAGAATAAATTCAGTTCCTCTAATCTCTCCTCATAGCTGAGCTCCTCCATGCCTCTTATCAGTTTGGTTGCCCTTCTCTGCACTTTCTCCAGTTCCCCAATATCCTTTTTGAGAACTGGGGCCCAAAACTGAACTGCATATTCCAGATGAGGTCTTACTAATGATTTGAACAGGGGCAAAATGATATCTCTCTCTCTGGAGACCATACCTCTCTTAATACAAGAAAGGACTTTGCTCGCTTTGGAAACCGCAGCTTGGCATTGCATGCCATTATTGAGCTTATGATCTACCAAAACCGCCAGATCCTTCTCCACTACAGATCCCCCCAGTTGTACTCCCCCTAGTATGTATGATGCATTCATATTCTTAGCCCCCAAGTGCATAACTTTACATTTATCAACATTAAACCTCATCTGCCACATAGTCGCCCAATTAGACAGAGCATTGAGGTCGGCTTGTAAATTGGCGACATCCTGTATGGACGTTATTCCACTGCATAGCTTGGTGTCATCTGCAAAGACAGAAATGTTACTTTTGATCTCAGACCCAATATCATTTATAAACATATTAAAAAGTAAGGGTCCCAGCACTGAACCTTGGGGTACACCACTGATAACCTTGGACCATTCAGAGTAAGAATCATTAACCACTACTCTCTGAATTCTGTCTTTTAGCCAGTTTTCTATCCATTTACAAACTGATATTTCCAATCCTGTAGACTTTACCTTACACATGAGCCGTGTGTGGGGAACTGTATCGAACGCTTTTGCAAAATCCAAGTATACCACGTCCACAGCCACCCCTCTGTCCAAGGTCTTACTTACCTCTTCATAAAAAGAAATCAGGTTTGTTTGACAACTTCTGTCTTTCATGAATCCATGCTGTCTGTTGCTTAAATAGTTTTTTTCCAGCAAGAACTCATCCATGTGGTCTTTTATTAATCTCTCCAGTATTTTCCCAACTATAGAAGTTAAACTAACAGGTCTATAGTTACTTGGTAAAGACTTAATTCCCTTTTTAAATATAGGCACCACATTGGCCCTGCGCCAATCCAGTGGTACTATTCCTGTCATTAATGAGTCCCTAAAAATTAAATACAATGGCTTTGAAATTACAGAGCTCAATTCTTTTAGGATCCGTGGGTGTATGCCATCTGGTCCAGGTGCTTTATCCACCTTTATTCCATCTAAATATTTCTGGACCATATCACTTTTGAGCCATTGTGGATTTGGGGCTGTGTCACTACCACCCCCATTTTGGACATGAGCTCCCCCATGCTCCTTTGTATACACAGAACTGAAGAAAGTATTTAATAAATTAGCCTTCTCTTTGTCCCCAGTCACCCACTCTAGATTATTTTGTAAAGGGCCTACATGCTCAGACTTGACCTTTTTACTATTAATATATTTGAAGAATTTTTTGGGGTTTGTCCTACTAACTTTTGCAATCTGTCATTCATTTAGAATTTTTGCATCTTTGATTTCCTTTTTACATATCCTGTTATATTCTTTGTAACATTTAAATGACACTAGTGTTCCCTCATTTTTATATTTTTTAAAAGCTCTTTTCTTATAGTTTATAGCTTTTTTAACTTTGGCAGTGAGCCACATAGGTTTTATTTTTAGCCTTTTAAACTTATTGCCCATGGGAATATACTTTGCAGTGAGTTCACAAACAGTCTTTTTGAAGAATTCCCATTTCTGTTCTGTGCCCATTGATGCCAATATTCCTTCCCAGTCTAAGTCCTGGAGAGCAGCGCTCATCCTTGGAAAATTTGCTCTCTTGAAATTAAGTGTTTTTATCTTTCCTGTATGTGATTTTTGCTTACAACTAACATCAAATGAAATCATGTTATGGTCACTGCTACCCAGGTGTTCCTTTATCTGAACATTAGTAATACGCTCTGCATGGTTTGAGATTACCAGGTCCAACAGAGCATCATTCCTAGTTGGGGCCTCAATAAACTGGACCATAAAATTGTCCTGCAATAGGTTTATAAATTTTTGCCCTTTAACTGTCCCAGCAGTTCCATTACTCCAGTCAATTTCTGGGTAGTTAAAATCCCCCATTATTATCACCGTCGCAGCCCTTGCAGCCCTTTCCATCTGTGCAAGGAGCTGAGTCTCTAACTCCTCATTAACATTGGGTGGTCTATAACAAACTCCAATGATTAGCTTTGAACTACGCACATCTGTATGCAGTTCCACCCATAATGCTTCAGACTCATCACACTCTCCATCCACCAGGTCCTCTTTCACACTCACTTTGAGATCACTTCTCACATAGAGACAGACCCCTCCACCCTTCCTTTTTACCCTGTCTTTCCGAAAGAGTGCATAGCCAGGAATATTAATAGCCCAGTCATGTGAGGAATGAAGCCAAGTTTCAGCAATACCAATTACATCATAGCTCTCCTCATGCACCA
Organism: Rana muscosa; assembly: GCA_029206835.1. NCBI lineage: Eukaryota > Metazoa > Chordata > Amphibia > Anura > Ranidae > Rana > Rana muscosa. The sequence goes on along the minus strand of CM055116.1, from coordinate 154,123,526 downwards.
GAGCTTCCAACTCACCTATTTTGCTTGGCAGACTTCTGGCGTTGGTGAACAGACACTTTAATGCATTAATATATTTTGACCGGTCACATACTATCCTCTTGGGTGTTCCCAGATTGCAACTAGGACTTGCTACTATACTTACCTTGGGTTTATGTGCTTTGGTTACCCTACCACTAATGCCCCTAATACTACCCTCTAGAATATGTTCCCCGCTGACTCTCACTATCTCTGGACCCTCCCCCCCGTTGCCTAGTTTAAAAACCCCTCTAACTTTTTGGCCATCCTTATTCCCAGCTGATCTGCACCCTCCTCATTTAGGTGCAGTCCGTCCCTTCTATAGTACTGGTTATCGACTGAGAAGTCGGCCCAGTCCTCCAGGAACCCAAACCCCTCCTTACTACACCAGCTCTTCAGCCACTTGTTCACTTCCCTAATCTCCCTCTGCCTTTCTGGTGTGGCTCGATGTACCGGTAGTATTCCCGAGAATACTACCTTGGAGGTCCTTTTCCTCAATTTAGCTCCCAAGTCCCTAAAACTGGCCCTAGTTCACACTATAGAAACGCAGTCTGGGTGCGTTCCAGGTGCTTTTCTGCATGCGTGTTTTTGACACATTCCAGTGCATTTTTGAGGCGTTTTTGATGCAGTCCAGTGTTTTTTTCCCCCTCTTTTCACTTAGGACAGGTGTGTTGCAGTGCGTCTTTGGTGCATTTAGGTGCATTGCGGTGCATTCCAGTGCATTTTTGGTACGTTCCGTTGCGTTTTTGATGTGTTTTACTGGGGACCAGTACAGTTTTGTACCTAAAAAATGCAGCATGACCAATTATTTTTTGGCTTTCTGAAATGCACTGGAACGGACTGCAGTGGTGTGAACTATGCCATTGGCATTAATGTGATCAACTTTCTTTGCGTTTTTCAGGCATCAAAAAAACGCACTGCACTGCATCCGGTGTGAACTGGCCCTAAATATCATCCCGGGGGGTGTCTATAGTATGCCTGTAAAGTAGCACATGTTTTCCATGTTTATAACAGTTGGAGAGCAAAATGACATTTCTAAAGTAAAATAATAGTCATTTAAAAGTCCTTGCGGCTGTAATGAATTGCTGGTTCCTGTCAATACAGATAAAAGTCATTGAAAGTCTTTGCTAACCAAAAAAAAAATGCGTGGGGGTTCCCCCAAATTCCATAACCAGGCCCTTCAGGTCTGGAATGGATATTAATGGGAACCCCGCTGCAAATTAAAAAAAAATGACGTGGGGTTCCCCCCAAATATCCAAACCAGGCCCTTCAGATCTGGCATGGATTTTAATGGGAACTCCACCCCAATTTTTTTTTAAAAATGGCGTGGAGTCCCCCTAAAAATCCACACCAGACCCTTTATCCGAGCACATAACCTGGCTGGCCGCAGGGGAAGAGGGGGGGACAAGAGAGCGCCCCCCCCTCCCTCCTGAACCGTACCAGGCCACATGCCCTCAACATGGGGAGGATGTCCCCATGTTGATGGGGACAAGGGCCTCATCCCCACAACCCTTGCCCGGTGGTTGTGGGGGTCTGCAGGCAGGGGGCTTATCGGAATCTGGAAGACCCCTTTAACAAAGGGGACCCCCAGATCCCGGCCCCCCCTGTGTGAAATGGTAATGGGGTACAAATGTACCCCTACCATTTCACAAGGAAAGTGTAAAAAATGTAAAAAATGACAAGAGCCGGTTTTTGACAATTCCTTTATTAATGTCTTTTCTTTTCTTCCATCTTCTTCCTTCTTCTTCCATCTTCTTCTTCCATCTTCTTCTTTTCTCCATTCGGGTTTCTTCCTCCATCTTCATCTTTATCTTCATCTTTATCTTCATCTTCATCTTCCTTCTTCCTTCGGTCTTCTCGTCCGCATCTTGCTCCGGCGTCTTCCCTTCTTCTTTCTTCTTCGGCCGCTCCGTTTGAATTGGAGGTTCCCGCTGTGCGACGCTTCAGTTCGCCTCTGGGTCCGCTTACACCGGTGACCCCGCCCCCCTCTGACGCACATGGATTTCACGGGGACTTTCCCCGTGGTGACAGAGGGGGGCGGAGCCACCGGGTGTAAGCGGACCAAGTGGAGAACTGAAGCGTCGCACAGCGGGAACCTCCAATTCAAACGGAGTGGCCAGAGAAGAAAGAAGAAGGGAAGACACCGGAGCAAGATGCTGGACGAGAAGACCAAAGGAAGAAGGAAGATGGAAGATGAAGATAAAGATGAAGATGGAGGAAGAAACCCGAATGGAGAAAAGAAGAAGATGGAAGAAGAAGAAGGAAGAAGATGGAAGAAAAGAAAATACATTAACCACTTCCCGCCCCGTCAATAGCAGATTGACGTCCGGGAAGTGGTTGTGTTATCCCCACTGGACGTCATATGACGTCCTGCGGGATAACAGCCGCCGCGCGCCCGGGGGGGCGCGCATCGCGGCGATCGGTGGAGCGGTGGGTCAGTCTGACCCACCGCTACACTGGTCTCGGTAAAAAGCCTCCGGTGGAGGCTTTTTACCACGTGATCAGCCGTGTCCAATCACGGCTGATCACAATGTAAACAGGAAGAGCCGTTGATCGGCTCTTCCTCACTCGCATCTGACAGACGCGAGTAGAGGAGAGCCGATCGGCGGCTCTCCTGACAGGGGGGGTTCAAGCTGATTGTTTATCAGCGCAGCCCCCCTCGGATACCCACACTGGACCACCAGGGAAGCCCCGCAGGACCACCAGGGAACCCCAAGCATGTGGATGGCCAGGTAAGTCCCCCATGGCCATCCACATGCACAAAGAGATAAAAAATATTTGCCAATCAGTGCCCACAAATGGGCACTAATTGGCACCATCATGGCACAAAAAAAATGCATGATGCCCAGCAATGCCAGCCACCAGTCATCAGTGCCACCTACCAGTGTCCATTAGTGCCACCTATCAGTGCCCATCCGTGCCCATCTGTGCCCATAAGTGCCCGCCTATCAGTGCCCGCCCGTGCCACCTATCAGTGCCACCCATAAGTATCCATCAGTGCTGCCTATAAGTGCCCATCAGTGCCGCCTATGAGTGCCCATCAGTGCCGCCTATGAGTGCCCATCAGTGCCGCATACCAGTGCCACATATCAGTGCCGCCTATCAGTGCCCATCAGTGCCGCCTATCAATGCCCATCAGTGCCCATCATCAGTGCCACCTCATCGGTGCCACCTCATCGGTGCCCATCAGTGTCGCCTTATCAGTGCCCGTTAGTGCCGCCTTATCAGTGCTCGTCATTGAAGTAGAAAAGGTACTTATTTACAAAAAAAAATAAACAGAAACAAAGAAAAACTTAGTTTTTTTCAAAATTTTCACTCTTTTTTATTTGTTATGTAAAAAATAAAAATCGCAGAGGCGATCAAATACCACCGAAAGAAAGCTCTATTTGTGGGAACAAAATGATAAAAAAATTGTACAGTGTTGCATGACCGCGCAATTGTCATTCAAATTGCGACAGCGCTGAAAGCTCAAAATTGGCTTGGGCAGGAAGCTGTATAAGTGCATGGTATTGAAGTGGTTAATAAAGGAATTGTCAAAAACCGGCTCTTGTCATTTTTTACATTTTTGACACTTTCTTTGTGAAATGGTAGGGGTACATTTGTACCCCATTACCATTTCACATAGGGGGGGGCGGGATCTGGGGGTCCCCTTTGTTAAAGGGGTCTTCCAGATTCCGATAAGCCCCCCGCCCGCAGACCCCCACAACCACCGGGCAAGGGTTGTGGGGATGAGGCCCTTGTCCCCATCAACATGGGGACATCCTCCCCATGTTGAGGGCATGTGGCCTGGTACGGTTCAGGAGGGAGGGGGGGCCGCTCTCGTCCCCCCCTCTTCCCCTGTGGCCCGCCAGGTTATGTGCTCGGATAAGGGTCTGGTATGGATTTTTGGGGGAACTCCACGGCATTTTTTTATCAAAATTGGGGTGGAGTTCCCCTTAAAATCCATGCCAGATCTGAAGGGCCTGGTTTGGATATTTGGGGGGAACCCGCACGTCATTTTTTTTTTATTTTCAGCGGGGTTCCCCTTAATATCCATTCCAGACCTGAAGGGCCTGGTTATGGAATTTGGGGGAACCCCCACGCTTTTTTTTTTTGGTTAGCAATGACTTTCAAAGACTTTTCTCTATATTGCCGGGAGCCGACAATTCATTACAGCCGCGGCTGCTTTTAAATGGGTTTTTTTTCCTTTAGAAATTACATTTTTGCAGGCGCACTGGCAAGTTCAGAGCTGCAATTGAAGAAAGGAAAGTCTTCTGGACGCAGCACTCCGGTTAAAAAGCCTTTATTCCAAAAAAAGGTTCAGGAAACCAAAACACACTGCACAACACAACAAACTGATCACATCTGGCTAGCGCGTTTCACACTATTAAAGTGCTTACTCATAGCTAGTTATTACACAAATACTACCCAAAATATACCCTAAACAGGGGAAGTCATGTGATCCAACCCCAAGGTGAAAATAATTAGTTAATTGAAAATTAATTAAACATGAAGTGATTCAGGTGAAATGGGTGTGGTTCACTGACCACAATGATAAAAGAGGATAGAAATACCTCACCATATAACAATCTATGCAGATATGTGAAAAAATATTTTTTTAAAATATATAATATATATAAAAGATAAGTGATATGGTGTAAAGTGGAAACGAAAAAATAACAATAAAAATAATAGTGAAAATAAAATAAAATAAAGAATAAATAGGGATGAAATTACTACCAATTATAAAAGTGGTATAATATAAATGTGCATCCAAAACATGTGTGACCATGTGTGTAAATACAAAAGAGAGAAAAAAATGTGTATATAATGTATATATATATGTGTGCATATATATAGAATTAGGACATGTATAGATGAGAAATGCAAAGCAACCTTATAAATTGATTAGGTGCACTGTAAAGTGCTTGCATTAATATTGCTTAGTCCGTACTGATATATGCATATCTCTTTTGAAATATATTTATTTTTATTTTTAAATTTTATTATTAATATTGATAATTTATACAGTGAACTTAATGTGAATAAAAGAACGGATGTTCTATTTAAACTAATATCTGAACCGATTTGTATTAATATGTGAGTATATGTCTCTTTAATAAATGCATTAGTCTATATGTCTATTGGGATGGAAGTCATTCCTGAAGGTATACTGTGCATGAAGATGAACCATTACACAAACATGCAGTAGAAGCATATGTGTGCAAATGTGTTTGAATGTGCTTGAAGACACCGTATTTAAAAACACCAAGTATGTAAATATGAGACAAAAATATGCCCATATGTGTACACATATAGCTAGGTGCACACACATGGGGAGCCCGATGAAAAAGCATGTGTGTGTATATAAAAAATATATATATAATGACTCCAGGGATGCGCACATCAACTGTGACATACAAAAACGATCCATCCAATCGACAAGTCTATGAGATGGTTCTATGTGGACGATTCACATCAAGGCAAATGTCCATGTAAGGAGTTAATTGAGAATGTACCCATGTTTTCATATATACATGCAGCTCAGCACGCACACATGAAGAGGCTCCAAAAATGTGTGCATTAACTGAAGTGCACGTCCAACCATAGACATCTCGATGGAAAACATTCCGTCCAATCCAACCAACCATAGACATCTCGATAGAAAACAATCCATCCAATCAAAATATCTACGCGATTTTCTGTGTGAACAATTCACATTAAAGTAAATGTCTATGTGAAAAAGTTGGATAAAGAAAATAAATGAATAGATGAATAAGAGAATGCCCCCGTGTGAATGCAAACATTCAGCCAAATGCGCACACCTGAGGAGCCCAATGTAAAAATATATGTGTGTATATATAATGGCTCCGAACCTGTGCGCATTGACTGGGATTTACATCCGACCATAGACATCTCGATGGAAAACCATCCGTTCAATTAAAGATGTACAAATAATTCTATGGGAACAATTCGCACGGGAACAAATGTCTATATAAAAAGATTGAAAATGACATGCTAACAAATAACAAAACCCTTGGGGTTGGATCCTGACTGAATGTGAACATACCATGATGCCCACATAAACTTATGCGCTCAATGAATGCCAATATAATATTACATCTGCAGCACAATACACACAGATGAAATATGGGCCATAAATCTTGTGTATACATTGGCTTCCGAGATGGAATTCTATATGTCATTTCGGTGTACAAAATGAACTCTATATATGCCCAAGACAGTTCATGCTGTCAAGAATGACATAACAAAAACCAACATAAATTAAAAAGGAATAAAGAGACTATAAAACACACAAATTAATGTGTGACACATATACAATAAAACAATCTGGTCATTACGATCTACCACTAATTGATGATTTATGCAAAAGAAAGAGACCAAGTCCATACAATTTTCTTCCAAACCAGGTGAATAATAGTTCGTGACTAAAAGAAAAAGGGGAAGAAAAAGAAAAAGAAAATGGTCCCAATAGAATAGTAGAACTATCATGTTCCATATGTTATATGAATAGTAATATAGAGGCCATAAGGATATTGACATGCAAAAAGCAGTCAATATCATGGTAACTACATAAAACAAGATGAAATGGAAACTCCTGACAACAATCCGGGTATAAACATGTATGTGCCCATAAGCATGTAATAGAGGAGGACAAAATAGCAATCCGAACCTCAATTAACATGCATGGGCAACAAATGTTGGAAACATCAGAAAAAATGCCAGACACCAAAAACTAGAAAGGACACTGTGCAGGACGCGAGGACTAATCATAATAATGGGATACATCCCATTCAAAGTTAAGGCCTGCCGGTATCCTTGTATGCAATGAAAAAATCCAATAGACCTCACGCCTGCACAGTGTCCTGAATTTGTCTCCCCCTCTTAAAGGTGAAACAATCTTTTCTATACCTTGTATGGAGAGGCATGAGACATTCTTCTGATGTACTGATACCCAATGCCTAGCAACATTCGTGTTTCTATCTTTCTGTATATCATACAGGTGATCATACAGTCTGTCTTTGAGTCTCCTAGTCGTTCTTCCGACATATTGGATATCGCACAGTTCACATTTAATCACATATACCAAAAACTTTGTATTGCAATTAATGAACTGCTTGATATCGTAAGAATTGTGATTGGTACTAGACTGAACTGTATCACCTGTTTTTATATGTCTGCAATAATTGCAGTGAGGCATTCCACATCTAAAAGTGCCCTGGAATTGTAACCAGTTTGATGCCGAGGGTATGCTTGAAAAAAGGCTAGGTGAAAGGCGGCTACCCAAAGTGGGGGCTCTACGGGATACTGATTTAACTCCCCTGGAGAGTATTTCATGGTAGGCAGGGTCATTCAGTAGAATGGGAAGGTATTTCTCAATAATAGATTTTATTTTACCGAATTCAAAACTGTAAGGTGTAGAGAACACCGGTACACCACTAAAAGACAGTGCCGCTTTGTTTTTACGTTTAGTCGAACAATTCTGAAGTAAGGTCTCTCTTGGGATAGCACTCGCGGTTTTAAAAGCTCTTTTTATCATATTGGGAGCATAACCCCTATTAATGAATCGTTGGGTCATGTTAGTAGCTTCGGTGACAAAATCCTCAGGTCCGCTGCACAAACGTCGGAGCCTGAGGAATTGTCCAACCGGAACCCCACGAATGGTGTGGCTGGGATGACCTGAGTCCGCTCTAAGAAGGGCATTACCAGCTGTAGGTTTTCTATAGAGACCTGTAACTACTACATCATTTGCAACCGACAACTTGACATCCAAAAAATCTATGGAGGTGATGCCAAGTTTTCCAGTGAAGCGGAGATTCATGGAATTATCGTTAAGGTGATCCAACCAATCCTGTAAATTTGTGTCCTCTTTAGAGGAAACAAACAGGAGGTCGTCAATGAACCTACAAAAGAAAATCGTATCTAAACGGGGGCGGCTATCATGTCCAAAGATGCGAGACCTCTCCCAAAATCCCATATAGAGATTAGCCAGGGAGGGCGAAAATTTCGGTCCCATAGAGGCCCCGCACCTCTGGAGATAATAGCCCCCGTCGAACATAAAGAAATTATGTGTAAGTAAATAGTCCAATGACAGTAAGATGAACTCCTGTAACACTAACGAATACTTCCCAGATTCTTTAAGCAAAGTGGACACAGCCAAAACCCCCAAGTCATGAGGAATGCTTGAGTAGAGGCTGGTCACATCACATGTAATCCACCTGTACTCTGCTTTCCACTGAAAATCCCGAAGTTTTATAAGCAGTTGTTTGGTATCATGTAGATACCCTGGGAGGTTGACAACCAAAGGCTGAAGTTGGCCGTCAACCCACTCTCCCAGAAGCTCGTTAAGGGATCCAATACCTGCCACTATGGGCCTGCCCATAAGTATGTCCAGGCCCTTGTGAATTTTTGGCAGGTGATGGAACACTGGCATTACGGGATTAGTGGGGATAAATAACAATTTCTCTTTATCTGAAAAAATTCCCACATGGACTGCTGTGTCCAACAAGGAGGAAAGTTTGGCAGAGAAAGGGATGGTGGGATCACCCTTGAGTGGAGTATAGGTGTTGCTGTCAGACAACTGACGTAAAGCTTCACCTTTGTAGGTGTCAGAATTGAGGACCACCACCAACCCACCCTTGTCCGCATTGCGGATGACAATGTTATTATCCATTTCTAAATGTTTAAGAGCCTTATATTCTAATGGAGACAAATTATGGGAAACAGACCTCCTTCGGCAATCACGGGCCAAATGGGTAAGATCCTTCTCGACCATACTTTGAAAGAGGTCGAGATCCTTGCCTCGCGACCCCACCGGATAAAAGTCTGATCTAAGTTTGAATGAAATACTATTAGGGACATCAGTGGGGTCGACGGGGCAAGGACTGGACTCAGTGGCAAAATCCGTGAGCTCTTGAAGAGCACACACTTCTGAAAACAACACTGGAGAAGGACACTCACCCATATCCTGATCACCGGAGGAGGTGTCCTCTGCTTCCATAGGGAGATCAAAGTAGTGTTTCTTGAGCGTTAAGCTACGAGAGAATTTATTAACGTCCAACAGGGTATTAAAAAGATCAAAATGCCTAGTAGGGCAAAAATTAAGTCCCTTGGATAAAATGCATGTCTCTTCATCGCTTAAAATTCTGCTCGAGATGTTGATAACGTTGGTGACATCTATTTCTTTCTCCCCCGCAAGGTGTATGGGTTTTTTTTTGGTGTATGAGTGTCTTTTCCCTCCTCTCCGGGTTTTCTTATTGCGCTTTTCTGTTTGGCTTTCTTGTGGGGCCCCTGAGGGTTTCCAGATTGGATTCACGAAAGAACCGACCCAAAAAAGTCAGTTTTTCTGATTTAGAACATGACCTGGGTAATGATACTATGGCTACATCTGCGTCGGATTCCTCACCTGAACGTTTGCTGAGGTCTCCCATTCGGAATCATTCACAGGATGGAATCCAATCTGGAAACCCTCAGGGGCCCCACAAGAAAGCCAAACAGAAAAGCGCAATAAGAAAACCCGGAGAGGAGGGAAAAGACACTCATACACCAAAAAAAAACCCATACACCCTGCGGGGGAGAAAGAAATAGATGTCACCAACGTTATCAACATCTCGAGCAGAATTTTAAGCGATGAAGAGACATGCATTTTATCCAAGGGACTTAATTTTTGCCCTACTAGGTATTTTGATCTTTTTAATACCCTGTTGGACGTTAATAAATTCTCTCGTAGCTTAACGCTCAAGAAACACTACTTTGATCTCCCTATGGAAGCAGAGGACACCTCCTCCGGTGATCAGGATATGGGTGAGTGTCCTTCTCCAGTGTTGTTTTCAGAAGTGTGTGCTCTTCAAGAGCTCACGGATTTGGCCACTGAGTCCAGTCCTTGCCCCGTCGACCCCACTGATGTCCCTAATAGTATTTCATTCAAACTTAGATCGGACTTTTATCCGGTGGGGTCACGAGGCAAGGATCTCGACCTCTTTCAAAGTATGGTCGAGAAGGATCTTACCCATTTGGCCCGTGATTGCCGAAGGAGGTCTGTTTCCCATAATTTGTCTCCATTAGAATATAAGGCTCTTAAACATTTAGAAATGGATAATAACATTGTCATCCGCAATGCGGACAAGGGTGGGTTGGTGGTGGTCATCAATTCTGACACCTACAAAGGTGAAGCTTTACGTCAGTTGTCTGACAGCAACACCTATACTCCACTCAAGGGTGATCCCACCATCCCTTTCTCTGCCAAACTTTCCTCCTTGTTGGACACAGCAGTCCATGCGGGAATTTTTTCAGATAAAGAGAAATTGTTATTTATCCCCACTAATCCCGTAATGCCAGTGTTCCATCACCTGCCAAAAATTCACAAGGGCCTGGACCCACTTATGGGCAGGCCCATAGTGGCAGGTATTGGATCCCTTAACGAGCGTCTGGGAGAGTGGGTTGACGGCCAACTTCAGCCTTTGGTTGTCAACCTCCCAGGGTATCTACGTGATACCAAACAACTGCTTATAAAACTTCGGGATTTTCAGTGGAAAGCAGAGTACAGGTGGATTACATGTGATGTGACCAGCCTCTACTCGAGCATTCCTCATGACTTGGGGGTTTTGGCTGTGTCCACTTTGCTTAAAGAATCTGGGAAGTATTCGTTAGTGTTACAGGAGTTCATCTTACTGTCATTGGACTATTTACTTACACATAATTTCTTTATGTTCGACGGGGGCTATTATCTCCAGAGGTGCGGGGCCTCTATGGGACCGAAATTTTCGCCCTCCCTGGCTAATCTCTATATGGGATTTTGGGAGAGGTCTCGCATCTTTGGACATGATAGCCCCCGCCGTTTAGATACGATTTTCTTTTGTAGGTTCATTGACGACCTCCTGTTTGTTTCCTCTAAAGAGGACACAAATTTACAGGATTGGTTGGATCACCTTAACGATAATTCCATGAATCTCCGCTTCACTGGAAAACTTGGCATCACCTCCATAGATTTTTTGGATGTCAAGTTGTCGGTTGCAAATGATGTAGTACTTACAGGTCTCTATAGAAAACCTACAGCTGGTAATGCCCTTCTTAGAGCGGACTCAGGTCATCCCAGCCACACCATTCGTGGGGTTCCGGTTGGACAATTCCTCAGGCTCCGACGTTTGTGCAGCGGACCTGAGGATTTTGTCACCGAAGCTACTAACATGACCCAACGATTCATTAATAGGGGTTATGCTCCCAATATGATAAAAAGAGCTTTTAAAACCACGAGTGCTATCCCAAGAGAGACCTTACTTCAGAATTGTTCGACTAAACGTAAAAACAAAGCGGCACTGTCTTTTAGTGGTGTACCGGTGTTCTCTACACCTTACAGTTTTGAATTCGGTAAAATAAAATCTATTATTGAGAAATACCTTCCCATTCTACTGAATGACCCTGCCTACCATGAAATACTCTCCAGGGGAGTTAAATCAGTATCCCGTAGAGCCCCCACTTTGGGTAGCCGCCTTTCACCTAGCCTTTTTTCAAGCATACCCTCGGCATCAAACTGGTTACAATTCCAGGGCACTTTTAGATGTGGAATGCCTCACTGCAATTATTGCAGACATATAAAAACAGGTGATACAGTTCAGTCTAGTACCAATCACAATTCTTACGATATCAAGCAGTTCATTAATTGCAATACCAAGTTTTTGGTATATGTGATTAAATGTGAACTGTGCGATATCCAATATGTCGGAAGAACGACTAGGAGACTCAAAGACAGACTGTATGATCACCTGTATGATATACAGAAAGATAGAAACACGAATGTTGCTAGGCATTGGGTATCAGTACATCAGAAGAATGTCTCATGCCTCTCCATACAAGGTATAGAAAAGATTGTTTCACCTTTAAGAGGGGGAGACAAATTCAGGACACTGTGCAGGCGTGAGGTCTATTGGATTTTTTCATTGCATACAAGGATACCGGCAGGCCTTAACTTTGAATGGGATGTATCCCATTATTATGATTAGTCCTCGCGTCCTGCACAGTGTCCTTTCTAGTTTTTGGTGTCTGGCATTTTTTCTGATGTTTCCAACATTTGTTGCCCATGCATGTTAATTGAGGTTCGGATTGCTATTTTGTCCTCCTCTATTACATGCTTATGGGCACATACATGTTTATACCCGGATTGTTGTCAGGAGTTTCCATTTCATCTTGTTTTATGTAGTTACCATGATATTGACTGCTTTTTGCATGTCAATATCCTTATGGCCTCTATATTACTATTCATATAACATATGGAACATGATAGTTCTACTATTCTATTGGGACCATTTTCTTTTTCTTTTTCTTCCCCTTTTTCTTTTAGTCACAAACTATTATTCACCTGGTTTGGAAGAAAATTGTATGGACTTGGTCTCTTTCTTTTGCATAAATCATCAATTAGTGGTAGATCGTAATGACTAGATTGTTTTATTGTATATGTGTCACACATTAATTTGTGTGTTTTATAGTCTCTTTATTCCTTTTTAATTTATGTTGGTTTTTGTTATGTCATTCTTGACAGCATGAACTGTCTTGGGCATATATAGAGTTCATTTTGTACACCGAAATGACATATAGAATTCCATCTCGGAAGCCAATGTATACACAAGATTTATGGCCCATATTTCATCTGTGTGTATTGTGCTGTAGATGTAATATTATATTGGCATTCATTGAGCGCATAAGTTTATGTGGGCATCATGGTATGTTCACATTCAGTCAGGATCCAACCCCAAGGGTTTTGTTATTTGTTAGCATGTCATTTTCAATCTTTTTATATAGACATTTGTTCCCGTGCGAATTGTTCCCATAGAATTATTTGTACATCTTTAATTGAACGGATGGTTTTCCATCGAGATGTCTATGGTCGGATGTACATCCCAGTCAATGCGCACAGGTTCGGAGCCATTATATACAGGTATACACACATATATTTTTACATTGGGCTCCTCAGGTGTGCGCATTTGGCTGAATGTTTGCATTCACACGGGGGCATTCTCTTATTCATCTATTCATTTATTTTCTTTATCCAACTTTTTCACATAGACATTTACTTTAATGTGAATTGTTCGCACAGAAAATCGCGTAGATATTTTGATTGGATGGATTGTTTTCTATCGAGATGTCTATGGTTGGTTGGATTGGACGGAATGTTTTCCATCGAGATGTCTATGGTTGGACGTGCACTTCAGTTAATGCACACATTTTTGGAGCCTCTTCATGTGTGCGTGCTGAGCTGCATGTATATATGAAAACATGGGTACATTCTCAATTAACTCCTTACATGGACATTTGTCTTGATGTGAATCGTCCACATAGAACCATCTCATAGACTTGTCGATTGGATGGATCGTTTTTGTATGTCACAGTTGATGTGCGCATCCCTGGAGTCATTATATATATATTTTTTATATACACACACATGCTTTTTCATCGGGCTCCCCATGTGTGTGCACCTAGCTATATGCCAGTGTACACATATGGGCATATTTTTGTCTCATATTTACATACTTGGTGTTTTTAAATACGGTGTCTTCAAGCACATTCAAACACATTTGCACACATATGCTTCTACTGCATGTTTGTGTAATGGTTGATCTTCATGCACAGTATACCTTCAGGAATGACTTCCATCCCAATAGACATATAGACTAATGCATTTATTAAAGAGACATATACTTACATATTAATACAAATCGGTTCAGATATTAGTTTAAATAGAACATCCGTTCTTTTATTCACATTAAGTTCACTGTATAAATTATCAATATTAATAATAAAATTTAAAAATAAAAATAAATATATTTCAAAAGAGATATGCATATATCAGTACGGACTAAGCAATATTAATGCAAGCACTTTACAGTGCACCTAATCAATTTATAAGGTTGCTTTGCATTTCTCATCTATACATGTCCTAATTCTATATATATGCACATATATACATTATATACACATTTTTTTCTCTCTTTTGTATTTACACACATGGTCACACATGTTTTGGATGCACATTTATATTATACCACTTTTATAATTGGTAGTAATTTCATCCCTATTTATTCTTTATTTTATTTTATTTTCACCATTATTTTTATTGTTATTTTTTCGTTTCCACTTTACACCATATCACTTATCTTTTATATATATTATATATTTTTTTAAATTTTTTTTTCACATATCTGCATAGATTGTTATATGGTGAGGTATTTCTATCCTCTTTTATCATTGTGGTCAGTGAACCACACCCATTTCACCTGAATCACTTCATGTTTAATTAATTTTCAATTAACTAATTATTTTCACCTTGGGGTTGGATCACATGACTTCCCCTGTTTAGGGTATATTTTGGGTAGTATTTGTGTAATAACTAGCTATGAGTAAGCACTTTAATAGTGTGAAACGCGTTAGCCAGATGTGATCAGTTTGTTGTGTTGTGCAGTGTGTTTTGGTTTCCTGAACCTTTTTTTGGAATAAAGGCTTTTTGACCGGAGTGCTGCGTCCAGAAGACTTTCCTTTCTTCAATTGCATTTGCATTTGCCTGCACCCTTGGTTGCTGGGAGGAGGTAATTCCAGGGACTTCCACACCTGAGCGGCTTCCTTTCTCCCGTCTCTCCTATTTTCTGGAAGTTCAGAGCTGCGCCGGTTCAACTTATGCAAATTGACTTAGGTGACTTGACATTTACACTGGCACTGGTCATATTTCTCTGGAATTTGGTGATATGGAAATACTGACATGGGATGAGTCACTGACTAAACCACTGTCCACCATTTAAGAAGATCTTTTCCTGGAAACTGTTAAATTGATGCGACCTTGTAAGGAGGCCCGGGAAGCTGTGGCTCCTAAATTAAATCAACGTGGTTTATTTGCCACCAGCCAGACTAGCTAAGATATTCACATCCATCCTTCCTTTGCTGGCGTTGCTCAATGCCTGCTGTGGCTTTCATGCATATATTTTGGGAGTGGCCAGTAGTGATGAGCCGAACACCCCCGGGTTCGGTTCGCACCAGAACCCGCGAACGGACCGAAAGTTCGTACGAACATTAGAACCCTATTAAATACAATGGATGCGAACGTTCGAATTCTAAAGTGCTAATTATAACAACTATTATGCATGTTATTGTCCTAAAAAGGGTTTGGGAACCCGGGTTCTGCACCAGGGGACATGTATCAATGCAAAAAGAAGTTTTAAAAACGGTCGTTTTTCGGGAGCAGTCATTTTAATGATGCATGAAGTGAAAAAAAAAAAGTCAAATATTCCTTTAAATATCGTACCTGGGGGGTGTCTAAAGTATGCCTGTGAAGTGCCACGTGTTTCCCGTGTTTAGAACTGTCCCTGCACAAAATGACACTTCTAAAGGAAAAAAAAGCCATTTAAAACTGCTTGCGACTTTAATGTAATGTCTGGTCCCGGTAATATGGATGAAAATCTTTAAGAAAAATGGCATAGCTACCCCATGACCCCCCCCCCCCCTACCCCAGCCCATTACCAGCCCCTTTGGGTCTTGTACGGATATTAAGGGGAACCCCGCACATAAAATAAAAAAGGCCCTATATACTCTGAACAGCCGTATACAGGCGGTGCATACAAGACAGGGACTGTAGGTTTGTTCTTATGTAGAATCTGTTTGTAATTTTGAACAGGTACATTGTTTAAGTGTAGCTCCAGCCCAAAAATCTATTTTTAAACTTTTTGGAAAACATAGGTAAGGGTTATCACCCCTGTAACATTTGTTTTGCTGTCTGTGCCCCTGTTCAGAACATTTCACCTCACTTTCCGTCCCAATGACAACTGTTTTTGAAATGTGGTGTTTTTCTTGAAACAAGGATTGCTGATAAAGCATCAGTACAGAGGAGACACCTTTCTCCCATATTAATTCTTACAGGAGAGAATTTTCCTTCCTAGGGGTAGATTTCCTCTCACTTCCTGTTGTCTTCTTGCGTTTGCAAGTAGGAGTCGTTTGTAAGTTGGATGTTTGAAAGTAGGGACCTGCCGTAGATACTCTGCAGAAATAGGCCCCTTAGTTGTTGGTGTTGGCACAACACTGTAAGCACTCACAGTTACTCTTGGTTGGTGCTGGAACGCCCTGCTGTCAACTATTATATCAGGAATTGTAATTACATATAATTGTTGAACAGTGGTAGTAAAAATTGGGCCTTTGATGGTGGTGCTGGTGCCACAACACTGTAAGCCCTGACAGTTACTCTTGGTGGGTGCAGCAATGGGCCCTGCTGTGAATTATTAGATCAAGAATTGTAATTGCATGCCCCTGTTGAACAGGGGCTGAAAAATTGGGCCTTTGGTGGTGGTGGTGGTGTTGACACAACACTGTAAGCCCTCAGAGTTACTCTTGGTGGGTGCAGGAATGGGCCCTGCTGTGAATTATTAGATCAAGAATTGTAATTACATGCCCCTGTTGAACAGGGGCTGAAAAATTGGGCCTTAGGCACTGGTGGCACAACACTACAACCCCTCACAGATACTGTACTTGGAGCACAGCAATGAGCCCTGTTGCAAAGTATTGCTTCAAAAATTGTAATGACACGCCCCTGTTAAACAGGGGCTGAAAAATTGGGCCTTAGGCACTGGTGCCACAACACTCCAACCCCTCACAGATACTGTACTTGGAGCACAGCAATGAGCCCTATGGCAAATTATTGCTAAAAAAATTGTAATTACACGCCCCTGTAAAACAGGGGCTGAAAAATTGGGCCTTAGCCACTGGTGGCGGCACCCATAAACAAAAATGATCTTCCAAGCTATCATCATCAATCGTATCATTGAGGACTCGGAGGAGGAGGATAGCCAGTCAACATAACAGCACAGACACTCAGCATCAGCATCAGTCTTGAAGGGATGTGACATGTTAAAATCAATTAGTCTGTTATATCAGCATCAGGTGTGTGGTAGCTGGTGGTGATCCAAGACTGGTTCATCTTGATGAAAGTCAGTCGATCAACCGAGTCGGTGGACAGGCGCACCCTGTGATCCGTGACAAATCCTCCAGCAGCACTGAATGTGCGTTCCGAAAGAACGCTGGATGCAGGACAGGCCAGTAGCTCAATTGCATACTGTGCAAGCTCTGGCCAGTGATCCATCCTCAAGACCCAGTAAGCCAGAGGATTTTCGGTGGGGAAGGTGTCCAAGTCTGACCTTGCCCCTAGATATTCCTGCACCATGTTTATCAGACGCTGGCGATGGTTGCTGGAACCAATCATACTTTGGGGCTGCGGACTAAAGAATTGTCTGAACGCATCGGTCAGACGGCCACCTTCCCCACCGCTCCTTCTTTGACTGGCCGAAGCCTCAGCAACTCGTTGTCCTGGACCAGGAGTTTGTAACCTCCCAGTCTCTGGGAACGCGTTGCACAGACCTTTCTGCAAGGCCTCCCGGAGTTGTCTCATCCTCTGCTCCCTCTGCGACGGTAACATAAGGTCCGCAACCTTACCCTTGTACCGTGGATCAAGGAGAGTGGCCAGCCAGTAATGGTCCCTCTCCTTGATCCGAAGAATACGAGGATCCTTCCGCAGACTTTGCAGGATCAGGGAGGCCATGCAGCGTAGGTTTGCTGAGGCATTCGCTCCGGAGTCCTCTGGGTCACTAAGGACGACATGATCCGCAGTCACCTCCTCCCAGCCACGTACAAGTCCACTGGTTTCTTGGGACTGTAAATCATCCCTAAAAGACTGCTGCTGATGATGCTGAGTGCCAGCCTCCACCTCCATGCTGACACAATCCTCCTCCTCCTCCTCCTCCTCTTCCTCTTCCTGTGCGATGGGTGGGACAGAAGGAACACTGTCTGGGTAAAGGGGGCCTTGAGAGGCAAGGAAGTCCTCCTCTTCCTGCCTCTGTTCTGCCTCAAGTGCCCTGTCCATTATTCCACGCAGCGTGTGCTCCAACAGGTGGACAAGAGGTACAGTGTCACTGATGCATGCACTGTCACTGCTCACCATCCTCGTGGCCTCCTCAAATGGTGCCAGGACAGTGCATGCATCCCTGATCATGCCCCACTGGCGTGGAGAAAAAAAAACAAGCTCCCCTGACCCTGTCCTGGTGCCGTAGTCGCACAGGTACTCATTGATGGCCCTCTGCTGCGTGTGCAGCCGCTGCAGCATGGCCAACGTTGAGTTCCACCTGGTGGGCATGTCACATATAAGGCGGTTCTTGGGCAGGTTCAACTCCTTTTGCAGCTCAGCCAGGCGAGCACTGGCATTATAAGATCTGCGGAAATGCACACAGACTTTCCTGGCCTGCCTCAGGACATCCTTTAAGCCCGGGTACCTGCCCAAGAACCGCTGCACCACCAGGTTAAGGACGTGAGCCACACAGGGCACATGGGTCAGTTGTCCCTGTCGGAGGGCGGAGAGGAGGTTGGTGCCATTGTCGCAAACCACCATTCCTGGCTTAAGCTGGCGTGGCGTCAACCACCTCTCGGCCTGGCCCTGCAGAGCAGACAGGACCTCTGCCCCAGTGTGGCTTCTGTCCCCCAAACACACCAGCGCAAGCACGGCATGGCATCTTTTTGCCTGCGTACTTGCGTAGCCCCGTGAACGGCTACGGAGCACCGCTGGTTCATAGGACAAACCACAGGAAGAGGCCATGGAGGAAGAAGAAGAGGAGGGGGTGGAGGAGAGAGGTGTGTCACAACCAGTAGTAGCATTTTGGAGGCGTGGCGGTGGGACAACCTCCAACACTACTGCACCTTGTCCTGCATCCTTCCCAGCTGCCAAAAGAGTGACCCAATGGGCCGTGAAAGAAAGGTAACGTCCCTGTCCATGCCTGCTGGACCATGAGTCAGCGGTAATATGCACCTTACCGCTGACCGCCCTGTCCAGCGAGGCCAAGACATTGCCTTCCACATGCCGGTAGAGAGCCGGAATAGCCTTCCGTGAGAAAAAGTGGCGTTTGGGAACCTGCCACTGAGGAACCGCACATTGCACAAACTCACGGAAGGGGGCCGAGTCTACCAACTGAAAAGGCAGCAGTTGAAGCGCTAGCAATTTAGCCAAGCTAGCATTCAACCGCTGGGCATGTGGATGGCTGGGAGTGAACTTCTTTCGACGGTCCAGCAGCTGGGGCAGGGAAATTTGCCTGCTAGAATCGGACGTCGGTGTACTGCTAGCAGAGTGGCCGCAAGTACTTGGCTGTGACACACCTAATTCTACACCTTCATTCCTCTCAGTGCATGTTTCAGAGAGGACTGAAGTTATAGTGGGGTTGGAAATCCCAGCTGATGCGGTGCAAGGAGAGGTCCGCTTTGTTCTTTGGTGTGGGTCTTTGAGGTAGGCTTGCCAACGAGCTGCATGGCAGGTCAACATATGTCTGGTCAGGCATGTGGTACCCAAGCGGCTGATGTTTTGGCCACGCGATATACGCTTGAGACATATGTTGCAAACAGCAGCTGTGCGATCTGATGCACTAGCCTCAAAAAAGGCCCACACCAAGGAACTTTTTGAATGACGGGCAGAGGCAGCGCCCTGCACAGGCGGAGCTCTGCGGTGTGATTCCGTCGGTGTACTGCCCTTACGCTGGCCACCAAAGGGCATCCTGTCTCGTTGGAGATGTGCCTCCTCCTCATCCTCCTCCTCCTCTCTCCTATTAGGCACCCACGTGGAGTCAGTGACCTCATCATCCCCTCCCTCCTCATCACTGGAGCCAATCTGGCAGTATGCTGCAGCTGCTGGAACATGACTGCCAGATTGGTGTCCTTCTTGAGCATCCCCTCTGTCTGCTCTCACCCTACTGCCTTCCTGTAGCTGGGTTTCATCATCAGACCCTTCGAAACGCTGGGCATCCTCCTGGAGCATGTACCCAACACTGTGCTCAAACAGTTCGGGGGACTCCTCAGGAGGAGGACATGGTGGGTCTAGGGAAGGAGTGACTGATGATGAGTCTGACATTGATACCAGGGAAGAGGACGCTTTGGCAGCTGCTTTGCCAGTACCCTGAGCCTGGGTGAGAGAGGATGAGGAGGAGGAGGAGGGCTTGGTCATCCACTCTACCAAGTCTTCGGCATGATGTGGCTCAACATGTCCAGCTGCGGAAAAGAAGGACAAGTGTGTCCCATGGCCATGTGCTGATGACAATGCACCGCGTCCACGACCAGCACTGTTGCCCCCAGACACAGAGCCTGCTTGCCCTCTTTTATTGCCTCCTGACTGTCTGCCTCTCCTTGTTTGCCTTCCAGACATTCTAATAGATGGCCTGCAGGGAGATGGGAAAAAAGCAATAAGGGCTACCTTCAGGTGTCCTTCTCTGTCCCTTGAAACAAGGACTTGCACAGTGAAAGAAACTGACACTCTCCCTACCTACAGTTTTCTGTCCCTAGAAAAAATGTTTTTTTTAAGCACAATATAGCACAAGGAGAATTCACTCACTGTCCTTCCAGGTCCCTAGAAACAAGGACTTGCACAGTGAAAGAAACTGACACTCTCCCTACCTACAGTTTTCTGTCCCTAGAAAAAATGTTTTTTTTAAGCACAATATAGCACAAGGAGAATTCACTCACTGTCCTTCCAGGTCCCTAGAAACAAGGACTTGCACAGTGAAAGAAACTGACACTCTCCCTACCTACAGTTTTCTGTCCCTAGAAAAAATGTTTGTTTTAAGCACAATATAGCACAAGGAGAATTCACTCACTGTCCTTCCAGGTCCCTAGAAACAAGGACTTACACAGTGAAAGAAACTGACACTCTCCCTACCTACAGTTTTCTGTCCCTAGAAAAAATGTTTTTTTTAAGCACAATATAGCACAAGGAGAATTCACTCACTGTCCTTCCAGGTCCCTAGAAACAAGGACTTGCACAGTGAAAGAAACTGACACTCTCCCTACCTACAGTTTTCTGTCCCTAGAAAAAATGTTTTTTTTAAGCACAATATAGCACAAGGAGAATTCACTCACTGTCCTTCCAGGTCCCTAGAAACAAGGACTTGCACAGTGAAAGAAACTGACACTCTCCCTACCTACAGTTTTCTGTCCCTAGAAAAAATGTTTTTTTTAAGCACAATATAGCACAAGGAGAATTCACTCACTGTCCTTCCAGGTCCCTGGAAACAAGGACTTGCACAGTGAAAGAAACTGACACTCTCCCTATCTACAGTTTTCTGTCCCTAGAAAAAATGTTTTTTTTAAGCACAATATAGCACAAGGAGAATTCACTCACTGTCCTTCCAGGTCCCTAGAAACAAGGACTTACACAGTGAAAGAAACTGACACTCTCCCTACCTACAGTTTTCTGTCCCTAGAAAAAATGTTTTTTTTAAGCACAATATAGCACAAGGAGAATTCACTCACTGTCCTTCCAGGTCCCTAGAAAAAAGGACTTGCACAGTGAAAGAAACTGACACTCTCCCTACCTACAGTTTTCTGTCCCTAGAAAAAATGTTTTTTTTAAGCACAATATAGCACAAGGAGAATTCACTCACTGTCCTTCCAGGTCCCTAGAAACAAGGACTTGCACAGTGAAAGAAACTGACACTCTCCCTACCTACAGTTTTCTGTCCCTAGAAAAAATGTTTTTTTTAAGCACAATATAGCACAAGGAGAATTCACTCACTGTCCTTCCAGGTCCCTGGAAACAAGGACTTGCACAGTGAAAGAAACTGACACTCTCCCTACCTACAGTTTTCTGTCCCTAGAAAAAATGTTTTTTTTAAGCACAATATAGCACAAGGAGAATTCACTCACTGTCCTTCCAGGTCCCTAGAAACAAGGACTTACACAGTGAAAGAAACTGACACTCTCCCTACCTACAGTTTTCTGTCCCTAGAAAAAATGTTTTTTTTAAGCACAATATAGCACAAGGAGAATTCACTCACTGTCCTTCCAGGTCCCTAGAAACAAGGACTTGCACAGTGAAAGAAACTGACACTCTCCCTACCTACAGTTTTCTGTCCCTAGAAAAAATGTTTTTTTTAAGCACAATATAGCACAAGGAGAATTCACTCACTGTCCTTCCAGGTCCCTGGAAACAAGGACTTGCACAGTGAAAGAAACTGACACTCTCCCTACCTACAGTTTTCTGTCCCTAGAAAAAATGTTTTTTTTAAGCACAATATAGCACAAGGAGAATTCACTCACTGTCCTTCCAGGTCCCTAGAAACAAGGACTTACACAGTGAAAGAAACTGACACTCTCCCTACCTACAGTTTTCTGTCCCTAGAAAAAATGTTTTTTTTAAGCACAATATAGCACAAGGAGAATTCACTCACTGTCCTTCCAGGTCCCTAGAAACAAGGACTTGCACAGTGAAAGAAACTGACACTCTCCCTACCTACAGTTTTCTGTCCCTAGAAAAAATGTTTTTTTTAAGCACAATATAGCACAAGGAGAATTCACTCACTGTCCTTCCAGGTCCCTAGAAACAAGGACTTGCACAGTGAAAGAAACTGACACTCTCCCTACCTACAGTTTTCTGTCCCTAGAAAAAATGTTTTTTTTAAGCACAATATAGCACAAGGAGAATTCACTCACTGTCCTTCCAGGTCCCTAGAAACAAGGACTTGCACAGTGAAAGAAACTGACACTCTCCCTACCTACAGTTTTCTGTCCCTAGAAAAAATGTTTTTTTTAAGCACACTATAGCACAAGGAGAATTCACTCACTGTCCTTCCCAGTCCCTAGAAACAAGGACTTGCACAGTGAAAGAAACTGACACTCTCCCTACCTACAGTTTTCTGTCCCTAGAAAAAATGTTTTTTTAAGCACAATATAGCACAAGGAGAATTCACTCACTGTCCTTCCAGGTCCCTAGAAACAAGGACTTGCACAGTGAAAGAAACTGACACTCTCCCTACCTACAGTTTTCTGTCCCTAGAAAAAATGTTTTTTTTAAGCACAATATAGCACAAGGAGAATTCACTCACTGTCCTTCCAGGTCCCTAGAAACAAGGACTTACACAGTGAAAGAAACTGACACTCTCCCTACCTACAGTTTTCTGTCCCTAGAAAAAATGTTTTTTTTAAGCACACTATAGCACAAGCACAAAACACACTGACACTCTCCCTACCTATCCTTCTCTTTCCCTAAACTAAAGGAATCCAGGTTAAGCAAGAAAGAAATAAAAGTCACTGTCCCTGCCTATGCTGCTCTATCCCTGCTCCGGAACACACTACACTAGGCCGCCGTGCTGGCGGCCTTTTATAGTGTGGGGCATGTACTAAACACCCTCAGCAATAATTGGCCACAGGCATCCTGCCTGTGGCCAATCATTGCTCTCCTCGCTGCCGGCGCTGTGATTGGCCAAGCATGCGGGGTCACAGTGCATGCTTGGCCAATCACAGCGCCTGGATGACACTGCGATGGCGTAGTGCATTGTGGGCCGTTCGCGTCACTCGAATTTGGCGCGAACGGCCCAAATCGTTCGATCTTCGTCGAACGATCGAACAGCCGATGTTCGAGTCGAACGTATGTTCGATTCGAACACGAAGCTCATCCCTAGTGGCCAGCTATTAGACCTTTCTGGCAGGAGGTTCTAGCCTGTATTACCTCAATAAACAGCATCTCTGTCCCCCTTTCTACAGAAGCTTGTTTGTTAAATTTGGTGGATTCTCTTGCCACTACGAAAGCAATACGTACTCTCCTTACACTGTTGCTATTCTATGCCAGGAAGATAATCATATTATCATGGAAGAAAACGTCAGCACCGACCTTAGTGGTATAAAAATCACTAGTGTACCTTTTGAGCAGGGGTGCATTTACTAAGTTTGATAAAGTGTGGGGCGGATGGCTCTCCTCCACTGACATGGTTTATGGATGAATAAATGATTCTTCGCAATTATTATTTAGTTATAAATGCATGTACATGTATATTCCCTTTTTTAGGGATTACTTTGTTTACTCAACTATTCGGGAAAGAGTGGGGTTAACTTGCATGTCACAAATGTTTAATATTATCCTTATTTAACCACATTTATGTAACTTATTGTATGTTTCCCAGTACCTTTGTCACTGGTAGGGGTGGGGCTGGGAAGATTGGCTCATACTGTTTATCCTTTTCCTTTGTAGCTGGATGACCCCATGCTACTTAGTAAAATGGTGGTTTACACCAGATTTTGGGAGGCACACTAATGGCTCAGGTGTGTGTTGGCTTCATATTGGAGCCAGAATTAGAGTTCTGGGCCCCACCCCCTTGAGGTGGTCAGTGTGGAAAGGGAGCCGTGAGGTGCTGGTTCACCATGCTGTCCAGGTTGGGACAGACCAAGGCCGAAGCCTGAGAGAGAGTTCAGGTGGGACAAGTGCAGCTAGGGAGCTGCGAGGAAAGACTCAGAGCTAAGATACAGCATCTGCACATAAACACTGGGATGTGTTTGATGGTCAGGAAGACCCTGCAGAGGTACTCAGAGTACTAAAGCTGCCAAAAGGGAGCCAGGAGGCTAAATGTTATGTCTTTGCAGTGATGGTGAGACCCCCCCACGTGGGAAGACCTATCTGTATGATATTTGACTTGCTTTTAAATAAAAGTGGGCTGCCATGCCCTAAAATACAGTTTTAGACTGGAGCAACTCATTGTAAACGCACCTACCACTTGAGTTTAACCACTTCAAGACCGCCCACTGCATATATACTACAGCAGACCAGCTCTATTGCGCAAAACAACGTACCTGTACTTTGTTTCATGCACTAGATACTGTGGGCACGTGCTCCACAGAGAGGCAGAACAGGGATCTGCCTATGTAAACAAGGCGTTGTGACTAGGGATGAGCTTCGTGTTCGAGTCGAACATACGTTCGACTCGAACATCGGCTGTTCGATCGTTCGACGAAGATCGAACGATTTGGGCCGTTCGCGCCAAATTCGAGTGACGCGAATGGCCCACAATGCACTACGCCATCGCAGTGTCATCCAGGCGCTGTGATTGGCCAAGCATGCACTGTGACCCCGCATGCTTGGCCAATCACAGCGCCGGCAGCGAGGAGAGCAATGATTGGCCACAGGCAGGATGCCTGTGGCCAATTATTGCTGAGGGTGTTTAGTACACGCCCCACACTATAAAAGGCCGCCAGCACGGCGGCCTAGTGTAGTGTGTTCCGGAGCAGGGAAAGACAAGCATAGGCAGGGACAGTGACATTTATTTCTTTCTTGCTTAACCTGGATTCCTTTAGTTTAGGGAAAGAGAAGGATAGGTAGGGAGAGTGTCAGTGTGTTTTACTGTGCGAGTCCTTGTTTCTAGGGACAAAGAAGGAAAGTGAGGGGATTTCTCCTTGTGCTATAGTGTGCTTTAAAAAAACATTTTTTCTAGGGACAGAAAACTGTAGGTAGGGAGAGTGTCAGTTTCTTTCACTGTGCCAGTCCTTGTTTCTAGGGACAAAGAAGGAAAGTGAGGGGATTTCTCCTTGTGCTATAGTGTGCTTTAAAAAAACATTTTTTCTAGGGACAGAAAACTGTAGGTAGGGAGAGTGTCAGTTTCTTTCACTGTGCCAGTCCTTGTTTCTAGGGACAAAGAAGGAAAGTGAGGGGATTTCTCCTTGTGCTATAGTGTGCTTTAAAAAAACATTTTTTCTAGGGACAGAAAACTGTAGGTAGGGAGAGTGTCAGTTTCTTTCACTGTGCCAGTCCTTGTTTCTAGGGACAAAGAAGGAAAGTGAGGGGATTTCTCCTTGGGCTATAGTGTGCTTTAAAAAAACATTTTTTCTAGGGACAGAAAACTGTAGGTAGGGAGAGTGTCAGTTTCTTTCACTGTGCCAGTCCTTGTTTCTAGGGACAAAGAAGGAAAGTGAGGGGATTTCTCCTTGTGCTATAGTGTGCTTTAAAAAAACATTTTTTCTAGGGACAGAAAACTGTAGGTAGGGAGAGTGTCAGTTTCTTTCACTGTGCCAGTCCTTGTTTCTAGGGACAAAGAAGGAAAGTGAGGGGATTTCTCCTTGTGCTATAGTGTGCTTTAAAAAAACATTTTTTCTAGGGACAGAAAACTGTAGGTAGGGAGAGTGTCAGTTTCTTTCACTGTGCCAGTCCTTGTTTCTAGGGACAAAGAAGGAAAGTGAGGGGATTTCTCCTTGTGCTATAGTGTGCTTTAAAAAAACATTTTTTCTAGGGACAGAAAACTGTAGGTAGGGAGAGTGTCAGTTTCTTTCACTGTGCCAGTCCTTGTTTCTAGGGACAAAGAAGGAAAGTGAGGGGATTTCTCCTTGTGCTATAGTGTGCTTTAAAAAAACATTTTTTCTAGGGACAGAAAACTGTAGGTAGGGAGAGTGTCAGTTTCTTTCACTGTGCCAGTCCTTGTTTCTAGGGACAAAGAAGGAAAGTGAGGGGATTTCTTCTTGTGCTATAGTGTGCTTTAAAAAAACATTTTTTCTAGGGACAGAAAATTGTAGGTAGGGAGAGTGTCAGTTTCTTTCACTGTGCCAGTCCTTGTTTCTAGGGACAAAGAAGGAAAGTGAGGGGATTTCTCCTTGTGCTATAGTGTGCTTTAAAAAAACATTTTTTCTAGGGACAGAAAACTGTAGGTAGGGAGAGTGTCAGTTTCTTTCACTGTGCCAGTCCTTGTTTCTAGGGACAAAGAAGGAAAGTGAGGGGATTTCTCCTTGTGCTATAGTGTGCTTTAAAAAAACATTTTTTCTAGGGACAGAAAACTGTAGGTAGGGAGAGTGTCAGTTTCTTTCACTGTGCCAGTCCTTGTTTCTAGGGACAAAGAAGGAAAGTGAGGGGATTTCTCCTTGTGCTATAGTGTGCTTTAAAAAAACATTTTTTCTAGGGACAGAAAACTGTAGGTAGGGAGAGTGTCAGTTTCTTTCACTGTGCCAGTCCTTGTTTCTAGGGACAAAGAAGGAAAGTGAGGGGATTTCTCCTTGTGCTATAGTGTGCTTTAAAAAAACATTTTTTCTAGGGACAGAAAACTGTAGGTAGGGAGAGTGTCAGTTTCTTTCACTGTGCCAGTCCTTGTTTCTAGGGACAAAGAAGGAAAGTGAGGGGATTTCTCCTTGTGCTATAGTGTGCTTTAAAAAAACATTTTTTCTAGGGACAGAAAACTGTAGGTAGGGAGAGTGTCAGTTTCTTTCACTGTGCCAGTCCTTGTTTCTAGGGACAAAGAAGGAAAGTGAGGGGATTTCTCCTTGTGCTATAGTGTGCTTTAAAAAAACATTTTTTCTAGGGACAGAAAACTGTAGGTAGGGAGAGTGTCAGTTTCTTTCACTGTGCCAGTCCTTGTTTCTAGGGACAAAGAAGGAAAGTGAGGGGATTTCTCCTTGTGCTATAGTGTGCTTTAAAAAAACATTTTTTCTAGGGACAGAAAACTGTAGGTAGGGAGAGTGTCAGTTTCTTTCACTGTGCCAGTCCTTGTTTCTAGGGACAAAGAAGGAAAGTGAGGGGATTTCTCCTTGTTCTATAGTGTGCTTTAAAAAAACATTTTTTCTAGGGACAGAAAACTGTAGGTAGGGAGAGTGTCAGTTTCTTTCACTGTGCCAGTCCTTGTTTCTAGGGACAAAGAAGGAAAGTGAGGGGATTTCTCCTTGTGCTATAGTGTGCTTTAAAAAAACATTTTTTCTAGGGACAGAAAACTGTAGGTAGGGAGAGTGTCAGTTTCTTTCACTGTGCCAGTCCTTGTTTCTAGGGACAAAGAAGGAAAGTGAGGGGATTTCTCCTTGTGCTATAGTGTGCTTTAAAAAAACATTTTTTCTAGGGACAGAAAACTGTAGGTAGGGAGAGTGTCAGTTTCTTTCACTGTGCCAGTCCTTGTTTCTAGGGACAAAGAAGGAAAGTGAGGGGATTTCTCCTTGTGCTATAGTGTGCTTTAAAAAAACATTTTTTCTAGGGACAGAAAACTGTAGGTAGGGAGAGTGTCAGTTTCTTTCACTGTGCCAGTCCTTGTTTCTAGGGACAAAGAAGGAAAGTGAGGGGATTTCTCCTTGTGCTATAGTGTGCTTTAAAAAAACATTTTTTCTAGGGACAGAAAACTGTAGGTAGGGAGAGTGTCAGTTTCTTTCACTGTGCCAGTCCTTGTTTCTAGGGACAAAGAAGGAAAGTGAAGGGATTTCTCCTTGTGCTATAGTGTGCTTTAAAAAAACATTTTTTCTAGGGACAGAAAACTGTAGGTAGGGAGAGTGTCAGTTTCTTTCACTGTGCCAGTCCTTGTTTCTAGGGACAAAGAAGGAAAGTGAGGGGATTTCTCCTTGTGCTATAGTGTGCTTTAAAAAAACATTTTTTCTAGGGACAGAAAACTGTAGGTAGGGAGAGTGTCAGTTTCTTTCACTGTGCCAGTCCTTGTTTCTAGGGACAAAGAAGGAAAGTGAGGGGATTTCTCCTTGTGCTATAGTGTGCTTTAAAAAAACATTTTTTCTAGGGACAGAAAACTGTAGGTAGGGAGAGTGTCAGTTTCTTTCACTGTGCCAGTCCTTGTTTCTAGGGACAAAGAAGGAAAGTGAGGGGATTTCTCCTTGTGCTATAGTGTGCTTTAAAAAAACATTTTTTCTAGGGACAGAAAACTGTAGGTAGGGAGAGTGTCAGTTTCTTTCACTGTGCCAGTCCTTGTTTCTAGGGACAAAGAAGGAAAGTGAGGGGATTTCTCCTTGTGCTATAGTGTGCCCAAGCATTCCTCATCAACCATCTTTGAAATCCTTGTTTTTTGGACAGTCAGGGAAATTGTCGTTGTGCTATTCTGTGCAAAAGCAATAATCCTCAACCATATTTAGAAATCCTTAAGTAAAGGGACAGAGAAGGACACCTGAAGGTAGCCCTTATTGCTTTTTTCCCATCTCCCTGCAGGCCATCTATTAGAATGTCTGGAAGGCAAACAAGGAGAGGCAGACAGTCAGGAGGCAATAAAAGAGGGCAAGCAGGCTCTGTGTCTGGGGGCAACAGTGCTGGTCGTGGACGTGGTGCATTGTCATCAGCACATGGCCATGGGACACGCTTGTCCTTCTTTTCGGCAGCTGGACATGTTGAGCCACATCATGCCGAAGACTTGGTAGAGTGGATGACCAAGCCCTCCTCCTCCTCCTCATCCTCTCTCACCCAGGCTCAGGGTACTGGCAAAGCAGCTGCCAAAGCGTCCTCTTCCCTGGTATCAATGTCAGACTCATCATCAGTCACTCCTTCCCTAGACCCACCATGTCCTCCTCCTGAGGAGTCCCCCGAACTGTTTGAGCACAGTGTTGGGTACATGCTCCAGGAGGATGCCCAGCGTTTCGAAGGGTCTGATGATGAAACCCAGCTACAGGAAGGCAGTAGCGTGAGAGCAGACAGAGGGGATGCTCAAGAAGGACACCAATCTGGCAGTCATGTTCCAGCAGCTGCAGCATACTGCCAGATTGGCTCCAGTGATGAGGAGGGAGGGGATGATGAGGTCACTGACTCCACGTGGGTGCCTAATAGGAGAGAGGAGGAGGAGGAGGATGAGGAGGAGGCACATCTCCAACGAGGCAGGATGCCCTTTGGTGGCCAGCGTAAGGGCAGTACACCGACGGAATCACACCGCAGAGCTCCGCCTGTGCAGGGCGCTGCCTCTGCCCGTCATTCAAAAAGTTCCTTGGTGTGGGCCTTTTTTGAGGCTAGTGCATCAGATCGCACAGCTGCTGTTTGCAACATATGTCTCAAGCGTATATCGCGTGGCCAAAACATCAGCCGCTTGGGTACCACATGCCTGACCAGACATATGTTGACCTGCCATGCAGCTCGTTGGCAAGCCTACCTCAAAGACCCACACCAAAGAACAAAGCGGACCTCTCCTTGCACCGCATCAGCTGGGATCTCCAACCCCACTATAACTTCAGTCCTCTCTGAAACATGCACTGAGAGGAATGAAGGTGTAGAATTAGGTGTGTCACAGCCAAGTACTTGCGGCCACTCTGCTAGCAGTACACCGACGTCCGATTCTAGCAGGCAAATTTCCCTGCCCCAGCTGCTGGACCGTCGAAAGAACTTCACTCCCAGCCATCCACATGCCCAGCGGTTGAATGCTAGCTTGGCTAAATTGCTAGCGCTTCAACTGCTGCCTTTTCAGTTGGTAGACTCGGCCCCCTTCCGTGAGTTTGTGCAATGTGCGGTTCCTCAGTGGCAGGTTCCCAAACGCCACTTTTTCTCACGGAAGGCTATTCCGGCTCTCTACCGGCATGTGGAAGGCAATGTCTTGGCCTCGCTGGACAGGGCGGTCAGCGGTAAGGTGCATATTACCGCTGACTCATGGTCCAGCAGGCATGGACAGGGACGTTACCTTTCTTTCACGGCCCATTGGGTCACTCTTTTGGCAGCTGGGAAGGATGCAGGACAAGGTGCAGTAGTGTTGGAGGTTGTTCCACCGCCACGCCTCCAAAATGCTACTACTGGTTGTGACACACCTCTCTCCTCCACCCCCTCCTCTTCTTCTTCCTCCATGGCCTCTTCCTGTGGTTTGTCCTATGAACCAGCGGTGCTCCGTAGCCGTTCACGGGGCTACGCAAGTACGCAGGCAAAAAGATGCCATGCCGTGCTTGCGCTGGTGTGTTTGGGGGACAGAAGCCACACTGGGGCAGAGGTCCTGTCTGCTCTGCAGGGCCAGGCCGAGAGGTGGTTGACGCCACGCCAGCTTAAGCCAGGAATGGTGGTTTGCGACAATGGCACCAACCTCCTCTCCGCCCTCCGACAGGGACAACTGACCCATGTGCCCTGTGTGGCTCACGTCCTTAACCTGGTGGTGCAGCGGTTCTTGGGCAGGTACCCGGGCTTACAGGATGTCCTGAGGCAGGCCAGGAAAGTCTGTGTGCATTTCCGCAGATCTTATAATGCCAGTGCTCGCCTGGCTGAGCTGCAAAAGGAGTTGAACCTGCCCAAGAACCGCCTTATATGTGACATGCCCACCAGGTGGAACTCAACGTTGGCCATGCTGCAGCGGCTGCACACGCAGCAGAGGGCCATCAATGAGTACCTGTGCGACTACGGCACCAGGACAGGGTCAGGGGAGCTTGGTTTTTTTTCTCCACGCCAGTGGGGCATGATCAGGGATGCATGCACTGTCCTGGCACCATTTGAGGAGGCCACGAGGATGGTGAGCAGTGACAGTGCATGCATCAGTGACACTGTACCTCTTGTCCACCTGTTGGAGCACACGCTGCGTGGAATAATGGACAGGGCACTTGAGGCAGAACAGAGGCAGGAAGAGGAGGACTTCCTTGCCTCTCAAGGCCCCCTTTACCCAGACAGTGTTCCTTCTGTCCCACCCATCGCACAGGAAGAGGAAGAGGAGGAGGAGGAGGAGGAGGATTGTGTCAGCATGGAGGTGGAGGCTGGCACTCAGCATCATCAGCAGCAGTCTTTTAGGGATGATTTACAGTCCCAAGAAACCAGTGGACTTGTACGTGGCTGGGAGGAGGTGGCTGCGGATCATGTCGTCCTTAGTGACCCAGAGGACTCCGGAGCGAATGCCTCAGCAAACCTACGCTGCATGGCCTCCCTGATCCTGCAAAGTCTGCGGAAGGATCCTCGTATTCTTCGGATCAAGGAGAGGGACCATTACTGGCTGGCCACTCTCCTTGATCCACGGTACACGGGTAAGGTTGCGGACCTTATGTTACCTTCGCAGAGGGAGCAGAGGATGAGACAACTCCGGGAGGCCTTGCAGAAAGGTCTGTGCAACGCGTTCCCAGAGACTGGGAGGTTACAAACTCCTGGTCCTGGACAACGAGTTGCTGAGGCTTCGGCCAGTCAAAGAAGGAGCGGTGGGGAAGGTGGCCGTCTGACCGATGCGTTCAGACAATTCTTTAGTCCGCAGCCCCAAAGTATGATCGGTTCCAGCAACCATCGCCAGCGTCTGATAAACATGGTGCAGGAATATCTAGGGGCAAGGTCAGACTTGGACACCTTCCCCACCGAAAATCCTCTGGCTTACTGGGTCTTGAGGATGGATCACTGGCCAGAGCTTGCACAGTATGCAATTGAGCTACTGGCCTGTCCTGCATCCAGCGTTCTTTCGGAACGCACATTCAGTGCTGCTGGAGGATTTGTCACGGATCACAGGGTGCGCCTGTCCACCGACTCGGTTGATCGACTGACTTTCATCAAGATGAACCAGTCTTGGATCACCACCAGCTACCACACACCTAATGCTGATATAACAGACTAATTGATTTTAACATGTCACATCCCTTCAAGACTGATGCTGATGCTGAGTGCCTGTGCTGTTATGTTGACTGGCTATCCTCCTCCTCCGAGTCCTCAATGATACGATTGATGATGATAGCTTGGAAGATCATTTTTGTTTATGGGTGCCGCCACCAGTGGCTAAGGCCCAATTTTTCAGCCCCTGTTTTACAGGGGCGTGTAATTACAATTTTTTTAGCAATAATTTGCCATAGGGCTCATTGCTGTGCTCCAAGTACAGTATCTGTGAGGGGTTGGAGTGTTGTGCCACCAGTGCCTAAGGCCCAATTTTTCAGCCCCTGTTTAACAGGGGCGTGTCATTACAAATTTTGAAGCAATACTTTGCAACAGGGCTCATTGCTGTGCTCCAAGTACAGTATCTGTGAGGGGTTGTAGTGTTGTGCCACCAGTGCCTAAGGCCCAATTTTTCAGCCCCTGTTTAACAGGGGTGTGTCATTACAATTTTTGAAGCAATACTTTGCAACAGGGCTCATTGCTGTGCTCCAAGTACAGTATCTGTGAGGGGTTGTAGTGTTGTGCCACCAGTGCCTAAGGCCCAATTTTTCAGCCCCTGTTTAACAGGGGCGTGTCATTACAATTTTTGAAGCAATACTTTGCAACAGGGCTCATTGCTGTGCTCCAAGTACAGTATCTGTGAGGGGTTGTAGTGTTGTGCCACCAGTGCCTAAGGCCCAATTTTTCAGCCCCTGTTCAACAGGGGCATGCAATTACAATTCTTGATGTAATAATTCACAGCAGGGCCCATTGCTGCACCCACCAAGAGTAACTCTGAGGGCTTACAGTGTTGTGGCAACGCCACCACCACCACCACCACGAAAGGCCCAATTTTTCAGCCCCTGTTCAACAGGGGCATGCAATTACAATTCTTGATCTAATAATTCACAGCAGGGCCCATTGCTGCACCCACCAAGAGTAACTGTCAGGGCTTACAGTGTTGTGGCACCAGCACCACCATCAAAGCCCCAATTTTTACTACCACTGTTCAACAATTATATGTAATTAAAATTCCTGATATAATAGTTGACAGCAGGGCGTTCCAGCACCAACCAAGAGTAACTGTGAGTGCTTACAGTGTTGTGCCAACACCAACAACTAAGGGGCCTACTTTCCCTACTTTCAAACATCCAACTTACAAACGACTCCTACTTGCAAACGCAAGAAGACAACAGGAAGTGAGAGGAAATCTACCCCTAGGAAGGAAAATTCTCTCCTGTAAGAATAAATATGGGAGAAAGGTGTCTCCTCTGTACTGATGCTTTATCAGCAATCCTTGTTTCAAGAAAAACACCACATTTCAAAAACAGTTGACATTGGGACGGAAAGTGAGGTGAAATGTTCTGAACAGGGGCACAGACAGCAAAACAAATGTTACAGGGGTGATAACCCTTACCTATGTTTTCCAAAAAGTTTAAAAATAGATTTTTGGGCTGGAGCTACACTTCAACAATGTACCTGTTCAAAATTACAAACAGATTCTACATAAGAACAAACCTACAGTCCCTGTCTTGTATGCACCGCCTGTATACGGCTGTTCAGAGTATATAGGGCCTTTTTTATTTTATGTGCGGGGTTCCCCTTAATATCCATACAAGACCCAAAGGGGCTGGTAATGGGCTGGGGTAGGGGGGGGGGGGTCATGGGGTAGCTATGCCATTTTTCTTAAAGATTTTCATCCATATTACCGGGACCAGACATTACATTAAAGCCGCAAGCAGTTTTAAATGGCTTTTTTTTCCTTTAGAAGTGTCATTTTGTGCAGGGACAGTTCTAAACACGGGAAACACGTGGCACTTCACAGGCATACTTTAGACACCCCCCCAGGTACGATATTTAAAGGAATATTTGACTTTTTTTTTTTCACTTTATGCATCATTAACCACTTAACAACCACCTGCCGACAAATAACGGCGGCAGGGTGGTTGCTTAACTCTGGGAGGACGTTATATAACGTCCTCCCAGAATCGCGCTCCCGCGCGCCCCCCTGGGGCGCGCACACGGGAAACTCCGTGACCGCCGGGTCCAGAGGACCCGGCGGATCACGAATCGCGGTAAATCGCCGCTGATAGCGGCCGTTTACCACGTGATCGCTCCGTCAAATGACGGAGCAATCACTTGTAAACAGACCGGCGTCATTTGATGACGCCGGTTCCTCCCTCCCCTCTCTGTACCGATCGGTACAGTGTGAGAGGGGAGGGGGAGGGAGCGGATGGCAGCAGCAGCACTGTGGGCTGGATCTGTGACAATTGCAGTCACAGATCCATCCATCCATCCCTGCTCAGCCATCCCTGTGCTATACCCTGCCAATACTCTGCAATACACCCTGCCAATACTCTGCAAAATACCCTGGTGCAATACTCTGCAATACCCTGGTGCAATACTCTGCAATACCCTGGTGCAATACTCTGCAATACCCTGCGAAATACTCTGCAATACCCTGCGAAATACTCTGCATTACCCTGCGAAATACTCTGCAATACCCTGCGAAATACTCTGCAATACCCTGGTGCAATACTCTGCAATACCCTGGTGCAATACTCTGCAATACCCTGGTGCAATACTCTGCAATACCCTGCACAATACTCTGCAATACCCTGCACAATACTCTGCAATACCCTGCAAAATACTCTGCAATACCCTGCGCAATACTCTGCAAAATACTCTGCAATACCCTGCACAATACTCTGCAATACCCTGCACAATACTCTGCAATACCCTGCACAATACTCTGCAATACCCTGCACAATACTCTGCAATACCCTCCACAATACTCTGCAATACCCTCCACAATACTCTGCAATACCCTCCACAATACCCTGTGCAATACCCTCCACAATACCCTGTGCAATACCCGTGCAATACCCTGCCATACACCGCAATATCCTGCCATACACCGCAATACTCCGCAAAGCCCTGCAATACTCCGCAATGCCCGGCAATACTCCGCAATGCCCGGCAATACTCCGCAATGCCCGGCAATACTCCGCAATGCCCGGCAATACTCTGCAATAACCACTTCCCGCCCTCCGGCCATCATATGACGTCCTTGACTTTGTGCGGGGATATCTGAATGATGCCTGCAGCTACAGGCATCATTCAGATATCGGCTTTTTCAGCCGGCGATTCCCTACACCATAAGAACAATCATAGCGGCTGTTCCGCCGCTTGATCATTCTTACGGGAGGCGAGAGGGGATGTCCCCCCCCCCCCCGCCGCCCTCCGGTGCTTCTACCGACTCACCGCTACGATCAAAGCCAGGATTGTTGTTTTTTTTTTTTTTGTATTTTTTTCAGGCTTCCCAGCCTAGAGGTGAGATGTGGGGTCTTATTGACACCCCCCCCCCCCCCCATATCTCACTGTAAAGAGGACCTGTCATGCCATATTCCTATTACAAGGGATGTTTACGTTCCTTGTAATAGGTATAAAAGTGATCAAAAAAATGTTTAGGGCGGAAAAACATGTCAAACTAAAATAAATAAAGTAAAATGAAGAATACATTTTTTTTTTTTTTTTAAAGCGCCCCTGTCCCCGTGAGCTCGCATACAGAAGCGAACGCATACGTAAGTCCCGCCCACATATGAAAACGGTTTTCAAACCACACATGTGAGGTATCTCTGCGAACGTTAGAGCGAGTGCAATCATTTTGGCCCTAGACCTCCTCTGTAACTCAAAACATGTAACCAGTAAAAATATTTAAAGCGTCGCCTATGGGGATTTTTTAAGTAGCGAAGTTTGGCGCCATTCCACGAGTGTGTGCAATTTTTAAGGGCGACATGTTAGGTATCTATTTACTCGGCGTAACTTCATCTTTCACATTATGCAAAAACATTGGGCTAACTTTACTGTTTTTTTTTTTTTTTAAGCACAAAACATTTTTTTTCCGTAAAAAACGCGTTAAAAAAATTGCTGCGCAAATATCGTGCGAGATAAAAAGTTGCAACAACCACCATTATATTCTCTAAGGTCTTTGCTAAAAAACATATATAATGTTTTGGGGTTCTATGTAATTTTCTAGCAAATAAATGATGATTTTTACATGTAGGAGAGAAATGTCAGAATTGGCCTTGGTGCTCCAGAACGCCTGAAGGTGCTCCCTGCATGTTGGGCCTCTGTATGTGGCCACGCTGTGTAAAAGTCTCACACATGTGGTATCGCCATACTCGGGAGTAATAGCAGAATGTGTTTTGGGGTGTAATTTGTGGAATGCATATGCTGTGTGTGAGAAATAACCTGCTAATATGACAATTTTGTGAAAAAAAAAAAAGAGAAAAAAAAATCTTGATTTTGCAAAGAATTGTGGGAAAAAATGACAACTTCAAAAAACTCACAATGCCTCTTTCTGAATACCTTGGAATGTCTTCTTTCCAAAAAGGGGTCATTTGGGGGGTATTTGTACTTTTCTGGCATGTTAGGGTCTCAAGAATTGAGATAGGCCGTCAGTACTTCAGGTGTGATCAATTTTCAGATATTGGCACCATAGCTTGTGGACTCTATAACTTTCACAAAGACCAAATAATATACACCAATTTGTACTTATTTTTACCAAAGATATGTAGCAGTATAAATTTTGGCCAAAATTTATGAAGAAAAAATAGTAATTTGCAAAATTTTATAACAGAAACGAAAAAAAAATAATTTTTTTACAAAATTTTCAGTCTTTTTTCTCTTATAGCGCAAAAAATAAAAAACCCAACAGTGATTAAATACCACCAAAAGAAAGCTCTATTTGTGTGAAAAAAAGGACAAAAATTTCATATGGGTACAGTGTTGTATGACTGAGTAATTGTCATTCAAAATGTGAGAGCACCGAAAGCTGAAAATTGGTCTGGTTATTAAGGGGGTTTAAGTGCCCAGTGGTCAAGTGGTTAAAATGACTGCTCCCGAAAAACGACCGTTTTTAAAACTTCTTTTTGCATTGATACATGTCCCCTGGTGCAGAACCCGGGTTCCCAAACCCTTTTTAGGACAATAACATGCATAATAGTTGTTATAATTAGCACTTTAGAATTCGAACGTTCGCATCCATTGTATTTAATAGGGTTCTAATGTTCGTACGAACTTTCGGTCCGTTCGCGGGTTCTGGTGCGAACCGAACCCGGGGGTGTTCGGCTCATCACTAGTTGTGACAGGGAAGTACACAGAGATCTTCTGTTCCTGCTAAGCAGGAATACGGATCTCTGTGTTCCTCCAGTCAGTCCATCCCCCACACAGTTAGCAAGCACCTCCTAGGGACACACTTAACCCTTTGATCGCCCCTGATGTTAACCCCTTCCCTGCCAGTGTCATTTATACAGTGATTAGTGCTTTTAGCTTTTTTTAGCACTGGTCACTGTATTGGTGTCACTTGTCCCCAAAAAGTGTCACTTAGGGTCAAGTTTGTCCGCCGCAATGTCGCAGTCCCTCTAAAAATCGCTGATCGCTGCCATTACCAGTAAAAACAATAAAAAAAAATTTTAAGTCCATAAATCTATCCCATAGTTTGTAGATGCTATAACTTTTGCTCAAACCAATCAATATACGCTTATTGTGATTTTTTTACCAAAAATATGTAGTAGAATACATATTGGCCTAAATTGATAAAACTGAAAATTTATATCATATACCTACCGTAATTTTCCTTTCCTGATGGACTCCATGGCAGCCTACGTGTGGGTTAATCCCGCCTCTCATACCTCATAGGACCCTACTCCCATAAATCTTTGCTTCTAGCCAGAGACCTTGTTCCGTAATATAGCCTACTCCAGCAAATGGGAGGGAACTCCTGCTGCCATGGAGTCCATCAGGAAAGGAAAATTACGGTAAGTATATGATATAAATTTTCAGTTTTCCTGACAGACTCCATGGCAGCCTACGTGTGGGAAATGACTAGCCATACACACCCAGGTGTGCAATTGCTGGTTAAAGAAAAAAGGTTTAATTGACACCGCCAACAGATAAAACATGTAAACCAAAATTAACCGAAGACAAAGAAGCCGGTTCTACACAATAGTGCGTCATAAATGTGTTTATCGACGACCATGAGGCCGCTTTGCAGATTACTTCTGGGGAGACATGACGGGCGGCCGCCCATGATGTGGAAATGCTCCTGGTAGAATGAGCAGTCACTGCCTCTGGAGGAGCCAGACCCTTCGCCTTATATGCCCCTTGGATGGCCTGAACGATCCAGGCTGCGATGGTTCTGGAAGAAGCACGCAAACCCTTGTTTTTTGCTTGAAAGAAAATGAACAGATGTTCAGATTGGGGAAAAGAAGCTGTGGCTTCCAAGTATTGCTTCAAAACTTCTCCAACGTCTAGAGGATGAACATTAGAGTTCTCAGATGATCGAAAGGTAGGAAGAACAATTTCCTGATTCTCATGAAATATTGATGTTACCTTCGGATTTGATCCTAGCATGGGAACCATTACTACACAATCCGGGAAGAAAGTCAGGAATGGCTCTTTGGATCCCAGGGAACCAATTTCGGAGACCCTTTTAGCCGATGTTATGGCTACAAGGAAGACAGCTTTGAGATAGTTGACCCGTGTGTTGCCTTTCTCTTTGAGAAAAAATCCAAGACCAGGGGAAGGTCCCATTTGGAGAATCTCGATTTTCTTTGAGGTCTGAGCCTTATAGCTCCTCTGAAGAATTTCCTAACAAGAGAGTGTCTAGCCCATGAAATACCTGTGAAGGCAGAGATAGCAGAAACTTGCACTCTTAAGGAGCTAACCGACAGGGACAGATCCAGGCCTGATTGCAAAAAACGTAGGACATCTTGTATCCTGGGATCATCAAGAGAACCCTCAATGGTACAAATATAGTATGTGAATTTTTTCCAGATCCTTTGATAGACTTTATTGGTATTAGCTCTTCTGGCATTCAACATTGTAGAAATTGCTCTGCTCGGGCAACCTAATGCCTCCAGCCTTCCCCTCTCAAAAACCAAGCCATCAGATGGAGATGGGATGGGCATGGATGAAGAGTGGTTCCCTGCAACAGGAGATCTGATCTTGCTGGGAGAGGAACTGGATCCCGGAAGCTCAGCTGTAACAGCAGAGGGAACCATGTTCTGTTGGGCCAGTATGGAACTATTGCCACAATTTCGGCCTTTTCCCATCTGAGTCTTGATAGGAACCGTAGAATTACGGGTACCGGAGGAAAGGCATAGGCCGTGACGAACTTCCATTGATCCGTCAGGGCATCCACTCCGAAGGCCTGGGGACAACGACATCTCGTGTAATACTTCGTTAGTTTGAAATTGCACGGGGAGGCAAATAGATCCACTTCTGGCACAATCCCCAGAGACAGAATCCAATTGAAAACTTTGGTGTGGAGAGACCACTCGTTGTTGTCCAGGGACGTTTTTGAGAGAAAATCTGCCTGTAGGTTCTGAGTCCCGGGAAGATAGACAGCTGTCAGATTTGTCAGATTTGTCTGGGCCCATGACATGATGGGCTCTACTTCCTTTAGTAGAGAGAGACTGCGAGTGCCTCCTTGCCTCTTGATATACGAGACTGCCGACGTGTTGTCCAGCCTTAGGAGAACTGATGCATCCTTTACTAAGTGAAGAAAGGCTTGTAGAGCACAGAAGGCGGCTCTAAGCTCCAGGACATTGGACACTATCCTTCTGGATGGGAAGTCCCACTTCCCCTGAGCTACTTCCTTCATGCAGAGAGCTCCCCAGCCTTTGTTGCTGGCATCCGTCATGATTGTGATCCAAGAGACGGGGGGCTATGGAATGGCAGTTGAGGAGATTCTTCTGTAGTAGCCACCAGGGAAGGCTGTCCCGCATGGACGGGGTTATCCGTATGAAATGATCGCGAGACGCTGGATCCCACTGCTGGAGAAAACCCTTCTGAAAAGGTTGCATCTTCCATTGTGCCCATTTCACCATGGGGGCTGTGGATGCCATGGTGCCTATTATTTTGAGACACTGTGAAGCTCTGAGGAGAGGAGAAGCCATTGCCAGGCGAATTCTGTCCCGAACCACTGGAATTTTCTTCAGGGGTAAGGAGATGGTACTCTCTACTGTATTGAATTGAGCGCCGAGAAAAATCAGAGACTGTGTAGGCTCTAGATGACTCTTCTCCCTGTTCAACAGCCAACCGAATTCTGTCAGAGTGGAGATGACCTGAGACCGTTGTATTAACAGCTGCTCCCTGTTTTGAGAAAGTAATAGCAGATCGTCCAGGTAGTGATGTAACTGGATACTTCTGGTCCTGATTAGAGCTACTACAGTCAGTAAGAGCTTTGAAAATACCCGAGGCAATGTTGTAAGCCCGAACGGGAGACATATAAATTGAGGTGAATATGCTCCACTGCAAACCGAAGATATTTTTGAAATTCCTCTGCTATCGGGACATGAAAATAAGCATCTTTCAGATCTATGGACACAAGCCAGTCGCCTGGCTGCACTGTCTGACGTATTGTGAGTAATGACTCCATTTTGAATTTTTCCTTTTTGATAAAGGTGTTTAGATGTGTCAGGTCTATCACCGGTCTCCAAGAACCGGTCTTTTTTTGAACCATAAACAGGGGCGAGTACATCCCTTGAAATCTTTCTTCCATCGGTACATGTATGGCGGCACCCTGGGCCACGAGAGAATCTGTGTATGAAAGAAGGATTTGTCTCTTCTCTTCCGAGCAAGGAAGGACTGTGGGTACGAATTGGAGTGTGGGTGGACTGACAAACACCCAAGAATGACCTGAAGAGACTGTTCTGACAGTCCAGAAATCTTTTACCAAGGCCGCTCAGACGTGCCGGAACTGAAGTAACCAAGCTCCCACTTGAACCGTCTGGGCCGACCCTATATCAAAAGGACTAAGGGGCCTCACGTCCGCCAGAAGAGGCTCCCTTTGTGGATTTCTGACCAGAAGGCTGGTTTCTTCTCCAGTTCTTTCTGAATTCACGACCCGGTCTGTAACAACGAGCATCTCTTGCACGATCCTGATCTTGTCTATGTTGAGTTATTTTCTGACCGAAAAGACGACGATCCTGGGGAAGGACCCCCGACTTACCCCCTGTGGCACGGGTGATAGCACTGTCAAGCTTATTCCCAAAAAGGGAAGACCCTTGAAAGGGAATCCTGCACCAAGCCTGTTTGGATGCAGGATCAGCTACCCAAGGGCGTAGCCACAAGGCACATTTAGCTGTAACGGAGGAGAGCATGACACGTGCCACCAGGCGAATAATTTCAAGAGAAGCCTCACCCAAAAAGACCGACGCCATTCTTAGTTCATGGATCGGAATGCTTCTGGCTAACTCTTCAGAGATGCTTGCCAAGGAAGAATCCACTTCATCTGTCCAGGCTTCCATTGCTTTAGACAGGGTTGCAAGGGCCAATGCTGGCTTACAGGCCATGCCCGCTGTAATATATATACGTTTGAGATCCGTATCTATTTTCCTCTCCAAACCGCCCCTGAAGGAAACTGAATCTTCCAGCGGGAGGGTAACGTGTCTTACCAACCTCATTAAGGCTGTATCAATCAGAGGAGCCGATTCTAGATGTTTCACATCCTCACTTTTGAATGGGTACATTTTTGCTATTTTAGAAAGTAAAGAATTTTTCCTTTTCTACACCAGTCCATTCATCTGTAATAATACCCCCAAGTTCACTTAAGAAAGGGAAATTTGGGTGCTCCTTTTTGAGTTGTTTGAAGTACTTCCTCTGTTTAGAAGGAGCTTCTACTGGTTCTTCCCATTTTAAAGTGTCTTTAACTGCTTTGACCAAGTTTGGTACTAAAGAGAAATCAAACCCTGTGGCATTGCAGGCCTCTTCCACATCACTATGTGAGGATTCGCTTAAGGAGCAATCATGCCGAGAGGGACCTGGCGCTTCAGGGTCATCCTGCACAAGGACTGGTGCTGGGTCAACAGGAGGAATGGTGGTATGGCTGGAGTCAGTTTTGTTCAGGGATTCCTGGACCACTCTTCTGACTAGTACCTCCATTTGATGGTCTCCACCTCCTCTTTCCCCTACTGCTCGGGAATAACATGGCTCACAGAGGGATTTACCTTCCGGGACCTGAGCTCTACAACCCCAGCATACTCTCCTTTCAGTATGACTGGAACGGCGGTGAGAGTGGTGCCTAGACCTAGACCTGGGCTCCTTACTATGATGTCTGGAGTGCCTATTTTCAGACCTAGAGGGGCTGAGGGAAAGAAAAAAGAAAATACATTGGCTCAAGTAAAGGCACCCAAACTGCTAAGCAGAAGGAAAAATTCCTACCTGCAGCGCAAGGGTTGACCACTGGGGCAGTGACAAGTCCATAGCACAAGCTTGGAAACTGAAAGAACAACCATACAATAAATACAGGGAAAGTAACAGTCTAAGTAAGCATCCCTGTAACAGAAAAGTATTCCTACCTTGACCACTTCAAGTAGAGGCACCGGGAAGTTGCTGTCTGAGCCTGCAAGACATCCCAAGTGATAGCTGTATCTGACAGCTATTTAAACTTGGCGCCGATGATGACGTCACCGCGCCCCCAGCGCGCCCAGCGGAGCCCGCGCGCATGCGCGAACAATGCCGCAATCCGGGACTGCGCACGCGCGAACCAAGCCTCGATCTCGGACGAGGTTCACAGCTATGCAAACAACCCGGAAGAGGCGGCGGAATGAAGCGCAGATGCGCTCCAGCCGCCATAGAGCCAGGACACGAGAACAAATAACACAAACAAACACTGCTGCCATGTATGTGTGAAAAAATGCTGTATACGATACCATCCCAGCACGATCTTGATCCAGCCTGGAACTAGGAGCTATCACTCACTGCACGACCTGGGCGTACCCAGTCAGGACGGTGCTCAGGATCCATGCTCTTTCCCCCTTTTTGGGGGTCTACATATGACTACTTTACCTAGGAATCTACAAATCCTATACCACTGGTCCTCTTCTGGTCAGTACCTGAGTGCGGCCCTTGAGAGATTTCTCTCCCTGATTTAAGAATCGTTACCAGCAGGGTGTGGGCCTTCTTCTTTTGTTACGCCCTCTGTGAATCAGC
Source organism: Rana muscosa (assembly GCA_029206835.1). NCBI lineage: Eukaryota > Metazoa > Chordata > Amphibia > Anura > Ranidae > Rana > Rana muscosa. Next base: position 154,080,457 of record CM055116.1, on the reverse strand, counting down.
ACCGATCGGATCAACCATCTCTGCGGCCGGGTGTCACTTTCCGCGGATTTGACCACGAGGCAAAGATATTGCCCTGCATGTTTCTTTCCTGAGCTGGGCTGGTACATATGTTTTTTAACCCAGGGGAAAGAGAGAACGTTTTTTATTTTTTCCTTTCCCGTTGTTACAATCTACGCAATACAGCATCCTACCCCTGAAGAAGAGGTTCTACCTAAACTAACAGCCTCGAAACGTTGGGTCCCTGTCTCATTCTAAAACAGATTGGGGTCCTGTTTTTGCAAATTTTGTTTGTCACTTGTTGTTCATGCAATGTATTGTATTTGCGCTTTTTCACCATTGCTTCGTGTTTAAACAATCTCGATGTGGTAAATTCCCTTTTTTTTGGGGGGAAATAGCAGCTTTCCATATTTACATATTTTTTCAATAAAAAACTACTTCAGTAAGAACCTTTTGGTTTTCATACTTTCTTATCAGGTTTAACAAGTCACCCAAAATAAAAGTCCCACTTGAGGTAAAACACACTCCTCGGAGTGTACTTCCATACTAGCTATATCAGGGATGTGGGTGTACTGACCTTTATCCACAACACTAGGACACCAACCCCTTTCTTTTCATAGTAAGTATTGGGGGGGGGGGGGTGCTGGGGAAGCTGCTGTACACAGAAGGTTTTTTATCTTAATGCATAGAATGCATTAAGATTAAAAATCTTCTGCCTTTACAACCCCTTTAACTCTTCTGGGAAGGCTGTCCACAAGGCTTAGGAGTGTGTCTATGGGAATGTTTGACCATTCTTCCAGAAGCGCATTTGTGAGGTTAGGCTCGCAGTCTCAGCTCTAATTCATCCCAAAAGTAATCTATCTGGTTGAGGTCAGAACTCTGTGCAGGTCAGTTAAGTTCCTCCACCCCAAACTCGCTCATCCATGTCTTTATGGACCTTGTTTTGTGCACTGGTGTGCAGTCATGTTGGAACAGGAAGGGACCATCCTCAAACTGTTCCCACAAAGTTGGGAGCATGAAATTGTCCAAAATGTCTTGGTATGCTGACGCCTTAAGAGTTCCCATCACTGGAACTAAGGGGCCAAGCCCAACCCCTGAAAAACAACCCCACACCATAATCCCCTCTCCACCAAATGATTTGGACCAGTGCACAAAGCAAGGTCCATAAAGACATGGATGAGCGAGTTTGGGGTGGAGGAATGTGACTGGCCTACACAAAGTCCTGACCTCAACTTGATTGAACACCTTTGGGGTGAATTAGAGCGGAGAATGTGAGCCAGGCCTTCTCGGCCAACATCAGTGCCTGACCTCACAAATGCGCTTTTGGAAGAATGGTCAAACATTCTGATAGACACACTCCTAAACCTTGTAGACAGTCTTCCCAGAAAAGTAGAAGCTGTTATAGCTGCAAAGGGTGGGTCAACTCAATATTGAACCCTACAGACTAAGACTGGGATGCCGTTAAAGTTCATGTACGTGTAAAGACAGGCGTCCCAATACTTTTGACAATATAGTGTATATAAGTGTAAAGTGCCCCTGCAGTAAGAAGGACAAAACAGGTGCCTCATTTCCATTTGCTTCACTTTCATTTTCTTCCAGTGTCCCTACATAGACATACACTCACCATGAAGTATTGACTAGAGATGGCCTTGCGGTTCGCCCTGCGGTCGGTTCGCGGCGAATTTTGCACATTCGCGGTTCGCGAAACCGGCGGACATATGGCGCTATTCGCGGCCGGTTTGCGGCCACCATATTCTTTTACATTGTGGAACTTTGACCTATGACACATCCATCATGTGGTACAGGACAGCCAATGAGACATTTCAGCAGATGGACATACCCCCTACCTTAAAAAAGACCTGATCTGGCTGCCATTTTACATTCTGTTATTTGTCAGCGTAGGGACAGGTTGCTGTGTGGAGCAGGGACAGACTGTAATCCTAGCTATTAGGTCCACAAAAGTCCCTTAAGGACTGGTATAGGTGTACAATTGTTTTGTGTGCAGTATATAGGGGTGTAATACACTTTTAGTTCATTTCAATTGTGCAGCATTGGGACTGCAGTGCTGAGCGGTTCTGCAGCTGTCTTTAGTCAGTGTAGGAAGGTTGCTGTGTGTGTACTAGCAGGGACAGACTCTACTAAAACAAAAGTCCTTTTAAGGACTGGTATAGGTGTACTATTTTGTGTGCAGTAAATAGGGGTGTACTACACGCATAAAATACTCTAGGAAGAATAGTATAGTGCGGTTCTGCAGCTGTCTTTAGTCAGTGTAGGAAGGTTGCTGTGTGTGTACTAGCAGGGACAGACTCTACTAAAACAAAAGTCCTTCTAAGGACTGGTATAGGTGTACAGTCCACAAAAGTCCTTTTACGGACTGGTATAGGTGTACTATTTTGTGTTCAGTAAATAGGGGTGTACTACACGCATAAAATACTCTAGGAAGAATAGTATAGTGCATTTCTACTGTGCAGCTTCTGAGCGGTTCTGCTGCAGCTCTTTTCTTGGTTTAGGTAGAAGTCGCCAACCAATAAAGCTCCGCAAAAGTTCATTTTAAGGACTGGTATAGGTGTACTATTTGGTGTGCAGTATATAGGGGTCTAATACACGCATAAAAAACTTTCAAACATACTATATAATATATACTATATACTATACTATATAATATATAGTGCATTTCAACTGTGCAGCATTTCTACTGTGCAGTAGGGATGAGCTTCGTGTTCGAGTCGAACATACGTTCGACTCGAACATCGGCTGTTCGATCGTTCGACGAAGATCGAACGATTTGGGCCGTTCGCGCCAAATTCGAGTGACGCGAACGGCCCACAATGCACTACGCCATCGCAGTGTCATCCAGGCGCTGTGATTGGCCAAGCATGCACTGTGACCCCGCATGCTTGGCCAATCACAGCGCCGGCAGCGAGGAGAGCAATGATTGGCCACAGGCAGGATGCCTGTGGCCAATTATTGCTGAGGGTGTTTAGTACACGCCCCACACTATAAAAGGCCGCCAGCACGGCGGCCTAGTGTAGTGTGTTCCGGAGCAGGGATAGAGCAGCATAGGCAGGGACAGTGACTGTTATTTCTTTCTTGCTTAACCTGGATTCCTTTAGTTTAGGGAAAGAGAAGGATAGGTAGGGAGAGTGTCAGTGTGTTTTGTGCTTGTGCTATAGTGTGCTTAAAAAAAACATTTATTCTAGGGACAGAAAACTGTAGGTAGGGACAGTGTCAGTTTCTTTCACTCTGCAAGTCCTTGTTTCCAGGGACCTGGAAGGACAGTGAGTGAATTGTCCTTGTGCTATATTGTGCTTAAAAAAACATTTATTCTAGGGACAGAAAACTGTAGGTAGGGAGAGTGTCAGTTTCTTTCACTCTGCAAGTCCTTGTTTCCAGGGACCTGGAAGGACAGTGAGTGAATTGTCCTTGTGCTATATTGTGCTTAAAAAAAAACATTTTTTCTAGGGACAGAAAACTGTAGGTAGGGAGAGTGTTTTTTTTTTTTCACTCTGCAAGTCCTTGTTTCCAGGGACCTGTAAGGACAGTGAGTGAATTGTCCTTGTGCTATATTGTGCTTAAAAAAAACATTTATTCTAGGGACAGAAAACTGTAGGTAGGGAGAGTGTCAGTTTATTTCACTCTGCAAGTCCTTGTTTCCAGGGACCTGTAAGGACAGTGAGTGAATTGTCCTTGTGCTATATTGTGATTAAAAAAAACATTTTTTCTAGGGACAGAAAACTGTAGGTAGGGAGAGTGTTTTTTTTCTTTCACTCTGCAAGTCCTTGTTTCCAGGGACCTGTAAGGACAGTGAGTGAATTGTCCTTGTGCTATATTGTGATTAAAAAAAAACATTTTTTCTAGGGACAGAAAACTGTAGGTAGGGAGAGTGTTTTTTTTCTTTCACTCTGCAAGTCCTTGTTTCCAGGGACCTGGAAGGACAGTGAGTGAATTGTCCTTGTGCTATATTGTGCTTAAAAAAAACATTTATTCTAGGGACAGAAAACTGTAGGTAGGGAGAGTGTCAGTTTATTTCACTCTGCAAGTCCTTGTTTCCAGGGACCTGTAAGGACAGTGAGTGAATTGTCCTTGTGCTATATTGTGATTAAAAAAAACATTTTTTCTAGGGACAGAAAACTGTAGGTAGGGAGAGTGTTTTTTTTCTTTCACTCTGCAAGTCCTTGTTTCCAGGGACCTGTAAGGACAGTGAGTGAATTGTCCTTGTGCTATATTGTGCTTAAAAAAAACATTTATTCTAGGGACAGAAAACTGTAGGTAGGGAGAGTGTCAGTTTATTTCACTCTGCAAGTCCTTGTTTCCAGGGACCTGTAAGGACAGTGAGTGAATTGTCCTTGTGCTATATTGTGATTAAAAAAAACATTTTTTCTAGGGACAGAAAACTGTAGGTAGGGAGAGTGTTTTTTTTCTTTCACTCTGCAAGTCCTTGTTTCCAGGGACCTGTAAGGACAGTGAGTGAATTGTCCTTGTGCTATATTGTGATTAAAAAAAACATTTTTTCTAGGGACAGAAAACTGTAGGTAGGGAGAGTGTTTTTTTTCTTTCACTCTGCAAGTCCTTGTTTCCAGGGACCTGGAAGGACAGTGAGTGAATTGTCCTTGTGCTATATTGTGCTTAAAAAAAACATTTATTCTAGGGACAGAAAACTGTAGGTAGGGAGAGTGTCAGTTTATTTCACTCTGCAAGTCCTTGTTTCCAGGGACCTGTAAGGACAGTGAGTGAATTGTCCTTGTGCTATATTGTGATTAAAAAAAAAAATTTTTCTAGGGACAGAAAACTGTAGGTAGGGAGAGTGTTTTTTTTCTTTCACTCTGCAAGTCCTTGTTTCCAGGGACCTGGAAGGACAGTGAGTGAATTGTCCTTGTGCTATATTGTGCTTAAAAAAAACATTTATTCTAGGGACAGAAAACTGTAGGTAGGGAGAGTGTCAGTTTATTTCACTCTGCAAGTCCTTGTTTCCAGGGACCTGTAAGGACAGTGAGTGAATTGTCCTTGTGCTATATTGTGATTAAAAAAAACATTTTTTCTAGGGACAGAAAACTGTAGGTAGGGAGAGTGTTTTTTTTCTTTCACTCTGCAAGTCCTTGTTTCCAGGGACCTGGAAGGACAGTGAGTGAATTGTCCTTGTGCTATATTGTGCTTAAAAAAAACATTTATTCTAGGGACAGAAAACTGTAGGTAGGGAGAGTGTCAGTTTATTTCACTCTGCAAGTCCTTGTTTCCAGGGACCTGTAAGGACAGTGAGTGAATTGTCCTTGTGCTATATTGTGATTAAAAAAAACATTTTTTCTAGGGACAGAAAACTGTAGGTAGGGAGAGTGTTTTTTTTCTTTCACTCTGCAAGTCCTTGTTTCCAGGGACCTGTAAGGACAGTGAGTGAATTGTCCTTGTGCTATATTGTGATTAAAAAAAACATTTTTTCTAGGGACAGAAAACTGTAGGTAGGGAGAGTGTTTTTTTCTTTCACTCTGCAAGTCCTTGTTTCCAGGGACCTGGAAGGACAGTGAGTGAATTGTCCTTGTGCTATATTGTGCTTAAAAAAAACATTTATTCTAGGGACAGAAAACTGTAGGTAGGGAGAGTGTTTATTTTCTTTCACTCTGCAAGTCCTTGTTTCCAGGGACCTGTAAGGACAGTGAGTGAATTGTCCTTGTGCTATATTGTGATTAAAAAAAAAATTTATTCTAGGGACAGAAAACTGTAGGTAGGGAGAGTGTCAGTTTATTTCACTCTGCAAGTCCTTGTTTCCAGGGACCTGTAAGGACAGTGAGTGAATTGTCCTTGTGCTATATTGTGATTAAAAAAAACATTTTTTCTAGGGACAGAAAACTGTAGGTAGGGAGAGTGTTTTTTTTCTTTCACTCTGCAAGTCCTTGTTTCCAGGGACCTGTAAGGACAGTGAGTGAATTGTCCTTGTGCTATATTGTGCTTAAAAAAAACATTTATTCTAGGGACAGAAAACTGTAGGTAGGGAGAGTGTCAGTTTATTTCACTCTGCAAGTCCTTGTTTCCAGGGACCTGTAAGGACAGTGAGTGAATTGTTCTTGTGCTATATTGTGATTAAAAAAAACATTTTTTCTAGGGACAGAAAACTGTAGGTAGGGAGAGTGTCAGTTTATTTCACTCTGCAAGTCCTTGTTTCCAGGGACCTGTAAGGACAGTGAGTGAATTGTTCTTGTGCTATATTGTGATTAAAAAAAACATTTTTTCTAGGGACAGAAAACTGTAGGTAGGGAGAGTGTTTTTTTTCTTTCACTCTGCAAGTCCTTGTTTCCAGGGACCTGTAAGGACAGTGAGTGAATTGTCCTTGTGCTATATTGTGCTTAAAAAAAACATTTATTCTAGGGACAGAAAACTGTAGGTAGGGAGAGTGTCAGTTTCTTTCACTGTGAAAGTCCTTGTTTCAAGGGACAGAGAAGGACACCTGAAGGTAGCCCTTATTGCTTTTTTCCCATCTCCCTGCAGGCCATCTATTAGAATGTCTGGAAGGCAAACAAGGAGAGGCAGACAGTCAGGAGGCAATAAAAGAGGGCAAGCAGGCTCTGTGTCTGGGGGCAACAGTGCTGGTCGTGGACGCGGTGCATTGTCATCAGCACATGGCCATGGGACACGCTTGTCCTTCTTTTCGGCAGCTGGACATGTTGAGCCACATCATGCCGAAGACTTGGTAGAGTGGATGACCAAGCCCTCCTCCTCCTCCTCATCCTCTCTCACCCAGGCTCAGGGTACTGGAAAAGCAGCTGCCAAAGCGTCGTCTTCCCTGGTATCAATGTCAGACAAATCATCAGTCACTCCTTCCCTAGACCCACCATGTCCTCCTCCTGAGGAGTCCCCCGAACTGTTTCAGCACAGTGTTGGGTACATGCTCCAGGAGGATGCCCAGCGTTTCGAAGGGTCTGATGATGAAACCCAGCTAGAGGAAGGCAGTAGCGTGAGAGCAGACAGAGGGGATGCTCAAGAAGGACACCAATCTGGCAGTCATGTTCCAGCAGCTGCAGCATACTGCCAGATTGGCTCCAGTGATGAGGAGGGAGGGGATGATGAGGTCACTGACTCCACGTGGGTGCCTAATAGGAGAGAGGAGGAGGAGGAGGATGAGGAGGAGGCACATCTCCAACGAGGCAGGATGCCCTTTGGTGGCCAGCGTAAGGGCAGTACACCGACGGAATCACACCGCAGAGCTCCGCCTGTGCAGGGCGCTGCCTCTGCCCGTCATTCAAAAAGTTCTTTGGTGTGGGCCTTTTTTGAGGCTAGTGCATCAGATCGCACAGCTGCTGTTTGCAACATATGTCTCAAGCGTATATCGCGTGGCCAAAACATCAGCCGCTTGGGTACCACATGCCTGACCAGACATATGTTGACCTGCCATGCAGCTCGTTGGCAAGCCTACCTCAAAGACCCACACCAAAGAACAAAGCGGACCTCTCCTTGCACCGCATCAGCTGGGATCTCCAACCCCACTATAACTTCAGTCCTCTCTGAAACATGCACTGAGAGGAATGAAGGTGTAGAATTAGGTGTGTCACAGCCAAGTACTTGCGGCCACTCTGCTAGCAGTACACCGACGTCCGATTCTAGCAGGCAAATTTCCCTGCCCCAGCTGCTGGACCGTCGAAAGAAGTTCACTCCCAGCCATCCACATGCCCAGCGGTTGAATGCTAGCTTGGCTAAATTGCTAGCGCTTCAACTGCTGCCTTTTCAGTTGGTAGACTCGGCCCCCTTCCGTGAGTTTGTGCAATGTGCGGTTCCTCAGTGGCAGGTTCCCAAACGCCACTTTTTCTCACGGAAGGCTATACCGGCTCTCTACCGGCATGTGGAAGGCAATGTCTTGGCCTCGCTGGACAGGGCGGTCAGCGGTAAGGTGCATATTACCGCTGACTCATGGTCCAGCAGGCATGGACAGGGACGTTACCTTTCTTTCACGGCCCATTGGGTCACTCTTTTGGCAGCTGGGAAGGATGCAGGACAAGGTGCAGTAGTGTTGGAGGTTGTCCCACCGCCACGCCTCCAAAATGCTACTACTGGTTGTGACACACCTCTCTCCTCCACCCCCTCCTCTTCTTCTTCCTCCATGGCCTCTTCCTGTGGTTTGTCCTATGAACCAGCGGTGCTCCGTAGCCGTTCACGGGGCTACGCAAGTACGCAGGCAAAAAGATGCCATGCCGTGCTTGCGCTGGTGTGTTTGGGGGACAGAAGCCACACTGGGGCAGAGGTCCTGTCTGCTCTGCAGGGCCAGGCCGAGAGTTGGTTGACGCCACGCCAGCTTAAGCCAGGAATGGTGGTTTGCGACAATGGCACCAACCTCCTCTCCGCCCTCCGACAGGGACAACTGACCCATGTGCCCTGTGTGGCTCACGTCCTTAACCTGGTGGTGCAGCGGTTCTTGGGCAGGTACCCGGGCTTACAGGATGTCCTGAGGCAGGCCAGGAAAGTCTGTGTGCATTTCCGCAGATCTTATAATGCCAGTGCTCGCCTGGCTGAGCTGCAAAAGGAGTTGAACCTGCCCAAGAACCGCCTTATATGTGACATGCCCACCAGGTGGAACTCAACGTTGGCCATGCTGCAGCGGCTGCACACGCAGCAGAGGGCCATCAATGAGTACCTGTGCGACTACGGCACCAGGACAGGGTCAGGGGAGCTTGGTTTTTTTTCTCCACGCCAGTGGGGCATGATCAGGGATGCATGCACTGTCCTGGCACCATTTGAGGAGGCCACGAGGATGGTGAGCAGTGACAGTGCATGCATCAGTGACACTGTACCTCTTGTCCACCTGTTGGAGCACACGCTGCGTGGAATAATGGACAGGGCACTTGAGGCAGAACAGAGGCAGGAAGAGGAGGACTTCCTTGCCTCTCAAGGCCCCCTTTACCCAGACAGTGTTCCTTCTGTCCCACCCATCGCACAGGAAGAGGAGGAGGAGGAGGAGGAGGAGGAGGATTGTGTCAGCATGGAGGTGGAGGCTGGCACTCAGCATCATCAGCAGCAGTCTTTTAGGGATGAATTACAGTCCCAAGAAACCAGTGGACTTGTACGTGGCTGGGAGGAGGTGGCTGCGGATCATGTCGTCCTTAGTGACCCAGAGGACTCCGGAGCGAATGCCTCAGCAAACCTACGCTGCATGGCCTCCCTGATCCTGCAAAGTCTGCGGAAGGATCCTCGTATTCTTCGGATCAAGGAGAGGGACCATTACTGGCTGGCCACTCTCCTTGATCCACGGTACAAGGGTAAGGTTGCGGACCTTATGTTACCGTCGCAGAGGGAGCAGAGGATGAGACAACTCCGGGAGGCCTTGCAGAAAGGTCTGTGCAACGCGTTCCCAGAGACTGGGAGGTTACAAACTCCTGGTCCTGGACAACGAGTTGCTGAGGTTTCGGCCAGTCAAAGAAGGAGCGGTGGGGAAGGTGGCCGTCTGACCGATGCGTTCAGACAATTCTTTAGTCCGCAGCCCCAAAGTATGATCGGTTCCAGCAACCATCGCCAGCGTCTGATAAACATGGTGCAGGAATATCTAGGGGCAAGGTCAGACTTGGACACCTTTCCCACCGAAAATCCTCTGGCTTACTGGGTCTTGAGGATGGATCACTGGCCAGAGCTTGCACAGTATGCAATTGAGCTACTGGCCTGTCCTGCATCCAGCGTTCTTTCGGAACGCACATTCAGTGCTGCTGGAGGATTTGTCACGGATCACAGGGTGCGCCTGTCCACCGACTCGGTTGATCGACTGACTTTCATCAAGATGAACCAGTCTTGGATCACCACCAGCTACCACACACCTGATGCTGATATAACAGACTAATTGATTTTAACATGTCACATCCCTTCAAGACTGATGCTGATGCTGAGTGCCTGTGCTGTTATGTTGACTGGCTATCCTCCTCCTCCGAGTCCTCAATGATACGATTGATGATGATAGCTTGGAAGATCATTTTTGTTTATGGGTGCCGCCACCAGTGGCTAAGGCCCAATTTTTCAGCCCCTGTTTTACAGGGGCGTGTAATTACAATTTTTTTAGCAATAATTTGCCATAGGGCTCATTGCTGTGCTCCAAGTACAGTATCTGTGAGGGGTTGGAGTGTTGTGGCACCAGTGCCTAAGGCCCAATTTTTCAGCCCCTGTTTAACAGGGGCGTGTCATTACAATTTTTGAAGCAATACTTTGCAACAGGGCTCATTGCTGTGCTCCAAGTACAGTATCTGTGAGGGGTTGTAGTGTTGTGCCACCAGTGCCTAAGGCCCAATTTTTCAGCCCCTGTTCAACAGGGGCATGCAATTACAATTCTTGATCTAATAATTCACAGCAGGGTCCATTGCTGCACCCACCAAGAGTAACTCTGAGGGCTTACAGTCTTGTGGCAACGCCACCACCACCACCACCACGAAAGGCCCAATTTTTCAGCCCCTGTTCAAAAGGGGCATGTAATTACAATTCTTGATCTAATAATTCACAGCAGGGCCCATTGCTGCACCCACCAAGAGTAACTGTCAGGGCTTACAGTGTTGTGGCACCAGCACCACCATCAAAGCCCCAATTTTTACTACCACTGTTCAACAATTATATGTAATTAAAATTCCTGATATAATAGTTGACAGCAGGGCGTTCCAGCACCAACCAAGAGTAACTGAGTGCTTACAGTGTTGTGCCAACACCAACAACTAAGGGGCCTATTTCTGCAGAGTATATACGGCAGGTCCCTACTTTCAAACATCCAACTTACAAACGACTCCTACTTGCAAACGAAAGAAGACAACAGGAAGTGAGAGGAAATCTACCCCTAGAAAGGAAAATTCTCTCCTGTAAGAATAAATATGGGAGAAAGGGGTCTCATCTGTACTGATGCTTTATCAGCAATCCTTGTTTCAAGAAAAACACCACATTTCAAAAACAGTTGTCATTGGGACGGAAAGTGAGGTGAAATGTTCTGAACAGGGGCACAGACAGCAAAACAAATGTTACAGGGGTGATAACCCTTACCTATGTTTCCCAAAAAGTTTAAAAATAGATTTTTGGGCTGGAGCTACACTTCAACAATGTACCTGTTCAAAATTACAAACACATTCTACATAAGAACAAACCTACAGTCCCTGTCTTGTATGCACCGCCTGTATACGGCTGTTCAGAGTATATAGGGCCTTTTTTATTTTATGTGCGGGGTTCCCCTTAATATCCATACAAGACCCAAAGGGGCTGGTAATGGGCTGGGGTAGGGGGGGGGTCATGGGGTAGCTATGCCATTTTTCTTAAAGAATTTCATCCATATTACCGGGACCAGACATTACATTAAAGCCGCAAGCAGTTTTAAATGGCTTTTTTTTCCTTTAGAAGTGTCATTTTGTGCAGGGACAGTTCTAAACACGGGAAACACGTGGCACTTCACAGGCATACTTTAGACACCCCCCAGGTACGATATTTAAAGGAATATTTGACTTTTTTTTTTTCACTTTATGCATCATTAAAATGACTGCTCCCGAAAAACGACCGTTTTTAAAACTTCTTTTTGCATTGATACATGTCCCCTGGTGCACAACCCGGGTTCCCAAACCCTATTTATGACAATAACATGCATAATAGTTGTTATAATTAGCACTTTAGAATTCGAACGTTCGCATCCATTGTATTTAATAGGGTTCTAATGTTCGTTCGAACTTTCGGTCCGTTCGCGGGTTCTGGTGCGAACCGAACCCGGGGGTGTTCGGCTCATCACTACTGTGCAGCTTCTGAGCGGTTCAGCTGCAGCTCTTTTCTCGGTTTAGGTAGAAGTTGCCGCTGTGTGTCGCAGGCACAGACTAGCGACTAAAATTGCTAACCAATAAAGCTCCACAAAAGTTCATTTTAAGGACTGGTATAGGTGTACTATTTGGTGTGCAGTATATAGGGGTCTATTACACGCATAAAAAACTTTCAAACATACTATATAATATATACTATATACTATACTATATAATATATAGTGCATTTCAACTGTGCAGCATTTCTACTGTGCAGCTTCTGAGCGGTTCTGCTGCAGCTCTTTTCTCAGGTTTAGGGAGAAGTTGCTGCTGTGTGTCGCAGGCACAGACTAGCGACTAAAATCGCTAACCAATAAAGCTCCACAAAAGTTCATTTTAAGGACTGGTATAGGTGTACTATTTGGTGTGCAGTATATAGGGGTCAGTGGCGGAACTACCGCCATAGCGACACACGCGGCCGCTATGGGGCCCGCAACCGAGAGGGGCCCGTGGGGAGGAGGAGGAATGCATACTGCCGGCGGCGCACGGTCCCCCAGCCAGGGGAAGTGAGGAGAGGAAGAGCCAGCGGGTGCCCTGTAATTGGCTGAACGGGCCATGTGCGGGGCGGGCCGAGCGGCAGACATGGGGGTCTGTGAATAGCCCTGCGGAGCTGGTGCTGGTCACGTGTGGAGGCGGGGGCGGGGCTGGACTGTGGATTTGATAATCGCGCCTGCTTGCTCCCGGAGACAGAGTCCTGCTTCACAATGTGTTTATCCTGAGGACTCATCTGCTCTGTCAGCTTACCCCCATCCTCTGTGTCACCCCCCCTCCTCCTCTGTGTCACCCCCCCCCTCCTCCTCTGTGTCACCCCCCTCCTCCGTGTCCCCCCTCCTCCTCTGTGTCCCCCCATCCTCTGTGTCACCCCCCCTCCTCCTCTGTGTCACCCCCCTCCTCCTCTGTGTCACCCCCCTCCTCCTCCGTGTCCCCCCCTCCTCCTCTGTGTCCCCCCATCCTCTGTGTCACCCCCTCTCCTCCTCTGTGTCACCCCCCTCCTCCTCTGTGTCACCCCCCTCCTCCTCTGTGTCACCCCCCTCCTCCTACGTGTCCCCCCTCCTCCTCTGTGTCCCCATCCTCTGTGTCACCCCCCCTCCTCCTCTGTGTCACCCCCCTCCTCCTCTGTGTCACCCCCCTCCTCCTCCGTGTCCCCCCTCCTCCTCTGTCACCCCCCCTCCTCCTCTGTGTCACCCCCCCTCCTCCTCTGTGTCACCCCCTCCTCCTCCGTGCCCCCCCCTCCTCCTCTGTGTCCCCCCATCCTCTGTGTCACCCCCCTCCTCCTCTGTGTCACCCCCCTCCTCCTCTGTGTCACCCCCCTCCTCCTCTGTGTCCCCCCATCCTCTGTGTCACCCCCCCTCCTCCTCTGTGTCACCCCCCTCCTCCTCTGTGTCACCCCCCTCCTCCTCCGTGTCCCCCCTCCTCCTCTGTGTCCCCCCATCCTCTGTGTCACCCCCCCTCCTCCTCTGTGTCACCCCCCTCCTCCTCTGTGTCACCCCCCTCCTCCTCCGTGTCCCCCCCTCCTCCTCCGTGTCCCCCCCTCCTCCTCTGTGTCCCCCCATCCTCTGTGTCACCCCCCCTCCTCCTCTGTGTCACCCCCTTCCTCCTCCGTGTCCCCCCTCCTCCTCTGTGTCCCCCCATCCTCTGTGTCACCCCCCCTCCTCCTCTGTGTCACCCCCCTCCTCCTCTGTGTCACCCCCCTCCTCCTCCGTGTCCCCCCTCCTCCTCTGTGTCCCCCCATCCTCTGTCACCCCCCTCCTCCTCTGTGTCACCCCCTCCTCCTCCGTGTCCCCCCTCCTCCTCTGTGTCCCCCCATCCTCTGTGTCACCCCCCTCCTCCTCTGTGTCCCCCCATCCTCTGTGTCACCCCCCCTCCTCCTCTGTGTCACCCCCCATCCTCTGTCACCCCCCTCCTCCTCTGTGTCCCCCCTCCTCCTCTGTGTCCCCCCATCCTCTGTCACCCCCCCTCCTCCTCTGTGTCACACCCCCATCCTCTGTCACCCCCCTCCTCCTCTGTGTCACCCCCCCTCCTCCTCTGTGTCACCCCCCTCCTCCTCTGTGTCACCCCCCATCCTCTGTCACCCCCCTCCTCCTCTGTGTCCCCCCTCCTCCTCTGTGTCCCCCCATCCTCTGTCACACCCCCTCCTCCTCTGTGTCACCCCCCCATCCTCTGTCACCCCCCATCTCCTCTGTTTCACCCCCCATCCTCTGTCACCCCCCCTCCTCTGTGTCACCCCCCTCCTCCTCTGTGTCACCCCCCCATCCTTTGTCACCCCCCTCCTCCTCTGTGTCACCCCCCATCCTCTGTCACCCCCCCTCCTCCTCTGTGTCCCCCCCATCCTCTGTCACCCCCCCTCCTCCTCTGTGTCACCCCCCCATCCTCTGTCACCCCCCTCCTCCTCTGTGTCCCCCCCATCCTCTGTCGACCCCCCCATCCTCTGTGTCACCCCCCCATCCTCTGTCACCCCCCTCCTCCTCTGTGTCACCCCCATCCTCTGTGTCACCCCCCATCCTCTGTCACCCCCCCTCCTCCTCTGTGTCACCCCCCCTCCTCCTCTGTGTCACCCCCCCATCCTCTGTCACCCCCCTCCTCCTCTGTGTCCCCCCATCCTCTGTCACCCCCCCTCCTCCTCTGTGTCACCCCCCATCCTCTGTGTCACCCCCCATCCTTTGTCACCACCCTCTCTCTCTGTGTCCCCCCCATCCTCTGTCACCCCCCTCCTCCTCTGTGTCACCCCCCCATCCTCTGTCACCCGCTCCTCCTCTGTGTCACCCCCCCATCCTCTGTGTCACCCCCTCCTCCTCTGTGTCCCCCCATCCTCTGTGTCACCCCCCTCCTCCTCTGTGTCCCCCCCATCCTCTGTGTCACCCCCCCATCCTCTGTGTCACCCCCCATCCTCTGTCACCCCCCTCCTCCTCTGTGTCACCCCCCATCCTCTGTGTCACCCCCCCTCCTCCTCTGTGTCACCCCCCCTCCTCCTCTGTGTCACCCCCCCATCCTTTGTCACCCCCCCTCCTCCTCTGTGTCACCCCCCCATTCTTTGTCACCCCCATCCTCCTCTGTGTCACCCCCCATCCTCTGTCACCCCCCTCCTCCACTGTGTCCCCCCCCATCCTCTGTGTCACCCCCATCCTCTGTCACCCCCCCCCTCCTCCTCTGTGTCACCCCCCCATCCTCTGTGTCACCCCCCTCCTCCTCTGTGTCACCCCCCCATCCTCTGTGTCACCCCCCTATCCTCTGTGTCACCCCCTCCTCCTCTGTGTCACCCCCCAACCTCTGTCACCCCCCATCCTCTGTCACCCCCCCTCCTCCTCTGTGTCACCCCCCATCCTCTGTGTCACCCCCTCCTCCTCTGTGTCACCCCCCTCCTCCTCTGTGTCCCCCCCATCCTCTGTGTCACCCCCTCCTCTTCTGTGTCACCCCCCATCCTCTGTGTCACCCCCCCACCCTCTGTGTCACCCCTCATCCTCTGTCACCCCCCCTCCTCCTCTGTATCACCCCCCCATCCTCTGTCACCCCCCCCCCTCCTCCTCTGTGTCACCCCCCCATCCTCTGTGTCACTCCCCCTCCTCCTCTGTGTCACCCCCCATCCTCTGTGTCACCCCCCATCCTCTGTGTCACCCCCCATCCTCTGTGTTACCCCCCATCCTCTGTCACCCTCCCCCATCCTCTGTGTCACCCCCCTCCTCCTCTGTGTCACCCCCCCTCCTCCTCTGTGTCACCCCCCTCCTCCTCTGTGTCACCCTCCCATCCTCTGTGTCACCCCCCTCCTCCTCTGTGTCCCCCCTCCCCTGTGTCAGCCCCCTTCCTCTGTGTCACCCCCCCTCCTCTGTGTCACCCCCCCTCCTCTGTGTCACCCCCCCTCCTCTGTGTCAGTTCCCCCTCCTCTGTGTAAGCCCCCCTTTCCCTCTTTCTTTCTCTCACTCTCTTTCTCTCAGCCTCTCGCTCACCCCCTCTCTCGCACCCACCACTCTTTCTCTAATCCCCCCTCTCTCACCCCCACTCTCTCATCCCCACCTCGCTCACCCCACCCCCACTCTCTCTCATCCCCACCCCTCTCACCCCCTCCATCTCACCCACCCTCTCTCTCTCTCACCCCCTCACCGCCGCCTCTCTCTCCTGCCTCCTTCCCCCTTTCTTTCACCCCCTCACCTCCTCCTCTCTCACCCCCCCTCACCGCCGCCTCTCTCTCACCTCCTCCTCTTACCTTCCCCTTTTTCACCTCCCTCCCCCCACCTCTTTTCCTCCTCAGGGGGTGGGGGCCCAATGAGGATGGCTGTATGGGGCCCCAATAATTGCAAACAGCAGCCCTTTGAGTGAGCGCATGTCCCGGATCCTGTGTCTTGCCGACACTTCTCCCCAAGGCTCCCCACCAATGGAAGGAAGGAAAACAGCACTACAGTAGAGGAGCTCCACCCCCAAACTCCAGCTCCCACACTTCCTGGCTTGAGGCGGCTCTCGGTAAGGCAGTCTAATGGGGGTCTTTCGGGGCAGGGGACACTGATGAGGGGGGTTCCCTGATCTAATCGAGGGGGGACCGATATAAGGGAGGGGAGTCTGTGGGGAGGGAGGTGGACAGTGTCAGTAGGGCAGTGGATGGTACCAGTAGTTACCATCCACGCTAACCGTGACACATTATTGCTCTCCTCCAGGTCTTTAAAATCCTTTAGTGTATACCACAAAAAATTTGCCATGCGCCGCTTAAGTGTTCGGGTTTGGCTTGAGGAAAAGGTGGCAACCCTACCTGCGTTCCCGGGGCTCACCGTCACATAGCCCTACCTCTTGGCCCGGCGCCTTTGATAGACAGAACGCCGGTCCAATGCGGGACATGTGACGTCATCAAAGGTGGGGCTATGTGACGGTGAGCCCCGAGAACGCAGGACATTCAAATGAAAGCTATTACAGCTCTCTGCTTGTATGCACAGTGCGCCTCTTCCTCTCCTCACTTCCCCTGGCTGGGGGACCGTGCGGGCGGTGCTCGCCCCTCCACTCTGAGGCAGCCCCATGCTCGCCAATAGCCATTTGAGGGCTGCAGTATGCATTCCTCATCCTCCCCGGTAGTTCCGCCACTGGCTCGCCTCTTCCACTGCACAGGTGAGGCTACATTGTGCACGGGTCATGCTGCATTGTGCACAGGTGAGGCTGTATTGGGCATAGGTCACGCTGCATTGGGCACGGGTGAGGCTGCATTGGGCACAGGTGAGGCTGCATTGGGCACAGGTGAGGCTGCATTGGGCACGGGTCATGCTGCATTGGGCACGGGTGAGGCTGTATTGGGCACGGATCATGCTGCATTGGGCACAGGTGAGGCTGCATTGGGCACGGGTCACGCTGCATTGGGCACAGGTGAGGCTGCATTGGGCATGGGTCACGCTATATTGGGCACGGGTGAGGCTGCATTGGGCACGGGTGAGGCTGCATTGGGCACGGGTGAGGCTGCATTGGGCACGGGTGAGGCTGCATTGGGCACAGGTGAGGCTGTATTGGGCATGGGCAGGCTACGCTGCGTTGGGCACAGGCCATGCTGCGTTGGGCACAGGCCACACTGCATTGGGCACAGGTGAGGCTGCATTGGGCACTGGACACGCTGCATTGGGCACAGGCCACACTGCATTGGGCACAGGTGACGCTGCATTGGGCACTGGACACGCTGCATTGGGCACAGGCCACACTGCATTGGGCACAGGTGAGGCAGTATTGGGCACGGGCAGACCACGCTGCATTGGGCACAGGTGAGGATTATTGAAGCGCTAACACCAGGTGTTTGGAGTATCTTTATCTGTTGATTAAACTTTCTGGAATACATATATTGCTATTGTGGTGTAGGATCTGGGTTCTTTCTTTCTTTCTTTCACGCCCTTTAAACCACGACCACTATTTAATTTAAGTCCGACATTTTTTTGTGGGGGGGGGGGGCCCATACAACATTTTGCTATGGGGCCCTGTGATTTCTAGTTACACCCCTGATAGGGGTCTAATACACGCATAAAAAACTTTCACATATAGGAAGAATAGTATAGTGCATTTCTACTGTGCAGCATTGTGACTGCTGAGAGGTTCTGCAGCGATACTACAAAGAGTGACAAACGCAATTAGAAAAAAGTATTATAACTGCTGTGATAGACCAGTGGCCCCCGAAAACGACAGTTTGAAGCGGGGTGTTATATACCTTCTTCCACATATACTGCCCTTCTCTACAGCCTTTTGTCACAGGGTCATTTAAAAAGATGACAGGCAGAGGAAGAGGCAGGTCCTTCCACAGGGGTGGTAGGGGTAGGGCAGGAGCACCAGGCCGGAGCCAAAGTGGGAAGTTGCAGAAGGTGCGTTCGATTACGTCAAAGGACGCACCAGACTTGGTTGAGTGGCTCACTCAGGCTTACTCTTCTGCACCCTCCTAATCCTCTCTATCTGCACCCTCTTCACTCTCTGCTGTGTGCACCCCCAAAGACACTACCACCAACACCACCGCCACCATATACCCTCCGCTTGAGTCACAGGAATTATTTTCCGATCCATCACAAGACTTCTCTGATGCGCAGGCATTCTTGACATTGGATCAGGAAGAGGAGGTAGAAACAACCGCCACTCAGCAGTCTGACGACAGTACCCAGATCAGCCCAAGGATGTTGGTCCCCGCTGTTGCTGCCTACTCCGAGATCTCTAATGTTAGTGGTGGGGAAGGTGACGTAGATGATGATGTGTCTATGGACGTCACGTGGGTGCCCACAAGAGAGGACCAGGAGGGGAGTTCAGAGGGAGAGATGGACCAGCAGATAGGGAGGAGAGGCAGGCGGAACTTACATTGCACAGGAGGGACAAACAAGACTGCTAATGTATCAGGACTCAGAGCGAGCCATCAACCATGTACGGTCACATCTGGCACTCCCAGGACGCCGGCACATGGCTCCGCAGTGTGGGCTTTTTTTAACGTGTCCGCTGCTGACAATAGTGTTGCCATCTGCAGCCTTTGCAGTCAACGCATAAGTCGCGGTAAGCCCAACACTCACCTAGGGACGACCGCCTTAAGAAGGCACATGAACTCCCATCACCGAGCCCAGTGGGAGCAACGCCGTCAGAACCCACAAAGCCAAACTCCAGGCTCTCACCATCCAGCCTCTTCTACTACTTCTCCTCTCTCTTCACAGTTGTCCTCCACTCCACCTTCCATCATCCCGTCCCCAAGTTTATCTGGAAAAAGGCAGGCTTCCGTGGGCCAAATGTTCGAGCGTAAAAGAATGATGATGCCGGATAACCTTCTTGCCCAACGGTTGACCGCTGGCTTGTCAGAACTCCTAGCCTGCCAACTACTGCCATATAAACTGGTGGACTCGGAGGCCTTTTGAAAATTTGTGGCCATTGGGACACCACAATGGAAGGTTCCAGGAAGGAAATATTTCTCCCAGAAGGGCATCCCAGAGCTATATGGCCATGTTCAGCGGCAAGTGAATGTATCTCTGGCACACAGTGTCGGTGCCAAGATACATCTGACCACAGACACGTGGTCTAGCAAACACGGGCAGGGAAGGTATATTACTTTTACTGCCCACTGGGTGAACCTTCTGACGACCGTCAAGCATGTAACCCGTGGCACCCATGTAGATTTGGTTTTACCGCCACGGATTGCATGCAGGCCTGCCTCTTCTTCTCCTCCTCCTCCTACTCCATCCTCCCTCTCCTCCTCGGCTGACTCCTCCTCTTCCGCTGCTACCATCTCTTCCGCTGCGCCGCCCAAGATCCCCAGAACCTATTCGACATGCCAGGTGAGACGTTGCCAGGCTGTGCTGCGTCTGTTGTGCCTGGAAGCCAAGAGCCACACTGGCCCTGCACTCCTTTCAGCTTTGCATTCACAGGCAGATCAGTGGCTAACACCGCTCAATTTGACAGTTGGTAAAGTGGTGTGTGACAACGGTGCCAATCTGCTGAGCGCGTTGAAACAGGGCAAAATTACACACGTGCCATGCATGGCACGCGTCTTGAACTTGGTCGTGCAGCGATTCGTTGTCAAATACCCTGGGGTCCAGGACGTCTTGCGGCAGGCAAGGGAAATCTCGGCCCATTTCAGAAGATCTTACACGGCCATGGCTCGCCTTGCTGACATTCAGCTGCGACACAATCTGCCGATCAGACGTCTTATTTGTGACTGCCCGACGCGATGGAACTCAACCTTGTATATGCTTGATAGGCTGCTCCAGCAGAAACGTGCAGTTAACGACTACCTGTACGAACTCTGTGCCAGAACAGGTTCTGGGGATCTTGGTTTTTTTTCACCGCGTCAGTGGCTGCTCATGCGTGACGCATGCAGACTTTTGTGGCCATTTGATGAGATCACCAAACTGGTCAGTCGCAGCCATGGTGCCATCAGTGACATCGTACCTTATGCCTTCTTTATGGAGCGTGGATTGCGTCGTGTCATTGATCAAGCCGTCGAGGAGCAGGAGCAGGAAGATGAGGAAGTCGCAATGCTGGATGAATTCCCAGGGGGGGCTACTCTATCTGAGACAAGTCAACAACAGGAGTCTGAAGAGGAGTCAGAGGAGGATGGTGCCGGGGCGGATGAGGAGGAGCAAGCAGAGCATGCTTTAAACCTTTCTGGGATCCCTGCTGATGTTGTTCGTGGATGGGGGGAGGAGATCGAGGATGACATTATCCTGGATGATGACGAGCAGGAGCCAGGCCACTGGACACTGCTTCCAGTTTAGTGCAAATGGGGGCCTTCATGCTCCAGTGTTTTAAGAGGGACCCCCGTATAAAAAGCATAAAGGGCAAGGACCATTACTGGGTGGCAACGTACTTGGACCCCCGGTACAAACAAAAAATGGCAGAAATGTTACCACCATGACAGAGGGCTGTCAGAATGGAGCACTTCCAGGCCTTGCTTCGAGAAATGCTGCATTCTGCTTTTGCGTGCGCTGGCAGAGGAGTTTCCACTCCCAGAGGAACAGTTGTGGGTACCAATCCAACAGCGCCTGCAAGAAGAGGGCGGTTTGAAGATGTCTTGGTCACTTCTGATATGAGATCATTCTTTCAGACGACCCATCGACAGGTCTCATCCGGATCCAGCATCAGGGAATGCCTAGACCGACAGGTGTCCGACTACATCGGATTGCCGGCCGATGTGGACGCTCTGAGAAGTGATGAACCCCTGGACTACTGGGTGGGCAGGCTTGACCTCTGGCCAGAGCTTGCACAATTTGCAATGGAACTGTTGGCTTGCCCCTCGTCCAGTGTCCTGTCCGAAAGGACGTTCAGTGCAGCAGGGGGGATCGTTGCCGATAAGCGCACTCGCCTAGCTCACGACAGTGTTGACTACCTCACATTTATAAAAATGAATGAGGCATGGATCTCTGAGGAATTCAACACATGTGACCAGTAGACCATGTTTCATTCAAATTCCTCATGACAGGCCACAAATATCCACCACCACCTATAACAATTATTCATGGTCCCTGTCTTCTTGGGTAAATACAGCGGCATAAAAGGCCTTTTATGTCCGTTGAATGCCTAATTTTTGGGGCCTGTAGCGCCCGAAACGTATTTATCCTGTGAATGCCTAATGTACCTCCAGCCACAGAATACAAAGTTCTTTGCTGTCAGATGAATGCCTGTTGGCTAATTTTTGGGGCCTGTACTGGCCGACACTTACCGTATTTATCGGCGTATAACACGCACTTTTTTCCCCTTAAAATCAGGGGAAAATTGTGGGTGCGTGTTATACGCCGATACCCACTGATCCCGGCGATCTCCGCTGACTGAGCGGAGCGCAGCGATCGCCGCCGAGATACACATAGCCGAGTGTACTCGGCTATACTCGGCTTTTCTCGGCTCTGCTCACAGTCACGCCCAGTCCCGCCATTGGACCTGTGATATGTCCATCATAGGGCGGGACTCGGCGTGACTGTGAGCGAAGCCGAGAAAAGCCGAGTATAGCCGAGTACACTCGGCTATGTGTATCTCGGCTCCGCCCAGTCCCTGCGTTCTCGGCGGCGTTTGCCCCGCTCCGCCCAGTCTCTGCGGCGATCTCGGCGGCGCCAATTTTGAAAACTGGGGCAAGGCTGCACTGGACACTGGGCAAAGGCTGCACTTAGCAAAGGCTGCACTGGACACTGGGCAAAGCTGCACTGGACACTGGGCAAAGGCTGCACTGGACAAAGCTGCACTGGACACTGGGCAAAGGCTGCACTGGGCAAAGGCTGCACTGGACACTGGGTAAAGCTGCACTGGGCACTGGGCAAAGCTACACTGGGCAAAGGCTGCACTGGGCAAAGGCTGCACTGGACACTGGGTAAAGCTGCACTGGACACTGGGCAAAGCTACACTGGGCAAAGGCTGCACTGGGCAAAGGCTGCACTGGACACTTGGTAAAGCTGCACTGGGCAAAGGCTGCACTGGACACTGGGCAAAGGCTGCACTGGACACTGGGCAAAGGCTGCACTGGACACTGCTGGCAAGGCTGCACTGACAAGGCTGCAACGGACACTGGTAAGGCTGCATTTAAATGTAAGTTTTTTTTTTTCCTTAAACTTCCGTCCTAAAAGTTTTTTTCCCTAAAATTCCCTCCTAAACTTGGGGTGCGTGTTATACGCCGGTGCGTGTTATACGCCGATAAATACGGTACTTCTTTATCCAGGCTGTGAATGCCTAATTTTTCAGACTGGAATTGAAAATCAATTCCGCTAAATTGTGGAACGGATGCGGACCCATTTTACAGACGTGTGAATGGACCCTATATGTATTTGACATGTATTTACCGGCTGCTGTCAGTTCTGGCTGATTTAGGCCGAGCTATTCCTAATAAAACCGAGCAATATTACAAAAAAACAAAATAAGTGTTATAACCGTATAAACAATTTATATAACATTTATGGCAACTTTTCCAATAGCAGGATCATCTCCTGCACCCCCTTCATAGCCTGGCCTTGCGTCTCTTCCACGGCCTTCATGCGCTCCTGAATTGACAAAAAATTTCAGATAAAAAAAGAATGCTTGTCGTTGTCGATCTCAAATTTGCTTAATACTTCTGTTATGCCATTGTCCATGTTGTGGGACTATGTGTGCACAGCTAGTAATTATTTTGTGGCTGCAAATATGACCTGGAGGTTTTTAATGTTCGCCTCCCATTGAAATGAATGGGGCCCGCCGCGAACCCGCGGTTCGCGAACATTTACCCGCGTTTGCGCGATCGCGTTCGCGAACCGTCCCGGGAGATGTTTGTTTATCCCTAGTATTGACTCTGTATTGCTAGATAGGTCAATAGTGCTTGTATTTGGGGATGTTCCTCCTCTGCTCTCTGATCTTCAGTGACTTGCCTCTGTGGTTCTTTTCATTGTGATGTACCGTCATGTATGCAATAAGATGCCAGAGAGAGGTATCATAGCGTAAAACCATCTTCTTTTATTAAAACACAGATATTTATATAAAAATAAAAAAAAAACTCACATTAACAGGTGCCTACTAAACCTGGCACTGGATGTATTCGCCTTGTATAGGAAAGGAAGATAGCTGCCGCTGCTTCAATGCCGGAAGCCGCAATCTAGCCACCCTCTAATAGGAAGCTGGATCACAGAAGCTAAAAAAAAAAAAAAAAAGGAATTTGGAGAAGGCTGAGAACAATAGAAGGAACTTTTGTGTGTTAAGAATACATACTTAACTAGATTATTTTTTTTAAAACCAGAGCTTAGTGTTACTTTAAGCTGAACACCAATCAGTAAAAATGATCACGTGTGACTTGCTTACTGACATTTATTACTTACCGTATATACTCGAGTATAACCCGACCCGAATATAAGCCTGAGGCACCTAATTTTACCACAAAAAAATGGGGAAACATATTGACTTGAGTATAAGCCTAGGGTGTCCATCTGCATGCCTCACTGTGCCCATGCCTCACTGTGCCCATGCCTCACTGTGCCCATGACTAGACTGACATTTAACATTGGGGTCCCCAAAGTCACCGGAGAAATTACCGTTTAACATGGGAGTCTATGGAAGGGGTGCCCGGCTTTGAAAAATCGGTGCTTCCCGGCAGTAGGTCACCCAGACAACAAACTTTGCACACTTGTAGAGTAGGAATGAGGCTACATGTGTGCCAAGTTTGGGGTCCTGGGGACCTACAGCTGACCAGTATCGGGTCCCCAAATTCCGGGAGATTAGGCGCAAAAAGGTGACTCGAGTATAAGCCGAGGGGGGGCATTTTCAGCACAAAAAAATGTGCTGAAAAACTCGGCTTATACTCGAGTATATACGGTATGTATAAATTTATCAAGAATCCTTAACCACTTAACGACCGCTCACTGTGTATATACGTCGGCAGAATGGCACCGACAGGCACAATCACGTAGAGTGTACGTGATTGCCTTTGTATAGTTGGGGGGTCCAATCGGACCCCCCTCCTATACAGTGAGCGGTGGCTAAGTGTCCGGGAGCGTTCCGGGATGAGGGGGCAGCCATTCGTTTCTGGCCACCCCCTCGCGATCGCTCCCGGCGAATGGAAATGCCCCCTCTGTCTGTGTCAGACAGAGGGAGCAGGAGGAAGTGATGTCATCTCTGGTGCGGCGCTCACATATACCGAGCGCCGTACAAGAGAAGACATCAGGTCAGTGCACACAACACTACACTGACACCAGGACACATAGGGACATAAATCGCCCCCCCAGGCCCCCCCAGACACCCCAGATCACCCCCCAGATCACCCCCCCAGCCCCCAGTCACAGTGTCACTGATTGCAGTGACCATTTATTTAGTGATCACTGCAATCAGTGACATTTGTGACTGTAAAAGTGTCACCAAAGTTTAGTCTTAGGTCCAGTGTAGCCCCCTAACCCCCCCTAATAAAGGTTTAACCCCCTGATCACCCCCCAGATAACCCTTTCACCCCCTATCACCACTGTCGCTAAGCGATCATTTTTCTGATCGCTGTCTTAGCGTCAGTGATGCCGATCGGCAGCCAGTAATTTTTTTTAGGTTCGCCGCATGTTTTTATAGCGTCAGGTACCCCAATATATTATCTAATAAAGGTTTAACCCCCTTGATCGCCCCCCAGGTAACCCTTTCACCCCCTATCACCACTGTCACTAAGCGATCGTTTTTCTAAACGCTGTCTTAGTGTCTGTGATGCAGATCGGTAGCCGTTAATTTTTTTTAGGTTCGCCGCAGGTTTTTATAGCGTCAGGTACCCCAATATATTATCTAATAAAGGTTTAACCCCCTTGATCGCCCCCCAGGTAACCCTTTCACCCCCTATCACCACTGTCGCTAAGCAATTGTTTTTCTAAACGCTGTCTTAGTGTCGGTGATGCAGATCGGTAGCCAGTAATTTTTTTTAGGTTCGCCGCATGTTTTTATAGCGTCAGGTACCCCAATATATTATCTAATAAAGGTTTAACCCCCTTGATCGCCCCCCAGGTAACCCTTTCACCCCCATCACCACTGTCGCTAAGCGATCGTTTTTCTAAACGCTGTCTTAGTGTCAGTGATGCAGATCGGTAGCTGGTAATTTTTTTTAGGTTCGCCGCAGGTTTTTATAGCGTCAGGTACCCCAATATATTATCTAATAAAGGTTTAACCCCCTTGATCGCCCCCCAGGTAACCCTTTCACCCCCTATCACCACTGTCGCTAAGCGATCGTTTTTCTAAACGCTGTCTTAGTGTCGGTGATGCAGATCGGTAGCCAGTAATTTTTTTTAGGTTCGCCACATGTTTTTATAGCGTCAGGTACCCCAATATATTATCTAATAAAGGTTTAACCCCCTTGATCGCCCCCCAGGTAACCCTTTCACCCCATCACCACTGTCGCTAAGCGATCGTTTTTCTAAACGCTGTCTTAGTGTCGGTGATGCAGATCGGTAGCTGGTAATTTTTTTTAGGTTCGCCGCAGGTTTTTATAGCATCAGGTACCCCCATATATTATCTAATAAAGGTTTTAACCCCCTGATTGCCCCTAGTTAACCCTTTCACCAGTGATCACCATATAAGTGTTACGGGTGACGCTGGTTAGTTAGTTTGCTTTTTATAGTGTCAGGGCACCCGCCATGTATATAACCCAATAAAGGTTTAACCCCCTGATCGCCCGGCGGGTGATATCAATTAGGTTTTAGCGTCAGAGAGGGTCTGAGTCACACCCCAGGCAGCGTCAGGTTAGTGCCAGTAACGCTAACACCCACGCGTGAAGCATACACCCCCCTTAGTGGTATAGTATCTGAACAGATCAATATCTGATCTGATCAGATCTATACTAGCGTCCCCAGCAGTTTAGGGTTCCCAAAACCGCAGTGTTAGCGGGATCAGCCCAGATACCTGCTGGCACCTGCGTTTTGCCCCTCCGTCCAGCCCAGGCCACCCAAGTGCAGTATCGATCGATCACTGTCACTTACAAAACAAAAACACACATAACTGCAGCGTTCGCAGAGACAGGCCTGATCCCTGCGACTCCAGTGCTGTAGGAGGTGATTTCACCACCACAGTTAAAAAAAAAAAGCAAATATGCCGAAGCATTGGGGCAGCAGGGGCGGAGGAGCGATTTTGCTCCTTATGCCGCGTACATACGGTCGAAATTCCGACGGAGGCTTGCCCGTGGAAAAGTCCGACCATGTGTGTGCGGCATAACTTTTTTGCGGGAGGATGCCCCCATGCTTCGGCATATATAAATGGTGCGTGTATGCCCATCATTGGAAGTGGGTGGATGAAGGGCGGTATTCTAATGGTGGGCATACCCACCGATCAATCTCTTTTTTCGTTCAGCCAACTGGCTGCATGAAAAAAAAGATTACAATACATGTCCAACAAGGACCAGCAACGTACTGGTATGTTGCTGGACTTTGAATGTTTATACCAGAATGATGCCTGCGGGTTTAGGTATCATCTTGGTATCATTCTTTTCAGCCTGCGGCCGGCTTTCATGTAAAAGCAATCCTAGCGGCTAATTAGCCTCTGGACTGCTTTTACAACCAGTGGGAGGGAATGCCCCCCCCCCGGATATAAAAAGCGCCATTGGGAAATTGGGAAAGCATTTTATCACACCGATCTTGGTGTGGTCAGATGCTTTGAGGGCAGAGGAAAAATCTAGGGTCTAGAAGACCCCAGTTTTTTCAAAAAAAGAGTACCTGTCACTACCTATTGCTATCATAGGGGATATTTACATTCCCTGAGATAACAATAAAAATGATAAAAAAAAAAAATACTTGGAAGGAACAATTTAAAAATAAAATAAAAAAGCAAAATTAATAAGAAAAAAAAAGAAAAAAAAAAGCACCCCTGTCCTGCCCTGCTCTTGCCCAATGGCGAACGCAAGCGTCGGTCTGGCGTCATATGTGAACAACAATTGCACCATGCATGTGAGGTATCACCGCGAAGGTCAGATCGAGGGCAATCATTTTAGCAGTAGACCTCCTCTGTAAATCTACTGGGGTAACCTGTAAAGGCTTTTAAAGGCTTTTAAAAATGTATGTAGTTTGTCGCCAATGCGCGTTTGTGCGAAATTTTAAAGCATGTCGTGTTTGGTATCTATGTACTCGGCCTAAGATCATCTTTTTTATTTCATCAAACATTTGGGCAATATAGTGTGTTTTAGTGCATTAAAATTAAAAAAAGTGTATTTTTTAACCCAAAAAATGCGTTTGAAAAATCGCTGCGCAAATACTGTGTAGAAAAAAAAATGCAACACCCACCATTTTAATCTGTAGGGCCTTTGCTTTAAAAATATATATAATGTTTGGGGGTTCAACATAATTTTCTTGCAAAAAAAAAAATGTTTTCATGTAAACAAAAAGTGTCAAAAAGGGCTTTGTCTTCAAGTGGTTAGAAGAGTGGATGTAAGCTTCCTAATGTTGTGTATAAAATGCCAGAACAGTTCAAAACCCCCCCAAATGACCCCATTTTGGAAAGTAGACACCCCAAGCTATATACTGAGAGGCATGTCGAGTCCATGGAATATTTTATATGTTGACACAAGTTGCGGAAAAACGACAATTTTTTTTTTCTTTTTTGCACAAAGTTGTCACTAAATGATATATTGCTCAAACATGCCATGGGCATATGTGGAATTACACCCCAAAATACATTCTGCTGCTTCTCCTGAGTACGGGGATACCACATGTGTGAGACTTTTTGGGAGCCAACCACGTACAGGACCCCAAAAACCAAGCACCGCCTTCAGGCTTTCTAAGGGTGTAAATTTTTGATTTCACTTCTCACTGCCTATCACAGTTTCGGAGGCCATGGAATGCCCAGATGGCACAAAACCCCCCCAAATGACCCCATTTTGGAAAGTAGACACCCCAAGCTATTTGCTGAGAGGTATTGTGAGTATTTTGCAGATCTCGCTTTTTGTCACAAAGTTTTGAAAATTGAAAAAAAATTAATATATATATATATATATACAGGTCCTTCTCAAAAAATTAGCATATTGTGATAAAGTTCATTATTTTCTGTAATGTACTGATAAACATTAGACTTTCATATATTTTAGATTCATTACACACAACTGAAGTAGTTCAAGCCTTTTCTTGTTTTAATATTGATGATTTTGGCATACAGCTCATGAAAACCCCAAAATCCTATCTCAAAAAATTAGCATATTTCATCCGACCAATAAAAGAAAAGTGTTTTTAATACAAAAAAAGTCAACCTTCAAATAATTATGTTCAGTTATGCACTCAATACTTGGTCGGGAATCCTTTTGCAGAAATGACTGCTTCAATGCGGCGTGGCATGGAGGCAACCAGCCTGTGGCACTGCTGAGGTGTTATGGAGGCCCAGGATGCTTCGATAGCGGCCTTAAGCTCATCCAGAGTGTTGGGTCTTGCGTCTCTCAACTTTCTCTTCCCAATATCCCACAGATTCTCTATGGGGTTCAGGTCAGGAGAGTTGGCAGGCCAATTGAGCACAGTAATACCATGGTCAGTAAACCATTTACCAGTGGTTTTGGCACTGTGAGCAGGTGCCAGGTCGTGCTGAAAAATGAAATCTTCATCTCCATAAAGCTTTTCAGCAGATGGAAGCATGAAGTGCTCCAAAATCTCCTGATAGCTAGTTGCATTGACCCTGCCCTTGATAAAACACAGTGGACCAACACCAGCAGCTGACATGGCACCCCAGACCATCACTGACTGTGGGTACTTGACACTGGACTTCAGGCATTTTGGCATTTCCCTCTCCCCAGTCTTCCTCCAGACTCTGGCACCTTGATTTCCGAATGACATGCAAAATTTGCTTTCATCCGAAAAAAGTACTTTGGACCACTGAGCAACAGTCCAGTGCTGCTTCTCTGTAGCCCAGGTCAGGCGCTTCTGCCGCTGTTTCTGGTTCAAAAGTGGCTTGACCTGGGGAATGCGGCACCTGTAGCCCATTTCCTGCACACGCCTGTTCACGGTGGCTCTGGATGTTTCTACTCCAGACTCAGTCCACTGCTTCCGCAGGTCCTCCAAGGTCTGGAATCGGTCCTTCTCCACAATCTTCTTCAGGGTCCGGTCACCTCTTCTCGTTGTGCAGCGTTTTCTGCCACACTTTTTCCTTTCCACAGACTTCCCACTGAGGTGCCTTGATACAGCACTCTGGGAACAGCCTATTCGTTCAGAAATATCTTTCTGTGTCTTACCCTCTTGCTTGAGGGTGTCAATGATGGCCTTCTGGACAGCAGTCAGGTCGCCAGTCTTACCCATGATTGCGGTTTTGAGTAATGAACCAGGCTGGGAGTTTTTAAAAGCCTCAGGAATCTTTTGCAGGTGTTTAGAGTTAATTAGTTGATTCAGATGATTAGGTTAATGGCTCGTTTAGAGAACCTTTTCATGATATGCTAATTTTTTGAGATAGGAATTTTGGGTTGTCATGAGCTGTATGCCAAAATCATCAATATTAAAACAAGAAAAGGCTTGAGCTACTTCAGTTGTGTGTAATGAATCTAAAATATATGAAAGTCTAATGTTTATCAGTACATTACAGAAAATAATGAACTTTATCACAATATGCTAATTTTTTGAGAAGGACCTGTATATATTCTTTCTTCATTTTCAAAAACAAATGAGAGCTGTAAAATACTTGCCATTCCTCTCAGCAAATAGCTTGGGGTGTCTATATTCCAAAATGGGGTAATTTGTGGGGGTTTGTGCGATTTTGGCATTTTATGGCCTTCGAAACTGTGATAGGTAGTGAGGAGTGAAATCAAAAATTTGTGCCTAGAAATCCTGAAGGTGGTGCTTGGTTTTCGGGGTCCCGTACGCGGCTAGGCTCCTAAAAAGTCCCACACATGTGGTATCCCCGTACTCAGGAGAAGCAGAAAATGTATTTTGGGGTGCAATTCCACATATAACCATGGCATGTGTGAGCAATATATCATTTAGTGACAACTTTTTGTAATTTTTTTTTTTGTCATTATTCAATCACTTGGGACAAAAAAAAAATATATTCAATGGGCTCAACAGGCCTCTCAGCAATTTCCTTGGGGTGTCTACTTTCTAAAATGGGGTCATTTGGGGGGGTTTTGTGCTATTTTGGCATTTTATGGCCTTCGAAACTGTGATAGGTAGTGAGGAGTGAAATCAAAAATTTGCCCCCTTAGAAATCCTGAAGGCGGTGCTTGGTTTCCGGGGTCCCGTACGCGGCTAGGCTCCCAAAAAGTCCCACACATGTGGTATCCCCGTACTCAGGAGAAGCAGCAAAATGTATTTTGGGGTGAAATTCCACATATAACCATGGCATGTGTGAGCAATATATCATTTAGTGACAACTTTTTGTAATTTTTTTATTTTTATTTTTTTTTTGTCATTATTCAATCACTTGGGACAAAAAAAAATAAAAATTCAATGGGCTCAACATGCCTCTCAGCAATTTCCTTGGGGTGTCTACTTTCCAAAATGGGGTCATTTGGGGGGGTTTTGTACTGCCCTGTCATTTTAGCACCTCAAGAAATGAGATAGGCAGTCATAAATTTAAAGCTGTGTAAATTCCAGAAAATGTACCCTAGTTTGTAAACTCTATAACTTTTGCGCAAACCAATAAATATACGCTTATTGACATTTTTTTTACTAAAAACATGTGGCTGAATACATTTTGGCCTAAATGTATGACTAAAATTGAGTTTATTCGATTTTTCTTATAACAAAAAGTAGAAAATATCATTTTTTTTTCAAAATTTTCGGTCTTTTTCCGTTTATATCGCAAAAAATAAAAATCACAGAGGCAATCAAATACCATTAAAAGAAAGCTCTATTTGTGGGAAGAAAAGGACGCAAATTTCGTTTGGGTACAACATTGTATGTCCGCACAATTTACAGTTAAAGCAGCGCAGTGCAAAATTCTGAATTCACCTCTGGTCCTTTAGCTACCAAATGGTCCGGGGCTTAAGTGGTTAAAAATGATTATTGTATTCAGCCGGAGTTTACATTATCACTCATCTTATTGAGCCCCCTCCTTTCCTTTGTGTTCCTATACCAGTGAGATGAGAGACCTGCTTGTTAGCTAAAAGAGAAAACATAAAGCGGCAAAGTTATTTGTCTGTAACTGCTTACACACCAGTAATTAGTCAACAGTAGTGATTTTTATGGCTTTAGGATATCTGTTTCAGCCAAAAAGATGTGATGTGAAGCACATACTGTATACATATACAAGAAGGTATAGACCCAAAGCTCCCAAAGCTGCAGAGAGCAATGAGGCAACTGAGCCCCAGCCTTGTATTTTAACCGCTTCAGCCCCGGAAGATTTTACCCCCTTCCTGACCAGAGCACTTTTTACAATTTGGGCAACGCTGTACCCAAACAAAATTTGCGTCCTTTTTTTCCCACAAATAGAGCTTTCTTTTGGTAGTATTTGATCACCTCTGCGGTTTTTATTTTTTGCGCTATAAACAAAAGAACAGCGACATTTTTTCCCCAAAAAATAATTTTTCCTCAGTTTAGGACGATATTTATTCTTCTACATATTTTTGGTAAAAAAAAAATCGCAATAAGTGTATATTGATTGGTTTGCGCAAAAGTTATAGCATCTACGAAATAGGGGATAGAATTATGGCATTTTTATTATTATTATTTTTGTACCAGTAATGGCGGTGATCTGCGATTTTTATGGGGACTGCGATATTATGGCGGACACATCGGACACTTTTGACACATTTTTGGGAGCAGTGACAATTTTACAGAGATTAGTGCTATAAAAATGCACTGATTACTGTAAAAATGTCACTGGCAGGGAAGGGGTTAACACTAGGGGGGCGATCAAGGGGTTAATTGTGTTCCCTCTGCATGTTCTAACTGAAGGGGGGTAGGACTTACTAGGGGAAATGACAGATTGCTGTTCGTACATTGTATGAACACACGATCAGTCATTTCTCCCCTGAGAGAACAAGGATCTGTGTGTTTACACACACAGATCCTGGTTCTCGCTGTGTCACGAGCGATCCCGTGTGCCCGGCGGTCATCGCGCCCGCTGGGAACTCGCATCGTGCCTCCGGGTGCGCCCCTAGTGGCCACAGGGTGAAGCGTCGTAACATAACGTCGTTTCACCCAGCCGAGCCATGCTGCTGCAGTAAAACTGCGCGGCTGGTCAGCAAATGGTTAAATTAGCACATCATTTAGTACATAACACATACAGTATGTAGCAATATAAAAGTTCTGGGACTGTTCGTTTCAGTGTTCACATTCTATCTTTCTTTAGAAGTAACATGGTATGGAATGATATTCCCCTTTAAGTCCAAGCTGATGTTTCAGCGTTAGATGGATATTAGTGTATCGTAGTACAAGAAACCTGCATCTGCAGCAGAAACATCTCCCTATGCTAGCTTGCTCAGCTTCTGGCAGAAAAAAAAATAGGCTTCTGATTTCTCTATTTATTTCTGTCTGCCTGACCTGACTTGGACTCTTTAAAGAGCACCTGCAGTGCTGCAGAAAATATGCTGCAAAAGGAAATGAGAGCGAAGTTGGGAATCACTTTATTTGAAAAGATGACATTTTGGGGGGCTTATGAGTTGCTCTCTTCTACTACGAGCTAAGTGCCAGCATTTAAACTCTGGGGAAAGTAGAAATCCTGCCTTGCAATAGGGCTGCCCCACACTGCAAGGGTTAATTGTTCACTTAAAGCGGAGCTCCACCCGCACATTTTTTATTTTTTTAAAGTCAGCAGCAACTAACACTGTAGCTGCTGCAGGGCCGGGACAAGGGGTGGGCAGGAGGGGCGGCTGCCCCTGGCGCAATGTTTTATTGCAGGGATGGGGGGCACCCTGACCCTAACCCTAAGGGAAAGGGGGCACAGTTTGGCATCTTTGCCCTGGGCACTTGATGACCTTGTCCCCCCACTGAGCTGCTGACTTTTAATAAGGACACTTACCTGTCCTACTCTCCCGCGCTGATGCCCCCCCCCCCTGATGCCGATCCCTCGATCGGTGCAGGTCCCGCGCCGCCATCCACACTAAGGGAAACAGGCACTAAAGCCTTACGGCTTCACTGCCCGTTTCCTACTGCGCATGCACGAGTCTCGCGCCGACTTGTGAATGGGCGGCTGCTCTCTGGGATTACACACAGTTCCCAGAAGGCAGCGTGCCCCATTCACTAGAAGAGTAAGCGGAAGGAGACCCACCGAGGCAAAGGAAGAGGCAGATTAGGGACTTCCGCATAGCAACGGGTATTTCGGGTGAGTATAAAAATTTTTTTTTTCAATTTTTTTTTGTGCTAAAAAAAATTATGGGTGGACCTCGGTTTTAAGTCTAGGGGACTATGTAAATAAGTTTTACTTTCCTGATCCTTCACTCCCACGGGCTCCTCTGTGATGCAACACTAGTCCCTGCAGCCTCTTTTCCCCTATTACTATGTGGTTGGATGACCCTGATGTCATCAAGATTGAAACAAGGTCCATAGCCTTGGAATGAATTTGAGGATGGCAAGGGAAAGTCTACTGGGGGAGTAGAGGACCAGGTAAGTAAAACAAGCATTTAACCTTTACAGTGATGGGGTAGCCTACTGCAATGTAGGATTTTCACCTTTCCTGGAGTTTGACCTGCCATTTTACACCTGGCCCCTATAAAGAGATTAGGATGTGGAAGAGTTTGGTGTCAATGATGTTAGTGCCCAGAGACGCTATACGTGACCACCATACTTATGCACATACTTTTTTTAACCTTCTTGTTTCACTGCCATGGTAACAGGAGGTACACTGGGTTTCCAAGGTGTTCCTTGCAAAATGCACCAAAACCTTTGGTATTGGAAAAACAAAGAATGTACCCTTACATCATCCTTCACAGAATTTGATTAGTATTACATCTATCTCCCATAAGCAATAATAGCGCCAGGAGAGCCCACTAGGGCACATGACATGTCTGCTCCATAACTGGTGCCAGATCCAAAAGTTGGGGAATTAATAGTCTCTAGCTTTAGATGAGAGTCCCAAAAACTTTTCTTTCACTCATGATTAGTGTTTGGCTGAAGCCATTTATTATCAATCAACTGTGTTTACTCTTTTTAAATCATAAAGACAACAGAAACTACCCAAATGACCCTGATCAAAAGTTTACATACCCTGGTAAATTTGGTCTGATAACATGTACACAAGTTGACACAAAGGGGGTTTGAATGGCTATTAAAGATAACCATCCTCTCTCATATATTCTGGACTTGTCCCGTAATCATTGGGTTTTGGACAGAGGTTTTAGAGATACTTGCAGAAGTTACATCTGTTACTTTGAGTCGGAATATGGAGATCTGTCTGTTGGGGCTAGTTGGAAATAGGATTCCCATAATTGGGAAAAAAATACAAATAAGTTTGCTTATTTTTTATGCTAGAAAAGCAATTACGTTAAACTGGAAAAAAACTGTTCCTCCTATAGTGACCTTTTGTAAGCACTGTATATACTCGAGTATAAGTCGACCTGAAAATAAGCTGAGGCACCTAATTTTACCACAAAAAACTGGGAAAACGAATTGACTCGAGTATAAGCCTAGGGTGGGAAATGCAGCAGCTACTGGTAAACAATGCCCATCTACAGCTTCACTGTGCCCATCTACAGCCTCACTGTGCCCATTTGAAGCCTCACTGTGCCCATTTGCAGCCTCACTGTGCCCATTTGCAGCCTCACTGTGCCCATTTGCAGTCTCACTGTGCCCATCTGCAGCCTCATGTACCTTTGATTACGGTCTCCTGCTGTGTCATGCAGTCTTAACTGGCAGCCATCCACTGTAACAAAGCCCCGCCTCCTCCTCGTCCGTGATAGACGGAACACTGATTCAGTTTCCCAGCATTGTATCAGTGTTCAGTCTATCACGGATTACAGTGGACAGACGCCGAACAGTTAATACTGCATGACACAGCGTGAGGCCGTCACTAGAGTATAAGCCGAGGGGGGCTTTTTCAGCATAAAAAATGTGCTGAAAAAGTTGGCTTATACTCGAGTATATATGGTACTTGGTAAATAGTAGTTTACCATTATATAGAGATACATATTTTAATAGAGGCTGCCCAAAGAAATTTGAAAAGATGTGGTCTAGTTGGTTAGTAGAACCCACAACTGCCTTAGAACAATCTATAATTCAAACATAAGAGAAGTAAAAAAAATAGGTAAAGAATTGATTGAAGTTTTTTTGAAGGAATAATGAAGCAATATTTAATAAATTGGAGCAGATGGGCATATAGACCATAACACAGAGTGGGTGTAACGATATAGGAGAACCTCTTAGGCCCCTTTCACACTGGGGCGGTGGATGCGTCGGCGGTAAAGCGCCGCTATTTTTAGCGGCACTTTACCGTCAATTTCGCTGCGCTATTCGGCCGCTAGCGGGGCACTTTTACCCCCGCTAGCGGCCGACACAGGGTTAAAACCACCGCAAAGCGCCTCACACGATCGTTTTTAATGACCAAATTAAAAAATTGCATTTTTCTCGTCATGAAAAACAGTCGTGTGTACGCGGCAATATTCTCTGAAAAATGGCCAAGAAATCATAAATTCTGCCAGGGTATGTAAACTTATGAGCACAACTGTGTGTATGTATATGTGTGTGTGTATATATATATATATATATATATATATATATATAATATATATAATGTGTCTGTACTGAAAGTAATGCAAAAGTGGACATTATTTTTTTATTAACTTACATAGGTCGTTGAAATTTCACTTGTTTGTTGAGTAATTCTTCCTCTATAGCATCTCTTCTTCTTCTTCTTTTCCATTGCAAGTAAATAATGGATTCCAAGCAGAAGCAACATGTGATCATTGAGTTCTTGACGAAGGAGGGGTGCAAGCTGCCTGACATCCACAGAAGGATTACAGAGTGTTTACGGAGGGGACACAATTGACAAGAGTCACCAATGACAAAATTTTGTCAATGGTCTCATCTCTGTAGCCTTTTGTGGATGTCGGACAGCCTGCACCCCTCCTTCGTCAAGAACTCAATGACGGCACAGTGCTTCTGCTTTGAATCCATTATTTACCTGCAATGAAAAAGAAAAATAATGTAGTTATCGCTGTTTAAGATAAAGCTTATAAAAATAAAATTATATTAGACCCAAGTCTGATCAAAAGAGACTTTTTTTTCTAAAGACAACTGACAGAAATTCCAAAGCATCAGAAAACTTGGCACTCCAACGTGGTTTTAGGTGTCCCTTCCTCTAGAGCCTGGGACCTCTAAAAGCAAAGATCAGGGCATTAATGATCCACTTCTAATGGAATGCAGTAAGAAAGGCCTTTACATGAACTTTAATGGCACCCCAGTCTTAGTCCGTAGGGTTCAATATTGAGTTGGCCCATCCTTTGCAGCTATAACATCTTCAACTCTTCTGGGAAGGCTGTCCACAAGGTTTAGGAGTGTCTATGGGAATGTTTGACCATTCTTCCAGAAGCGCATTTGTGAGGTCAGGCACTGATGTGGACGAGAAGGACTGGCTCGCAGTCTCCGCTCTAATTCATCCTAAAGGTGTTCTTTGTTCTATTGGGTTGAGGTCAGGACTCTGTGCAGGCCAGTCAAGTTCATCCACCCCAAATTCGCTCATCCATGTCTTTATGGACCTTGCTTTGTGCACTGGTGCGCAGTCATGTTGGAACAGGAAGGGGCCATCCCCAAACTGTTCCCACAAAGTTGGGAGCATGAAATCGTCCAAAATGTCTTGGTATGCTGACGCCTTAAGAGTTCTCTTCACTGGAACTAAGGGGCCAAGTCCAACCCCTGAAAAACAACCCCACACCATATTCCCCCCTTCACCAAATGATTAGGACCAGTGCACAAAGCAAGGTCCATAAAGACATGAATGAGCGAGTTTGGGGTGGAGGAACATGACTGGCCTGCACAGAGTCCTAACCTCAACCCGATAGAACACCATTGGGATGAATTAGAGAGGAGACTGTGAGCCAGGCCTTCTCGTCCAACATCAGTGCTTGACCTCATAAATGCGCTTCTGGAATAATGGTCAAACATTCCCATAGACACTCCTAAACCTTGTGGACAGTCTTCCCAGAAGACCTGAAGCTGTTATAGCTGCAAAGGGTGGGCCAACTCATATTGAAGCCTATAGATTAAAGCCTCATACACACAATCAGATTTTTGGATGACCAAACGTCCGTTTTTTGTTGCATGTTAGTCTCATGTCGGAAGTGAAGAGGTTACTCACCATACGAAAATTTTCGGCATAATATAACTTCTGAAGTGACGTAATGTGTTGAATAGTTTTGTATGTATTCTTTTGTTTCTGAGCATGCGTAGTCTTGTTCTTAGGATTTTTTTCGTACGAAAACCGTACTAATTAAATGAAAATCGGACATTGAGTTCACCTACGACAAAAATGTTATAGTCTGCACATTCAGCTTTTATTATACGAAAAACCGGAATCGGCTATCGAAAGCACCGTACTAACAATCTGAAAAATCGGCAGATCGTTCGTGGGACGAAATTTTACTTCCGATTTTCGGATTGTGTGTACGGTCCTTAAGACTGGGATGCTGTTAAATTTCCAAGTGTGTGTAAAGGCAGGTGTCCTAATACTTTTGGTGATATAGTGTATGTGTCCGTGCACACATAGGAGTTTAGAGGCAGAAGATTATTAAATTATTAAAGGGGGCTCCCTGATTCCGATAAGTCCCCTGCCCGCAGACCCCAACAACCATAGGCCAGGGTTGTCGGGAAGGGGCCCTTGTCCTCATCAACATGAGGGCAAGGTGCTTTGGGGTGGGGGGGCGCAGGGCCCCCCTGCCCCAAAGCACCCACCCCCCCATGTTGAGGGCATGTGGCCTGGTACAGCTCAGGAGGGGGGGGGGGGCGCTCGCTCGTCCCCACCCCCTTTCCTGACCGGCCGGGCTGGTGCTCAGATAAGGATCTGGTATGGATTTTGGGGGGGAGCCCACACCGTTTTTTCGGCGTGGGGGTTCCCCTTAAAATCCATACCAGACCTAAGGGCCCGGTATGCCCATGCCGTTTTTTTTTTTTTTTTTCAAAAAAATTGTTGTGGAGTTCCCCTTCATGCACAAGTCGTGTACAAGTCGCATGCCAAAGTCGGATCTGTTAATACGGAATCGGACTTTGATCCGACTTCAGAAAAAAAGGAGTGCAGGAACTATTTTGAAGTCACCATGACTTAAAGTCGTGCCAATATGAATGGTAGTCATTCAAACTCATGGAGAACGACTTGTCGTGCGATTTTACCGTCCAAAATCCTGGTACAAGTTGTATAAGTGTCAAAGGGGCCTTAAAGTCGTGCCAATATGAATGGTAGTCATTGAAAATCATGGAGAACGACTTGTCATGCGATTTTTGCAGTCCAAAACCGTGGGATAAGCCATATAAGTGTGAAAGGGGGCTAAGGCTTACCTGTAGGTGCTTGCAGTATCTCCTACACCTACATGGTTTAGGAGATATTTGCAATGAATAATGAACCGATGTCTACGGCGCATGCCCGCCGTAGACAATGGCGCAGGCGCCCTGAGCGGGCCGTTTTCTGAATGGCATCATGCCGTAAGTGTCGGCTCCGACGCGCATGCGCGAGAGTGACGTCACGCGCCATCACGCGACTCTGGCCAGTCACAGAGCCGGAGTTTGTGGACCCCAAGAGAAGAGGGGTGAAGAATGGCCGCTTGCTACTAGCGAGGAAGACCGGGACATCGCGGGCTTCTCCTGCAGGTAAGTGACACATAATGGGCTACTATGCGATGCATACTAGCCCATTATGCTTTACCTTTGCAGGGAAATAAAGGGTTTACTTCCTCTTTAAATGTCCTTATCTTACCCACATTCTTCTGTATTCCTTTTTTTGTCTTTTTTCTCTTATATATAAATTTCTTTTGACATGAACATCTTTAAAAACACTTTTTATTTGTTTATTGATTCATTTCAATAATACTTATTATAACATAGGAATTAATTATTATATATTCATTTTGTTAAATATCTTAATTATTTTTATCTTATTTGTATGATATATCCCTACTTTCTTTTTATTAGGGATAACTTTATATGTCTATTGTGTGTGTGTATCTATCTATATATCTATCTATATCCAGGGCTTTTTTCTCAGAGAATAGGTGCAGGAACTCCCCCCTTTTTGAGTCACCCCTTTTCTCCACCTCTACCCACCTCTGAGCACCGTTCCTTAGTTCCACCCCCTACCCACCTTCCAGTACTGCCCCTTTAGAGAATACAGAACCAAGTATCATTTTTGTGGTGATAAGTAGTTTGTATGTAATTTGTTCATGATAACAAGAAAAGCAGTAAAATAGATCCCATGTAGCCAGTAACAAAAAAGCCCCCTCTAGCAACAATAGATCCCCCCATAAAACGGGCAACCCAAAACAAAATCCCCCAGCAGCAACTATAGACCCCTGGCAGCAGCAACAGATCTCCCCACAGGCAGCGTCAATAGACCCTTCAGCAGCCAGCAACAATAGACCCCTCCTTCAACAGTAGACCTCTCCCAGCAATATAAGACCCACCCCCAGCACTAATAGGTCCCCCACCAGTAAGAATAGACCCCCCCTGAAAAAATAGATCCCCTCCAGCTAGAATAGATCCCTCAGCAGCCAGCGTCAATAAACCCTGCAGCACACCCCAGCACCCCTTCCCATTACATACAGTCAGTGCTGGAGGTGGCGGAACTGCGTTCCCCTGCGTTCCCGCTGAAAAAAAGCCCCGGATATATCTATACCTAGATCTATCATTCTTTATTGGATGTAACAATTTATTTTTTACACTATGTTAAGAAAAAAGAATAACATTTTTGTTCCGTTTATTCAAAACTAAAAAAAAAAAAAAAAGTTTTAGTTCTATTTGAACCCTTGAAATGCAGAATTCAGGTTTGTCTTCTCCCGGGACATAGTGAGCCCCTGAGGTCTCCTGTGGGTGTCCTGATTCCCATATAATAATGCATGATGAGTGATGATGTGTCTGGTCCCTGTATATGGGGAGATGAATGATGAGTATACGGGGAGAGGAATGATGAGTATACGGGGAGATGAATGATGAGTATACGGGGAGATGAATGATTAGTATATGGGGGAGAGGAATGATGAGTATATGGAGAGATGAATGATGAGTATATGGGGGAGATGAATGATTAGTATATGGGGGAGATGAATGATGAGTATATGGGGGAGATGAATGATGAGTATATGGAGAGATGAATGATGAGTATATGGGGGAGATGAATGATGAGTATATAGGGGAGATAAATGATGAGTATATGGGGGAGATGAATGATGAGTATTTGGGGAGATGAATGATGAGTATATGGGGAGATGAGTATATGGGGGAGATGAATGATGAGTATATGGGGAGATGAATGATGAGTATACGGGGAGATGAATGATGAGTATATGGGGGAGATGAATGATGAGTATATGGAGAGATGAATGATGAGTATACGGGGAGATGAATGATGAGTATACGGGGAGATGAATGATGAGTATACGGGGAGATGAATGATGAGTATACGGGGAGATGAATGATGAGTATACGGGGGAGATGAATGATGAGTATATAGAGAGATGAATGATTAGTATATGGGGGAGATGAATGATGAGTATATGGGGAGATGAATGATGAGTATATAGGGGAGATGAATGATGAGTATACAGGGAGAGGAATGATGAGTATACGGGGAGATGAATGATGAGTATATGGGGGAGATGAATGATGAGTATATGGAGAGATGAATGATTAGTATATGGGGGAGATGAATGATGAGTATATGGGGAGATGAATGATGAGTATATGGGGGAGATGAATGATTAGTATATGGGGGAGAGGAATGATGAGTATATGGAGAGATGAATGATGAGTATATAGGGGGGATGAATGATGAGTATACGGGGAGAGGAATGATTAGTATATGGGGGAGATGAATGATTAGTATATGGGGGAGAGGAATGATGAGTATATGGAGAGATGAATGATGAGTATATAGGGGGGATGAATGATGAGTATATAGGGGAGATAAATGATGAGTATACGGGGAGATGCATGATGAGTATACGGAGAGATGAATGATGAGTATATAGGGGAGATGAATGATGAGTATACGGGGAGAGGAATGATGAGTATACGGGGAGATGAATGATGAGTATATGGGGAGATGAATGATGAGTATATGGGGGAGATGAATGATTAGTATATGGGGGAGAGGAATGATGAGTATATGGAGAGATGAATGATGAGTATATAGGGGGGATGAATGATGAGTATATAGGGGAGATGAATGATGAGTATACGGGGAGAGGAATGATTAGTATATGGGGGAGATGAATGATGAGTATATGGAGAGATGAATGATGAGTATATAGGGGAGATGAATGATGAGTATATAGGGGAGATGAATGATGAGTATACGGGGAGATGAATGATTAGTATATGGGGGAGATGAATGATTAGTATATGGGGGAGAGGAATGATGAGTATATGGAGAGATGAATGATGAGTATATAGGGGAGATGAATGATGAGTATATAGGGGAGATGAATGATGAGTATACGGGGAGATGAATGATTAGTATATGGGGGAGATGAATGATTAGTATATGGGGGAGAGGAATGATGAGTATATGGAGAGATGAATGATGAGTATATAGGGGAGATGAATGA
Organism: Rana muscosa; assembly: GCA_029206835.1. NCBI lineage: Eukaryota > Metazoa > Chordata > Amphibia > Anura > Ranidae > Rana > Rana muscosa. Next base: position 154,038,661 of record CM055116.1, on the reverse strand, counting down.
TGAGTATATAGGGGAGATGAATGATGAGTATATGGGGGAGAGGAATGATTAGTATATGGGGGAGATGAATGATTAGTATATGGGGGAGAGGAATGATGAGTATATGGAGAGATGAATGATGAGTATATAGGGGAGATGAATGATGAGTATATAGGGGAGATGAATGATGAGTATACGGGGAGATGAATGATTAGTATATGGGGGAGATGAATGATTAGTATATGGGGGAGAGGAATGATGAGTATATGGAGAGATGAATGATGAGTATATAGGGGAGATGAATGATGAGTATATAGGGGAGATGAATGATGAGTATATGGGGGAGATGAATGATTAGTATATGGGGGAGATGAATGATTAGTATATGGGGGAGAGGAATGATGAGTATATGGAGAGATGAATGATGAGTATATAGGGGAGATGAATGATGAGTATATAGGGGAGATGAATGATGAGTATATGGGGGAGATGAATGATGAGTATATGGGGAGATGAATGATGAGTATATAGGGGAGATGAATGATGAGTATATGGGGGAGATGAATGATGAGTATATGGGGAGATGAATGATGAGTATATAGGGGAGATGAATGATGAGTATATGGGGGAGATGAATGATGAGTATATGGGGAGATGAATGATGAGTATATGGAGAGATGAATGATTAGTATATGGGGGAGAGGAATGATGAGTAAATGGAGAGATGAATGATGAGTATATAGGGGGGATGAATGATGAGTATATAGGGGAGATGAATGATGAGTATACGGGGAGAGGAATGATTAGTATATGGGGGAGATGAATGATTAGTATATGGGGGAGAGAAATGATGAGTATATGGAGAGATGAATGATGAGTATATAGGGGAGATGAATGATGAGTATATGGGGGAGATGAATGATGAGTATATAGGGGAGATAAATGATGAGTATATGGAGAGATGAATGATGAGTATATAGGGGAGATAAATGATGAGTATATGGAGAGATGAATGATGAGTATATAGGGGAGATGAATGATGAGTATATGGAGAGATGAATGATGAGTATATAGGGGAGATGAATGATGAATATACGGGGAGATGAATGATGAGTATATGGAGAGATGAATGATGAGTATATAGGGGAGATGAATGATGAGTATACGGGGAGAGGAATGATGAGTATATAGGGGAGATGAATGATGAGTATATGGAGAGATGAATGATGAGTATATAGGGGAGATGAATGATGAGTATATAGGGGAGATGAATGATGAGTATATGGGGGAGATGAATGATTAGTATATGGGGGAGATGAATGATTAGTATATGGGGGAGAGGAATGATGAGTATATGGAGAGATGAATGATGAGTATATAGGGGAGATGAATGATGAGTATATAGGGGAGATGAATGATGAGTATATAGGGGAGATGAATGATGAGTATATGGGGGAGATGAATGATTAGTATATGGGGGAGATGAATGATTAGTATATGGGGGAGAGGAATGATGAGTATATGGAGAGATGAATGATGAGTATATAGGGGAGATGAATGATGAGTATATAGGGGAGATGAATGATGAGTATATAGGGGAGATGAATGATGAGTATATGGGGGAGATGAATGATTAGTATATGGGGGAGATGAATGATTAGTATATGGGGGAGAGGAATGATGAGTATATGGAGAGATGAATGATGAGTATATAGGGGAGATGAATGATGAGTATATAGGGGAGATGAATGATGAGTATATGGGGGAGATGAATGATGAGTATATGGGGCGATGAATGATGAGTATATAGGGGAGATGAATGATGAGTATATGGGGGAGATGAATGATGAGTATATGGGGAGATGAATGATGAGTATATAGGGGAGATGAATGATGAGTATATGGGGGAGATGAATGATGAGTATATGGGGAGATGAATGATGAGTATATGGAGAGATGAATGATGAGTATATGGGGGAGAGGAATGATGAGTAAATGGAGAGATGAATGATGAGTATATAGGGGGGATGAATGATGAGTATATAGGGGAGATGAATGATGAGTATACGGGGAGAGGAATGATTAGTATATGGGGGAGATGAATGATGAGTATATAGGGGAGATGAATGATGAGTATACGGGGAGATGAATGATTAGTATATGGGGGAGAGGAATGATGAGTATATGGAGAGATGAATGATGAGTATATAGGGGAGATGAATGATGAGTATATGGGGGAGATGAATGATGAGTATATAGGGGAGATAAATGATGAGTATATGGAGAGATGAATGATGAGTATATAGGGGAGATGAATGATGAGTATATGGAGAGATGAATGATGAGTATATGGGGAGATGAATGATGAGTATATAGGGGAGATGAATGATGAGTATATGGGGGAGATGAATGATGAGTATATGGGGAGATGAATGATGAGTATATAGGGGAGATGAATGATGAGTATATGGGGGAGATGAATGATGAGTATATGGGGAGATGAATGATGAGTATATGGGGGAGATGAATGATGAGTATATGGGGGAGAGGAATGATGAGTAAATGGAGAGATGAATGATGAGTATATAGGGGGGATGAATGATGAGTATATAGGGGAGATGAATGATGAGTATACGGGGAGAGGAATGATTAGTATATGGGGGAGATGAATGATTAGTATATGGGGGAGAGGAATGATGAGTATATGGAGAGATGAATGATGAGTATATAGGGGAGATGAATGATGAGTATATGGGGGAGATGAATGATGAGTATATAGGGGAGATAAATGATGAGTATATGGAGAGATGAATGATGAGTATATAGGGGAGATGAATGATGAGTATATGGAGAGATGAATGATGAGTATATAGGGGAGATGAATGATGAGTATACGGGGAGAGGAATGATGAGTATATAGGGGAGATGAATGATGAGTATATATGGAGAGATGAATGATGAGTATATAGGGGAGATGAATGATGAGTATATAGGGGAGATGAATGATGAGTATACGGGGAGAGGAATGATGCGGAGTGTAGTAGAGCAGGCCCCGCCCCCAGGCTGCAGAGCGGAGCGGTGGATGTCTCTCCCTCTCCCCGGTGATATTAGTACATAGAGCGCTCCCCGGACAGCCGGACTGTGTCCTCCGCTCCTCCGCTCACCTCTCCGCCGGCTGAGGCTCATCATCCCCGGGAAGCCCCCGATCTGCAGACCCCCCGTCCCCGGACACCGCTCGCTATGAGTACCTGTAGGAAGAGATGTAAGAGGGAGATCCTGAAGTTTCTGCAGTATCTGGTCCGGCTGGCCACAGGAACCCTACATGCAGGTAAACTCCAATGGGGGGGGGGGGGGGGGACAGCCAATCAGCACCCAGCTGTCAGAGACCTGTCACCTCTATAATGATGGGGGGGGGGGGGGGACCTACCTGGGAAGGTGTTGTGTGTGACATGACATTCACATCAGATTTACTAAGTCTAAAGCAGCGGTATGTGACAACCAATCAGCTTCTAGCTTTCATTTTCAAAGCTTAATTGAACATGCTGAGCTAGAAGCTGATTGGTTACAGTATACAGCCCGCCCCCCGTGTTTTGTGAAATCAAAGATCACTTTAGGTTGACAACTGTCAGCAAATTTACAGTTTGTAAAAACTATAATTGTTTCATGTCAGTAATGGACATTCATGGACAGAGGTAAAGATGACAGTTGGAACCCTGCTTCTGCCTGTGATTGGTGATTGCATTGTTGGGGGTGTTCTGCTTAATTTGGGGTTTTATGTTTAAAGTGGTATTTTGTATTTTTTCCATATTTTTTTATAGTTTTCTGGATAATTTGTACAAGTGATAAGTTATCATAGAGAAGGTGTCACACTTCTATTGGAAGAATGATAAATACAGTATGTGCGCTTCATAATAATAATTCATTAGTAATCATTTGTGCTCTTAGGCTACTTTCACACTGGGGCCGCGCCGCGACAGCGGTAAAGCGACGCTCGTTTTAGCGGCGCTTTTCGGCAACTAGCGGGGGGCTTTTAACCCCTGCTAGCAACCGAAGAAAGGGTTAAGACTGCCTGTGTTGCGGCGCTTCCGAATCGCTTTTCAGGCGCTGCCTATGCATTCCAATGGTAGGGGCGGTTTAGGAGCGCTGTATACACCGCCCCAAAGATGCTGTTTGCAGGACTTTTTGTAACGTCCCACAAACAAGCGCAACGCCCCAGTAAGAAAGCACTCGGGCTCTCGCACTGGGGTGGCATGGGAGGCCGTTTTCAGGCGCTTTTCAGGCGCTATTTTCAGCGCTAAAATGCCTGAAAAACGCCTTCAGTGTGAAAGTAATCTAAACAGAATAGTTATTGTGACGCCTGGATGAAGAGTTGGACTATTTTACAGTTTAACGTTTTAACAATTCTGGATTCCTTGTCACAAACTCATTCTAACTGAGTTATTTAGAGTATAATAAAATAAGATGAAAATAAGAATAAAAAAAAAAAAACTGAAATATAAAAATAAAGAACAAAAAATATAAAAATAAAGAGGGAAGGAAACTGTTGTACATATTAACCCCAAAAGCAAACATTTATCATATTGCAGCTTACCGATTTATAGATGTGATGTCTGCATTTGTTTTCTTTTTTAGGCTTTCTTTCTTTTATTTTCACCTGGTGATCTGGCCAGTGGTGATCTGGCCAGTAAGTCTGTTGTTTTGCAACAGAACAAGCTGTCCTGCAGATGTAGCAGTTGAAGGGTTGATACAAGCCATTTACCACTGACAGGTGCATACAATGGTCATCTTTTATTCATTCATGTAAAACCTTCTTCCCAAAAGGAAAAAAAAAACTTTTTGCTATAACTGCTTAAAGCTTTTGTAAATTGCTGCAGTAAAAAAAAAAAAAAAAAAAAAAACCTTCCCCTGTAAGACAATTGCATAATGTGCTAGTGTGCATCACATACTAGCACATTATGAAATATTTACTTAGAGGGAAGTCCTCCAGCGGTGCGCTGTCACCACTGACTGGGCTTCCATCTTTCCCCGGTCTTCCTTGCGGGTTCACAGGCTCCGGCAGTGTGAGTGGCCAGAGCTGTAATGATGTCACTCCTGCGCATGCGGGAGCCCTCAGTTTCCGTCACGGTGCTCTAAAGGTCCAGCGCAGTATGCCGGACCTTCAGAGCGCATGCGCCAGTGACGTCACTGGCTGCACCCAGGGTGAATATCTCCTAAATGTTACCTACAGGTAAGACTTATTATAGGCAAATATGTGAGCTGGAGTTTGGCTTCAATTTGTTAGTGTAACTAAATCTGCTAGTACATCTAACACCCCCTCCAGACTGACAATGCTGCAGTTTCCTGTGCTCCTTCATTCAGAGTGGGGGGGGGGTACTTTAATAGTGAGGTGTGTTTCTGGCCAGATCACCAGATGAAAAGCCTAAAAAAGAATGTAGCCACCATATCTAGTGATTGGTAAGCTGCAATATATGACATTTTTGCGGTAGTTACTGCTTAAGGCTCCGTTCACATCTCTGCATTCCGAATTGCGGGCGGAATCGCAACGATTCTGCCCACAATTCGTAATGGCGGCAAATCGTGGGACGCCCGTGTGTTCCCGGTGCATTGCCCGCTGATTTTAATAGCACCCCAAACGTGGCGCAATTTTCTCGCGATTCCTCAGGCGTCAATCGTGGGAAAAACGCGCAAACAGAATCGCAGGACGCCCATCGCCCAAAAGAAATACAGGAGCTTCTTTTGGGGGCGACAGGCGTCCCGCGATTTTATTTGTGCGTGTTTTCTGCGATTGTCACCCCAATATGCGGAGATGTGAACGGAGCTTTAGAGTTTTGTTTATACTTGTAGCTGGGGGGGGGGGGCATACACGCGTTGAACTGCGTTTTTACCACCCCCACAATTTCTTCCCCTAAAGGAAGGCCATACATGCTTTGAGTTTATTATCTGACCAATGTGCAGTTTGTTAAAAATTATTGATTCAGAAACCGATCAATAAAACCACCACTTTCTCTTCCAATTGACTTTGGCTTGATCAGTCAGGGTGGAAATTCATTGATGGTTTTGCATGGATTGGAAGCGCTGACTTACGTTGTTCATGAATGTATTTTAGTCGATCAGATGATGAGATTGTATGCTGGAAACAGAGATCCATCAAAAAGTTTTGATTGTAAGTTATGATTGTACCTATCGATCAAAATCCACTTCCCCATATGCGGCATATCATGTAAGTGGGTTGTTGATTAAAGATTATTACTATAGGGGGAAATTGATCGGAAAATAAATTGATCGTTTATCAAAGTGTGTATGGGCACCATGATACAGGGTTTGCATTATCGGGCGGCATGTTATGTTCGCCGAATGGGGCCGTGCCACAATCACATGCAGCTCATATTTGCAGTGTGGTGGTGCGGGCTGTTAGGGGTTAAAACAGCTTATCAACGCCCTCTGAAATGTAATCCACTGCTGATCACTCTTCACAGAGCAAAGAATCTTAGAGCAATCTTTTTTAACACAGAGGAACCCCTAAAATAACTTTCCGGGTTCAGGGAACCCCTGCTAATAATAATCTGCAGCTCACGGCACATTGCTATGATGATCACTGAGAAGAATACTCCTTACACTTGGAGTCACTGGGAAGAATTCCCCACACACATTACAATCTGATTGTACAATCTCTGTTAGATCTACCAACAACTGGGTAGTGCAAGGGTCTGAGTGATTGGATACATATTGGCTTAAAAGGTTAAAAAAAGACACAGGTCTACCCAGCTCAACCTGTATATACAGTATGTAAGTGTGTGTGTGATTTTTATTCTCTAACAATTCCCATGATCACATACATTCTGCTTCCTGAGGAAGACATCTAAAAGATTTGAAGTTGGGGGGCACGCTCAGCTAGTATTACTTCCTGGGGGAGGGGGGGGGGGGGTTCCACGTTTTTACTGCTCTAACAGTAAATAATCCTTTCCACAACTTAAGGTTAAACCTCCTTTCTTCTAACCTCAAATCCTGGCCGTGTGTCCTGTTGGGGGACCTAAGAGTAAACCGTTCATTACAGTTACTGGGGTCACCTTTGACATATTTGTACATTATAATCATAGTATCTCCTCTAAGGCTAGATTCCCAATTCTGTGTTGCGGGAACGTGTTGTGTACACCAAACCATGTGTTTCGGTGCGGTAAAAGGGACAGTGACATCTTTTGAGTGTTTCTTGCATGTAGGGCAGCCCGTTGACATGGATGGGTGGCTCTACAAGTGACGTGCCAAAACACATAGACACGCAGACCCACATGTGCGCTCTGACAGTGTGAACCAGCCTCATGTGTCTTTTCTCAATCTATGTAATCAATCCCCATAGAGGAGGTCCTCCATCCTCGTTATTCATTTTGTTGCTCTTCACTGAACTCTAATTCATCAATGTCCTTCCTGAGGACTGGTGACGAAAACTCAGCTAGTTCAAGTCGGTGCTTGTATTGTATAGTTTTAGTCACTCTACAGTTGATTGTACCTTCAATTTGGAATATACAGTCATGGCCGAAATTGTTGGCACCCCAGAAATGTTTCCAGAAAATCAAGTAATTCTCACAGAAAAGTATTGCAGTAACACATGTTTATTCCCTTTGTGTGCATTGGAACAAAAACAAAAAAATGGAGGAAAAAAAGCAAATTGGACATAATGTCACACAAAACTCCAAAAATGGGCTGGTCAAAATTCTTGGCACCCTTAACTTAATATTTGGTTACACACCCTTTGGAAAAAATAACTGAAATCAGTCGCTTCCTATAACCATCAATAAGCTTCTTACACTTCTCACCCGGAATTTTGGACCACTCTTCCTTTGCAAACTGCTCCAGGTCTCTCTTATTGGAAGGGCGACATTTCCCAACAGCAATTTTAAGATCTCTCCACAGGTGTTCAATGGGATTTAGATCTGGACTCATTGCTGGCCACTTTACAACTCTCCAGCGCTTTGTTGCCATTCATTTCTGAGTGCTTTTTGACGTATGTTTGGGGTCATTGTCCTGCTGGAAGACCCAAGATCTAGAACGCAAACCCAGCTTTCTGACACTGGGCTCTACAGTGCGACCCAAAGTCCTTTGGTAATCCGAAGATTTCTTGATGCCTTGCACACATTCAAGGCACCCAGTGCCAGAGGCAGCAAAACAACCCCAAAACATCATTGAACCTCCACCATATTTCACTGTAGGTACTGTGTTCTTTTCTTTGTAGGCCTCATTCCGTTTTCGGTAAACAGTAGAATAATGTGCTTTACCAAAAAGCTCTATCTTGGTCTCATCTGTCCACAAGACACTTTCCCAGAAGGATTTTGGCTTACTCAAGTACATTTTGGCAAACTGTAGTCTTGCTTTTTTATGTCTCTGTGTCAGCAGTGGGGTCCTCCTGGGTATCCTGCCATAGCGTTTCATTTCATTTAAATGTCGACGGATAGTTGGCGCTGACACTGATGCTCCCTGAGCCTGCAGGACAGCTTGAATTTTTTTGGAACTTGTTTGGGGCTGCTTATCCACCATCCGGACTATCCTGCGTTGCGACCTTTCATAAATTTTTCTCTTCCGTCCACTCCCAGAGAGATTAGATACAGTGCCATGGGTTGCAAACTTCTTGATAATGTTGCGCACTGTGGACAAAGACAAATCTAGATCTCTGGAGATGGACTTGTAACCTTGAGATTGTTGATATTTTTCCACAATTTTGGTTCTCAAGTCCTCAGACAGTTCTCTTCTCCTCTTTCTGTTGTCCATGCTTAGTGTGGCACACACAGACACACAATGCAAAGACTAAGTGAACTTCTCTCCTTTTTATCTGCTTTCAGGTGTGATTTTTATATTGCCCACACCTGTTACTTGCCCCAGGGGAGTTTAAAGGAGCATCACATGCTTGAAACAATCTTATTTATCCACAATTTTGAAAGGGTGCCAAGAATTTTGACCAGCCCATTTTTGGAGTTTTGTGTGACATTATGTCCAATTTGCTTTTTTTCCTCCCTTTTTTGTTTTGTTCCAATACACACAAAGGGAATAAACATGTGTATAGCAAAACATGTGTTACTGCAATACTTTTCTGTGAGAAATACTTTATTTTCTGCAAAAGTTTCTGGGGTGCCAACAATTTTGGCCATGACTGTATATGGTGAGGCTTAGGGCTCATTTACACTTGCTTCAACTTTAACACACATTAAAGCATACACAACTTCAACATGCTTTTTTGATGCTTCTATGATGCTTTTTGAAGCTTTAATAAAGCTTGGCAAATGCCCATGTGTGTGCGTTGATTTTTTTTAGTGGGGCCTGGTAGAACCCCAGCTCAGTAGTACCCCCACTCAGCAGATCCCCATCTCAATAGCACCCCTGTTCAGCAGATCCCCAGCTCAATAGCACCCCTGTTCAGCAGATCCCCAGCTTAATAGCACCCCTGTTCAGCAGATCCCCAGCTTAATAGCACCCCTGTTCAGCAGATCCCCAGCTCAATAGCACCCCTGTTCAGCAGATCCCCAGCTCAATAGCACCCCTGTTCAGCAGATCCCCAGCTTAATAGCACCCCTGTTCAGCAGATCCCTGCTCACCTTCCACTATTGCGCACACGCTGCTCACCACATGTGACATCTGCTAGTTTCTCCTGCTCTGGTCCCTCAGCTCTGCTGATTCTGCTCTCTCTTCAGTCTCCGCTCTCCTCCCACTACATTGCTCCCACACTGCTCACCACATGTGACATCTCCTAGTTTCTCCTGCTCTGGTCCCTCAGCTCTGCTGATTCTCCTCTCTCTTCAGTCCCCGCTCACCTCCCACTATATTGCTCCCACACTGCTCACCACATGTGATATCTCCTAGTTTCTCCTGCTCTGGTCCCTCAGCTCTGCTGATTCTCCTCTCTCTTCAGTCCCCGCTCACCTCCCACTATATTGCTCCCACACTGCTCACCACATGTGATATCTCCTAGTTTCTCCTGCTCTGGTCCCTCAGCTCTGCTGATTCTCCTCTCTCTTCAGTCCCCGCTCACCTCCCACTATATTGCTCCCACGCTGCTCACCACATGTGACACCTCGTAGTTTTTCCTGCTCTGTTCCCTGTTTGCTTAGTTCTCTCTCTCTCTCTCTCTAGTCCCCACTTATCTTCCCATGTTGCCCACTATGTGTGCCATCTGCTAGTTCCTCCGCTCCAGTCCGGACCCCGCTCACCTTCTTGTTGCTCCACGCTGCACACCAGAAGTGACGTCTGCGGCAGACACTCCCAAAATATTTACACATGAACTGGAAGTGACTGCTGATGACATCTTTCTGGTTTGCTTGCTGGTTTCCCAGTGCATCCTGGGATATCTCATACCTCAAATACCTCCAAAACAAAGTGAAGCTAACGCTGAATAAAAGCTTCTCGACCGCTTCTGGTGCTGTAGGTGAGCTTTGTCATAGACTTCTGTGATGTCTTTGGAGACGCTTTGAAGCACCAAGATAGAGATATGGGGTATATTTTTTTTGAAGTGAAGCGAAGCAAACAGTGTGAAGAGGACTTTATGGTAACCATTTTATTTAGTGACAGGGGCTTATATCAGCATTCAGAGAACTTGTGTCCAATGCCACATTTTGAAGCAAGTGTAAACGAGTCCTTACTGGTATGTGTTTACCAGGCAGAGATTTCTCCAGGAACCCCCAACAACTTCTGGAGGAACCCTGGTTGAGAAAGATTGTAGAATCTGTCTATGGAAATAGGAATGATGACTATAGAGTGTTGTGTTATAAAATATTTTGGTTGGCAGTGTTTTAGACCCGGTTCACACTGGGGCGGCACGACTTTGGGGGCGACTCGGCGACGCGATCTTAAGACGACTTGAGAGGCGATTTGCAAAATGACTTCTGTATAGAAGTCAATGCAAGTCGTCCCGAGTCGCCCCCAAAATAGTACAGGAACCTTTTTCTAAGTCGGAGCGACCTGAGTCGCTCCAATTAGAAAGGTTCCATTGAACAGAACGGGACGCGACTCGGTCGCCTGACGAGTCACCCCTATGTGAACCAAGTCTACTGTTTATATTAGTATTTTGCTTGATTGTGTTACTTTTTATATTTTGTAAAAAGTTTGAAGAATGTCTTGTAACCTGCCGCTGGTCTCAGAATAATGCCGGATAAAGTAAGGTTTTAGTGCCTCTACTGAGTGTTCTATCTACATGAGGAGTGCGCGTTACATCATGACATGGGACTATACACGTGAAATATAAGAAGCTGTTCCCATAGTGAGAGATTCCCATATTCTAAGCACATCTCACAGGGAACCTGTACAGAGGGAGACACAGGGGCTGACACTTGCCTCCTTCTAAGAATACTAGCTGCCTGGCAGGTTCTGGTTTCAGCATTTTCTAGGTCACTGACATGGATCGAGCACACAGATAACAAGTATATTACGCCTCATGCACTCTGGACATTTATGACGCTGCTCCTCCTTTTTTTTTCCTGCCTCTAAACTCCTCGGTATGTTTGGCTATGTATCCTTGCACACATAGGCGTTTAGAGGAGTTTAACCACTTGACCTTTAGGCGTTATTTTAACTGACAATTGCACGGTCGTGCGACGTTGTACCCAAACAAAATGTATGTATTTTTTTTCCACAAATAGAGCTTTCTTTTGGTGCTATTTGATCACCTCTGCTTTAAATTTTTGCTCTATAAACAAAAAAAAAAAATGAAAGAAAAAAAACAAAACAAAACAATATTTTTTACTTTCTGCTATAAAACCTTTCCAATTAAAAATTGAAAAAAATCGAAGTTCTTCATAAATTTAACAGAAAAACAAACAAGGCAGAAGTGCAGAAGTATAAAACTTTTAATATCCCCTAAAAGGGTTAAAAACACTTACAAGATAGTGGATGAAACAGGCACTTGGTCACTTGCTAAAGAAGGAACCAATGAGCTGTTCCGAAACGCGTCCCGCCTCTATGACACACTTCCTGTCCACTTCCTGTTTGTGTTCCAAGCTGGTTTCTGTCTCGCTTCCTCTGACGTCATCCCCAGGCTCCAGCGTTACTGTGTTCTCTGTTATCTCGTGGACTTCCCTGGAAGCTTTACCATCACAGACTGGGACTGCCCTGCTACTGGAACATCTCCTGGACGCACTTACCTGCTACATGCCTGTTTCATCCACTATCTTGTAAGTGTTTTTAACCCTTTTAGGGGATATTAAAAGTGGTATACTTCTGCACTTAGAGGCGCCTTGTTTGTTTTTCTGTTTAGAGATTGCTTGTCTCCCTGAGTGCTGCCTAAAGTGTGTGAAGATTTGCTACCCTCTCCAACACAGACTTTATCTGTCGGGATTCAAATGCTTGGAGCGCCCTGGATATACACATTTTTCTTCATAAATTAAAGTCAATATGTATTCTGCTACATATTTTGGGTTAACAAAACCCAATAAGCGTATATTGATTGGTTTGCGGAAAAGTTAGAGTCTACAAACTATGCAGTATCTTTATTTATTTATTTATTACTAGTAAGGACAGCGAACAGCGATTTATAGCAGGACTGCGATATTGCGATGGACATTCTGACACTTTTGACACTTTTTGGGGACCAGTGACACAAATAGAAAATATGCACTGTCACTGTACTAATGACACTGGCTGGGAAGGGGTTAACATCAGGGGCTATCAAAGGGTTAACTGTGTGCCTAGCCAGCGTTTCTGTGTACTGTGGGAGGTGCTTTTACTAGGGGAAGGCATAGATCCATGTCCCTGCTCTGCAGGAACATAGGATCTATGCCTTCCCTTCTGACAGAATGGCAATCTGCCTTGTTTACATAGGCAGACTGCCGTTCTGCCTGTGTAACAAATGAGCGGTGGGTGACGGCCGGCATCAAGTCCGCAATACCTGCTGATCAGCTCCTGCCGATAGATAGATAGATATATATATATATATATCTATCTATCTATCTATCTATCTATGATCCTTGCTCACAGCTGCCGCCCTGTAGCAGTAAAACTGCTATGGGGCAGACAGCAAGCAGTTAAAAGCCTAAAAAACATTGGCAGTGCGTCCAGAAGCAGCAGTGCTTTGGCAGAAATTTCTCTTGACATGCGTAAACACAACTAAATGCGTGTTAATGCTAAGCGTTTTTAGCGCTTGAGCATTAATTCATTTCAGTGGACAGAATATACTTATTTTGGCCAATGAAATTAATTAGCGCCCAAGCACTTAATGCACCTGAATGCGTTACACACATTTACAAGCGCAAAGCATTTTTGTTTTGCCAAAACACCGCTGCCAGGAGGAAAGGTGTCTAGGAGAGATAGCATGAGGCCTTAATCCTTTGGCTTTTTTTGTGGTTTAACACATTGAGCACAATAAAATAAACATTCCCTAGTAAACTATTTGTCAAAATTCTTATCCAAGCACTTGCAGTATACAACTTTCAATACCGCTAGTTCCTGTTTCTCAGTGCTGCTTCCCTGAACTTCCGGTCCGCACAGGAAAAAGATAACAGTGGACAGTGCAGTCTCCAGCTAGCTTTTTCCATCCTAGGCAACAGTGCTGTGTGTTTCTATTGATGCACACAGTGTAGGGAGACACAACTCAAGGGAGGCTCCATAAGATGCTGCAAGAGAAAGGAGCCACCCTGAAATACGAAACCTGGAGCAACAGTCATGACTCCAGCCTAAACTGTTGCATGGGCAATAAAAGATAAAGTAGCTGCATACTTAGTAAGTGATTAAGTCAGATACTAAAATGCTGAAAGAGCTAACCCTCGCTATGAGGTCAGACTGGGCGCCCCCTTCCCTCTGTGGCCATCCGACAACATAGCAAGGAAGGAGAGGTCTGCTTCATAACGTCTGATTCTCTTGGCTCTGAGCACTTTCCTGAGACAGTCGGTAGCAAAATGAAGGCGAAGAGACTGGAGGCTGGAAAATCCCATCTCCCTTTGCAATTCTTACTCTAATGCCCTGTACACGGTCGCTTTTTCTGATGAAAAAGTCATCGGAAAAAACGATCGTGTGTGGGCCCCATCGGACTTTTTTCCATCGGTGTTAAAAAATAGAACATGTTTTAAATTTTTCCGATGGGAAAAAAAAACTGTAGCAAATTCCGATCGTCTGTGTGGAACTCCAACGGAGAAAAAACCCACGCATGCTCAGAATCAAGTCGACGTATGCTCAGAAGCATTGAACTTAATTTTTCTCGGCTCGTCGGAGTGTTTTACGTCACGGCGTTTGGGACGGTCGGAATTTTGTCTGATGGTGTGTATGCAAGACTGATGGAAGTCAGCTTCATCGGAATTCCAACGGAAAATTCCATCGGATTAGAATCCATCGGAAATCCTATCGTGTGTACAGGGCATAAGTGGCCGTTAATAACGTGCCAATAACAATATGTAAATATACGTTGCGGTTTGCAAGGGGTTCACTATAAAGATATCAGCCATAACCCCAGTATTGTTTTTTTCAGCTGGCTTTCCCTTGAAAGCTTTCCGAGCAGCTCACGAGCTGCTGGAACATTTTCAGAAGCGGCGGGAGAAGACGTCCCCCCACCTCCCGCCGCTCACCAGTGTCTCTCAGGGTTACTGTTTCCGCTGGCTTGCCTGAGAAACGATCTGACGATGCCTCTGGCTGCTCACAGAGGCAATGAAACACTAGATCGTCTTTGATTGCTTTATGGCCTTGGTGGATTGGAGCGACGTCATGGCGTCACTTCCGGTCCAAGGTGGAAGTAAACAATTTTTTACTTTTTTTTTAAATCAAAAGGTATATTTGTTTTTTTTTTATCTTTTATTTTTAAAGGTAAAGAAGAGATTTGGTGTCTTTTTGACCCCAGATCTCTAGCTAAAGAGGACCTGTCATCCTTATATCTATTACAAGGGATGCTTAAATACCTCATAATAGGAAAAAAGCTAAAAAAAGAAAAATAAATTCAAGGGACAGTGTAAAAAAAACAAAAAACAAAAAAAACGTAAAGTTCTCACATGCAGAAGCGGATGCATACGTAAGTCACACATGCATATGTAAACGGTGTTCGCACCACAAATGTGAGGAATCGCCGCAAATGTAAGAGCGAGCGCAAAAATTCTAGCGCTAGACCTCTTCTGTAACTCTAAACAGGTAACCTGTAGAAGCGTTTAAAGCCTTTAGAGCTTATGGAGATTTTTAAGTACCAAAGTTTGTCGCAATTGTACGAGTGTGCGCAATTTTAAAGCGTGACATGTTAGATATCTTTTTACTCAGCGTAACATCATCTTTTTTCTTTTATTATTCATTGAAATGCATTTTTTTTCAAAAAAATGCGAATAAAAAAAACACTGCACAAATACTGTGTGACATAAAAATGTGGGGTGGGTGCCCAGTCTATAACACATATCTAGCATTAGAGGACACAGTACTACATGCACGTTGTCCTACAAACGACAGAACAGTGAAAAAAAGGTGTGATTCTTCTTTAAATTTACCCTTTAAATACAAGCAGTGTAAGTACCTGAATTTGACCTGCTATCAGTCTCTTGCAGTCCCTGTACAGCAGAGCTGGAGGGGAAGAAGCAGCACAAGAAGCCAATCAATTCATGTGCTGACAAGAAGCATTCTGATAGGAGGAGAGAGCAGAGTGGCAAAGAGATGAGATCATCACTGTGCTGTTTCGCCTTTCAGGCCCCATTCACATCCAGTGACACCAGAGCGTCGCATTTCATATGCATTTTTTTTATTTTTTGCCTTTTTCTGTGTTTTCGGAGCAACACCTTTCAATTGAACAAGCTGCCTTCTGCTCCAAAAATAGAAAAAAGTAGCTGCTGTACCCCTTTTTTGGCGCTGACTTTGGGACATTTTTGGACAGCGTGCCTTGGCGCCTTTTTCACACTTTTTTTTCACGTGACAAAACACCCATTTTTTGGCACCTTTGGGGTGCCATTAAGAATGAATGCCACCTAAAGGCTCATCACACAGTTTGCAGCATATTTAGCATGATCCAGAATCACATGATTTTGCCCAGGATTCTGATATAGGTGTGATCGGGACCTCACTGTCTGGGATGGGTTCAAGACAACATGGGATCAGTGGGAGTGAGTTGAATTATGCTGGATGTCACACTGAGGACATCTTGTGGCAGAAATGAAGTACTGTTGGGGGGAGCTCCAGATTGAAAGTGAATAGTGCAACAGATATTCATTTTTATCTTGTTAGTTTTTTGGCTCGAGTCAAAATGATGCCAGACCCCCTAATCCACATATTGGATTCTGATCATTTATACGTGATGATTTATTTACTCGTTCCAGGTCTATGCCCTTGAAAGTATAAGCTCTTTGCTCACCATTTCAGCCAGGCAGCTAGCATTTTCAGTCATCAGTGGCTGCTTCTGTATTCTCATGATTTGAACACAACAGTGTTTGAATGCTGCATAATGTTTTTAATATTCTTATTTTTTAAATCTAATGTCATTACAAGAAATGAAAACTGAAATGCATGTCAGCGTTCCATATCTATATGTAATGTGTGATGTCATGTTACTCACTATAGAAGTGATTGATCGTCCTATTTGCTGTGCATTAGGATGATCTAAACATGTTTATAATTCTGAAATCTGTCAACTCTCGTATTCTACGTATAATCTACTCATGTGCTGTTATAAAGCTATATATCTCATTTATAATTTAATGCAGCTTATTACTGTGTAAAATAACGTATTAATGGAGCCTCATTAATATTCATGATACCACACTCTTTCAATGTACATAAAACTGCACCTAGAGGAGCTCACAGCCACCTAAGTAGACATTTATTTCCACTTCATAGGTAATGTGTCTACGCCGGCCAGGCTTGTGCTATAATAGACGGTGATGAGCGTGTCTGCATACCTAGGCTGCCAGCCATTGCCAATACCCACCTGGCATCAAGTGTAATAGTAATTGTTGGTGAGATACAGAGCAGAGCACACTTTTATCACCAAAGTAGGAATCACGGAGAGGGAAATGGGCGAAATGTCATTGGAAACCTGTCATTGGAAAAACCTGGGGGCTGCCATTTCTGGCCTTTCCTAAAAATGCTAAATGTCTGGCTGTCATCCTGATCCTCTTGCTTCAGTGTTTTGGATCTGTAAGCCAGAACAAGCAAGGAGATCACAACTGCTGACTTTTCTCTGACTTTCTTGATTTATTTACTTGTGTGATCAGTGACTCAGCTGTTAGTAACAAGGCTGTCCTAATACATGGGCACCTCTGGTCACTACCCAGGGGCCCCAGGTGCATGGGGACCCCATGAGAATCTTGCATTACATCATAGTTGCCAACTGTCCCGGATTTGCCGGGACGGTCACGCTTTCTACTAAGCTGTCCCGGGACAGCCGTGTCCCGGCCAGCATCCCATAAACTGTACTCTGCCCTCCTGATCCCAGTAGTCTGCTCTCCTGACTCCCCCTGTACTGTGCCCTTTGTGTTGATTAGTCTTTGATTTATGTCATATTTTCCTATTGTTTAAAATCTATTTTATTATGTTTAATTCCATCAACTATTTATACTTTAATTCTTGAGAGTAGGTGCGTAGATTGGGACAGGCTGGTAGGGGCCACCAGTGCATTACTTTGCCCAGGGGCCCATGATGTTATTAAGATGGCCCTGGTTAGTAAAGTGATTGTAAACCTCAGACATGAAATACGCAGACAGCATATCCCTCTATAGTCTGTACTTATCTCAATTAAGAGCATTACATTTCAATTCTGTCTTCTGCTTCATTCCTCTCTTATCAGCATAAGTCACTTCTAACAAGTTTTCCTGACACCAAGAGGTAAAAAGGCAACAGTAGAGGGAGCTATAGGCACACAGCCTGTGATTGACAGCCTCAGCTCTGTTCATGTATGCTATGTGAAATTTGGGGGGGGTGATGTCCCTTCCCCCTGATCAGAGCTCTTCAAACTGAGCTCTGCAGAGTTTAACTTCAGCTCCCCCCGCCCCCTAATTTCTGAAAGCTTAGACAAGCTTTATACATTTTGCACTTTGAACAGATGTAGAGAAAAGAAGACCTCAGATAAAGAGGTACAACTTATGTAGGAGGATTTGTTTAATCTCTGTGTATCACCTGAGGCCAGTAATTTCACCAGTATGTGAGGGTTTACAACCACTTTAAAGTCAGTGGGGTTAATTTACTAAAGGCAACATTGCAAGGGAACTTTCTCTTAGATTAGTGAAACTGGTGAAATTTTTTTTTTCAAAAAAATGCCCAATCATGTGCAAGAAAACTAAAAAGAAATAAATGCATTTGTGCTTGCATTGATTGGATGACGGAAGTTAGCTGAGCATCACTTCGTTCACTAAGCTCGGGGGGGGGGGGGGATTCGCTTGCAAAGGGGTCAAGCTATTTCAACCCCAGTGGTCAGCTTAATACCCAGGTAGGTAGCACTTTCAGAAAAAGATCAGCAGTGGCAGCTGTTTTTTTTTTTTATTCCCCTTGACTGGTTTATTTTAGCAAAGAAATACAATTGTTCATTATCGGGACTGACCCTTAACACACGATCGGAAATTCCGACAAGAAAATTCCGATGTGTGCTTTTTGGCGGAAATTCCGACCGTGTGTAGGCTCCATCGGACTTTTTCTGTCGGAATTTCCGCCAACAAACGATTGAGAGCAGGTTCTCTATTTTTCTGACGGAAAAAGTTTCTATCGGAAAATCCGCTCGTCTGTATGCAATTCCGACGTGCAAAAAAACACGCATGCTCAGAATCAAGCAGAAGAGCCGAACTGCCTATTGAACTTCATTGATCTCGGCTCGTCGTAAGTCTCGTATGTCACCGCGTTCTTAACGGTCGGGATTTCCGACAAGATTTGTGTGACCGTGTGTATGCAACACAAGTTTGAGCCAACATTCCGTCAGAAAAAAATCCACGGTTTTCTTGTCGGAATTTCCGATCGTGTGTACGCGGCATTAGAGGTTCTAAACGTGTATTAATTTGTACACATTTTTATGCGCTGAGACTCAGTGTGTCTTTTTTAAACACATTTTTTTACAAAGCTCAACACCACAATGCAATGGGCAGAGTGCACTGTTGGGGTGCAATTATGATTTGATGACAACACCCCTGCAATGCACACATACAGTACAGTGTAATAAAGCATGTGCCCTAATAGGGAGGTATAATATTTCTTCATTAGTGCAATGATACAAATGCAGATCAGTCTGAACTGACAAAACTGATGTGGCCTTCCCTAGTAAAGACACAAGCTGGATGTGGTTATACACAGTGTGATAGTGTGAGGGTTTCACTCAAGTGTAGTGCTTGTCATTAAATCCAACCCACCCGGAGAAATATTTTTTTATGGCACTTGGCCCACTTTTACTTAAAAAGAAATAACCGGTCAGTTCCAACACAGAAGAAAAAAAAAAGGTCACCCTCGCTGGGGTGTTTAACAGTCCTCTGTCTGTGCTACGCGACAGCACAAATTCTTCAACCTTCTATTGAAGGTCCATATCTGGTCCTTCAGCCCATCTCACAAAACTCAATCTCTGTGTCTCTCTCACAGCTCCCTGCTGCATTGACCCTCATCCTAACCTCTGGGCAGGAGACCTCCTGTCTCCCAGGTGGAGCCCTAAACCACTAGACATGTGCATTCGTTTTCGTCCGAATGCATTTTCGCCCAAGTTTCTGGGATTTTCGATTTCGTTTTAACAAACGATAACGAGCGCAGAATCCGAAATCCGAAAGATCCGACATAAAAATTCTTTATTTTCGTTTCGTCGCAACAACAGTTCGATATAGATAGAAGATTCGACATGACGGTGACAATAGCGATCTGTGTCTATCGAACTTGCGGTTGAATGTGCCTAACCTAACTCTATTAGTCCAAGATTATTCTACATAGAGAGAAAAGATTCGACATGAAGATTCGATGAAGCAGTCGCCGCGAGAGGACATTTATGGTCAAATGCTCCGCCCATAGGCTATAGAAGAATTCTAATGTTGGTTGACTAGTAATAATAATTAATAATCCCAATAGGGGTGACAGGCTTTTCCTACTAGTAAAACTCCTTACCAACCCATTTCTTCAGGGACCACGGTACAGCTCACTGCACCAAATCCTAATGTACTGAATTAAATGTACTCAATTAAGCCTATTTTGAATGTTATATAATACATTAAAATTAATGTACATCTTCTACATTTGTATCTGTATACTTTGATACTTAATAAAAATCTTAAAGTTAAAAACAAATCTTAACGTTAATAAATATAATTATTACTAGTCATACAACATTAGAATTCTACTATAGCTTGTGGGCGGAGCATTTGATCGGAAATGTACGATTGCGGCGTTGTACAGTTTAGCTGCTTCGTCGAATCTTCTTAGAACAATCGACAGACACCATAAGCCTTCAATTGACAGATTGGACCTTAATTCGGATTTTCAGACGAATGCATTTTTTAACGAAACAAAATAAATAAAAACAAATTCCGGGAGTAACTAAATTAAATGTATTTTTTGGACGAAAACGAAATTCTGAAACAAAATATTTCAGTGTGCACATGTCTATAAACCACAGCCAGCCCCTCAGTGGCGGCCTGTCCATTAGGGGCGCAGGGGCGCCGCCCCCCAGATCCATGCACCCGACCCCTAATCTCCATGCAGGGCGCTGGACGCATGGATTTCAATGTTTTTTTATTTTTATTTGCCCGACCCCTAATCTCCATGCAGGGCGCTGGACGCATGGATTTCAATGGGTTTTTTTTTTTTTTTGAAGCACATTATTAGAGCCGGAATCTCTAATTGGCTTAAAAAAGGGTGAGCACTGCGCCCCGAGCCCACCCACTTGTGTGACATTAGCGAATAAATATTCACTAATGTCTTCCTGCTTCTCCTCCTGGCCAATCGGGAAGCGGCTCCTGAGACCCGATTGGCCGGGCATCTTAGGACAGGTCTCAGGACCTGCCTCCTGTTCAGCCGGGAGGAGAAGCAACGCCCCGGCAGCAGCAGTCTCTTCTTCCTACCCCGGATGCAGCAGAGCATTGCCACCTCGTCCTTCTCCCCGCACCTCTATGACAGCAAGGTATGGCCATCGATCGCATGAGGGGGGGTGGCGCTAGTACGAGAGGATCGCGACCAGGGAGAGGGGGGTTTGGTTTGTGTAGTGCCAGTGCATCGTCCCGTTTTGATCAATCGATCAGGAGCTGTGGGGGGGGGGGCAGGATTGTTTGCCACCTGTCCACTCAAGCTGCTGGTATACAGTAAGCTGTGGATACAGTATTAGAGGCTTCATCCCTCCCAAGACTCTTCAAAGTCTCCGGACTCCGGAACCCAAATTCAGGAATTACTAATCCTGGTTAAAACTATAAAACAAGTTTTCTCCACCCAGAGTAGCCATCCTGGAGCCCCTCAATGGGCATCAATGAGAACCCTGTGTGATATTTAATTATTTTAACACAGGGACAAGGCACAGTACTGTCACAGTGGGTATACGCAACTCTGACTGTAAACATGTATACACCTATAGACGGACACCCCGAGACGCAAACTGTTTGTGTCTGTTTTTGCTTGAGGCTACATATACCTGCGTAAGGTCTGTCCTGCAATTAATTTGTACAGGTAGCTGTATGCAACACCAATGGCTCCCGAGTGCAAACATATGGACACATTTTATGTTCTATGCCCCAATACGCCTGTTGTCTTGAGCCCTTTTAATACAGGAATTCTGAAAAATATGGTTCATCACATTTGCAGCTGCCTAGGACAAACTCTAATACAAACTCTGATAACTGAGTGCAGAGGATGCTTAGAAGAGTCACAAGGCTCTTTATAGTTCTGGAAACCATCTTATGCTTCTCTGTATTTAGTGATATGTATGTTTGAAAAGTAGCCCAACATTTAGAGTAGACCATCGCTGATTTTTACTTTTGTTTTTAACCAAAATAAGTCATGACGCTGGGGTGGAATGTACTTAACAGAGTCATTATTCACGTATGCCTAGAACAGCATCTGGTCTAAAAAAAGTCCTTTCTCTTTAGGTGTAGCCCATCAATTGTAGGCTTTGTTCTTTGCTGTATCTACAGTTATATACAAAGTCACTGCTGGCGTGCCCAAACAGTGTCACAGTATAAATGTGCCGTAAAAAACTAATTTATTCTAGAAGAAAATAATGTTTAAAGCTGAACTAGGGGGGGGGGACAGTGGTGGAAAGATACAGCATCGGACCGACGCTGCATCCACCTATGTGAGTATAACAGTTTGTTTTGTTTAAATCAGGAACTTCGCTTTTAAAACTCAATCCAGTGAAGAAGACAAAAAGTACCCTTGCAGTGCCCCCCACACACCAAGGTTTAAATGCTTGTTTAGTCCTGGGGTGCAGGTATTAGCAGCATTACTTCTGCACAGCGCTGTTCACAGGTTTCGGGCTGTGGGCGGTCCCTCAGCATCATCACGTGCAGGGCTATTAACCCTACATTATCCGTTAAGAGGCGAGCCTGCCACCATGGACCAAAGAACCTTAGATAGGACACTGCAGGGTCAGGAATAAAGTAACCAGAGCTAAGAATAAAGTAACCAGAGCCAATAATAAAGTAACCAGAGCTAGGAATAAAGTAACCAGAGCCAAGAATAAAGTAACCAGAGTCAGGAATAAAGTAACTAGGGCTAGGAATAAAGTAACCAGAGCTAGGAATAAAGTAACCAGAGTCAGGAATAAAGTAACCAGAGTCAGGAATAAAGTAACCAGAGCCAAGAATAAAGTAACCAGAGTCAGGAATAAAGTAACTAGGGCTAGGAATAAAGTAACCAGAGCTAGGAATAAAGTAACCAGAGTCAGGAATAAAGTAACCAGAGTCAGGAATAAAGTAACTAGGGCTAGGAATAAAGTAACCAGAGCCAGGAATAAAGTAACCAGAGCCAAGAATAAAGTAACCAGAGCTAGGAATAAAGTAACCAGGGCCAGGAATAAAGTAACCAGAGCTAAGAATAAAGTAACCAGAGCCAATAATAAAGTAACCAGAGCTAGGAATAAAGTAACCAGAGCCAAGAATAAAGTAACCAGAGTCAGGAATAAAGTAACCAGGGCCAGGAATAAAGTAACCAGAGCTAGGAATAAAGTAACCAGGGCCAGGAATAAAGTAACCAGAGCCAGGAATAAAGTAACCAGGGCCAAGAATAAAGTAACTAGGGCTAGGAATAAAGTAACCAGAGCCAGGAATAAAGTAACCAGAGCCAGGAATAAAGTAACCAGAGCCAGGAATAAAGTAACCAGGGCCAGGAATAAAGTAACCAGAGCCAAGAATAAAGTAACCAGAGCCAAGAATAAAGTAACCAGAGCCAAGAATAAAGTAACCAGAGCCAGAAATAAAGTAACCAGAGCCAAGAATAAAAGTAACCAAAGCCAGGAATAAAGTAACCAGGGCCAGGAATAAAGTAACCAGGGCCAGGAATAAAGTAACCAGAGCTAGGAATAAAGTAACCAGGGCCAGGAATAAAGTAACCAGAGCCAGGAATAAAGTAACCAGGGCCAAGAATAAAGTAACTAGGGCTAGGAATAAAGTAACCAGAGCCAGGAATAAAGTAACCAGGGCCAGGAATAAAGTAACCAGGGCCAGGAATAAAGTAACCAGGGCCAAGAATAAAGTAACCAGAGCCAGAAATAAAGTAACCAGAGCCAAGAATAAAGTAACCAGGGCCAGGAATAAAGTAACTAGGGCCAGAAATAAAGTAACCAGGGCCAGGAATAAAGTAACCAGGGCCAGGAATAAAGTAACCAGGGCCAGGAATAAAGTAACCAGGGCCAGGAATAAAGTTACCAGAGCCAGAAATAGTTACCAGTTCCAAGAATAAAGTAACCAGAGCCAAGAATAAAGTAACCAGAGCCAGAAATAAAGTAACCAGAGCCAAGAATAAAGTAACCAGAGCCAAGAATAAAAGTAACCAAAGCCAGGAATAAAGTAACCAGGGCCAGGAATAAAGTAACCAGAGCCAAGAATAAAGTAACCAGAGCCAAGAATAAAGTAACCAGAGCCAGGAATAAAGTAACCAGGGCCAAGAATAAAGTAACCAGAGCCAGAAATAAAGTAACCAGGGCCAGGAATAAAGTAACCATAGCCAAGAATAAAGTAACCAGAGCCAGGAATAAAGTAACCAGGGCCAGGAATAAAGTAACCAGGGCCAGGAATAAAGTAACCAGGGCCAGGAATAAAGTAACCAGAGCCAAGAATAAAGTAACCAGAGCCAAGAATAAAGTAACCAGAGCCAAGAATAAAGTAACCAGAGCCAGGAATAAAGTAACCAGGGCCAGGAATAAAGTAACCAGGGCCAGGAATAAAGTTACCAGAGCCAGAAATAGTTACCAGTTCCAAGAATAAAGTAACCAGAGCCAGGAATAAAGTAACCAGAGCTAGGAATAAAGTAACCAGAGCCAGAAATAAAGTAACCAGAGCCAGGAATAAAGTAACCAGAGCCAGGAATAAAGTAACCAGAGCCAGAAATAAAGTAACCAGAGCCAGGAATAAAGTAACCAGAGCTAGGAATAAAGTAACCAGAGCCAGAAATAAAGTAACCAGAGCCAGGAATAAAGTAACCAGAGCTAGGAATAAAGTAACCAGAGCCAGAAATAAAGTAACCAGAGCCAGGAATAAAGTAACCAGAGCCAGGAATAAAGTAACCAGGGCCAGAAATAAAGTAACCAGAGCCAGGAATAAAGTAACCAGAGCCAGAAATAAAGTAACCAGAGCCAGGAATAAAGTAACCAGAGCTAGGAATAAAGTAACCAGAGCCAGAAATAAAGTAACCAGAGCCAGAAATAAAGTAACCAGAGCCAGAAATAAAGTAACCAGAGCCAGAAATAAAGTAACCAGAGCCAAGAATAAAGTAACTTGAGCCAGAAATAAAGTAACTTGAGCCAGGAATAAAGTAACCAGAGCCAGGAATAAAGTAACCAGAGCCAGGAATAAAGTAACCAGAGCTAGGAATAAAGTAACCAGAGCCAGGAATAAAGTAACCAGAGCTAGGAATAAAGTAACCAGAGCCAAGAATAAAGTAACCAGAGCCAGGAATAAAGTAACCAGAGCTAGGAATAAAGTAACCAGAGCCAGGAATAAAGTAACCAGAGCCAGGAATAAAGTAACCAGAGCTAGGAATAAAGTAACCAGAGCCAGGAATAAAGTAACTAGGGCTAGGAATAAAGTAACCAGAGCCAGGAATAAAGTAACCAGAGCCAAGAATAAAGTAACCAGAGCCAGGAATAAAGTAACCAGAGCCAGGAATAAAGTAACTAGGGCTAGGAATAAAGTAACCAGAGCCAGGAATAAAGTAACCAGAGCCAGGAATAAAGTAACCAGAGCCAGGAATAAAGTAACCAGAGCCAGGAATAAAGTAACTAGGGCTAGGAATAAAGTAACCAGAGCCAGGAATAAAGTAACCAGAGTCAGGAATAAAGTAACCAGAGCCAAGAATAAAGTAACCAGAGCCAGGAATAAAGTAACCAGAGCTAGGAATAAAGTAACCAGAGCCAGGAATAAAGTAACCAGAGCCAGGAATAAAGTAACCAGAGCTAGGAATAAAGTAACCAGAGCCAGGAATAAAGTAACCAGAGCCAAGAATAAAGTAACTTGAGCTAAGAAAAAAGTAACTTGAGCTAAGAAAAAAGTAACTTGAGCTAAGAAAAAAGTAACTTGAGCTAAGAATAAAGTAACTTGAGCTAGGAATAAAGGAACCAAAGCTAGGAATAAAGGAACCCCTGCGAAAAACAAGCATTTAACCCTTGCAATGCGGGGGGTCGCACTGCAAGGGTAAATTTTGTCTCATTCCAAGTGTTCAGTTTTTTTTAAATGCTCCATTGTAGTTGAGTTTCCCCTGCACTGTAAGGGTTAAATGCTCTTAAGGTCTATTGAGGCACAAAAAGCACTTTTACTTATCCGACCCAGTGTTCCTGTGGCAGTCGGACCTTTCCTTTTCTCCCCAATGCTGCGGACTGTTCCTCAGCATCCTCAGTAGGTATGGTCTCTGCATTGGCCTTGATGCTATCAGAGGACCTGTGACCACTGGAGCATAGGAGAAAAGAGACCCCGGAGACCAGTCTTACAACCTGGAGGGAGCCATGCCTTTTGCGGTGCCCTAGACCTAAATGAGAATTTAACCCTTGCATTGCGGGCCTTACCCACTGTAAAGGCAAAGAAGGATTTTTCCTTTTCTTGGTATTAACCTTTAAATATTGCAATGTTTAGAAATGTACTATTAGCATTTAAAAGAATATATACAATGTTTTTATATAAATATGCAAATCGTTTCAGTAAAAAGTTTTTGATTCTTTTTTTGTTGTCTCAGAATGTCCTTTTGATGTCCTATAACGGCTTTCTCCATATTTAAAGTTCTAAATAAATGTATGATGCTAGAAGTGTATGTAGTTATTCTGCAGATATTGATCACCCAAGGATTGATCACTTATCAAAATTGGTTTTGTTTGTGGGAAGTGGACAGTGTATGCAGAAATGATTGAGTGAGCGATGAGGGATGATGGAGATGAGTGCTCAGTCTTGTAGGCTGTGTGTTCTGGACTGTAGTAAATCAGGACCTGGCAATGTGAGGCTCCAGGAAAGCTCTGCAGATCCATCTGTATTACTGTGCTTAATGTTTTCCTTTTAGTCTAAATCCAGCAGAGCCGTTCTGCTTACTGTACTTGTAATTTGTCTACTAATTTACCAGAACACTGCAGACTAGAAAAGTCATGGAAGCTGGATAGGTTTCAGAAGCCAGTGATGCAGCCCCAAGCCTCCCCTATGAGGCAGCACATGATATTCTTTATGTTGTGTTGTGTAAGGAAAAAGGAAAAGTATTGGTGTTTCGACATTATTATTAATTAAACTGCAGCTGGTTAAGAACTGTCCCTGATGTGCACTAAACTTAATAGAAACAATAGAGCCAACTGCATTGCAGAAATTCACTAGAACAAAGTGCTTGTTAGACTACTTTACTGCACCATCTATGTGTTCTACCTGCAATGCCCATTGTTTTCACCTTGATAAAAAATGTTTGTTAAAGCAGAAATCCACCAATATAAAAGTCAACAGCTACAAAAAGTGTAGCTGCTGACTTTTATTAATCGGACACTCACCTGTCCCAGGTTCCAGCGATGCGGACATACGAAACCCCGCTCATCTCCCCCTCCTCTCTGCGGTGTCGGCATCGTGACTGTTGGCGCCCGGCTGTGGCTTCGCAGCCGGGCACGCACTGCGCATGCACGAGCTGTGCTGCACGCCATGATTGGCCGGGCAATCATCTGGGACCTGTGACGTGTCCCAGATGATTGCCGAGAGGAAGGGGGGAGAGGTGAACTTCCTTCCGGCGCCGCGGTGCCCCAGGAGGAAGTGGGAGCTGGAACCCTCTAAAAAGAGGGTTTCCGCTCTCCCCCCAAAAAATGACATGCCAAATGTGGCATGTCAGGGGGTCACCTTCCCTTAAAGCGGTAGTTCCATTTTTGGGTGGAACTCCGCTTTAAAGAGATGTTAAAAGAGAAGTATTGGCAACGTTTTTTGTGACCCAAAAAGACAAATTTTAGGTGACGCTCAGGTAGAGAGGTAAAGTCCAACTAGATCACTGTGAGTGCAGGCAGGGACAGGAAGCTCATCCGTGCTCCAAGCAGGGGCGGACGTACAGGGGTCGCCACCACAACTGTGCCCCATGCAGCAGTGTGTGCTGTGCTCTCTGCCTCCCCCTACAGTGCAGTCCCCAGCAGGAAGCGATAAGGTAAAGGACTGCCATTTTTGAAAAGGCTATCTGTAAGTATGTGTGTTTTATTTATATATATATATATATATATATATATATATATATATATATATATATATGTGTGTGCGCGCATGTTGGTGCATGTATGTGTGTGTGCGTGTGTTTATATGTGTGTGCATGTGTGCATATATATGATTGTGTGTGTATAATATATATATGTGTGTGTGTATGTGCTTATATATGTGTATGTATGTATGTGTGCATACATGTTGTATGTATGCACTTTTTATGTATGCGCTTTTAATCCTGATCCCCTATATGTGTACAATCAGAACTGATTTTTGTGAGCGTTTCTATGCTTATTTTTATTCATTAAATACTAAACTTGCTACACTTAGAAGGTGCTGCTCTTTGTCCCTTTCTATGTTCCAGAGTCTCTTCTAACTTTTGAGCTGGCAGCCTCCCAAGGACAGCATATTGTTCTCCCTACATGGACTTATTGATTTATATGGACTTGTTTTACTTCCCAGCTTATTAATGTACCCCATACCCATCTGTTATTATTACTCTGCCATATCCAGAGTGCGCCATATTACCCCACTGTTTGTCCACACCAGCATGCAAGTGGGTCCCAACACCTATCTTCTAGTGAGCACACCTCAAATCATGGTCCCATAACTTGCATTATTAGGTCTAGATATGTGTTTCCCCTTTTGGGTATGAATATGCTTCAGGACTTCCTCACATATAGATCTTCTCTCTTTAAATATGTCTGCTGGTATATTTCCCGTTAAGGGACCTCCGGTCTCTGCCTTCTCCACTGCCAATATGCTCAAACAAGACATGGGATTGGCTCTCATAGTGTATTAAAATCAATGTCAACTATTTATTAAAAGAATTGCACTTACAATATAAATGTAGTAAAAACGCCTTTAAAATCCCTATACAGCTGTTTTCCCTGGGGCATCAGCATCACCCGGCTCCTCCCACGCTTTACGTTGACTTCATCAGGGATTAATCAGGGCCATGGCCAAAAATGCTAGGGGGGGGGTGTTTTTCAAACTGGTTTCTCAGCAAAATAAAGCATGGAGATATAAATGGATGGGTGATTTTGCTTTGAAAATTAAAAATTAATTAAAAGAGAAGTATGGGTCTGTCTTTTTTTTTGGAATTTTTCTTACCTAGGTGGATGCTGCATCTGTCCCCCGGCGCCACACTGAGAACTGAGTGATCGAACACTGCCATCAGTCACAGCACTCTGCTCTGCCCCCCCATGCGCTCATTGGAGCACTGAGCTGCAAAGGGGGCAGAGCGCACAGCTCAGGCTCTTGCATAAAATAATATGCAAAGTGCTTGAAGGGAAGCTTCAGAATGGCAAAGATGTTTTTATTACAAATCATTTGAGCAGACAGCAGTTCCTCTTTAATCTCCTCCTGTAAAGCCCTGTACACACGATCAGTTTGACTGATGAAAACCGTCCGATGGATTGTTTTCATCAGACAAACCGATCGTGTATGGGACCCATCAGTCTTTTTTCCATCGGTTTTAAAAAATAGAACATGTTTTAAAATTATCTGATGGATAAAAAACCGATGGCAATTTCCGATCGTCTGTGGGGAAATCCATCAGATAAAAAACCCAAGCATGCTCAGAATCAAGTCGACACATGCTCAGTAGCATTGAATTTCATTTTTCTCAGCTCATCGGAGTGTTTTACGTCACCACGTTTGGAACGGTCGGTTTTTTGACTGATGGTGTGTGGGCAAGACTGATGGAAAACAGTTTCATCGGATTTCTGATGGAAAAATCCATCAGACGAAAATCCATAGGATATCTGATCGTGTGTACAGGGCTTAATGCCCCGTACACACGATCGTTTTTAATGCCGTTAAAAATGCCATTAAAAAAAATGGCCATTAAAAATGATCGTGTGTATGCTCCAGAGCATTTTTAACGACGTGAAAAACGGGCATTAAAAATTTCGAACATGCTCTCTTTTTTCACGTCGTTTTTCATGTCGTTTTTTTTAACGACGTGAAAAACAATAGTGTGTGTGCTTTAACGACGTGAAAAAAAATGCGCATGCTCAGAATCAAGTATGAGACGGGAGCACTCGTTCTGGTAAAACTAGCGTTCGTAATGGAGATAGCACATTCGTCATGCTGTAACGGACTGAAAAGCACTAGACTGAAAAGAGCGAATCGTCTCAACAAACTTTACTAACATTATAGTGCCGTCGTACGTGGTGTACGTCACTGCGCTTTTCTTGAACATTTTTTAAAATGATGGTGTGTACGCAAGACAGGCTTGAGAGGAAACAAGAAAAAAAATGACGAGAATAACGTCAGTTTTAAAAATGACATTAAAAATGATCGTGTGTATGGGGCATTAGAGTTTCTTTTCAGGCAGGTAGATGATAGTTTCTGGATTTTATGAAGATTTGTCAAGGCGTGCTAATAGCCATATTAATGTCTCCAGATATTAAGTGCACTAATTGGGCAACTCTGCTGTTTAATTATGTCGACAAACTATTCTACTAAAAGCAAAATGACTTTAATTATACTTTTATAATTTCCAGCAATTTTCTCAGTGTGATACCTTGAAAGCTATTGAGAGAAGTAAACTTGTTCAAACAAATGAATTATAGCTGTGAGAAACAGATGTAGTCAAACCATTTTTTTAAGTTTTGGACTGAGCAAGAAAGAGTTTGGAACCTCAGTCAGATTATTGTTGCTGTGTGTGTCCAATAGGGAGATTTCCGATTCCTTCCTATCCCACTGTCACTGTGACAAGGACTAGGTCTACAACTGCAATATAAACATGTATTTTTTTTAATTCTAGGAACTCTGCTCATGAGACTCTTAAATGATTTTGGACATTTAGATATTCATATATAGGGACACCTCTACAGACTTACAATTATTTATCATAAATCATTACTTTGCTTAACTCCCAAGCAGATTTTGTGCGGATATGTTTTGTGTTTCAGCATGCCGCAGTACCATTTATTTTGAATGGCACCCCAACACTGTAAGGCAACGCATCTGTGCTGCAGTGAGCTACAAAACACGCTCCGGAATTTTTTTTTTTGTTGTGCTGGGGAACCTAAAATGAATAGGCTGCCTTAATGCAAAGCTTGTTAACGTGCAAAGTAAGGTGTATTAACATGCAAGCCTTGCTACCACCCAGCCTTTCTAATTAATAGAAGTCATTTTTCCTTCTACCAAACATATTTAGCGGGTATCAATATTTAGAGGGAGTGCTTGGGCGGTAGCATGGCCCAAATGCAACAATTACGAGGGTTTTATGGTTGTCTTTTGTTTGTGGAAAATATCAATGGTGTCCAGTTCCCTGCGGCCCCTGGGTGGCGCTGTCGCCTTGGGCTAGGGTTGAACCACCATTGTAGGGCCGTGCCCTTTTTGTCCTCTTGCAGCAGCAGTACGGCGGGGCGGGGAACCCGCTGTGCTTGCTGGGAGAGGGTATAAAGGGGGCGGACATCTTGCGCACGATGAGTCAGAGCACCAGACACCTTCAGCCTTGGGGCTGATGTCCGTTCGCCTGTGTCCAGGTGCCCTTGGCCTGGGCACGTGGAGTCGAGTTCCATCCCAAACACCTTAAGCCTGGGGTGAGGTACTTTGCAAGAAGGCCTGGGGCCCAGTACCTTCCACTGGGTCCCGCGAGGGATGAAGTATTCCTAGGGTGCCCCCGGAATTGGGTGCCCGAATCCAGGGTGTAAGGGACCAGAGAGGTGGCCCTCTCGAAGAGCTGATACAGCATAATGCCGGTGAAGGTGTGGGCCTCTGGAGACCGGCCGGATGGATGTCTTTCCCTGACAGGGGCCATTTATCCTAACGGAGGTATTCTATGTTCTTGTGGTCAGTGGCGGGGATCCAACTGAACCAGGTCGGTGGCAGAGACCTCTCTTCAAGGTCTGTGGCAGAGACCTCTATTCAAGGTCTGTGGCAGAGGCCTCTACTTTCACCAAGGTTTGTGGCAGAAACCAAATTCACAGTTGGTGGCAGCGATTGTGCGCCAAGCCTGTTTGCACGATACGGAACAGGAGAGAACTTTAATTATTTGATTTTGCCTGGACCTTCTCCTTCCCACACCTGTCTGTTCTTAAGTTCAACCAGCCTACTATTTGTTGCTCTAACAGAATAAATAAGTGTTGGACTTTATTTGGTGTTGAACTCAAGTTACTGGGAACTAAGTGCCCCTGCCTGTGACACGGGCAATCATCCTCCACAAGAGAAGCTGAAGCTCTGGACGTGAACACAGACCCGAAGGTAAAGGTTTAGCTCATGCCTTTGCATAACACACATCAGAGGGCACGAGCTGGTGGTGCGTCCCCCCCCCCATTCTTCTCCCTGGTACCCCTAGACGAGTCAGCCAGCCGCAAAGAGAGAAGGAGGGAGAAGTGGGAAAAGGGGGTGCTACACATAGTATAGGTGAAATGATGACAGACTTTTTTTACATCAGTTATTTTCACTATGAACTTTTACATTTTTTACAATAAAATGTAATTTATAGATCCAGATGTTTTTTAATTGATTTTACTTGATCCTATATAGTCAGTACAACACAAGTGTAAAACAACTTCCCAACTTTTCATAAATGTGCATACTCATTAGCCATGTATGCAGGTTTATAACTTGTGTTGAACTTTCTGTGCCAGCCTTATCTTGACAGTAGCGGATAGTTAGAAAAAACATCCCAGAAAATTTCTTCTTCTTCTAGAATTGTTGGGCAGCTGATGTCTGGACAGGTCTTAAATAGTAACTCCAGTCTCCCGCCAAAAATTTTTAAAGTCAGCAGCTACAAATACTGTAGCTGCTGACTTCTATTATAAGGATACTTACCTGTCCAGGGATCCAGCAATATTGGCACCTGAGCCGATTCCTCAATCGGCTTTGGGTGCAGGTGCTAGCATCTTCAGTAAGGGAAACCGGCAGTGAAGCCTTCAGGCTTCACAGCCAGTTCCCTGCTGCCCATGCATGAGTCACGCTGCACTTTCTACATGGTCCTACCATCTTCTGGGACCTATAGAAGGCTAACCTTAATGAATTATATTAATAAATGTGCATAAACATATATTGTGAGTTAATAGTCCATATAGATTATCGAATCTATCGACCAAAATGATAGAGATAAGTGTCCCTTAATATGTTCATCGTGACAATTGGGTGAAAGTGCAGCTCCACCACATAGAAGACACATTTACCAGATGGCAAGCTTAGAAAAGCTTGGGGCTAATGGCCAGCCAAGGCCTTTATCCTGAGGGGAAATCTGATGTCATCTCATGGACGTATCACACTACATGTGGGATGAAGTCAAGCAGACATCCTTAAACTCTCACAGGGACCAAAGAGTCAACTCCACAATCAATGGGCAAATAGGCCAGGATACCCCAAAAAAGTCACTATAGTGTAAAGCCAACTACACCCTTAATAGTAAAAATGGTAATGCACTTACAGCAAGAGGCAGAAATAAAATCAAAGATAAAAAGCCGGCCAGCTTGCATAGACCACCCGTCCTTCCGGGATAGTAGCAATGCGGTGATGTCAGCACATCCCTCCTCCCGACATGTTTTGTCACAAGATGCCATCGTCCTGGGGCATGGGCAGCGTGCTGACTCACCGTCTAAATAACAAACATAGAACCCCACCTCGATCTAGGTCTCAGGTGGCTAGCCAAAAATCCACCATATTGGAAATGGGAAACACATCCAGTTCACAGGGAAATATATGGTACCTACTCATGTTTCAAATTAGAACCATATCTGGTACCCCATCCAAAACATAGAGGTAAAACACACTTATCCAATAACAAAGTGGGTAGCTGTAACAGGCATAACAGGATCACTAATACCTTGCGCTAACTAGAATGATCCGCAACTGGTCATTGTAGCCAAATCTATATATTTTTTTATATTAAACAGGGAATTTACTAAATTTGGGGATATATACTAAATCATTTAATCCTCTCCATGGTCACCTCTCTGGGATTCCGTATTCCCTAATGTTAAACCAAATTTTTTTTAATAATGAAATGCTATTTTGTCTTGCATATGATTTTACTATATATAATCTAGCAGGATCTACCCAGAATGATCACCACGGGGACACGGATAGAATTTACTCAATAGTGGCCCCCAGTGGCCAAACTAGAAATAGCAACTAGCCAGAAATACAGAACTATCCGAACACAGTGAAATTGCAACCAAGGATGGTTTCACACTCATCATACAGTAGTATAGGTTAAGAATTAGGATAATACTCAAAAATAATTTTTAAACAGAAAAAAATAATTATACCCCATATGAATTCTATATGACAAGGTACTAATCAATAATTTTCCTACAGGATTATTTATTTTAATTTAAGTAGGAAAAATACATTTACAATAAATCTACTCAAAAAAAAAACTGGAAACAAGCTAAACCTAGTCCTAGCTCCCACAATCATGGTACTATTAGTGTTAAATAAATACAAAAATGAGAACCTCAACGACAGCGGAAATCTAGATTAGGGCTGCAACCCAAGACTCAGACCAAGTTTACAGTGCAAAGGTGTATATATATATATATTTCAAGAATTATCAATGAAAGCATTAACGTCCACATTTAACCCAAGCGGAACATATGACTTTAACCTATGGATCTATGACACTTCTAACTTGGAGATTTCCCTCACCTTAGAGCTACCCCTCCTGTGAGGACTATATTTATCTATATTCCCAGAAAAATTGTCTTAGAGGGGTCTTTATTATGAGCAGTCAGATAATGTTTTGATACAGGATGGTTTTTAAACCCTTTTTTGATATTGGTAATATGTTCATTAATTCGAACTTGTAAGGGGCATTTAGT
This sequence comes from Rana muscosa, assembly GCA_029206835.1. Taxonomy (NCBI): domain Eukaryota; kingdom Metazoa; phylum Chordata; class Amphibia; order Anura; family Ranidae; genus Rana; species Rana muscosa. Next base: position 154,004,163 of record CM055116.1, on the reverse strand, counting down.
CCTACCCACATACTGTAGCCCGCATGGGCATTGAAGTAAGAAGACCACCCCTACCGTCGAACATGTAATAAAGGGCTTCATCTCAAGTTCCACCAAAGTACTGTAAGAGAGCACACTCGACAACTCCTACATTGCGAAAAAACCTGTAAGGTTTTGAAAATAACCCATTTTAATTGTAGGGGGGTTGAAAATATTGGGAGCTACTCTATCGCTAAGAGAGGGAGCACCCTTGTACACCACTTGGGGTTTAGTGGGCAGAACAGTGTTTAACACCCAATCGTTACCCAAAATGTGCCAATGTTTAGAAATTAGCTGTTTAATGCTTTTATGCTGCACAGAAAGGGTGGTAATAAAAGGAACTATTGGGGAAGAAACTTTATTCTCCTGTAGGGACTACTCTTTTAGTAAATCTACCTTATGCATTTGTGCAACTTGATCCTCAGACTCAGTGCAGTTAGGTCTGAGCCGCATATATTGGCTCTTATGAACCGATCTGAGCCATGAGTTATAGTGAAAGCTATCAAAAGGAATATATAAATTCCTGCCTGCAAATATGTTGCAGTAACAAACCTGTTTCCCCTAACAGAAATTTTAAGATCAAAAAAATAGATCTCAGACTGACTAGCCTCATAACTTAAAAGTATCCCCCTATTGTTGCTATTCAGGGATCCCATAAACTGGTCCAAATCAAGGCCACTACCATCCCACAGGAGGAGGATGTTGTCTATATACCTTGCCCACAGGACCAATTGAGGTCTCTGTTGGGCATAGACGACATCCTCCTCCCATTGGGCCATAAATAGGTTCGAAAGACTGGGGGCTCATTTAGTTCCCATTGCTACCCCCTATCTTGGCAAAAAAATTGATTATCGAACCAAAAGTAGTTATGTGAAGCTGTGTACTCAAGCAGTTCCATAATAAAAGAGACCTGTTCAGAGGACAAACCTGAATCGCCCTCCAAAAAGTATTTCACGGCAAACAGACCCTGGTCATGGGGTATACCTGTATAAAGCGAGGTGACATCCGCTGTCACAAGCCACATCCCTTGTTTTGGGGTATACCCAGAAAGTAAGTTATTACATCCCGGGAGTCTTTAATGTGGGAAGGTATCTTTTGGACCAGGGGCTGTTAATAAAAATCAATATACCTGACTACCCGGGATGTGACAGACTATTGGACAGCCTGGGGGGCAGGTAGGATTTTTATGTATGTTTGGCAGATAATAGATGATTGGGGTGCTTTAGGGACCAGAACACTTTTTATTTTCTTATTTAGAGTACCCTGTCTGAACCCTTTGTTAGTAATACTTTCAAGTTCTCTCTGATCTCTCTGGATCAGATACCAATGGGGTATAGGTATCATGGTCCCCCACAATCCTGTGCATCTCAGTCATATAGTCCTTCCTATCCAACACTACAATTCCCCCTCCTTTGCCCGCTGGCCTTATAACCAGATCCCTGTTGTTACACAAGGAATCAAGGCCAGCTTCCAAATCCTTATTTGTTCTAACATTCTTAATATGCATCTGATCTAAGTCCCTAAGTACCACATCCCTGAATACTTTAAGTGAGGGGGCCAAAGCCCCTGGGGGATTGAAAAGTAAAGCATTGGAAAGACCAAAGTGGAGAAACTCAGTAGACACCAATCTGTTCTCTTTAATTGGATTGGTAATCAGGTAAGGTTTAATATTGGGCTTACGTACAAATTTATGCATATCCATGTACATCTGAAACTTATTTAACTTTCTCGGTGGTGCAAATTTCAATCCCTTGTCTAACACTAATTTCTCAGGGTCTGTCAACAAAGTGGTACTTAGATTGAAAATTCCAGCACCAACCAAGTCTTTTTTCTTTTTTGATTGTATCCGCCCCCCCCCCCCCCCCATAACTCCTCTCTTTGTTCGACTGATCTCTTGATACCTTGGTTGGGTCTGGGAAAACCCCAATTATGGTATCCTTGATTGCCTGGGCCCGATCTTTAATGGCCTAATGCATTCATATAGTTGGATTTATGAGATGCTTTAGGAGGGCCATAATCCATCCCATGGTTGAATGCAAGATTCCTCTGGTCATAGTCGGCCCCCAGACCCTCTCTATCCCACAAGGGAAATAAACTATTATGAGTATTAACATTATATTTGTATTCTTTATATCTTCCATATTGATATGGTGGATCATGAAATATCGGTCCCTGACCATACATGGTACTTGACCCATATCCCTGGTTATTATGTTGACCAGTATTATGATCTTCTGGGACCTGTGTGTGTTTCAGAAGGAGGAGGGACCGGACATACTCAAAGATTTCTGCTGTAATCTTACCCGGAAGTGGGAGCTAGTACCTGTCAAAAACCAGGTACCTGCTCCCCCCTCCCCCCCACAAAAGTGCCTAAATGTGGCAGTGGAGTGGAGGGAGGGTGCAAACAAGTGGATCTTCCCCTTTTGGGTGGCGCTCTGCTTTCAGGGGTTCATAGCCATACTGTAATTTCCAAATTTACCCATTATTGGCCAAAATTGGCAATGTTTTTGTATGTCTTTGAGCGTTTTACGTCTTATTATTTGTCTTAAAAGATTAAGTAATTCTGCTCAACATCAACTGAAACTTTTGTGCATTCTTATATTTTATGGTAAAATTGGGTCAGCACTTACAGGGAAATTTGGACGGTAGGGCTAAGCATGACTTTATAGGAGAAGTCAAGATTTGCATGCAACATCAGGAGTCTATATTGCCGGATCTATTGTTAGTTTGCTTTTTTACTGGACGTTTTGTATCATATACATTGTTTGAATTCTGCAAGGTTAAAGTGGTGTTCCGGCCGAAATTACACTTTTTAAATAAAAATACAGATGTAATACACAAGCTTAATGTCTTCTAATAAAGCTAGTCTGTATACTAAGGTCCATTTTGTTAGGTTATTATAGCATTTAGAAAGTTTATAAACTAGCAGCAGACCCTGGCCTTAAGTTTGGGCATCTGAAGCCAGACTGTATTTCTTCCTGGATTTCAGACTTGCAAGTCTCGCACATGCTCAGTGCTGCACAAACAGTGTAATAGGTTTCAGGTCAGGTTTCCAGCACATGTCCCCCAGCGCAGCACATATCCTCCAGCGCAGCACATGTCCCCCAGGGCAACACATGTCCCCCAGCACAGCACATGTCCCCCAGCGCAGCACATGTCCCCCAGCGCAGCACATTTCCCCCCAGCACATGTCCCCCAGTGCAGCACATGTCCCCCAGTGCAGCACATGTCCCCCAGCACAGCACATGTCCCCCAGCACAGCACATGTACCCCAGTACAGAACATATCTCCCAGCACAGCACATGTCCCCCAGCACAGCACATGTCCCCCAACACAGCACATGTTCCCCAGCACAGCACATGTCCCCTAGTACAGCACATGTCCCCCAGCACAGCACATTGCCACCATCACGCTGCCACTGCCACTGCGCCCATCACACTGCTGCTTTTTAAAATTGTACAACATGCTGTGGTGTCCCCCAGGATGACAAACATATTTGCCGCTCTCATGCAGATGATTGCTGAAATATCCTCCACAAGAAAAGCCCTTATCCTCCACTGACGATCTCACTTATTTGGACGCTAGATGAACACTGGCAAAAAAGCCATCTTTCCCTTATTTAAAATGGCGCCTGGCATCGCCTTGCGTCGTGTCATTTCCGGTTTCGAAATAATGCGATGCTACGGCCCAGAAACGGCTATGCCTCCTTGGATTGATGACAGACAGTTCCCAGGAGGCATAGCGGTCTGTGAATGACACGTTCAGGCCGCTGCCAGAACGAGGAACTGAAAATGTAATGATGCATAAAACAGTGAGTTTTTAAAATAAAAAAATTATATATGCAAAAACTATATAAGGGGACAGACCTGAAGGGGATGCAGATAACTTGTAAAAGAGGGTGGAACTCCACTTTAAATCAAGTTTATATTAAATTGAACTTTCCCGAACCCCATAAAAATTCTACTAGTTACATTTCATTAACTCTGCTGTCCATAATTATAAAATAATTTGTATTAGCAGAGCCTATCCTGACAAGTGTACATTCCCTGGCTTGCAAACCTTAGAAACTAACACCCCCTGAAAGCTTGCAATGTCCAAAATCCTAAAGTTTTATTTGTTACACCTTCGCCATGACTGCAGAATTCTTCCTTGGTACAGGCTTGCCAGATCTGGGCACTTCAGGAGAGTAAACCTAACAAGGAGCACTTGTTGGAAGTTCCACTTGTATTTCCTTCTATACCTATTTAAAGCATTTCTTTTTTAATACTGGGGCCAAGAAAAACATGTTTACTGAACTATATGGGCATTTTCAGTGTAGGTGTGAAAGGCTTGTTTTGGAAAGAATTTTTAGAATACTGGAACAGTATTGATAAACTTTAGTGCTTTTTAAATTTGCAGGGGAAACAGGAATAAGAAAGCAGCATTTCAGTCTTTGCTTAGATACTCAACCTATCTGTGGTCCTCTGTAGTTGCTTGCCTCTGCCCTGGTTCCAACAGTACTCTTCCTATTGGTCTTTCCTATTCTTGGAGCACCTACATGTTATGCAGATACTCTATTCTGAATGAACACGGAGCATTTACAAAAAATAATTTGTTTTGGCATGGTCAACCTAAGGTGTGTTTTTCACATTTGCAATACTTTCTTGCGTTTTGTAAAGAACATGCAAGGGCCGAAGGCTAATTCATTTCTGGGTTTCCTCATTTCCACCCACACAGTCATAGTTTTAGTGCCTTTGTCAGCATAGACTCAGCTGAATTGAAGAAATCCTTTTTACTTTTTTAAATTCATGAATATTTTAATGAGTAATTAGCAGATAAAATCAGTAGTTTAAGTGCCTTCTATTCGATTCTCCAGATCTATAGCAGAAAGCTGCATAGAGTTTGGACCTCATTGAACTCCTTTATGTCTGGACACCAGAAAGAAAGACATTTTTTAATTGATGCACAAAGAAGAAATGAAGTATTACATTGTAAAAAAAAAAAATTGGACACTAACTTGGTGGTAAGTAGGGATAAGCCGAACACCCCCCTGTTCGGTTCGCACCAGAACCTGCGAACAGACCTAAAGTTCGCGTGAACTTTAGAATCCTATTAAATACAATGGACTCGAACGTTCGAAATCTAAAGTGCTAATTATAAAGGCTAATATGCAAGTTATTGTCCTAAAAAGGGTTTGGGGACCCGGGTCCTGCCCCAGGGGACATGTATCAATGCAAAAAAAAGTTTTAAAAACGTCTGTTTTTTCGGGAGCAGTGATTTTAATAATGCATAAAGTGAAACAATAAAAAGTGAAATTTTCCTTTAAATTTCGTACCTAGGGTGTGTGTATAGTATGCCTGTAAAGCAGCGCTTGTTTCCCTTGCTTAGAACTGTCCCTGCACAAAATGCAATTTCTGAAGGAAAAAAAGACATTTAAAACCACTCGCGGCTATAATGAATTGTCGGCTCCCGGCAATACAGAGAAAAGTCATTGATAAAAAAATAAAATAAATGCGTGGGGGTCCCCCCAAATTCAATTACCAGGCCCTTCAGGTCTGGTATGGATATTAAGGGGAACCCTGCATCAATTTTTTTTAAAAAATGACGTGGGGTTCCCCCCAAATATCCAAGGACTTTTCCAAGGTGTCTGTGTGTTTTTTTTACATTTTTTTTCTACACTTTCTTCGTGAAATGGTAGGGGTACAATGTACCCCTTACCAATTCACATAGGGGGGGCAGGATCTGGGGGTCCCCCTTGTTAAAGGGGTCTTCCAGATTCCAATAAGCCCCCTGCCCGCAGACCCCCACAACCACCGGGCATGGGTTGTGGGGATGAGGCCCTTGTCCCCATCAACATAGGGACATCCTCCCCATGTTAAGGGCATGTGGCCTGGTACGGTTCAAGAGAGGGGGGGCGCTCTCTCATCCCCCTCTTTTCCTGCGGCCTGCCAGGTTGCGTGCTTGGATAAAGGGTCTGGTATGGATTTTTGGGGGAACTCCACGCCATTTTTTATTTTATTTGGGGTGGAGTTCCCCTTAAAATCCATACCAGACCTGAAGGGCCTGGTATGGATGTTTGAGGGGAAGCCCACGCATTTTTTTTTTTTTAATTTGCGGCAGGGTTCCTCTTAATGTCCATACCAGACCTGAAGGGCCTGGTAATTGAATTTGGGGGGACCCCCACGCTTTTTTTTTTTTTGTCTATGACTTTTCTATGTATTGCCAGGAGCCCACAATTCATTATAGCCGCGAGTGAGTTTTAAATTACTTTTTTTCCTTCAGAAATTACACTTTGTGCAGGGACAGTTCTAAGCACGGGAAACAAGCACGACTTTACAAGCATACTATACACACCCTAGGTACGAAATTTAAAGGAATATTTCACTTTTATTGTTCCACTTTAAGCATTATTAAAATCACTGCTCCCGAAAAAACGTCCATTTTTAAAACTTTTTTTTGCATTGATACATGTCCCCTGGGGCAGGACCCGGGTCCCCAAACACTTTTTATGACAATAACTTGCATATAAGCCTTTAAGATTAGCACTTTAGATTTCTCCCATAGACTTTTACAGGGTGTTCCGCGGCTTTTCGAATTTGCCGCGAACACCCCAAATTGTTCGCTGTTCGGCGAACATGCGAACAGGCAATTTTCGAGTCAAACATGAGTTCGACTCGAACGCGAAGCTCATCCCTAGTGGTAAGTTGTTATTTTTATTATAAGTAGGCGGATGCATTCAAGATTGCTCTTTTCCATTTTCTAAATAATAGATACCCTTTAAATAGAAGTGACAAGACAATGGGGTAGATTTACTAAAACTGGAGAGTGCAAAATCTGGTGCAGCTGTGCATGGTAACCAATCAGCTTCTAACGTCAACCTGGAAGCTGTTTGGTTTCTATACAGAGCTTCACCAGATTTTGCACTGCACAACTTTAGTAAATCTCCCCCAATGTACTACCAAAAAAGAGTGCTTGGATATGCAGTACTTTACTAATCAGTGTCCAGATACATTTTACAATATAATGCTAAAATCAATTTGCAAGAAACCATATTGAATAATTATTTGCATTGTAATCGGTTGGAGCAGTGTGCAGAGCTCTCGTTACTATGCATTGTCTGTCCAAGTGTTTTAAAAAAATGTTGCAGATTTAAATTGGGCTGAGCATCAGATATATACTTTTTTTTTTTTAAATAGATTTTATTGAAGGATGTAACATACAGAGTATAACATCAATAGTATCTGCAATATTTGTGAATAAAGGCAGTCATGTCAAAATCAAAATGTAACAGAACACATATGCAATAAAAAGAAACCTCGTAGCCTAGGGGTGCCTTAGTAATAAGCCCCACATGGGGGGTAACAAAATGAGCACGTGATAGCAGTGCAGAGTATTCAGCCTATTTAACCTAAGTTGTAACTGGATGGATCTAAGGATGAAGAGTGTCCCTAGGAATACCTGGTTGGTTTTGTTGAATGGTTCCATATAGGGGTATTGGGCAGGGAGGGGTGGGGAGAGGAGGGAGGGTAGGGGAGAAGAGCACCAAGTTCATGTAGTTCACATAGTAAGGGGGTAGGCAGAGGGAATGAGGATGTCTTTTCAAAGATATCGTAGTCCAACAGTTTGTTTGGAGGAGGAGAAGAGGTGGTTCGGCGAGAGGTGGTCTCGCACAATGATCCATGATGTGGCAGAAGTGGGGTTCCTCCTGTTGCTGTACTGTCCGTCAAGAGAGAGCAGCTCCATCCTTGGTGTAGGGGGGAGGCCCGTGATATGAAAAAGAGAGGTTTTCAAAGTTCGCCATGTCCAGAGGGGTGAGTGTTGAGATCATAAAAACATGCCATTTATGGTAGAAGCGTGATTTGGTCTTTTCATGTGTCAAGTCCGTGTTGAGCTTGTCCGTGTAGAGTAGTCGTAGGAGATCTCTTTTGACTTGTGAGGTGTTTGGGCGAACATTAGAGATCCAGTTTTTCAGGATGGATCTTCTGGCGAGTAATAGACATATCAGGGTCCAGTCTTTGCAATAGGGGGTAGAGTTCAGTGACCAGAGTAGCAGCTGGGAGTCCCAATGACCAAAGATGAGAAGTAAGGGGTCTTTGGGCAGTTTCAGCAGGGTCACCTCAAAGATGTACGATAAGACTTGATCCCAGAAGGTGGAGATGTAGGTACACAACCAGAAACGATGTGCCAGTGAAGGTCTGGGGTGTTGACAAAGAGGACACCAGGGGACGGGATGAGCTTGATTGTTGAGGAGGAAAGGGATATGAGCTCTGTGTACAATCTTTAGTTGGGTTTCCCTCCAAGTTTCGTTGGGCACCAGTTTGTGAATGGTATTGAGGCCTTGTAGGAGTTTGTCCACAAGCTCGGTGTCGGGGAAATCTATAGCCCAGTTGGCTGCTGATGAGGATGTCAGCGATGGAATGGTTTTTAGGAGCAGAGGTCGGTAGATGTCCGAGATTTTGTATGAACCCTCCCAGAGAAGGGTATCTGTGAGAGAAGATTGGAACCTTTTGCGGCTTTCACTGCAAGTCCTTTTTAGAAAGCTGATACATTGATTATATTGGAAAACATGAGATTGCGGAAGTGAGAACTTAACAGCTAAGGTTTGGAACGAGGTGGAGCGACCAGACTCCAAGTCACATAGCGAGGAAAATTTTGTAAGTCCGTTTTTCTGCCAGGTAATGTAAGGTTGCTGGTCCAGACCTGGGGGGAAGCAAGGGTTTACCTGAATAGGGAGGTGGCTGGATATGAAGGGAGAGAGTTTGAGGCTTTTCCTGACTTCTCTCCACGCAATTGCCGTGTCTTTAAGCAGAAGGTTGTGTTGAAGTGATATAGATTTCCACTTGCAGTGGAGAAGGGCCACCAAGGAGTACGGGTGGACCATTGCGGATTCCAGGGGGAAATTGGAGTAGCGAGATGTTTGGGCTACCCAATCCAAACCTGTCCTTAATAGGCAGGCTAAATTGTAGGATCTGATGTTTGGGAGACTGATACCCCCTTCGCGTCTAGGAAGATATAACTTTGTGAAGGCTATGCGTGGTCGTTTATTTCGCCAGAGGAATTTGGATATGGCCGTATTGAGAGATTTCGTGTCTTTGTGTTGAAGGAGCAAAGGAATGGTTTGAAGTGGGTAGAGTAGTCGGTCGAAACTGACCATTTTCACAAGATGGCATCTGCCCAGGAGCGAGAGGGGCAGATCCATCCAGTTATCCAGTTCTTGAGAAATTTTCGTGAGCAGGGGAGCATAGTTAAGGTGATAGAGAGAGGAGGGTAATTTCCCTATTTTTATGCCTAAGTAAGTGATGTGGGATTTTGCAACTGAGAAGATAGAATTTCGAGTCCAGGGAGGATTTGACATGAAGCCTATGGGAAGAATTTCACTTTTGTTGTAATTTATGCGAAGGCCCAAGCATAGCCTAAATTGGTCAAAGATAGATTTAATTGTAAGCATGTCAGAGGAGGGGTCTGCTGAAAATATAAGGAGGTCATCCGCAAAGAGTGAGGTACGAAGTTCGTGTTTACTAATGTGGATGCCATGCAGTGGGGCTATGTAAGATAGATACCTAGACAGGGGTTCCAAAGCAATGTTAAAAAGGAGAGGGGATAAGGGGCAACCCTGACTCGTGCCTTTATGAAGCCGGAATTTGTCCGATAGAAGGCCTGCCGCTACCAGCCTAGCTGCCGGGGCATTGTACATAGAGTTAATAAGGTGAGCGAAAGGGCCGGAGAATCCCATTTTAGACATGACCATGGATAGCCATTCAAAACTCACGTTATCGAAGGCTTTCTCCGCGTCTAGGGTGATAATAGCGTGGTCTCCCTTTGGTTTGCATTTGGCGTGTTCCAGAGCCATCATCACCTTCCTGATGTTCATGGTGGCAGTCCTGCCCTTCACGAACCCTGATTGGGCAGGATGTATCAGAGAGAGATGGCGGCTAGTCTGGAGGCAATCATTTTGGAAAGAATTTTAACGTCAAGGTTTAGGAGTGAGATAGGTCTGTATGAACCGGGTTCTTGTCGGTCTTTACCTTTTTTGGCTAACAATTTTGGATTGGCTTGGTTACCTGTGGGTAGGTAGGCTCCACAAGACCATATGTAATGGTAGACCTTGTGGAGGGTGGGTTCTAAGAGTGGTCGAAGAGATTTGTAGAGTTCACCGTGAAGCCGTCCGGGCCAGGGGCTTTAGATGGGGCTAGGTTCCTAATAACGTTAGATATTTCAGTAAGGGAGATGGGAGTGTTCAAAGTATCCAGTTGAGAGGGAGTGATTTGGGTGAGGGTCGTTTTTTCTAGAAAGGCAAGTGCGGTCGGTGCATCTATAGGGTCCGTCGCATATAGGGAGGAATAATAGTGTAGCATGGCGTCGGTTATACCCTTCTGGGTGGTGGTAATGGTACCCGAGGCGTCACGGAGGGAAGCGATGTGGGTCAGACGGTTGGGGCCCTTGCAGAGTCTGGAGAGTAGCCTACCTGCCTTATTGCCGAACTTGTGGAGGGTGGCGTCCATGTGCGCCTTTTTGCTTAGTTCCAGAGTTTCCGCCCAGGTGTCAAAGGAATGCTTGGCTGACTGCCATGCCTTCCTATTGTCAGGGGAATCGGTCATACAAAGGGATCGCTGAGCTTGGTGTAGTTGGGAACTGGCCAGTTTGTAATGTTTTAGAGCATTCCGTTTGAAAGAGGCAGCATAAGAAATGATGCGTCCCCGAAGGAAGGCCTTGCCTGCTTCCCAGAACAGGTTTGGGTTATCAGAATGCAGAGCATTGGATGAGGCATACTCAGACCATGCCTGCTCCATGTATTGTCGGAAATCAGAGTTGTTCTGGAGGTAGGATGGGAAGCGCCAAAGTTTGGGATTCGGGTGTATGTCAGGGTTGTCGAGAGTTACCGAAATAGGGGAATGGTTCGATATAACAATGTCGTGGATGTCAGCGTCGGATATCAGTGGTACAAGGTCATCAGTGCAGAAGAGGTAGTCAATTCTGGTAAAAATATTATGGGAGTTGGAGTAGAATGTGAATTCTCTATCAGCTGGGTGTCGGAGATGCCAGATATCGTGAAGGTGGAGCGAGTCGATTGTGGAAGCTAATAGAGATTGAGCATTGGGCTCCGAAGGGGAACGTGAATGTTTGGGAGAGGATCTGTCGTCGATTCGGTGAATTGTGGAGTTGAAGTCCCCGCCGATTATGTGAGGGAGATGTGGGTTACGAAGAAGCCAGGTCAAGAGGTCACTGTGAAACTGTTTGGTGGGGTTATTAGGTGCATAGGCGTTAGATATTATCAAGTCTTTGGTCCCTAGTTGAACGTGGGCTGATAAGAGGCATCCCTGCGAGTCTGAGTCAGCCGACAAGACCGTGCAAGGGAGGTTTTTATAAAGGAGTATCAGAACTCCTGCTTTGCGTCCATTTGAGTCAGATCCTACGACTGTGCCCACCCACAGTTTTCTCATACGGTGGAAGTCAGGGGCGGTAAGGTGGGTTTCCTGTAGTAGGGCAATGTCGGTCTTTAGTCTCTTAAGGTGACGGAGGATTTTCATTTGCTTGTTAGGGGAACGAAGCCCTTTCACGTTCCAGGAAACTATTTTCATATTGGGGGGGCTATAAAGGGGGTATGGGCTGGTGTTGAATGAGTAGTATGTAAAGACTGTTGGTGTTGGGCTACTTGTACAATCGGGCATAAGGGAGAGCCTAAGCAATCAGAGGATGATGGCGTAAAGTCATTTGGTGCCAATAAACCATAGGTTGATGGTGTGCGAGGGGGGAATAAAGAGGGAGGGAGGTAAAAGGTAGAAACAATAAAACACATTTGAGAAACTTCACTTTTTTCCGCATGGAGTCACTGAGAGGGCCAGCCCCCATTACAAGACCCGTATGTCGCAGCAATGTAAACCCACGAACCAGAGGGTGGTGCATGCTGGCAGTTTTTGGGCTGTGTACGGGTAGATTGAACCGAGCCATGCAGGGATGCCATGGGAAAAGATTGTAGAACAAGATCAAACACCAAAACTGTTATGACATTCCAATAGCATATAAAACATTACACAAAACTGTATAGATAACTTGGCCTACCAGTAGGTTGTTACTCGATAGGGAGGAGGGAGCACGACTTGAGAAAAAAAAGAAGAGGTAAAAAGGAGAGCTAGAAAAAAAATAAAAAAAAATAAAAGAGTATGTGAGAGTTTTCTCGGCTAGTGTTGAAAGGGTATGGCCGATGGAGGAACAAGTGTTCTGAGCTCCAAGTGTTGCTGGAAGAACACTCTCAATGGGGTGCGGAGCGATGTTGGTCAGGGCCGGAGGTTTTGAATCGCTTCGGAGAGTCTTTGCGTGGGCTCCTTTGGTCTAGAGCACGGTTGGTAGGAGATGCATTGACAGAGGGGCTGACGTGAGGACCCTTGCGTAGTGACCTGAGGAAGGCCTCCGCCTCAGAAGGATCATGAAAGGAGAGCTGATCGCCATTAGGGGCTTTGAGCCGAGGTTGGCTGGGAAAGCCAGGGTAAATTTGATTTGTCGTTGGTGTAGCTCCGAGCAGATTTGTTGGAAAGCTTTCCTTTTCTTGGATACTTCTAATGAGTTGTCCGCGAAAATCAGGACCTTGATCCTGTCGACTTGAAGAGATCTGGATTGCCTGAATTTTTGAAGGATAAAGGCTTTATCAGAATAGGTGAGGTATTTGGCTATTATGGGACGGGGTGACTTGCTGTCAGAGGTAAAGGTTCCGATGCGGTGTGCACATTCCACGGTACAGGGCCCCCGGGAGGCCTAGTGTTTCAGGAATACGCCTTGCGCAAAAATCCATGAGGGTTGTAGGCTGAAGCGATTCTGGGATGCCAACGAAGCGTAAATTACTCCTTCTGGACCTGTTCTCTAAATCGTCCAGCTTTTCCAGAATATATTTATTTGTCCTGTCTTGGGCCTGTTCAGAGGATTGAGCCTGGTACATTTCCTCCTCAATGTTTGCTATGCGGTTCTCTGCCTCATTTAACCTGGATGTATGCTCCCTGAGCTGGGCCTGGAGTTTGTGTATGCCTGCAGTGACTGCCTGTTCTACTGAGGCAGTAATCATAGGAAAGAGAAGTGCTGCCACAGCCTGCACTATAAGGTTGGTGTTATAGTCCCCTGCAGGCATCTGTGCAGTGTCCGCTTGTGAGGAGGGGGGGCCTGGGCGCCGCTTTCCTCCATAGCCGGCGTCGTATCTGGGGAGAGGTCCGTGTAGGCCGAAGCCGGGGCCTCTATTTGCGGCTCCGCCGTTCACGCCGCTGCGGCCGCATACGATCGCGTGCCGGTTTTCTCCACAAAACGGTCCATGTCGTGGCCTGGCAGTGGGTGGAGATGCTGCCGGTTATTGAGGTGGGTTATATACTTTTGTTTTAAAGATGAACTCCACCTGTTTTGACAAAATACTGTAGCTGCTGACTTTCAAACAACCCGTACGTACCAGACAAAGAAATCTAGCGCTGTCTTCCTACAACCTGAATTCTTCCCAGGTCCTTCAGATCCAGCGCCGCCATCTTGGATTTGATTGCTGACTGTGACTTCCCAATGGCTTAAAGCAATTGGGCAAGGCACAGACAACAGAAAAACTGTCCCAGTAGACTTTTGAGTCGTGTGATATGTATACCAGGATGTTGGAATCGGAGTGGGGGGGGGGGGGTGAGGTGGAGCAAGCAGGCATCATCCTCACCTAGGTGAGGAATAAGGAAGTGGGGGCCAGTATTTGTTAGAAAAGGCATAGACTCCTACTGAACAAGGAGAGCGATCTGTCATAGAGGACTATGAAGTACTACTGTACATGCACAGGCAACAGGTCCTGGACCCAGCATATTTTGACAGACTGCATTCACACCTGAGCATAGGGGAGAGTTTCGAGCGTTTTTACCAACGTTTTTACTGGCATTTTGTCGCCCGAATTTGCGCCCGTAGAAACGCTCATTGTCGCGCTAGACGCTTGAATCGAGCATTTCCATTACATTCTATGACTCCTAAAACGCCCAAATCTGCCCGATTTGCGCAACAAAAAAGGGTCCGGAACTTGTTTGGGCTTCAGGCGTTCGGCTTCAGGCGTTTTGGAGTGGAGATGTGAACCATCTCCATAGAGAATAATGGATTTTTTCCCCTCTAGCGTTTTGTAGCTTCAGGCTTCAGGCTACAAAACGCTCAGGTGTGAATGCAGCCTTACTGCTGATCTCTTTTAACCTTCAGCTTTCTCTGCACATTACAGCAATCAGCTCCCGGTAGAGGAAGTCTCCCATCACTATTAGCATATTTGTGGCTCTCTTCAGTATATCATGTGACTTGTAGGAGCTGCAAATGAATTATTAGTGATGTGAAAATTCCTATTGTTGGGAGCTGATTTCTTTAAATAAGAGGAGATCATCAGTGCTGTCACTAAATTCTGGGGTCACTCTTGGACTGGAGTTGTTAGGAAAAGTCAACATGGCGCCAATACCTAGGGTATGTATACTTAAAAAGGAACTCTACCCAGCAGGAGAAAAAAATTATAATCTTGACAGGGGTTTTAGCATGTTGCCCCTCTATCCAAAATTACAGAAAATAATTTTGACTTTATAACATATGTATTTTCTACAGTGTTTGTCACTGAGGGAAGAGTAAAAGAGTAACTCCTTTTGTTGAGGACAAAACATTCCCCTCTGGGTGATCTATGTACATTGCAGGGATTTTAACAAACTGTTGCATATTCTTACCTTTTGTTGTTCTGTTGTTTGTCTCTTTCCATGTGCTGAATGAATCTGTATATGAGTGGTTTTATAATTATCAATGAGCTTCCGCACTTGCAGGGCTCTAATGAGGAACGCTGCAGGGTCTGTATCCCTTTAGACATGATCTCCCGTTTGGAATATCTCACCAAAAATGAAATTTTTATTGTAGAGTGATGCTTAAAATCTGCCTTGTATCTTAGTGCAGCCTTCTGGGACAATCAGTGAGCCAATCACACAAGCAGGAAATGTCATTTCTGGGGGGGCGTTCTGTACACCATCTGTGTGCAGAACACCTCCAGGTAGCCATATTGCATTGCATTTTTTTAGAAAATTACAGAGCTGCAGATTGAAAAGGAAAGGTAATTTTTAATAACATCCAATTACAATATGATTTGTTTCGCAATTGTATATGATATGATATGATATATATATATATATATATATATATATATATATATATATATATAGCACTACCCTCGCAGGAGCTGCTGGTTATATTTTTATTGCATTACACAAGAGAAACACACACAGGGGAAGGTTCAGGCACGCAACACTGAAGTAACACTCGTCGCCACTCAAGCCTGAGTGGGTATTGCTCACCCGGATAGTCCCATTTAGTGGTCCTAGCAGCCGGAATGCAGCACGAATCAATCTTTACTTTTTTTGTATTGGGGATACGATCAGGAATCCTCTGCCACAGAATTAAAAGTCCCGAATCTCCCAGCCAAGCAATAATGAAGAAAACCTTTATGCCAGATTGGCGTATTGCAGGGCTGGTGATTATGGATCCCTCCTTAGGCGAGTTTCCAGGCCTCTTCCCAAGACAGCAGTACCGTCGCTAATCTCCTCTGGGACTGATTCTCCCCTGGACTCCTTTCCTAGAAGTGGGCTTCCCGCAGGTGGGTAGCTTGGGATCCTTCCCTAGAAACATAGGCCTCAGTCAGCAGAACTGGGCCTATAAAGAAGCGATGCGGCCTCGGGCTGAAGGTGCCCGGACCAGAACACACGCACCCCGTGCCATGTGGGCCACGAGGCGCGCACACAGGACCAATGGGTCCCCAGGAACGGACACCCTGGAACTCTCTAACCCCAAAGGCGTCCGCCCCTTATGTACCCTTTCCCAGCATGCACAGCGGGTTCACCACGCCCACTGCACGGCTGCCGAGAGAGGACACCCAAGGTGCTGTGATACCCCCTGTGGTTCAACCTATGGCGGTGGTGACAGTGCCACCTACAGGCAACAGGGAACACTACTGCCAGGCAGCATCACACCCAGAGCAGACGCAATAATGAAAACTTAATTGATCTGAGCCCAACTACTGGTTCAGATTACCCCTAAATTTATACATAGCGCCCCCAAATATTGGAGGTGGGCGCTACACACATATATATATATATATATATATATATATATATATATGTGTATTTATATATATATAATTCCTTTTTTTTTTTTTTTTTCACAAGTGGAGCTATCCTTTAAGATTCAGCCCTCTTACCTTACTACTGTGTTACATACATGTTTGTTTACTTCTTTCTGTGGCTTGCAATATTCTCAGGTTGAACTGTAAACCTCTATTCACAACAATGGAATAGAATACAATATTAATGACAGGATAGATCAATAATGGATTAAAGTCTGCTGATTCTAACATAAAGGTGCGGTCAGCTGATTGTTACATGAGCTGCTCGTGCATGGATCCCTGACTTTGCAAAACTTTCTAAAATAATCTTTAACTCTGACATTGCATTTAGCTCAATTCACAAACATATATCTAAATTTCAAACAGCTGCTTGGAGTAAAAATCATGATTTCATGTTCGGTTGACAGAATGACAGAATGTTGATGATATTGTTACAATAGTTCTGAGAAGCAAGTCATGCACAACCACATGTTTAGCTAAGGCTCGGTTCACACCGTCGCCGCATGCGGCTCACAGCAGGGGTCCGGTGCATGCTGGTTCACCGTTTCAGGACCGATTTCAGCCCGAATTTTGGGCTGAAATCGAACCTGAAACGCACCTAAAAAAGGCATGCGTTTTTCTGGCACACCGCACCGGACCTGCTGCAGAGATATGTAAACCGGCTACATAGAGAGCCAGTCACATTCTCCTGCTATGCGAATTGGATGCGGGGAAACCCAATTGGCATAAGTGTGAACCGAGCCTGAAAGGAGACTTCTGGGGAATGGGAATGTTCCTGTCCTGTGCAGCCACTTCGGGTGTTAATTCAACACAATTGGTAGCATTTATTTTCTTTAAATAGCCTTAAAGTGGACCGTTTGCAAACATGGACAATTCAAACAGTACATGCGATAAAAGGAAATGCATAAGCGGAGGTTGCAGTCTCTGGAAATCGCAAGGAAAGAAAGAAGATCTAGGCAGTGGCATAGGCAGCTGAAATTACATGCAAAAATCAACTTTTCTTGCAACATTTGATATTTCCTATGTCTCCTTCCACCTGCTCAGCCACCACGTTGGTCAATGAGGCTGTCTATAACATTAAAGGATAAATAGAGAGGCTTGGGTGGCAGGAATAGGTGGAGCTAAGCTTGTTTTTTACAGGAATAGTCAAGGTTAGCATCTAATTCCAGCTGCCTATATCTTTGAAATATTTTGACTAAAGGTGACCTTATTATTATTATACAGGATTTATATATTGCTAACAGTTTATGCAGCGCTTTACAATATAAACGGGAGACAATACAGTTACAATACAATAAAATACAAGAGGATTAAGGGGCCCCTGCTTGGAAGATTTTACAATCCAATAGGGTGGGGCAGGTGGTACAAAAGGTTGTAACTGTGGGGAATGAGCTGATGGAAGTGGTAAAAGTGTTAAAGTGGAAGTGGTAAAAATTAGTTGGAGGTGTGATAGGCTTCTCTGAAGAGATGAGTTTTCAGGGATAGCCTGAAGACAGCTAGAGTAGGAGATAGCCGGACAGGTTGAGGTAGAGAGTTCCAGAGGATGGGAGAGGCTCAGGAGAAATCCTGGAGATAAGCATGGGAGGAGGAGACAAGGGAGCTTGAGAGTAGGAGGTCTTGAGAAGAGCAGAGAGGATGGTTTGGGTGATATTTGGAGACAAGATCGGTGATGTAGCTCGGGGCAGAGTTGTTACTGGCTTCGTATGTTGTGGTTAGTATTTTGAATTGAATTTGCTTGGCGATCGGGAGCCAGTGTAAGGATTGGCGGAGAGGGGTGGCAGACACTGAGCTGTTGGTAAGGTGGATAAGTCTGGCAGCAGCATTCATGATAGACTGAATTGGGGATAGCCTATGGAGAGATAGGCCAATGAGAAGGGAGTTGCAATAGTCAAGGCGAGAGATAACGAGGGAGTGAATGAG
The DNA here is from genome assembly GCA_029206835.1 of Rana muscosa. NCBI lineage: Eukaryota > Metazoa > Chordata > Amphibia > Anura > Ranidae > Rana > Rana muscosa. The sequence goes on along the minus strand of CM055116.1, from coordinate 153,986,114 downwards.
TAGCTTGGTGGTTTAATTTGTTAAAAAGGGGCAAATTTTAGAGATGTTTCGGAGGTGAAGTCTACAAACTTTTGACATTGATTGGATTTGAGGCTGAAAGGACAAGTCAAAGTTTAGGATTACACCTGGTACCCTGGCATGAAGGGAGGGATTGATGGTTGCATCATTAATTTTGATGGAAAAGTCATGGAGGGAGCACGGGTGGGTTTTAGAGAGATTTAGTTTAAGATGCCATGTCCAGCTCTGCAACTTGGCCATTCCCTGCTCAACCGGCCTCTAGTGCATGCATTATTTTTATCCATTTGCTTAGTATGGATTGTTCAGTGTTGTGACTGAGTTTTACTTTAAAACAGAAATAAACTCCAAAAAATACTAACCTCCAAACCCCCACCTTCTAGCCACGTGGCAGTTACATTCCACGCTGACTGCTGTCATCTTCTCCCTGAACTACTTCTGGGTGCCAGATTTTTGTCCTCTGGATTGGTCAATGGGGAATGACATCATCCTGTACATGAACATTCAGTCATTCAAGCACAGCCGGAGTGTCCCAGGAATGCGCACTGAACTGTGCATGTGCAGCTCAGTGTATATTCAGTAGAAGACTGTGATTAGGCAGGTAAGTGTGTGCTATTGCAGAAGCGTCATAGCATGTCTCGTCAGCAATTAAAACCTGCATGCTCACGTTTTTTTTTTAACATTAGTTCCATTTTAGGATACCAGAGGCTTAAAGAGCATAAAAACAGGAAAAAAATGATATGTGGAGGAAACAGAAATACTGCTTAATATTAAAATTGCCTTGCTGATCATCCTTTAAAAAAAGGCAATATCTATCTGTATGAAAACAACAGACTGTCTGTGGTCTGTAATGTCATGAAATATCCATGATGCAGGTAGCCAGAGATCATATGATCTTTGCCTAGGCTTTAGGTAACAAAGAAAGAAGAGGTGTTTTTAGTCAAGTGTACCTTGACTATTTATTGTACTTTCCGTTATTCCACCCCTCTCTCCTCTTTGTTAATTGCTAAGAATCTTCATGTTTTGTTACTTATAAATAGTGTAATGTTGCCCCTCCACCCTCCCACTTCCTTAAAGTGTTACTAAACCCAGGACCCTGCATTCACTATATCTGGTCTCCTACAGTACACAGAACATGGAAATGCAATTATTTTAGTAAATATAAACTGCTAAATACCTTTTCTCATCAGCAGTATAAAGCAGTCTTGTGACTTCTATCGGTGTCTGGTTAAAGCTAATAGGAGGAGTTTTCATTCTACTCTGACTGTCCTATTAGGCTGCAGGACCCCTGACCCTCTGTCTGGACACTGCTGATTGGCCCTGTGCTGATCACATGAACCCTCCTAAGAAAGAAAAAACTCTATCAATACGCACCAAACTGAGCATGTGCAGAGTGACTCTAAAAGCTCTGCTTTATCAGGAGATAGATTGGGGACAGTGGAAGAAGGGGAGGATCAGAGAAGACAGGATCAAATAGCCTTTTTACACAATGCGCTGCTATACCGTCGTTCTTACCGCGGTATGCGGCCGCTAGGGGGGTGAATTTAACCCCCGCTAGCGGCCGAAAAAGGGTTAATACCGCCCGCAAACCGTGGCTATTGCCGCGGTTTGCAGGCGATATTACCGCGGTGTCCCATTGATTTCAATGGGCAGCCGCGGTAAAGGAGCGGTGAACACACCGCTCCTTCACCGCTGTAAAGAAGCGGCTAGCAGGACTTTTGGAGCGGTCCTGCTAGCGCACCGCTTCAGTGTGAAAGCCTTCGGGCTTTCACATTGAAAGCTACAGGCACAAATTTTTCATGCGGTATAATAGTGCTAATATTAGCGCTAAACCGCATGAAAAACGCCCCAGTGTGAAAGGGGCCTTACAAGCATGCTTTACTACGTATACAGACTGATTTTACTGTTGTGGGTTCAGTAACACTTGAACTCTTGCCTATATTCCCCACAGTCTACTTGTATATTATTATTACACAACCCACGAGGCTACAAGTCATTACGTTCTAAAATAGTGTGAGATTTCGCCCCTGCATAGATGTCAGCTGTGCAGGTGCCAAATCTCATGATAATTCAGGAATTACTGACTTGCAGCCTGCTGGGATGTGTGATGTGTCTATCCCAGGAGGCTGTGGGTGGCTGAAAGTACATAACTAGGAGGATTGTGGAAGTGAATGGGTGGAGCAGCAATATTAAAGCCCAACTCCAGGCAGGAGTACCTTCACAGGCACAGGTTTTTAGCAAGAACACCTCATTACTCGGGAGGACCTCACTCTCATGAAACAACACTTTTTATGTGTGCATGAAATCATTTAATTTATATGCAGGAGGATGTCCATTAGCCAATGTGCCTCCTTGCCGCTTTGGCTGTAAGCACTGCAGGTCTCGTAGACCTCAGCACTATGGCTGAATCTGTACCTTCCTCTACTCTGGGCCATTCAGAAACACACAGCCCCAGGCTCCGTTTTACGAATATCCTGGAGGAGAGGGGGGGGGGGAGCAGAGATGAAACGGAAGCACTAAAAAAAATGCCTAGTATAAAAGTCTGATGCCGCGTACACACGACCATTTTTCTCGTCGGGAAAAATGTCATTTTTTCTCTGACGAGAAAAACGACCGTGTGTGGGCTTTCCAGCATTTTCCCGACGAGAAAAACGGCAAGAATCACGACGAGAAAAATTAGAACATGCTCTAATTTTTCTCGTTGTGATTCACTGCATTTTTTTCCGCGGCAGTTTTCCCATAAGGAAACACTGCCAGGGAGCCTACACACGGTCGTTTTTCTCGACCAAGAGAAAAAATGTCATGAAAACCGGCCGTGTGTAGGGGACCAAGCCGTTCCTCGTTTTTCCCGTCGATTTTCTCGACGGTGTTTTCACCGTCGAGAAAATCGATCGTGTGTACACGGCATTACTATTAGGCCATGAGACAAATAATCAAGGACAACTTGCACTGCATATGCACAGGTTTGGACGGTGGAAGCACATTCGCTTCTTGGATAGTGGGAATGAACTCCTTGGTTGGTGTGATCCACAACTCTGGCAATACAGGCTGATCACATCAGTGGGGATTTTTCTGGCAGGCTTTGTGGAATTCCCTCATTTCCTAACAGTAAGACCCCTTTCACACTGGGGCACTTTGCAGGCGCTATAATGCTAAAAATAGCGTCTGCAAAGCTCCCTGAAAGAGCCGCTGCTGTCTCTCCAATGTGAAAGCCCCGAGGGCTTTCACACTGGAGAGGTGCGCTAGCAGGGCGGTAAAAGTCCTGCTAGCAGCATCTTGGAGCGGTGAAGGAGCGGTGTGTATACTGTCCCTCCACCGCTCCTGCCCATTGAAATCTGCAGAGGCGCTTTGCTGTGATTTTAACCCTTTCTCGGCCACTAGCAGGGGGTAAAAGCACCCCACTAGCGGCCGAATAGCGCCGTGAAATTGACGGTAAAGCGCCGCTAAAAATGGCGGCGCTTTACCGCTGACGCACCCACCGCCCCAGTGTCAAAGGGGTCTAAGGCTTTTAAACTAAGGACATTGCAGTACTGCACAGCGTTTGGTAACATATTGGGTCCATAGTCTATTTTCCTAAAATAGTGAACTTTAGCCTTTAAACACCTAATACTGCCCTGAGCAAAAAAACAACTCTCAGTGAAGAGATGATTGTTGCACTTTCCCACCATCTTGTTGTAATCCTGTTCTGTTAGACTTTTTTTTTTTTCCTTTAACTGCATAATTATTATTCTTATCAGTTTTATTATTGCAAAATTAAATAAGCTCTTCAAGCATTAGGGAGACATGAACAAAATTACATTTTTTCCCCAATACGCTGTAAAGTGTAGTTGTGCACTCGTGTGCAAAATATACTAATTTGCTTTGCGGTTTTATAGCTCTGTCTATGTTCCAGTGTAGTGAGCATGTCCAGCCAGCTAATGAAATGTTCATGTCTAGGAAGTAGCACAAAATAATTCATTTTACTGTCCCCAGAGTGCACCGTGTGGTTTTAGGCACTGCTGCAAGGTGTGCAAAAATAGCTTCATTTTCAAAATATTCCTACAGTCGTTTTAGATAGCGATACATGTTTTCTGCACAGCTGATGTGATAAATCAATAATGTCAGCTGATTATATATAGATAGATAGATAGATAGATAGATAGATATCCTTTGCGGTTTAGAGAAGCCCATGCTACAGTTCCCAGTGGTTGAGCTTCCCTCAAAGGCTTCTAGTGGCTTGATGCAAAGCTTATCCATACTGATAGTGCGTGACTGTCTGAAATTTTACCCTACTCCCACTGTTACATGCACAGGATCTGTCACTGGCAAAAGGCTCTGACCCTGTACACCAGTGTCTCCAAACTGCAGCCCGCAGGTCAGATGTGGCCCTTTGCTTGTCTTTATCTGACCCTTGAGGCAACATTCCATCTATCCACTGACACCAATGATGAGCCACTAATCCTCCTACAGACACCAATGATGGGCCACCATTAATCCCACTGACACCAACAATGGGGCACTATTCCTCCCACTGACACCAATGATGGGGCACTATTCCTCCCTTGAATACCAACAATGGGACATTATTCCTCCCACTAGAACCAAGGATGGGGCATTGTTTACTCCCAATACCCAAAGTCTTGCCCCTCTAAAGCCTGAAGGACACTAAACTGGCCCTTTGTTTAGAATGCTTGGAGACCCCTGCTGTACATGGTGCCCAAAGCTCATTCAAATGCAAAATGCAGCAGGATTTGCATATGAATGAACTGGTGTATGAATGTGCCAACAGTGGGATTTGCACTGGGTGGGATATGGACTTGGGAAGGATGAGGGGAATTTATATTGGGAGGAGGGGCAATTTTTGGTTGTACTCTGTGCTCTGGCCTGTGGGTAACCCCTGCACGATAGACACTATGCTGTACATTTCATACTCCTGACCACTGCACTCTAAACACTGGGCTTTAGTTTACATACTCCTGACCAGTGAACTTTAAGTACTTTATATGCTCCTGAAGTTCTTCTTTAAAGAGGAAGTAAACTTCCCTGGTTTGTTTGTACCTATAGGTAAGCCTATAATAACACTTACCTATACAGTAGGTGCCGCCGACATTGTATTTCCAGTGCGAGGCTGTGCTTTTCGCACTCACCGCCCCCACGAGATGCATTGTATCCATATGAATCTATTGGGGGCGGCGAGCGGGAGGAGCGACAGAGCTCGGCGCTGGCTCTCATGACGGGGGTCATAGAGGGCGAATATCGCTGTCGCCTAGCCGTGGGAATCTACAATTGGTACTGTAAATAGCTCCTACACTCTAGGAGATATTTCCTGTATACTGTGCCGATTACGTCATCGGTGCAAGCGTTCTAAAGGAACGGTCGCTCATGCCATTTCTTCAGGGCCCTGTGCTGTGACCTGCAGCTCCCACGCATGACGTCATTGCTGCTCCGGCCAATCACAGCGCCGGAGCCCTCAAACCCGGAAGATACAGTATACCTGGGAAGATGTCAGCCATCTCAGCGGTGTGCGGGCACTGCTGAGAGGGCTTCATTCTAAGGTAAGTATTTTATAATGAGCTAGAATGCAACGCATACTAGCTCATTATGCCTTTTTGCAGGTTTTTTTTTGGGGGGGGGGGGGGGGCTACAACCTCTTTAAGGCAGGCTGTGTGTAGAAAAGCATATGTAATAAAACTGTTTAATAATTAAAAAATTAGCTTGCTGAAGTTTGTATGTGTCTGCTAGACTTTCCCTTGTGGCACGGTCATGAAAGGGTATTTTTGTGGGTGAAAAGACTATGGCATATCTGTGCTGTGTATACTGTGAGTAGGATCAATCAGTGCTCAGTCACAGTGTCATGGTGCTCAGAAGAAAGGTCAATGTCAATTGAGCTTTTTCCAAGTTTTTTATGCCAAATGTCTTTAAAGTGTAATTGGTGTTGATCAGTGTATTCTCTGCAAGAGGTGTTGGGTTGCTGCGGTATATATATAGACTGTACTAAAAGTTGTAGCTAGCTAAATAAATACATAATAATATTAATTTTATTCATGAACAATACCTTCTTGAAGGCGTTTTTGTTCCTGTAAAAAAAAACTCCTATGGTAACGCTTACTTACCGCACTGTATCTAAGGAGGAGCAGAGTTGTCGCACTAGGCAGCTCTTCTGATTTGGACTACAAACCCTTCCTCCTCATCTCATTACATAGGTAGGAGATGATCTGTATTCACAGTGAAGAGCTAGAAAATCTAAAAACATTGCTTGAACTCTCAGTTTAGTGGACAGGAAGTTAAAGGACATTTTGTTTTTTTACAAGATCAACAGGTATTTTTGCTGAAATGTTCTTATCCTGAAAACAGGAAATTAATGCATTTTTTTTTATATAAAAAGTATAGATAAAGCCATTTTTGTTTCTTTTTTAGATTGTGGAAGGTTTGTAACCCCATGTCTGTTTTCTTTACTGTCTGTTCCCCATCTGGGAAGATTGATCCTCACAACTGTGGTGACCATTGTCTCTGGTACAGATAGGGTTGCCACCTTTTCTTCAAGTCAAACCCGAACACTTTAGCGGCGCACAGCAATTTTTTTTATACATGTAGCGGCCTCACCCCTCTCACCCCTTCTTCTTCTCGGCTTGTTGTCTTGTCTGGGGGGATCAGGGAGGAGGGATGCGGTACACTACGGCCTATGTCCTCTAATGTGTAGCGGTGAAAGCCAACACCTGTTTACCTTCGGGCTGTATGCATAACCCAGAGCCAAGTCCGTTCTGCAAATGACCCCCCTTGTGCCCAGTAACTGAAGTTCCACACCACTGAAAAGGTCCAACTCTTATTTATTCTCTGACAGCAATAAATCGTCCTTTAACAGCAGACAGGTTGTGACCCAAAGAACAGTTCAGTATAAGTGGGGAGTAGGTCAAGGCACAATCCTCAAATAGAACTAACCATTGTAGTGTCACCAATGGTTATTACACACAGCCGCTGCCACTGACCGTGTAGAGCAGGAACAGAATTACCTTCGCTAAGTGCAGCCCCTGTCAGGGGGCAGACATCCTTCCAAGAGAGTTACCAGAGGCCCCGCCGTCACTGGCAAATGCTGCACCGGACTGTTCGGAGGGGTTACGCTCCCTGGTCTCCTCGTCTCAGATTCGGGCGCCCAACACCTTAGGGCCCCTCGGACTCCTCCACCCCTGCGGAACCCAGTCGAAGGTACTGGGCCCCGGGCCTCCTCCGTAGTACCTCACCCCAGGCTGAAGGTGCCTGGGATGGACTCCATCTCCCGCTCCGGCCAGGCCAAGGGCACCTGGGCCCGGAACGCCGGAACACCGGCACCCAGGCTAAAGGTTCCTGGGCGCGGCTGTGACCTCCGACTCTGAACCTCGTGGTGAGGGCGTCTCTCCCCTTTATCTCCTCTCCCGACAGGCACAGCAGGTTCCCCGCCCCGCCGTACGGCTGCCGAAACAGGACAAAAAGGGAACAGCACTGCAGTGATGGTTCAACCTCGGCCCAGGGCGACAGCGCCACCCGGGGGCCGCAGGGAACTGAACACCACTGGAGTCCTCCACGAATAAAAAGGGTCCCACATTCCCTAACAATCAATGCATCTGGGTCATACTACCACCCAGATGCTTCCCCTAAATTTAAATACCTGCTACACTCTCCCCCTGGTGATTTGACACTGGTCCCCAGTGTCTGGTGCAAACCCATGTCTCCCAAAGAGTGGTAACATAAGTTCAACCCTGAGACCAAACCTTACAAACTAACCATGAATTGTGCCAGGACCTAAAATGGGAAAGGGAAAACAAGAATATAAAACAATGAACTCTCTTCAAATATACTTTAGATATTTTACACATTTACATCCCCTCCCTCTCTGCTATCTAAGGACCACCCCATTCTTAGCAGCCTTGATAGGTGAATCTCCTGTAGAGGGGAAAGAAAACATACATCCTATCACAATGTGTTTGTCTTGGAATGAATGGGTCTATCCGAAAAGAAACCCATTCGCTCCAATAAGTATGGTGCAAAATGTAAAAGACAAACAATCGTTGCGCAACACCACCACCTGGTGGTAGTGCCGCGGTAAAGACACTTGGTCAAATCCAGATGCACTTTACTTCTCTGTGCTGTGGCCCTATGCTGGCTACACCCCAAAGTCTCTATGTTCTTTGTGGTGAGGAGAGGAGGGAGAACAAAACAACAGCAACAGCACACATTTCTCCTAAGAGTAAAACACCCATATGACTAGGGCACAGTTCCTGGGTCCCGGCAAAGGCACTCCGGAAAGTCCAGCAATGAGAAAAACAAAGGAGTCTCTTCCTCCTAGAGGTAAAACTTTGGGTGCGGCAGGAACAGGGGCTTTAAGTGCTTATCAAAGGTCTCCACATTATACTCAACATTCTCTCCATCCTTCCGACAGATAAGCACCCTGTCCGCATGGATATGCCTACCCAGCATCCACCCCGCCTTACAGTCTCTGAACTTCTTAGAAGCTGTAGGTGAGCACGAGAGGTATCTACGAGCGTGGGGCACCTTAAGTTGTGTCCAGATGAATTCATCGTACCACCGCTGCCGCAAAAGCTACACCTCATAGAGCAAGTCTCGGGGTAAATACGGGTATTCCCATCCATATTCACGGGCAACCTTCTGGCAAAAGAGTCGCTGCAGCCTGGCCAAAGGTGGCATTGTTGCACGATCTCCTTCTCCAGGCAGAACAATGGATTCAGGGTGACGAGGTACTTTGACTACCTCAGTAGATTTGGGCTTAGGAGCCCACAGTGATGCACGTTGCACTCCCGCAACAGGAGCAGATGAAACAGCAGGTGATTCCGTGGGTGAAAGGGCAGACAGGGGACCAGGTTCCTCCTCAGGCTCCGGGGCCTCCCCCCGGGATGCACTATCCCCAATAGACATGGGTGGGTCCCTTGTTTGACAGGACGAGGGTAGCGGCATCTTGTCCTAACCTTTCTTGTGGAAAATCTCATCTATTTCCCCGTCATCACCGGCATATGCTGCACCGGACTGTTCGGAGGGGTTACGCTCCCTGGTCTCCTCGTCTCAGATTCGGGCGCCCAACACCTTAGGGCCCATCGGACTCCTCTACCCCTGCGGAACCCAGTCGAAGGTACTGGGCCCCGGGCGTCCTCCGTAGTACCTCACCCCAGGCTGAAGGTGCCTGGGATGGACTCCATCTCCCGCTCCGAATAAAAAGGGTCCCACATTCCCTAACAATCAATGCATCTGGGTCATTCTACCACCCAGATGCTTCTCCTAAATTTATATACCCGCTACATACATATATTTTTCTAATAAATAACATTTCTAATCATATGAAGTTAATAACAAGAGTCCCCCTTTACATCAGAGCCCACAGAGTTCCCCTTTTACATCTGAACTCAGAGTTGCCTTTCAATGTCGGGGGGAGTCTGCAGACTCTGATGTAAGGGAGAACTCGGGGGACTCTAACATAAGTGATGCTCTGAGAACCCTGATTTAAGGGGGGAACACTGAGAACTCTGATGTTTGGTGAGGACTCGGATGTAAGGGGGAACACTGTGGCCTTTGGTGTAAAAGGGAACTCTGATGTAAGGGGTGCTCTAAGAACCCTGATTCACCTTAGCGTACTCACTCAGAGGCAGGAGAGAGAAGGGGGGATAATTCAGTCACAGACAGGGATGGATAGTGAGCTCACTCACCCCTTGGCAGTCAGCACCTCTCATCCAGATGTATCTAAGGCTGATGGACTTCAAATTTCCGGCCCCCACTTTCCTTTTCCGAGGCACAACCCTGGAGATTGGAGTGTGGGCAGACAGAGGGGTAGGGGCGAGAGGAAGAGGTGCAGATCGAGCCCTCTCTCCTCTCCCGTCAGTGTGTGTGTGGGGGGGGATTGTTAGTGCTGGTTTTGGGCAGCATGAAAGAGTGCAACAGACACTCTCAGCTTAGACAACTGGAAGCAGCAACCCTGCTGAGAAGCCATAGTCCAGTCAAGCAGTCTGAAACCCGGACGCATGATTCCAAACCCGAACTGTCCGGGTGAATCCCGGACAGGTGTAAACCCTAGGTACAGAAAGTGGTCAATGTGCCACAGAAAAAGGAGGTGAAGGAAAATCTTCAAATGGAGAAATTTCCAGTGAGAGCTGTCTAACAGAGGATATTTCTTTGCTTTGGGAAGATCTCTTTTTAAATCTTTGTATGTCTCCAGGACAGGAGGTGAAGGGAAATCTATTGGGACAGAGACTGAAAAAAAAAAAAAAAAAGATCCAACCTTCACCCTGCTCTATCCAAAGTAAAAAAATAGGGCTTTTTCATGCAATGTAAGACTTGAAATCATTCTTGATGATGAATCAGTGAATATTATCAAACAGTATTACAGGTGAGGTTAACACTTGTCAGTTAATGCAAGCGGCACATGTTTCTGCTGAAGACTAGGCCTTTTCTGGACTTTTTGTTTACAAGTTAAAATCAGTATTTTTTGCTAGAAAATGACTTATAACCCTCTAACATTATATATGTATTTTTTTTAATCAGAGACCCTAGGGAATAAAATGGTGATTGTTGCAATTTTTTATGTCATATGGTATTTGCGCAGCATTTATTTAAACACAATTTAATATATATATATTTTTTTAATGAATAAAAAAAAAAACACAATATAATCCACATTTTTTTTTGTATAACATGGGAGATGATGTTAAATGGTAAATAGATACCTAACATGTCATGCTTTAAAATTGGGCACGTTTGTGGAATGGCGACAAAACTACGATACTTAAAAATCTCCATAGGCAATGTTTTAAACACCCTTACAGATTACCTGTTTAGAGTTTCAGAGGAGATCTAGCACTAAAATTATTGCTCTCACTCTAACATTTGCGGCAATATCTAACATGTGTGGTGCAAACACCGTTTACATATGCGTGCCACTTACATATGTGTTTGCTTCTGCACACAAGCACGGAGGGATGACAGCGCTTTAATTATTTTTTTCTTATTTATAGTATTTTTGATTTATGCACTGTGCCTTTATTTATTTTTTATCACTTTTATACCTATTACAAGGAATGTAAACATCCCTTGTAATATAAATAATGATGACATGTCCTCTTTATGAGGAGATCTGGGGTCAAAAAGGCACCTAATCTCTTCTTTACCTTTTTGATCTTGTGCTTTAAAAAAAAAAAAAGTTTACTATCACACTTGGCCGTAAGTGACGTCATGACGTCGCTCCGGTCCTTCAAGACCATAAAGGCGATCAAAGCCGATCTACTCTTTGATCACCTTTGTGACTATCCGGCAGCACCGGGTCGCTTCTTGGGTGAGCAGGCGGAAATGGTAAGCCCGAGAGACATTGGCGAGCATCGAGAGGGGAGACGTCCCCTCCAGCCTCTTCCAGTGGCTCATTCCACTCAGAACACTTTCAAGAGAAAGCCAGCTGCCGCCTAAAAAAAGCAATACCGGGGTTATGGCTGATATCTTCAACCATAATCCCGGTAAACCACTTGCAAACCGCAACGTATATATACGTATTGCAGTTGGCAAGTGGTTAAAGCTGAACTCTGGGCACAAAAACTTTAATTTCAATATATATTTTAATAGCCACAAATGTGGGTATGAATCAGCATGCCATTTGGAAACTCAGAAATTACATTTTAAAGCAGCAGTGACATCATCACTGTGCTATACAGAGAGCAGAGTTGTGGGAGGGACCCAACAGGTTTCACCCGCTATAGTCTGCCTGCAGGTAACTACAAGAGGGGACCGGGACAAGACCAGTCACCCTGCACAAGGACCTGCACACAGTCTTTATTATAGGAAGCTCCTGCACTGAATTACCACACAGATGTGGAAGAAATACACAAAGTACAACAAGATTCAAGTAAGAATACACATGAATATTACACTCTTGTAACAAACCTGCACTGTGATAACATGTATGACTGCTGACAAAAATTGATATACCCAAACCTAAAACCAATATTGTGAAATGGTGCAGCGCCAGTGAATATAACAAAAACATACAGATAGGTAAACAGTGTTCAATGTGACAAACGTGAAGTCTCTTAGAGCCGGTTCACACAGGGGCAACACGACTTTGAGCGCGACTCTGCGAGGCAACTTGGACACAACTTGAGCCTGAACCACAGCGCGACCTGGAGCGACTTGAAGTCGCCTCCAGGACAGGCTGCCCCCTGTGTTTGGTATGAATCATGAGGGGGAACTCCACGCCAAATTTTAAATAAAAAAACGGCATGGGTTCCCCTCCAAGAGCATACCAGGCCCTTAGGTCTGGTATGGATTTTAAGGGGAACCCCCTACGCCGAAAAAAAGGGCGTGAGGGTCCCCCCAAAATCCATACCAGACCCTTATCCGAGCACGCAGCCCGGCCGGTCAGGAAAGGGGGTGGGGACGAGCGAGCGCCCCCTCCCCTCCTGAATCGTACCAGGCCGCATGCCCTCAACAGTGTCAGTGTCACTACTGGTAGCATGAGGCAATACCCGGACCCTATAGAGGTTGCAAAGGCAGTCCAACTCCTCCAGGATGGCACATCAATACGGGCCATTGCCAGAAAGTTTGCTGTGTCTCCCAGCACAGTCTCGAACATGGAGGAGATTTAAGGAGACAGGCAGTTACTCTAGGAGAGCTGGACAAGGCCGTAGATGGTCCCTAACCAATCAGCAGGGACAGTATTTGCTCATTTGTGCAGGGAAGAACAGGATGAGCACTGCCAGAATCCTACAAAATGACCTCCAGCAGGCCACTGGTGTGAATGTCTCTGACCAAACAATCAGAAACAGACTTCATGAGGGTGGCCTGAGGGCCCGACATCCTCTAGTGTGCTTAGTGCCCGGCACTGTGGAGCTCGATTGGCAATTGCCATTGAACACCATAATTGGAAAATCCGCCAATGGCGCCCTGTGCTTTTCACAGATGAGTGCAGGTTCACCCTGAGCACATGTGACAGACATGAAAGGGTCTGGAGAAGCAGTGGAGAATGTTATGCTGCCTGTAACATCATTCAGCATGACCGGTTTGGTGGTGGGTCAGTGATGGTCTGGGAAGGCATATCCACTGCCATTAGGTATCGGGATGAAATCCTTGGACCCATTGTCCGACCCTACGCTGGTGTAGTGGGCCCTGGGTTTCTCTTGGTGCACGAAAATGCCCGGCCTCATGTTGCGAGAGTATGCAGCCAGTTCCTGGAGGATGAAGAAATTTTTACCATTGAATGACCCCCATGCTCGTCTGACCTAAATCCAATAGAACATCTCTGGGACCATAGGCGTGCCCACGGGGTGTGCCGGGTGTGCCTGGGCACACCCTAATGTATGTCCCAAGATCTGCTGTAATATGCTGCAAGAGAGTGTATAGCAGCTGCCTGTTTCACATTGAGCAGTCACGGAGGCTTGTAACAGCCGCTCAGTGTGTGAAACTGTAATGTAATGTCACTGCTTGCAGAGACAATCTGTCAGTTCTCAGAGGTGATGTCATGGGTGGGCGGGACCGAACAGCTACCAAACACAAGCCAACAGAATAGGGGCTGGGCGGGCTGCTCCGTGTATGTGGCTCCGCCCTTTCTATCAGGTATTAAACACCAGCCAACGAGATAAAGGCTGGGCGGGCTGTTCCGTGTATGTGGCTCTGCCCCCTTTTAAAGCAGCCCAATCATTGGCTGGTGTTTGATAGCTGATAGAAAGGGGGCGGAGCCACATTCACGGAGTGGCCCGCCCAGCCCCTATTCTATTGGCTTATGTTTGGTAGCTGTTTGGTCCTGCCCACTCCCGAAATCACTGCCGCTTTTAACATCTCCTCTCTCTCTGCAAGCATTTACATTACATAACAGTTTCACGCCCTGAGCGGCTCATACATGCCTTGCTGACTGCTCAGTGTGAAACTCCCCCTGCCCTCTCCTAGCTCAGTGCATATTGGTGCCATATATCCAGCTGACAGCTTCACCTGTCAGTGCCAATCAATGCCAACCAATGCCACCTAGCAGTTCCCATCAGTGCCACCTACCAGTGCCAACCAATGCCACCTATCAGTGCCCATCAGTGCCACCTGTCAGGGCCAATCAGTGCTGCCAATCAGTGACAACCAATTCCGCCCATCAGTGCTGCCTATCAGTGCCCATCAGTGCTGCCTATCAGTGCCAACAAATGCCACCTACAGTGCCCATCAGTGCTGCCTATCAGTGCCAATCAGTGGTCATCAGTGCTGCCTATCAGTGCCAATCAGTGGCCATCAGTGCTGCCAATCAGTGACAACCAATTCCACCTATCAGTGCCCATCAGTGCTGCCTATCAGTGCCAATCAGTGCTTCCAATCAGTGCCCCCTATCAGTGCCCATCAGCGCCGCTTATCAGTGCCCATCAGTGTTTCCTATCAGTGCCCATCAATGCCACCTATCAGTGCCAACCAATGCCATTTATCAGTGCCCATCAGTGCTGCCTATCAGTGCCAACAAATGCCACCTACAGTGCCAATCAGTGCTGCCCATCAGGGCTGCCAATCAGTGGCCATCAGTGCTGCCTATTAGTGCAGCTCATCAGTTCTGCCAATCAGTGCCCATCAGTGCTGCCAAATAGTGCCCAGTGCTGCCAATCAGTGCCACTAAATGCCGGCAATCAGTGCCACCTATCTGTGCCAATCAGGGCCCATCAGTGCTGCCTATTTGTGCCGCCCATCAGTGGTGCCAATCAGTGCTGCAAATTAGTTCCAATCCGTGCCACCAAGCAGTTCCCATCAGTGCTCCCAACCAGTGCCGCCTATCAGTGGCCATCAGTGCTGCCAATTAGTGCCCATCAGTGCTGCCAATCAGTGCCACTAAATGCTGCCAATCAGTGCCACCTGTGTCAATCAGGGCCCATCAGTGCTGACTATCAGTCCTGCCCATCGAGGCTGCCTATCAGTGTCAATCAGTACTGCCAATTAGTGCCAATCAGTGCCACCAAGCAGTACCTATCAGTGCCCATCAGTGCTGCCAACCAGTTCCACCTATCAGTGGCCATTAGTGCTGCCAATCAGTGGCCATCCGTGCTGCCAATCAGTGCCACCTATCAGTGCCAATCAGTGCCCATCAGTGCTCCCAACCAGTGCCACCTATCAGTGGCCATCAGTGCTGCCTACCAGTGCCCATGAGTGCTGCCTATCAGTGCTACCAATCAGCTCCCATCAGTGCTGCCTGTCAGTGCCCATCAGTGCTGCCTGTCAGTGCCCATCAGTGCACTGAGTGCAGGGATGGGGAGGTGAACTCCGCAGACAGGCACATTGTCCATGGGGAGGCTGGCCTGGTGAGGCACAACTGAAATCCGTTATTTATTAATGGCACATGCCGATCTTTAGTATAATAGGTAATCACCACACTACTATTTACAATAAACTATTGGAGGTAAATTAAAAAAGTGTCAGTAAAAGGCTTGCTGCTAAGCACTTATATGTGTTCCCACACCACAAAAAAATAAAATGTAGCGCTAACTTACTAATCAATAACTTAACAAATAATGGTGGAACCCTCTAATGTATGGAAATCTCAATAAACGTCAATATTACCACAATAGCGGTCTCTGTGATATGTAACGTCACATATAATACACATCAAACTAAAAAAAAAGACATAAAAATGAAACTTAGCAGGGATGGTGGAAACCCCTCCTATAGATATTTGCCATACAGATTAACTTCAAGTGCAACAACTTTTTAGATGGGAGGTTCCCACCATTATAATAGCACTTTGGGATTTTTATTATTTTTGTTGCACTTAATTTTATATGTTTTAGTTACTATTATAATGTGAATTTTTGCACTTGAAGTTAATTTTCCACCACCCTTACTAAGTCCATGTCGTTATGGAACAGGAAGGGGCTGTCCCCAAACTGTTCCCACAAAGTTGGGAGAATGAAATTGTCCAAATTGTCTTGGTATGCTGACGCCAAGCTCAACCCCTGAAAAACAACCCCACACCATAATCCCCTCTCCACCAAATGATTTGGACCAGTGCACAAAACATGGTCCATAAAGACATGTATGAGCGCGTTTGGGGTGGAGGAACTTGACTGGCCTGCACATTAAAGTGGAGATTGTGAGCCAGGCCTTCTCATCCAACATCAGTGCCTGACCTCACAAATGCGCTTCTGGAAGAATGGTCAAGCATTCCCATAAACACCCTCCTAAACCTTGTGGACGGCCTTCCCAGAAGAGTTGAAGCTGTTATAGCTGCAAGGGGGGCAACTCAATACTGAACCCTACGGACTAATACTGGGACGTCAGTTCATGTGTATAGGCAGGTGTCCCAATACTTCTGGTAATTCAGTGTAAATATATATATATATACGCATGTGTGTTTGAGCTTTGGGGTGCACACCCTAATGCAATAGGCTGCGCACGCCTATGTCTGGGACATTATGTTTTGGTCCATCCGACACCACCAGGTTGCACCTCAGTCTGTTCAGGAGCTCAGTGATGCCCTGGTCCAGATCTGGGATGAAATACCCCAGAACACCATCTGTTGTCTCATTAGGAGCATGCCCCATTGTTGTCAGGCATGCATACAAGCACTTGGGGGCCATACAAACTACTGAGGACCATTTTGAGTTGCTGCAAAGAAATTTCAGCAAAATTGACTAGCCTGCTGGATAATTTTTTCACTTAGATTTTCGGGGTGTCTTTGAATTCAGCCCTCTGTAGGGTGATAGCTTTCATTTTCATCAAACAATGTGCCATCCTTTCATTCCTAACACATTACCCAGTCCATGTCAGTATAGATATACAGCATGATATTTTTCTCCATTGAGATCTGATGTGTTTTCAAAGTGTTCCTTTATTATTTTTGAGCAGTCGATATTCAGATAAAACAATCTTCCACCATCCAGCAGATCCTTGTAGCGTGACGAAAACACCAAGTGCAACCACCTTAATCAAATACGTCCGTTTGAACGAAACTAGTCGGGCGGAAGCTCAGTGCTGATGTCACACCACTGCATTATCCCAGGTAGTCAGCGGCTCTCTCAGTGAGTTTTTACTGTGTTTTATTTTCGCTGTCCCATTGTTCTAATTGGAAGGCTGGTTCTGCTATATGATAAACCTTTATTTAAACTACTACAGTATCAATGGATTTCTGTTGGCACATAGCTCTATCGGTTCTAGTGGGAGATGCTTTTTGCTGCTGCCTAAGAGGAGTGATTCCGGATTGGAGGTGCATACACCTGGGGAGGATTTGTGCCTGAGAAACAATGCTGTGTCTGCTGTTTCTGTTACGGCTTATGGTCTGGTGAGTGTGCATTTGATTGAGGTGGTGGCACTTGGGATTTTCGTCACACTACTAGGTTCTGCTGCATGGTGGATGATCATTTTTATCTGAATATATATGGACTTTGACTTAAGAGAGGCTTCACATTTGGCACAATAAACATGGCTCTTATATTTAGTCAATATTTGTTTTGCTCCGAAATTCAGCTTTAATGTGTACCAGCCAGGGCCTATTTGCATAGGAATCCATTTTATAGCACTGGTCAGACGCATGTCCTTTAAGTTATGTGAGCATCTGCTGGATAGTGGTCCCACTGGTCTTCATTAGGAGGCAGAAGAAGGCATGGATCCCCCAGTGCTATTACATCAGGGCTTGCCAATCAAACATCTCTGGCACTGCTGATGTTCTTGGCAATAACGGGGAAATATCCAATCTCTCATAGCTGTTGATTAGAGATCTGCCCATCTACCAGCAGCCTAAAACAAACCACTGGCAATGAACTGGAAATAATGGCATGGATTAAACAAGCACATTAAAAGGATCTTTTAAAGGGTTCATGGGGGGTCACTGAAATTCTTGCAATTAACTCTCTAATGGTCTTTTATCTTAGCTTTCCTCACAAGAAAATGTTCACTTTGTTAATTTGCTATATATAAAAAAAAAAAAAGGCCTAGAGCTATTTGCAGTATATAATTCAGATTTTTTTTTAAAAAGTAAATAAAAAAAGAACAAGATCTCAGCAACAAAATAGTGTTATAACTTGGTCGTGCTGCATTGTTTCACATTTAATGGACTTTGAAATGCATTGTCTTTTCGCAAAGCCAAATTCATTTTCTTTGCTTCCAGAATTTCTGCAGGAAACAATCAAGCTATTAGAAAGCTATTTTTATTTCAGGGCTGTCATTCTATTTTCATTGCCTGTTTGATTTTTCCCAAGAAATATAATGGACTTTATGTATAAAGTAGAGGCATGGAGAAGTGTCTGCATTGTGCAGTCGCAACCAATCAAATTTCATCCTTCTTTTTTCGAAAAAGAGTACCAGATACCTTCTTGTAATACTTGATGAACAAACCATTATGTTAGAGTGTATTGTACCTACCGTATATACTCAAGTATAAGCCGACCCGAATATAAGCCGAGGCACCTAATTTTACCACAAAAAACTGGGAAAACGTATTGACTTGAGTATAAGCCTAGTGTCAGATCACCTGTGGCCAGATGACAGGTGCACACCGTAGGGGGACAGGAGTGCACCACAAGATAGTGAACCCTATGGCTGACTGTTGTGGAAAGCGGGACCAGAGGAGCACAACCGGGATCCTACAGGAAGCTAGAGCCGAGATTCCCCAGGGCGCGGAGTCTAAGGCCCAGCAGGTCTTCTCCAGAGCCTCTAGTGGTGAGGATGTTATGCTGCAGGCTAGGTCCAGGTCGCGGCCCCTAGAGTCTCCTAGCTCACGCCCCATAGGGTAAGGGGAAAAGAGGGGAAGCAGCAGCACAAGATACAAGAATAACGAAGAACAAGCCGAAGGTCAAGGGTCACAAGCAGACAAGGATAACGAAGGACAAGCCGAAGGTCAAGGGTCACAAGCAGACAGGGATAGTCAGGGTCAAGCCAATAACGTAACAGAGAGAAAGACGTAGCACACGGCAGGCAGGAACCCAAACACACAATGCTTAACAAACACGTTGATCAGCAAAGCAGGCTTGCAGTGCACAGGTTAATATAGTGTTCTGTGATAGGGCCTGGGGTGGAGTCAGACTGTGAGGAGATTATAAAGGAAGCCAGGTGAAAGGGTTCTGGCCTCTAAGATGAACACATGAGGAGGAAAGGTAAGATGGCAGACAGACATTAATGCATATCCATGACAGTACCCTCCCTCTTACGAGGCCTCCCCCTTCCCCGTCTGGGCCCAGGTTTAGAGGGAAACTTCAGATGAAACTCCTTTAACAGACGAGGTGCAAAGACCTCAGATGCAGTGATCCAAGACCTCTCCTCAGGACCAAACCCCTTCCAATGAACGAGGTACTGAAGAACGCCTTTACAGAGTCGGGAGTCAAGAATTTGACTGACCTCATACTCCTGATTATCCTCAGAGACAGGCGCCACGGTAGGGAGAGGATGAGAGAATTTATTGAGGACTAAAGGCTTTAGAAGAGCAACATGGAAGGAGTTAGTGATTTTAAGGCTCTTAGGAATCTGGAGTTTGAAACAAACCGGATTCAGTTTAGCAGTTACAGTGTATGGACCAATGAATCGTGGAGCAAACTTCAGAGAAGGAACTCGGAGCTTGATGTTCCTGGTAGAGAGCCAGACTTTGTCCCCTGGCTGAAGAGAAGGCAGTTTACGCCTGCGGCGGTCGGCAAAGCCTTTAAATTTTTCAGCAGCTGCCCGGAGGGAATCATGAACGTCACCCCAAACGAAATTGAGAGACTCCTGAACCAAAGCCAAAGCTAGAATATCTGGAGAACAGATCATGGGAAGAGGAAGTTGAGGGTGTTTTCCATAAACTGTGAAAAAGGGTGTCTTCTGCGAACTGGTATTCATATGATTGTTATGGGAGAATTCTGCCCACGGGAGTAGAGAGGACCAATCGTCATGGTGAGAAGACACAAAGGTGCGAAGAAAGACCTCTAACTCCTGATTAACCCTCTCAGTCTGTCCATTGGATTGGGGATGGTAAGAAGAGGAAAAATCCAAGACAATATTGAGGGATTTGCAAAAGGCTCTCCAAAAACGAGACGTGAATTGGACTCCCCTGTCGGAAACAATATGAGAAGGAACCCCATGGAGGCGGAGAATTTCTCAAATAAAAATGGGAACCAAGGCAGGAGACCAAGGCAGGAAGACCAGGAAGAGGAACAAAATGAGCCATCTTGGAGAACCGATCGATTACCACCCAAATAACTGTATTATTCTCAGACAATGGGAGGTCGGTGATAAAATCCATGGCAATATGAACCCAGGGCTCCTTAGGAATGGGCAAGGGCATGAGGAGACCAGCAGGAGCTTGTGTGGAGGATTTGGACTGAGCACAGACATGACAAGCCTTAACGTAGTCTTTGACATCTGAGCGGAGATTAGGCCACCAATAGTGACAACTGATGAGTAAGAAGGATCGGAGGAATCCAGAATGACCTGCCACCTTGGAATCATGTCCCCAACGAAGGATCTTAGCTCTTAGCTCCGTGGGGACAAAGGTCTTACCAGGCGGAATTTTTTACTTCAGGGTGGTAGAGTGGGCAACAATGCACGAGGTTGGAATGATCGGCTCAGGTTCAGGGGCGGACTCCTCGTCCAAAGTGTCAAATGACCTAGAGAGCGCATCAGCCCGACCGTTGCAGGAACCAGGTATGTAGGTAATCGTGAAATTAAAACGGGCAAAGAAGAGACTCCACCTGGCCTGTCTAGGATTCAGACGTTTAGCATTGTGTAGATACTGTAAATTCTTGTGATCAGTAAAGATTGTTATGGAGTGAGGGGAACCCTCCAAGAGATGACGCCACTCCTCTAACGCCAATTTAATTGCGAGAAGTTCCCGATCACCGATGGCATAATTCCTCTCTGCCTGAGAATTTTTTTTGGAGAAGAACGCACATGGTTGACGTCTCTTCTCAAAGAATTGAAGAAGCACAGCTCCCACCCCCATTGAGGAAGCGTCTACTTCAATAAAAAATGCATTCCCAGGATTTGGTCTCCTCAAGAGGGGGCCAGAAACAAAGGCCTGTTTCAGGTCGTGAAATGCAGAGACAGCTTCGGGAGGCCAGTCTTTGGCATTCACACCCTTCTTGGTCAAAGCGATAATAGGCGCGGCAATGGAAGAGTAATTCCTTATGAACTGCCTATAATAATTTGTGAAGCCAAGAAAGCGCTGTGTGGCCTTGAGGCTAGCAGGAAGAGGCCAGTTGGTAATAGCCAAGACCTTCCCAGGATCCATACGAAGACCCGAACATGAGACAAAGCACCCCAGAAACAGGACCTCAGAACATTCAAAGGAACATTTCTCCAGCTTGGCATAGAGATTGTTTTCTCTAAGACGCTGAAGTACAGTGCGGACATGGTTTCTGTGGACGAGCAGATTTTCAGAAAAGATCAGAATGTCATCCAGATAGATGACAACAAACTGGTACAGCAGATCTCTGAAGATTTCATTGACGAAGTTTTGAAACACGGCTGGAGCATTACACAGACCAAAAGGCATCACCAGGTATTCGTAATGCCCGTCTCTAGTGTTGAATGCAGTCTTCCATTCGTCACCCTCCCGTATTCGAATGAGATTGTACGCGCCTCTTAGATCCAACTTGGTGAAAATGGAGGCACCCTTCAACCTATCGAATAGCTCAGATATTAAGGGTAAGGGGTATCGATTTTTAATAGTAACCGCATTTAAACCTTGATAGTCGATGCAGGGTCTTAAGGTACCATCCTTTTTGGCAACAAAAAAGAACCCTGCCCCTGCAGGCAATGAGGATTTCCGGATGAAACCTCTCTCCAGATTCTCTACGACATACTCAGACATGGCCTGGGTCTCTGGGATGGACAGAGGGTAGGTACGACCCCTGGGTAGAGTTGCTCCGGGGACAAGGTCAATAGCACAGTCAAAAGACCTGTGGGGAGGAAGCACCTCAGCTGATTTCTTACAGAACACATCCCGGTAGTCACTGTATGCAGCGGGAAGATCAGAAGAAACAGAAGTGGCAGCAACCGGAAGACTCTCCCTGGGGGCCACCTTGAGAAGACACGACGAGAAACATGAGGAACCCCAGGCCAGGATCTGCCCAGAGACCCAGTCCACATGTGGAGAGTGGAGCTGTAGCCAAGGAAGGCCCAATACAACGGGGGTAGAGGCCTTGGGTAGAATGAGAAAGGATATCCACTCCTGGTGGAGAATCCCTACCGACATCCTAATGGGTAGCGTCTGGAAGCGAATAGGGCCCCCTGGGAGAACAGTGCCATCAATCGCCGAGACTACCAATGGAGTAGTGAGAGGTGAAAGGGTAAGCTTCATAGAAGAAGCAGTTCTCCAATCCATAAAATTGCCGGCAGCCCCGGAATCCAGATATGCAAGGGTTGACTGAGGAGAAGTGCCTACATGAAGGAACACCGTCAGGAGAAGGCGAGAAGGTGATGTTTCTGGGTCCAATACTCCACCTTCCAAATGTATTAGACCCGAGCGTTTCCCGGACAAAGCGAGCAGGAGTCGCGAAAATGACCCTTGCCCCCACAATAGAGGCACAAGCCCAGAGTTCTGCGCCTAGCACGTTCTTCGGAGGTTAGTCTGGTCCGACCCAGCTGCATAGGTTCCTCAGCAGGTAGAGGATGCTCCACGGGATAAAGGGAGGGGAGCTCAGACTGGCTAGGACCCAGAGGGTGCTGGCGTCTTTTTTCTAGGGACCTCTCTTGAAAACAAATGTCGATCTGATTGCATAACGAAATTACATCGTCCAGACCGACGGGAATGACTCTTCCCGCTAATTCGTCTTTCACTCGGTCAGAGAGGCCATGTAAAAATGTAGCGACCAGGACCTCATTATTCCAGCTCAATTCAGCTGTGTGGATACAGAACTGAAGAGCATATTGTCCCACTGAACTAGATTCTTGGCGAAGACGTAAGAGGGCACTAGCTGCTGAAGAAGCCCGAGCCGGCTCTTCGAAGATATTACGAAAGAGCTTCAAGAAGTCGGACAGGCTGGAAACCACTGGATCATTCCTCTCCCACAGGGGGGCAGCCCAGGCTAAAGCTTCACCGGAGAGGAGGGAAATGATATAGGCTACCTTAGCCCGGTCAGATAGGAAGTTTTGAGGCTGAAGCTCAAAATGAATCGTACATTGGCTGAGAAACCCCCTGGAGTCCCCAGAGAAATGGAACGGAGCTGGCAGTTTTAGTGAGTGTGTGGCTGCGACTGGTGCGATAGGTACAGCCGCTGGTTGTACTTGAGGTTGCGGATTCGGGGTTCCCAAGGAGGCCTGAAGCTGCTCGAATCGAGAAGCCAGATCCTGGAGGAATCGCATCACCTGAGTCTGATTTGATTCCTGGGTTTCAAGTCTGCGGACTATGCCCCACAATGGATCATCCGCGGGGAGCGGCATATCAGCCGGGTCCATGGCTGATCAAACTGTCAGGTCACCTGTGGCCAGATGACAGGTGCACACCGTAGGGGGACAGGAGTGCACCACAAGATAGTGAACCCTATGGCTGACTGCTGCGGATAGGAAACTGGGTGGTTGTGGAAAGCGGGACCAGAGGAGCACAACCGGGATCCTACAGGAAGCTAGAGCCGAGATTCCCCAGGGCGCGGAGTCTCAGACCCAGCAGGTCTTCTCCAGAGCCTCTAGTGGTGAGGATGTTACGCTGCAGGCTAGGTCCAGGTCGCGGCCCCTTGAGTCTCCTAGCTCACGCCCCATAGGGTAAGGGGAAAAGAGGGGAAGCAGCAGCACAAGATACAAGAATAACGAAGAACAAGCGGAAGGTCAAGGGTCACAAGCAGACAAGGATAACGAAGGACAAGCCGAAGGTCAAGGGTCACAAGCAGACAGGGATAGTCAGGGACAAGCCAATAACGTAACAGAGAGACAGACGTAGCACACGGCAGGCAGGAACCCAAACACACAATGCTTAACAAACACGTTGATCAGCAAAGCAGGCTTGCAGTGCACAGGTTAATATAGTGTTCTGTGATAGGGCCTGTGGTGGAGTCAGGCTGGGAGGAGATTATAAAGGAAGCCAGGTGAAAGGGTTCTGGCCTCTAAGATGAACACATGAGGTGGAAAGGTAAGATGGCAGACAGACATTAATGCATATCCATGACACCTAGGTTGTCCATCTGCATGCCTCACTGTGCCTCACTTTGCCTCACTGTGTCCATGTGCATGCCTCACTGTGTCCATGCCTCACTGTGTCCATGCCTCACTGTGCCCATGCCTCACTGTGCCCATGCCTCACTGTGCCCATGCCTCACTGTGTCCATGACTAGGCTGACGTTTAACATGGGAGTCTAAGGAAGGAGTGCCCGGCTTTGAAAAATCAGTGCCCCCCCGGCCGTAGGTCCCCCAGACAACAAACTTTGCACACTTGTAGAGGAGAAATGGGGCTACATGCGTGCCAAGTTACGGATCCAGGGAACCTACGACCGGCCGGTACCGGGTCCCCAAAATCACTGGAGAAATTACCGTTTAACATGGGAGTCTATGAAAGGGGGGCCCGGGTTTTAAAAATCGGTGCTCCCTGGCTGTAGATACTCCAGACAACAAGCTTTGCACACTTATAGAGGAAGAGTGGGGCTACATGTGTAGATAAAATGAAGAGGGATTACCAAATCTGTCAAGTTTTTATTGCTGTCTTTACTCCCATTAGGAAGAATCA
The DNA here is from genome assembly GCA_029206835.1 of Rana muscosa. Taxonomy (NCBI): domain Eukaryota; kingdom Metazoa; phylum Chordata; class Amphibia; order Anura; family Ranidae; genus Rana; species Rana muscosa. Next base: position 153,961,522 of record CM055116.1, on the reverse strand, counting down.
TCCGCTCTATTTGTCCTATGTACCATCAAAAGTGAAAGAAAATCCTACATTTTGAGTTGTCCCCAGAACAGAGAGAGCTGGGTGTATCTTCCAATGGGGACACTAGTCAGAGATTCCTTCACTTTGGAAGCATTCTCTCTCATGTCCTGTTTTGGTTACGGGACCGGGACAGCTAGTGAAGGAAAATCCCCCTAATGGGACACAGATGGCAAAAAAAAACTGACATTGGTCATAATCCTCCCTTGATCTATCCAAAATTAAAAAAAAAGTTTTGCCTTTAGTTCTACGCTGTACTTTAATTGCAGATACAACCTCTCGATCCATGATTGCGTTTTTTGCTTTATGTAATCAAATCATGAAATCATACTTTAGAATAGCTGTTCAAAGCATTATTCTGCCTCATAGTCCAAAATATAAACAGTAGCAGTGGTGGCTGGTGCTCCATTGGTTGGGGGCAGACAAACCTGACCACAGACATCCCCCCGGTCGCTCCAGCCTGCCACCCCACACTAACCCTCACCCCTGTCGCTTGAGTCCGCCACCACAAACCATACCCACACACACCCCCCTCCCATTGCCGGCTCGCTCACCTTCTGGCTGTGCCCCGAGCCCTCCCCTTTTTGAAGCCAATTAGAGCCTCTGGCTCTAATCAAATGCTTAAAAAAAAAATCATTGGAATCCATGCACCTCGCACCCTGCATGTAGATTAGGGGCCGGGTGCATGGATTAGGGGGCTGCACCCCTAATGAGCGGCCACCACTGTACAGTAGCCACACCTAGGTAGGGTTGTCTTCTTTTATTTTAAAAGGCAAATTTTGGGAGGCTTATGTCATGAAAGGTTGCAGGTAGGACTACTCCCTCCTCTCTCTGTTCTAGTTCAAAAAGATAAAATCGAGGAGGTCAGGGACCTCATGGGCATGGAAGAGAAGGCCAGCTCAGGAAGGTGTCTGCAGAAATAATATAAAATAACGGAAATGCCTATAAAAGAGTAGTTGTCTGATGCTAGTTCTGTTTTAAAAGAAAAAAATGAAATAAAGAAGGTCCATGGCTGATCATCTATTTTGATCAGTTTCGGCATCATTTTATATTGTTGACCATGGGTTACATCAAAAAGTCAATTGCATGCAAATCCTAATATACATACATAAACCTCTAATTCACAGACAGAGATGTAGCAGGGTCTCCTTTAAGGCCCCGGAACTACGTTACCCAGAACCCCGTTCGGCACCCAGAGTGCAGTTAGCCACCGCAGAGACTCATCTGAGGAATTATTTAAGGAGGAGGCGAGGCGAGGCGGAGCTCGGCCTCTTTGGACACCGCGCTGCAAGCAAGAGTTTCTTCCTGTGTGGATCTGCTGCAGTGCAGGGCCTGAAGCCTGGGCCTTGCGCAACTTCCAGAGAGCCTTCCACCCCACTGCGGAGCCTGGGTGGCACCTGACCTGTCGAGTGAGGACATCAGTTGGATCGGGGACCTGATCGTTGCAGACGCTGTGTGCGGATACACAGCAGGTGGAAGTCCCGGACTGGGATCGCGTCCGGAGTGGTGAGCGGGCACCTGCCCAAACCAATAGACTGTGCCGTGTTCAGGCCTATAGACTGCATAGGCCCACACTTCGTTTATCTGCTGTTCCACGGGGGGACCGGTAGCAGGACAGAGTTGAAGTGTCCCCCCAGTATAGTGTTCCAAGTTATTGGCTGTTGTGGATTACAAATACTTTTCATCAAGTGCACCACCGAAAGCTGGCATGCCAAGAAATCCTTAAAAGGAGGTGACAGAGATTTATTCCATGTCAGGCCTGACCGGGGTGGGGAGTTAAGATATTGTTTAGTGCGCCATAGGGCGCGCATACCATAATAGCTACGCGTGGTGGAGTACCGCGCAGCGCCATTATAGTGTGCTGAATTGATTGCTGCAGGGCTCTGCAAGCCAGTTGCATGTGTTATGTTCTACCTATGCTATTTACTATAAGAGTAAAGCTGTTATATCTGATCTCTCGCCTCAGTGTGTTGTCTTACTGTTTAGAGATTATTTCATGCAATACAATTGAATGTGGTACAAATATAACCCTAGACTAACTGTGCCAGAGTGGGTCGAGTAAGATTGCCAGGGGTTGGCGGCGCTGTATACAGAGCCCGAAATCAAACCAGCGGCTCTCTTAACTGGGGGTAGCGCTACAGAGATATAGAGCTGCAAAACAATGCCATCAGAATATAGGATTAATTCATCTAATAAGCCAACAACGCCCACTCTTCCACCTGCAAGTGAGAAGAGAGTGTCCATAGCTGTGTCCCACTCAAAACATTCTTCCACCAATATCAGCAGGTTTTGTTTACCTTCTCTATTAAAAAAAAAGAACATCAAACTTTACAGGTCAGTCTGCCACAACACAGTCTTTTCATTGCAGAAACACAGTGCATACTGTTTGACAAGATCAAATTCCATTTCAGTACCCCCTGATCCTCCTGTAAGCCCAGGGCCCATTTACGCCAGTGGGCGTGCATTATGTTCTGTATAAGACACACACTATGGCGGTGCAATGCATTTTTACAATGAATCACACTGTTTATCTTTTCTTCTTTTTAACTTTATTGAAATGTCACAAAATGACATTTTAATGATTTTTATGCACAACTGCAATGTGGAATAACGTTTGCAACACCTGACTCTGTATAAAAATGCAGAATGTCCTACTTTTATCAGCACATAGCAATGTAGTGTGTTGGTGGAAACTGAAACAAAAGGACATACAGTACGACAAATTGCCTTATCCATGGGTTGAGTCTGAGTTGGATAATGCTGACTGGCATGGCCCAACACATATGGTGTCAATAGGTCCTCAGTGGGTCAACTCTCTTCTTCCTTGGAGTGATCTTGCCTTTGCAAGAAGGCCTACATATCTCTGGAACAGGTGTCATTTCTCCTGATGAACACACTTTCCATCTCTCAGGCCTCGTACACACGGGCAGGAATCCCGTCGGGAAAAAGAACGTTGGTTTTCCCGGTCGGGATTCCCGGCAAGCTTGCCTTGCTCGCCGAGTGTACACACGGCCATTCAAAAGAACCGTCGTTAATTTGAATGGCAAGAACGCGGTGACGTCATCGACTACGACGAGCCTGCGCTCGTCACATTCGATGCCGTTGCCGCCATCTTGCTATACCCTACACTACCCTTGTATGCTACCGCGCATGCGTCAAAGTCTTTTCGAGCAAGCGCGGGTTTACCATGGACAGGTAAGCATACACACGGACAGTTTTCTTGGCAAAAAGCTCTCCCAGCAGTTTTCTTGCCGAGAAAACCGGTCGTGTGTACGGGGCTTCACAGAATAAACTCTCTGTTGATTCCAATGAGAACCTAGCGTCAGGTCCCTTAAAGTTCCTGTTACACCTCATTAAATTACTGAATTCTGGAGATCTTGTCATTACAGTGGTTGTAAAGATAAAAGTTTTTTTTTTACCCTAATGCATTTACTGCATTAAGGTAAAATACCTTCCAATATTGGTGTCCCCAGCACCCCTCCCTAACACTTACCTGAGTCCTGTATTGATCCAGTGCTATGCCCAACTTCAAATCCTGAGAGGGGTATGTGGGGAGCGGTGCTGAGCAGGGCTGTGTGTGTCTATAGACACGCACAGCCCAGCTTGGGATCGGGCCTACATGAGTGTCCCATAGCAAGTGGCTTGTTATGGGGGCACTCAGAAGGCAGGAGGAGTCAAGGGCACCGTCACAGGACACGCAAAGAAGAGGTTTGAGGCCACGCCGTTCAAAACCATTGCACAGAGCAGATAAGTATAACATGTTTGTTATGTTATTAATTTTTTTAAAGAGATTTTACAATCACTTTAATTACTTGTACTTAAAAGCCAGATCCAGTGACTACAGGAGCCCATTATAGTCCAGTGGGACCTTGGTTTTGAGGGTACTTAATGTTCAAGCCACACGTCCACCAATGGAGTTTTTATTTCTGATGTGGCAAACATGTTTAAGGTTAGTAACTAAAGCCTCGTACACACGATCGGATTTCCATCGGACAAATCAGTGGATTTTTGTCCGTGAACATGTTCTGCATACAGACGGCAGAACTTTTTCAGCCAACATTCACGAATCTACGTGGTTTTTCAGCTCTTTAGCGCCACCCTTTGGGCAACATCTGCTAATGTTGTCTGATGGTTAGCATTGGTTCAGAGCATGCGTGTTTGTACTTTGGATTTTAGTCCGACGAATTTGTGTACACACGATCGGATTATCCAACGGAACACATTTGTTGGACAATTTGAGAGTATGGCCAGCCAACATTTGTTGTAGAAATTTCTGACAACAATTGTCAGATGGCGCATACAGACGGTCGGATTATCCGTCAATACACGTCCATTGGACAATTGTCGGAATATACGATTGTGTGTACGGCCTTTAGAACTTTAAAGCCAGAGAGGGCCAGCATGACAGCTATGCAACTACTATTTTCAAAGGTTAGCAATGACATTAAACATATTTATTTGATGACAGGGGACTTTTAATGCACAATTACCTTTTTATATATATATACTGTGAGGGGGTTAGCTCGGCAGCGGGTGTGTGTGACCCCCGGGATGGGCTCCCCACACAAAAACAGGCCCAGCAAACGGAGGTTGTGGTTTTCAAAATCAAAAAGGTGCGGTTTATTTTCTATTTACAGTGACAAAACACAGCAAAGCAAAAGAAACATAAATAAAATAAATCCTGGTCAACTTGACCTCTGAGTAAACATACAGGTTTCCTAACTAACAACTGGGATCAGCCTAGTGCTGTCCTAGTCCCTAAGTCCCTGGTTTTAAATGTCCAAGCAAATAGCCACACAGGCTTTTTCTCACCGCACAGGGGTTCACTCTCCCTAGACAGTCCACACAGGTCTGGTTCCAGGCATGAGCTAACACCTAATGAATCTGGGAGTTCTTATAGAGGCCTAAATGAGCTGACAAGCTTCAGCTGGTCTCATCAACTCCCTGTCTGCACGACGCCCCACACTCTCCCTAGAGGTATGAGTCATCCATGAGCCCACTAGCCTCAGCTGGGCTTATACAACTCTCCACCTAGTTGTATAAGTCGGCGTAAAGCCTGAATCTGGGCGAAATATATCTACCCCCCTGGATGCAACCAGGTGACTTTACCTTCCTGCTGTCACATACCCCCCGCTCTTGTTTTAACCTCGGGGTTGGAACACCAGCAATCAGGCATTCATGTACTCGAGACAAAGCATCCACATTCCCCATTTGAACGCCAGGGCGATGCTTTACTGTGAAGTTGAATTCCTGGAGGGCCAGGAACCACCTATTCACTCTTCTATTTGTTTCCTTGTTTTGAGCCATCCACTTTAACGGAGCGTGATCCGTAACCATGTCAAAGTGCCTACCTAGCAGGTAGTACCGAAGGGAATCTAGAGCCCACTTCACCGCTAAACACTCCTTTTCAACGGTGGCGTAATTTACCTCATGGGACTTCAACTTCCTGCTGAGGTAAATGACTGGGTGCTCTTCCCCGTTCCAGACCTGGGACAATACTGCTCCTAACCCCACATCTGACGCATCACTTTGTACGACAAAGTCTTTAGAGAAGTCGGGTGAGTACAACACTGGCTGGCTACATAAGGCTTGTTTCAAGAATTGGAATGCTGCCTCAGCCTCGGGGGTCCATTTAATCATGACCGACCCTTTCCCCTTCGTCAGGTTGGTTAGGGGCACAGCCTTAGAAGCAAAGTGGGGAATGAATCGCCGATAATACCCAGCGATTCCCAGAAAGGCTCGTACCTGCTTCTTGCTGTTGGGACGTGGCCAACTCTGGATGGCCTCGACTTTGTTGAGTTGGGGTTTTATTACTCCCCTCCCAATGGTGTACCCAAGATATTTGGCCTCCTCCTGCCCAATGGTACACTTCTTGGGGTTAGCCGTAAACCCCGCTTCCCGAACAGAGTCCAGGACTGCTTGCACTTTTGGCAGATGTGAGGCCCAATCTGTGCTATGGACAATTACGTCATCCAGGTAAGCCGCAGCATACTTCCGATGGGGCCTCAGCATCTGGTCCATTTTCCGCTGGAATGTGGCCGGCGCATTCTGTAACCCGAACGGCATTCTTTTATATTGGAACGCCCCGTCTGGGGTTACAAATGCGGTTTTCTCTTTGGCCGACTTGGCCAGGGGGATTTGCCAATACCCTTTTGTGAGGTCAAGAGTCGTCATGTATCGGGCTGTTCCCAGCCGGTCGATCAACTCATCTATACGTGGCATGGGGTAGGTGTCAAATTTTGTAACTTTGTTCAACTGACGAAAATCGTTACAAAATCGCCAGCTCCCATCCGGTTTAGGCACCAACACAATGGGACTAGACCAATCACTTTGGGACTCCTCTATCACCCCTAAGTTCAGCATTTTCTGTACTTCCTCCCGTATTGCCTCCCGTCGGGCCTCTGGGATCCGATAGGGTTTTAACTTCACCCTTTCACCGGGCGGGGTAATGATGTCATGCTCTACCCCAGATGTTTGTCCCGGCAGCTCAGAGAATACCTCCTTGTTGCGAAGCACAAACTCCTTAACCTCCTGTTGTTGGGGTTGTGACAAGGTGGCTGCTATTCCAACCTCAGGAATCACGCAACCAGTTTGAGCTGGTGACCAAGTGTCTGCGACTAGGGACTCTCTATCCCTCCAGGCTTTCAACAGATTAACGTGATAGATCTGTTCGGGCTTTCGCCTTCCTGGTTGTCTGACCTTGTAATTCACTTCGCTCACTTTTTCCATTATCTCATAGGGGCCTTGCCATTTGGCAAGGAATTTACTTTCAACCGTAGGGACAAGTACCAGTATCCTATCCCCCGGGGAAAAGGTACGGGTCTTGGCTCCACGGTTGTACACTCTCTGCTGTGCTAACTGCGCTTGGGCCAAATGTTCCTTCACGATGGGCATTACCTGTGCAATTCGGTCTTGCATCAGGGCGACATGCTCAATCACACTCCTGTGGGGAGAACTCTCACTTTCCCAAGTTTCCTTGGCAATAACCAACAGCCCTCTTGGGTGTCTCCCATACAGTAACTCAAAGGGGGAGAATGCCGTAGAGGATTGGGGCACCTCCCTAATAGCAAACATCAGATAAGGAAGTAGACAGTCCCAATCCTTTCCATCTCTATCCACCACTTTCTTCAACATTTGTTTTAGGGTTTTGTTGAATCTTTCAACCAGCCCATCGGTTTGGGGGTGATACACAGATGTACGTAATTGCGTCACTTTGAACAATTTACACAGCTCCTTCATAACCCGGGACATAAAGGGTGTACCTTGGTCCGTAAGCAGTTCTTTACAAATACCCACCCGGCTAAACACAAGAGATAGCTCTTTGGCTATGGTTTTGGCCGAGGTATTTCGGAGAGGGATCGCTTCTGGATAACGGGTGGCATAGTCCATTATAACTAATATGTACTGGTGCCCCCTAGCGGACTTGATTATAGGCCCTACCAAATCCATGGCGATCCTCTCAAACGGGACCTCAATGATGGGTAGAGGGACCAGCGGGCTACGGAAATGTGGCATCGGGGCCGACCTCTGACACACAGGGCAGGAGGAACAATAATTTTCTATGTCCTTCATCACCCCCGGCCAATAGAATCTCTGTAATACCCTCTCTCGGGTTTTCTCTGTCCCCAGATGACCTCCAAGAATGTGCCCATGGGCCAACTCCAACACCAACTTCCTGTAAGGTTTGGGCACCACAAGCTGCTCAACGGTTTCTTCTGCCCTTTTTGCCACCCGATACAGTAGGTCCTTCTCTACGCTGAAGTATGGGTAAGTGCAGGTATTATCTGGGTTCACTAACTCGCCATCTATTTTCACTACGTTTTCCCGTGCCTTTATTAGGGCGGGGTCTTTCAACTGTTCTGTGGCAAAGTTTTCCCTGTGAACCTCAAGATCAGAAAACTCCACAGACGGTAGGTTTTCGTCTGAGGAGGTGGGCTCCTCTCCAGTTTCTTGAGTCTCCCCTGCCAATACTGATAAGGGAAATTCCGGAGAGTCCTCACCACTCTCAGGGGAGTTCTGGCTATCACATTCCTGGTACATAGGGGCACCAGTGGGGGGCTCAGGATCATCCCACAGTTCCCAGAACTTCGGAAAATCCCTTCCCACAATGGCGTCATGCGGTAACTGAGATACTAAGCCCACTGGATGAGAGAGGGTACCTTTGGGGGTCTCGAAACACACTGTAGTCACTGGATACTCTCGGGTGTCCCCATGCACACAAATAACAGCTACCTTGCTATTCCCAAAGACCTCTGTTTTAACTAACTCAGCCTTTATCAGGGTCACAAGGCTACCTGAATCCAGCAATACCACAACATTTCTACCATTAACACACATTTTGCATAAATGTTTCTCAGTTCCTCGAATGGCAGTGCATGCGACTGTCGCACACAGCGACTGACGTCTGCCCGTCAGAAAGTCACACTGCATGGGTTCCTCCATAACCGGGCAATTGGCTGCAATATGTCCCGCTTGCCGGCAGCGGTAGCAAACGATCCTTCTTGCCGCCTCTTGAGCCGCTGATTTCCCAGGCTGTTCTCGCCAAACTTGGGGTAGAGCTCCCACCCTCTCACTCTCTCCACCCTCACCCCTTGGAATCCTCTTATCCGCCCCTGGGGATGGTCTGGTCTTAGGGTGGAAAGTCCGAGTGTCTCTGGAAGAGGCCGTCAGGTTCTCTGTAGCCAAGTATTTCTCCACACGATCCACAAGACCATCGGCCGTCTCTGGGTCTCCATGGCTTACCCACTTTTGGATGGCAGTAGGAAGAGCTCTCAAAAACCGATCCATTACAACACGTTCCACAATCTTTGGTGCGGACAAAGTCTCTGGATGTAGCCACTTTCTGCTCAGGTGAATGAGATCATACATTTGAGACCTGGGGGGTTTTCCAAGCTGGAAAGTCCAGTTATGCACACGCTGAGCCCGGACAGCCTGGGTGACACCCAGCCTTGCCAAAATTTCAGCTTTTAGCATCACATAGTCTTTTGCTTGGTTAGGCTCTAGGTCATAGTAAGCTTTCTGCGATTCACCAGTTAACAGAGGAGCCACCAGTCCAGCCCACTGCTCCTCAGGCCACTTTTCTCTTTCAGCGGTCCTTTCAAATGTGGTCAAAAATACCTCTGGATCATCCTCTCCAGTCATTTTTGTCAATAAACGACTCACCCCAAAGGACGCGGTATTAGTGGGACGGCTTTCCTCACTGGTCTGCGGACGTTGCTGCATTACTGCTTCCATTTGTTGTAGTCTCTGCTCTTGCTTCTGTAACAGGTCTATGAAGCGGGCCTCAGATTGCTGCTGGGCTTGTTGCTGAGCTTCCAGACTCTGTTGGTGAGCTTGCTGCTGGGCTGCAAGGCTCTGTTGATGAGCTTGCTGCTGGGCTGCAAGGCTCCTTTGCAAACCTGCATTTGTCTGCTGTTGATTGGCATTTGCTAGAGCCAGCTGTTTCAGTATCTCCTCCATGCTGGCTTAAAAAAAACTGCCCGCATTCTCCACCAACTGTGAGGGGGTTAGCTCGGCAGCGGGTGTGTGTGACCCCCGGGATGGGCTCCCCACACAAAAACAGGCCCAGCAAACGGAGGTTGTGGTTTTCAAAATCAAAAAGGTGCGGTTTATTTTCTATTTACAGTGACAAAACACAGCAAAGCAAAAGAAACATAAATAAAATAAATCCTGGTCAACTTGACCTCTGAGTAAACATACAGGTTTCCTAACTAACAACTGGGATCAGCCTAGTGCTGTCCTAGTCCCTAAGTCCCTGGTTTTAAATGTCCAAGCAAATAGCCACACAGGCTTTTTCTCACCGCACAGGGGTTCACTCTCCCTAGACAGTCCACACAGGTCTGGTTCCAGGCATGAGCTAACACCTAATGAATCTGGGAGTTCTTATAGAGGCCTAAATGAGCTGACAAGCTTCAGCTGGTCTCATCAACTCCCTGTCTGCACGACGCCCCACACTCTCCCTAGAGGTATGAGTCATCCATGAGCCCACTAGCCTCAGCGGGGCTTATAAAACTCTCCACCTAGTTGTATAAGTCGGCGTAAAGCCTGAATCTGGGCGAAATATATCTACCCCCCTGGATGCAACCAGGTGACTTTACCTTCCTGCTGTCACAATATATATATATATATATATATATATATATATATATATATATATATATATATATATATATATATACATTTTTAGTGATAAATACATTTTGATATTCCATTGTTTTTAGCAGTGTAAATATTTTCACATATTTGTGACTTTCCTCATGCCCTGATAGATTTCTCTATTATGACCCCTCTGGTCTGTTAAACATTCCTATTTTTATTTCTTGTCAGCCTTTGTTCTTCTGAATACAGCACAGATAGGATTTTCTCCACTGGTGAACCATGTAATCACACTTCTCTGACTTGTTTTCTCATCTCTAGCAAGTGAAGTTTTGTCTTGTAAGTTTTGAAAGCAATACATTGATTTAAAGCGGAGGTCCGCCCAATTTTTTTATTTTTTTTTAAGTCAGCAGCTACAAATACTGCAGCTGCAGACTTTTAAAATATGGACACTTACCTGTCCAGTGTGCCCGCGATGTCAGCACCCGAGGCCGACCCGTGCCTCGGTCCTGGGATGCTGCCGCCGCCATCTTCGGTAAGGGAATCAGGAAATGAAGCGTTGCGGCTTCACTTTCCGATTCCCTACTGTGCATGCACGAGTCGCGCTGCGCAATCAAAATGGTCCCTCCTGTCTTCTGGGACCCGTGTGTCTCCCAGAAGACAGCGGGGGGAAAGTGGCGTAACTCCCGCGGGGGTCTATGCCCGGAAGTGGGTGCAAATACCTGTATTATACAGGTATCTGCACCCCCCTCCCCCCTGAAAGGTGCCAAATGTGCGGAGGGGGGGGGGGGTGGTCCGAAAAGCGGAGGTTCCATTTTTTTGTTGGACCTCCGCTTTAAATTTGAACATAAGTGAAAAGTTAGTTGAGCTTATGGACTTGTGCCTTTTTTATACTTTTTTAAACTGTACCATTTACAAAAGGGTGAAGAAAAGCTTTTCAAATTACCAGAGGCTGATTTTAGAAAAGTTTGGTGCATTATTATAGAAGTGGACATTTCTTTAAAGTACCTTGTATATGTAAAGCAAAAAAGGTTTCTTCATTTTGGATAGAGTAGGAAAGGGTTAAAACTACTGTCAGGTTTTATAATAAAGTAATATTTGCCTGGAGGTAGGTTTTCAACGTTGCCTAAATATAGGTAAAAAGTTTGGGGTTGTTGGCATGAGAAAGATACTAAGCTCATGACCTTTACCCTATGAATGCCTCTTAATGGGCAAAGCAGCGGATAACTGGTACTCTTGCTTTGCAGCACTGGCATTGTGGGCTTGACTCCCATAATGTAAATTGCATTTTTTTTGTGTTTTCTGTATTTGTGTAGGTGCATTCCCAAAACCTAGAAAAATATTCAGTCTTTCTCATGCAAATCTACACCAACGAGCTTCCAATTAGCACCTATTGTATGTGTATGTGTGCTTGTATACATGAGGTGGGCGTGACAGTTCCGTGTACTTTGATGTTCCGTGTACTTTGATGTACGTTGTTTAATGTAAAGCACCATGTGAACATGGGTAATAAAATATACCTGCTTTAGACCCGGTTCACACAGGGGCGACTCCGGACGTGACTTCTGGTCGCCCCGAGTTGCCCCAAGTCGTGCTATTTTTAAAACTAATTGAAGTGAATGGAGATGTTTTAATGCACACGACTGCAGTCGCTTCGACTTCAAAAAAGGTTCCTGTACTACTTCAATTAGACTTCTAGGCGACCTGTAGGCAACTTGTACCATTGATTTCAATGGAAGTCGCTTAGAAGTCTGATCAGTGTTCATTTTGAAGGCAACTTTCCAGGAAGAGAACATACATTTCTCAGGCAAACCCCTCCCTCCCCCTCCCTCCCACAGAGCTGATTCTTGTTTTATTGGCCACTGGAATGTCTCCTGTCCTGGAAGCAACTTCAGTTGTGTTGTAAATCACCACTTAGTCGCTCTGTGATTCATGCTCAAGTCGTGTCTGAGTCGTGTTGAAGTCGTGTTGCCCCTGTGTGAACCGGCTCCTGCCCCTGTGTGAACCGGCTCTTATGAAACACTTTTTAATTATGATATTATTTTTGCTTGTAAGAACAAAGTGATTTTTATTACTAGTAATTTTAATTAATAATCAAGCTAAATAATCCAATTTAGCTAACCTCAGTCTACCTAACCAAAAAGCAATTTTGAGATCTGTTATTTCTGATTGGATGATCTGCTTCATTATTTCAAAACACAAAAACATTGGAACAAACCAACATATTTCACTGATAGGTGCCTTTTCTTCCTTGAGGCTACATGTATTCCATCTTGACATGTTAAGGACCGATCCTCAGTAATGGCCCACCTGATATACTTAACCTCCCCCACATACCCCACTTACCCAATAAAACGACTGACAAAGTAGTGGAGTAAAAATTGGCCTTACGGCCTATTTATTTAACAATTTCTATACTAAAAAATAAATAACCATTTTAACCACTTCTCTACTGTGCACGAAAACCCCCTTCCTGCCCAAGCCATTTTTCAGCTTTCAGCGCTGTCACAATTTGAATGACAATTGCGCGGTCGTGCGATGTGGCTCCCAAACGAAATTTGCGTCCTTTTTTTCTCATAAATAGAGCTTCCTTTTGGTGGTATTTGATCATCTCTGCGGTTTTTATTTTTTGCGCTATAAACAAAAGAAGAGCGTCCAGTTTGGAAAAAAAACACTATTTTTTACTTTTTGCTATAATAAATACCCATTTTTTTTTTAAATAAAATTTTCCTCAGTTTAGGCCGATACGTATTCTTCTACATATTTTTGGTAAAAAAAAAAAAATCGCAATAAGCGCGTATTGATTGGTTTGCGCAAAAGTTATAGCGTCTACAAAATAGGGGATAGATTTATAGCATTTTTTTTTTTATTAGTAATGGTGGTGATCTGCGATTTTTATTGTGACTGCGATATTGCGGCGGACACATCGGACACTTTTGACACATTTTTGGGACCATTCACATTTATACAGCGATCCCTGCTATAAAAATGCATTGATTACTGTATAAATGTGATTGGCAGGGAAGGGGTTAACCACTAGGGGGCGGGAAGGGGTTAAATATGTTCCCTTAATGTGTTCTTACTGTGGGGGGAGGGGACTGACTGGGGGAGGTGACCGATGGTTGTCCCTATGTACAAGGGACACACCATCGGTCCCCTCTCCCTCACAGGACGTGGATCTCTGTGTTTACACACAGAGATCCACTTTCCTGCTCGTTTCCCGGGCAATCGCGGGTGCCCGGCGCCAATCACGGCCGCCGGGCACGTGCATTGGGGCCTTGGGAACGCGGCGGGCGCGCGCCTCCTAGCTCATTTTAAAGGGAGGACGTCATATGACATCCTCCCAGAACGAGAGTGTCCTCCGCCCGCCGTCAATTGACAGTGGGCGGGGGACAAGTGGTTAAATAACATTAGACACATTTTCCAATATCTTGGTGGTCTTGGAGACCACAACTCACAAATTGGACACTGGGACAAAACTATTTTACTTAGGCCTCAGTCGCAAGACACCGACTCAGAGGCAATACACATGTCCGCAGTGACCTACCATTTTACCCCTTCCTGGTTAACCCTCGTTAACCGAAAGGTACTCGATAACCCCATACCACCTATGGGTACCACCACTTTACAAAACTTCCATCCTTTTCCTCCTCTTTCAGAGACCAAACACTGCCACACCCATACTGAAATCCCAACCCTCTCCCCCCCCCCCCCCGCCTATAACTTGGGGAGGGTGGGTGGGAAGCTTCTTTCTAACTGTAAAATGGAGGACTGACGGAAACGTCACTTCCTCCACTAGCTAAACTGTTCAGCCCCAACTTCAGGCCCCCCAAACCACTCCCCTTTCCTTAAAGGAGAACCGCTACTGCTCTGTCCTGCTGCACTGTCCCTCCCTGTCATGCCGTCCCTCCGCCTATTGTTCCTTTTCTGCTCCGGGACTCTTTTCATACCAACCATGATGGTGCAGACACCACAACGCATATACCTTTAATTCTCTTTATAGAGATCAGAGGTATGTGTCAGACAGGAGGCTGAAACCTAATAGAAATCATTTTAGGCTTAGGAAATGTGATCTTCAGATTAAAGCACCCATACACAATAGGGTGACATTGATCGATGACTAGACAGGAAGATAAAATAAACCTTTTTACGGTATATGACCACTATAACGTCTTTAATCGTTTGCCGACCAGCCACCATCATTATTCGGTAGCAGGTCGGCTCATTCTCACGAATCGCGTAGCTGTATGGGGGTTCCTTTAACAGCTACAGCGGGCGTGCGTGGCCACTATGTCCGCCGGCCAACCGCGATCGCTCCACATTGAGCCAGAATGGGGATCTATCAACAAACAGATCCCCGTTCTGACAGGGGAGTTCAGAGTGATCGTCTGTTCCCAGTGATTGGGAACAGCGATCTCTCTGTACTCCCAGTCAGCCCCGCCCCCCCACATTTAGAAACACCTCCTAGGAAACCCATTTAACCCCTTGATCACCCCCTAGTGTTAACCCCTTCCCTGCCAGTGACATTGATACAGTAATCAGTGCATTTTTATAGCACTGATCACTGTATAAATGTCAATGGTCCCAAAAAAGTGTCTAATGTGTCCAATCTATTCGCCGCAATGTCGCAGTTCTGCAAAAAATCACTAATCACTGACATTGCTAGTAAAAAATAATATTGGTCTAAACTGATGAAGAAATTTGTTTTTTTACATTTTTTGGGGGGATATTTATGTAGCACTATCCCCCGTAGGAGCTGCTGGTTAGTTTTGGGGCTGTACTCTGCCTATCAACCCATTTATGTTTGGCTCGATTCCCCTTGGCACAACTGGACAATACACTGATTGTGGAACCCACTGGTAGTTGGGAACCAGAATGAAACCATGCAGCAGTATAATTACAGTTAAGCGTTGTTACCTTGTATTGGCCACCTGTCCAATGACACAAGATAAGACTCCACACCAAATGCAGTTTAACCAAGGAATGAATGTTTACTTGGTGAAGGAAAATAGGCACAGTTAAACACTTAACAGTTGACTTCAAACAGGGCCCTGTGAGAGTCAATGGTATATAAGTGAACAATCAGTTTGAACAATGCAAAGTGAAACCTGACCTGAGTAAGTACACAGTGGAGGGATTCCCCCAATGCAATACGTTAGCACTGGAACACCTCTCCACCAGGCCTCACCCAGCTCTCTGAAGTATAACAGATAATACAACAGGCTCTATCATAGCATGAGTCTATATACTCTTAGGTTCCCCCTAGCGGGCAATTCCCATGCACGTGTCCTACTATATCAGTTCAGATGGATAAGCTGAATCCTGGAATTGTTCCTTCTGAATAATAGTAGTCTTCGCTAGCCTTGGTTGGTGCACATTAATAATTTGTAATCCAAGGGAAATGAAAGAAGATTGAGCAGTTAACATATGTGATGGAAGGGACAGATGAATGCTGATCCTTCTCAAGGCACTAACTTAATCCTGGATGCAACATGACTCGGCTTGCGGTACTGCAGATACCAGCAAGCCTAAGTAAATAAGTAAAGTTGTGGAAGTCACCTTCCTGCAATACAGTTAGTTGTGTTTGCCGGCAGGTGCCCTGTCACCACATGAGGCCTTGCCTCGCTGAGATCCTCCGACAGTGCCCTCTTGGTTCGCAGCCTCCGGACGAGTTGTTGTCCCTGGTCCTCCGCTTAGCCAGTCACTCACAAGGCGTTGGTGGATAGGGGACTCTGGATCCTCAGGAGTGCGGAGCTGTCCCTCTCCCAGGTCCGATCAGCAGGAGTGTAGCTAGGATCCCTCCAACAGCCGGTCCAGCCTCCGTCACTTTAGGCCAAGGCTTTTCCGGCCTAGCACCCTCGCTGCAGGCCTCTTGCCGCTTGCAAGATGGCGTCCCAAGAGACAGAATCCAAGCCCTGCCTCTCCTTTTAAAAGGTCCTCCCAGCAGGCAGTACGTGGCGCCACGCTCCCTTCCAGCAAGTGGCGTTGTGGGCCTTGTAGTCCATTTCTGACCCGCAGCAATCGAGTCTCTGTCTCTCCGCACCACAAGATCCGTCATGCATTGTCCTACCATAGCTGAACCCAATAACTTGCAGCGATGTGGTGAAAACGGATAATGGAAAGAGTTAAGTTCTTATAAGCACAAACTGTAGTCCATGAGCTACGTGCAAGAGTAACACCTTGCTACATTTATTATAGCAAAAAGTAAAAAATATTGGTCTTTTTCCAAATTTGTTTGTCTTTTTTTGTTTATAGCGCAAAAAAGAAAAACCGCAGAGGTGATCAAATACCACCAAAAGAAAGTCGTACATATGGTCAGCAAGCCGATAATAATGACCACCAGCGTCAGTCCCAGTTTCTGCAATTATATCACCAGCATTAGTGCCAGTTTAGAAAATGACAACTCTCAGTATAAATGGCAATCTCCATAATAGTAACCGCCAACATCAGTGCCAATTTACAAAATAACAATCCACAGCATTGGTGTCAGCAGCAGCAATAATAACCCCCAGCATCAGTGCCAGTTTCTACAATTCGATCCCCAGCATTGGTGCCAGTTTAGGAATCAGCAGCCAATTTACGCAATAATAACTCACAGCATTCGTTTCAGTTTCTGCAACAATAATCTCGAGCAATAGTGCTATCTAATGTAATAACCCCCAGCATTGAGGGCAGTGTCTGTGATCACCATGTGAACTGGCTGGAGCGGTTAACTCTTTGGGGGGGGGGGGGTTGATTAACTACTTGAGCTCTGGAAGATTTTACCCCCTTCACCACCAGTCCATTTTAGAACTGCTCTACTTTAACTGGCGATTGCACAGTCATGCAACGCTGTACACAAACAAAATTTATATTAAAAAAAAATCACACAAATAGAGCTTTCTTTTAGTGGTATTTTCACACCACTGTTTTTTTTTATTATATATAAATGAAAAAAAAAAAAAGGTATTTACTTTCTGCTATAAAACATATCCAATAAAAAAATGTATTCTGCTACATGTTTTTGTTAAAAGAAATAAGTGTATATTAAGTGGTTTGTGCGAAAGCTATCGCGTCTACAACAATGGAATATCAGCAGTGTTGTTCATCTTACGTTAAAAAAGTAATTAGTTACAGTTACAAATTACTTCTTACAAAAAGTAATGGAGTTAGTTACTATATATATATACGGGGGCGGGGCGGTAGAACGATGATATATATGTAATTTTTTCAGTGTATAAAAATAATAGGAGGGATAACAATAAATAATATTGGTACTGTGCCCATGCCTCACTGTGCCCATGCCTCACTGTGCCTCACTGTGCCCATGCCTCACTGTGCCCATGCTTCAATGTGTCCAGTGCCTCACTGTGCCCGATGCCTCACTGTGCCCGTGCTTCACTGTGCCCATGCCTCACTGTGCCCATGCCTCACTGTGCCCAATGCCTCGCTGTGCCCGTGCTTCACTGTGCCCATGCCTCACTGTGCCCATGCCTCACTGTGCCCAATGCCTCACTGTGCCCGTGCTTCACTGTGCCCATGCCTCACTGTGCCCATGCCTCACTGTGCCCATGCTTCACTGTGCCCAATGCCTCACTGTGCCCAATGCCTCACTGTGCCCGTGCCTCTCTGTGCCCATGCCTCTCTGTGCCCAATGCCTCACTGTGCCCGTGTCTCACTGTGCCTGTGCTTCACTGTGCCCGTGTATCACTGTGCCCGTGTACAGTACCTGTGATCGGCGGCGTCCCGACTCCCGGCAGCCATTCCAGTATTCAAAAGCCGCGCCTCCTCCTCGTCTGTGATAGGCGGAACACTCAATTTCCCAGCATTCAGTGTTCCGCCTATCACGCACATCCGCTCATCCTCATAACACAGACGAGGATGAGAGGATGTCCGTGATAGGCGGAACACTGCCTGCTGTGAAATTGAGTGTTCCGCCTATCACAGACAACGAGGACTCGGGAGGCGCGGCTTTTGAACACTGCAATGGCCGCCGTTTGTCTGCATGACACACTGATCAGGTAGGCAGACGGCGGCTTGCGGTTAGTGCTACATCTACTCGCGGCGGCTGCGGCGAGTAGATGTAATTAGGGTAACGCCGCCCAAGTAATGGGAACTGCGGTGCCATGAGGGGAAGATTAATGCGTTAGATTACTCGTTACCCCAAAAAGTGGCTACGTTACCGAACGCCGTTTATTTAAACGCCGTTAGTTACAACACTGCCTATCAGCAGGTCCCGGCTGTGAATCATTGGCTGGGATCTGCTGGCAGATTCTCGCTGTGTCAAATCACAAGGGAGTTGACGGGTGAGGACATGCGCCAGAAACAGGCAGCGATGTACAAGTACGCTGAAGTTCCTGTAGCTGCAGCCATGTCGGAGTATATGTACTGCGGCGGGTCAGCAAATCATTAATTATCGATGGTATTTGTAATATGCAGCATGAAGGGGGTTAATGTACTGCCACTGGTCGCTAATGCATTAGTGACCAGTGTCAGTTAATTAACCCCTTTGTGCTGCATTAGTGGCAGTGGTGTCAGTGTTATGCTGCAGCATAAAGTGATTAATGAACTCTAATACTGATGCCACTAATGCATCAGTGACCAGTGGCTGTACATTAACCCCATTCATGCTGCATATTACTAATACCATTGGTAATTATTAATCTCACCTCTCTCCTCTCTTCCCCCCTGCGTTTACTGTAGATGTTCACGTGCTCACTTTTTTATGCAATGCCTGCTTGTTTCCTCCTCTTGCACTCACTGCTCTGTCCGAAAGCTCTCTATGGTCCTCTCTCCTCCCACCTCCCGGCCGGCTTCTCACGCCTCGCCGACACACGGAAGCGCCTGTCGGACAGAGATTATTTCGTGGCTCCATCTGACAGTGAAGGGAAGACCGGGTCTTAGGCTTGTGTCAGGTGCAGGAGCGCACTCAGCACATCGTTGCAGGCAGCTTTGCACTATTGTAGTGTGGCCGGCGGTAGTCACAGTATACTTGTTTCCCAGAAAGTTTTTAGCAGCACAATTCCAGCACTGCGCCCCCCTTCCTACAGTAAATTGTTCCGCCCGGGGCATCAGCCCCTTCTGCCCCCCTTGTACCGGCCCTGCTGTCAGTGTGAGTGCTGCTGTAACGTGTTGCAAGAGGCTAAACCAAGTCATATTGAGGCAGTTACACTGAAAAACAACATCCAAATTTTAAGAGATAGGTTATGATGAGAACAAAGCGAAGCATAATGTACATCGCGTACTAGATAACCATCCCTTTTCACTGAAAAGCTAAGTACACAACATGCTCTGCAATGCTATATTTTACAGTGTTCTAGTGGAGGGCCATTAGGATCTCATTGGTTTACCTTTCAGAACATGACTGGTTGTACCATCTCATATCTCCCCAAGGCTAGCCCTCATTACTCAAGTCATGGTTTTCCTGCCTTGCATTTCAGGTACAAGCTTAAAGCTGGCCATTGATGGATCAAAATGTGGCTGGTTCAGCAGGGGCCGGCCACATTTTGATCCATCGATGGCTATTTATACTTGACCAAAGAAACTGTTAAAAAACTTTGATTCAATCAGCAGCTGCAGCCAATCAGAGAAGTCCCCTCTGTAAGAATACAATAGCACAGCCTGGAGGATTCTTCCATCCATCTTGATTATGTCAATGGCGGAATCCATCAGTTTTTTCTCGATTAGCTCTCTGGCTGATCGGAAAAAAGACAAATCATCTGTTGCCAGCTTAAATCTGGCATATAAGCTGTCTCTGCACTATACACCAGCAGTTCCAGACACAGATTTAACATGTGGGGGCATAAAGGAATGGTTTGCATGGCTTTGACCTTCGTCCTTGCATGAAGAGTAAATCTCTTGTTTTGGAAATTGGGAAGGTAGTGATGAAACTCTTCTAAAATAAAATCACTGCTGACCTTTAACCACTTCAATACCATGCACGTATACACCTTCCTGCCCAAGCCAATTTTGAGCTTTCAGCGCTGTCGCAATTTGAATGACAATTGCGCGGTCATGCAACACTGTACCCAAACAATTTTTTTATCATTTTGTTCCCACAAATAGAGCTCTCTTTTGGTGGTATTTGATCGCCTCTGCGATTTTTATTTTTTGCACAACAAATAAAAAAGAGCAAAAATTTTGAAAAAAAAATAAGTTTTTCTTTGTTTCTGTTAATTTTTTTGTAAATAAGTACCTTTTCTACTTCAATGATGGGCACTGATAAGGTGGCACTAACGGGCACTGATAAGGCGACACTGATGGGCACTGATGAGGTGGCACCAATGAGGTGGCACCGATGAGGTGGCACTGATGATGGGCACTGATAGGCGGCACTGATGGGCACTGATAGGCGGCACTGATAGGCGGCACTGATGGGCACTGATATGTGGCACTGGTATGCGGCACTAATGGGCACTCATAGGCGGCACTGATGGGCACTCATAGGTGGCACTGATGGGCACTCATAGGCGGCACTGATGGATACTTATGGGTGGCACTGATAGGTGGCACAGACGGGCACTGACAGGTGGGCACTTATGGGCACAGATGGGCACTGATAGGTGGCACTGATGGTTACTGGTAGGTGGCACTGATGACACTGGTGGCTGGCATTGCTGGGCATCATATATTTTGGTTGTGCCAGTCAGTGCCCATTTGTGGGCACAGATTGGCATATATTTTTTATGTATTTGTGCATGTGGATGGCCATGGGGGACTTACCTGGCCATCCACATGCTTGGGGTTTCCCTGGTGGTCCAGTGGGGGTATCCGAGGAGGGGCTGCGCTGATAAACAATCAGCGCGAACCCCCCCTGTCAGGAGAGCCGCCGATTGGCTCTCCTCTACTCGCGTCTGTCAGACGCGAGTGAGGAAGAGCCGATCAACGGCTCTTCCTGTTTACATCGTGATCAGCCGTGATTGGACACGGCTGATCACGTGGTAAAAAGCCTCCGACGGAGGCTCTTTACCGAGATCAGTGCAGCGGTGTCTCAGACTGACACACCGCTCCACCGATCGCCGCGATGCGCGCCCCCCCCCCCGGGCGCACGGTGGCTGTTATCCTGCAGGACGTCATATGACGTCCAGTGTGGATAACAGAACCACTTCCCGGACGTCAATATGCTATTGACTGGGCGGTAAGTGCTTAAAAGATTTTTTTCCGGAGTACCTGTTTTAGTATTATTGAAGAAATTTTGTAGTACTACAGGAGATTAATATTTAATGTGGAAAAGAAATGGACTATGCTAAAAAATGTAACATGAACAACTTTCAGGCTTGGTAGGATATATTTTAAAACAAAGCCTAGAAAGCAATATTATTATTCATGTATTGATTTCTGTGTCCTTCCGAATCTTGTTTTACTGGTACCTTTGTTTCCTTTCTGACGGCAGAGACTTTTTCTCTCTGTATCCGGGAATGCCTTAGTCGAAATATGGCATATGTGAATTCATGTTACAATGTAATGAGTCCGTTTATATTCCTCTCAGATACATGATATAGCATGATCATTATGCTATCCATGACGGATAATTGTACAGAGGTTTTATTCCTAGAATACTGGTAACCACTTGTATTATGCTGATCAGTGCCAGCCTCGAACAGTAATGGCACATAGACCTTATCAGGCAACCTCTGTGAACATACCTAAACTTTGTTAACCCCATGGGACCAATAAACCCAAAACCAAAAATGTAATATATTGCAGCTTAACATTTTCTAGTTCCGGTGGTTGCAGTTGATTTATTTTTATCAGACCTACACTGAGGATTTTTTCCCCTATACTTTGACTTTTAACATCCAGACCACTGGTGTAACAGAATTTCAGGAGCCTAATGTTAAAAGAATGGGTCGGGAATCTAAAAAAACAAACATACATACTTTCTTAGATGGCTGTAGCACCAACCCTAGCTGCAGCTGTCCTCTGCTGCCTCTAGACTGAGAACTGAGCGATCAAAGACCTCTGATTGCTGAGTTCTTGGTCTTGAATGAGCAAAGAGCCATTGACTGTCAGTCATTGACTCTCTGCTTTGCCACTCCAGCGCTCACTGAAGTGCTGGGCTGTGGAGGTAGTGGGAGCTGAGAAGTGGAGCCAGCTGCCGGTCCAGGCATCTGGGTGGATCGCGACATTAAAGTTGAGATCAATCCAGAGCCTGAACCTGCTGAATGACGTCAGCTGACAGCGTACTCTCTGCTCTGCCCCTCCAGTTCTCACTGAATTGCTGTGCTGTGGATGGGGCAGGAGCAGCTGGCTCAGTCTCCCAATGGCTCTCTGAGAAGCTGAGCCAGCTGCTGGTCCAGGCATCTGGGTGGATCCCGACACTAAAGTCGAGATCGATCCAGAGCCTGGACTGAATGATGTCAACCGACAGACTTTAGCCCTCTGTCAGCTGAAAACAGTACAACGGGAGTGCAGAACTAAGTGCACTTATGCAAACCACAGGATAATAAGGGCCAAAAGAGCTTTGGCCCTACTTCTTTATTGGTTTTGTTATTTTCAGCTGCTCTTCTTGTTTCTTTGCCCAGTATTGCTATTAGTCCTGTCTACCTTCTCTATGCTAGAACAGGAAGTATACCTAGCCCAGCCTCATGCCTCCATATCCCTTGACAGGTAATGTGCAGAAAAGGTCAATAAGAGAGTGAGTTGATTTGGTTTTGTGGCTGGAGGGGGGCATGCCGTTGTCAAAATGCAGACTGTCGGCTCTTCCTATTTCATCCTGTCTCTAATTTTCCGTGCATTGAACTAGATTTTATGTATTGCTTTATATAGTGAAAGAATAAACTGCAAAGCTGTTATCTATTTCACTCTAAGGCCTAGTAAAGAGGGAAGCCTTCTCCCAAACCCTCACAAATCTTTGCCACTAAAGACACACAGAGGACAATTCATAAAGCATAGGCACATTAGAAAATCCTGCGCCTTAAGCCTCGTACACACGACCAGTTTTCTCGGCAAGAAAATTGCTGTGAGAGCTTTTTGCAGAGAAAACCGTTCGTGTGTATGATTTCTCGGCAGGAAAATTGCCGGGAATCTCAACAAGAAAAATAGAGAACCTGCTCTCTATTTTTCTCATCTGGATTTTCGGCAGAGTGTTTCCTGTCTGTATGCTTATCTGTCCAGGGAAACCCGCGCATGCTTTATGAGACTTCAACGCAAGATAGCGGCGACGGCATCGAATGTGACGAGCGCCGGCTCGACGTAGTCGATGATGTCACCGCGTTCTTGCCATTCAAAAAAACGGCGGTTCTTTTGAATGGCGCGTGTGTACACAGGGCTTGGCAAGACAAGCTTGCCAGGAATCCCGTTGAGAAAACCGAAGTTTTTTTTTTTTTTCGACAGGATTCCCGCCCGTGTGTACGAGGTTTAATTTATAAAAGCCTTGAAACAGTTCTGGTAACAGATCCGACACATGTGACAGATGCAGGCAGTTGTTAAATGCAGAACTTCCATAATTTGGCACAATGGCTGCAACAAATTCAAAAAGAATTACCAACAGTTGGTAGATAAGGCAAATTGGAGGTAATTAAAGCCAACTCTAAATTGGCGTACATAGACAAGCCAGTGCTTAGAGTGGGGTTCCTATGTAGCAAAGAGAAGGGCACCCGCCACGTGGCACTGATTGCTAAGATGCTTTCAGCTGTTGGCAGAATAGCGCCTTAATGGGTTTCTAAGATACAAGCTCCTAGTGTCCTAGCAACCACATAAAACTTGAGCATTTACAGTGGCTGGAACTTAACAGCGAATAAATCTAGTGCTCCATCAGATCCGCCCTCATTTTGATTGACAGCGGACAGCAGTGGGC
The DNA here is from genome assembly GCA_029206835.1 of Rana muscosa. NCBI lineage: Eukaryota > Metazoa > Chordata > Amphibia > Anura > Ranidae > Rana > Rana muscosa. The sequence continues at coordinate 153,937,614 of CM055116.1, read as the reverse complement.
TGTGAAATCTACACACTACCAGTTGCTATAGAGGTGGACCTGATAGGGACCTAATCTATCGGCACTGACAATCAGGCTCTGCCCACTGTGAAACTAAGGGGAGGTGGAGCTGATGGGGATCTAGTCTATCGGCATTCCCCATCAGTCTACTGTAGATCTAAGAGGAGGTGGACCTGATGGGAACCAGCCTAACTTCTCAGCGGCTGCACTTGTCTGTGTGATAGGCCCAGTGGATGGGCAGGAATCTAAGTAATACTGAGGCAGTGATTTTATCAGGCTCAGCATAGTATCTGCTGCTAGACTAATAAACCTCACTAACCAATCTGTGACTGCTGCTCCTCTCTGCCAATCCCTTCACTGGCTTCCCCTAACCCACCGTATAAAATTCAAAATGCTAACCATAACATACAAGGCCATTCACAACATCGCCCCCATCTACTTAACCAAACTCACCTGCAGATATCGCCCAAATTGTCCCCTCCGCTCCTCTCAGGACCTCCTGCTCTCTAGCTCCCTTGTTACCTCCTCCTATGCTCACCTTTAGGACTTCTCCAGAGCCTCTCCCATCCTCTGGAACTCCCTGCCCCGGTACGTCTGATCAGCCCCTACCCTGTCCACCTTTAGGAGATCCCTGAAAACTAATTTATTCAGGGAAGCCTATCCCACACCCACCTAACAACTGTCCCCGATCCACCCCCATCAAATCATTCTCCGCAGATATTACCTTTTGTACCACCACCCCCTCCCTTTAGAATGTAAGCTCTACGAGCCGGGCCCTCCTGTACCTTCTGTATTGAACTGTACTGTAATTGTGCTGTCCCCCCTCTACATTGTAAAGCACTGTGTAAACTGTATAAATCATGTATAATAATAATATTAATAGTAAGCTACCCTGAGGTGGGACACCCCATCCTCAGTGCTGGCACCCATGCAACAAATCCATGTAACTGTTTCCATAAGCTAAAGTAATTGAATTGTAACTGTACTGTCTGCCTTCATTTTGTAAAACGCTTCACAAACTGTATAATCCTGTGTAATAATCATAATAATAACAATAAGGTATATGAATCCGCTGCATACAGTTCTGCAGTATTTAGAGCATGATTAACATAGCATATTAAAACTATTAAAACAGATGAACAGCAGGTGCACCACACACATTACTGCAGGTGCTATATATCCAGACCCCCAGGAACCAACGTTTGACTGGCAACTGTGCACCTCCTTCCCTATTTCCAGCCGTTTCATTGCAATAAGCAGTCATAATTTACCGTATTTTTCGCACCATAAGACGCATTTTTTCCCCCAAAAAATATAGGGGGAAATGTCCCTGCGTCTTATGGAGCGACTACTGACCAGGCACTGCACCCCCCCCCCTCCGTCGCCGCGTCAGAATTCCAGCGCTCGGCTTCTCTGTAAAGGAGAGAGGACAGGAAGTGAGGAGCATCCTGGCAGGGGCATACCAAGGGGGAGCGGGGGGAGGCGTTTTGCCCCGGGTGTCAAAACATGGGGGGTGTCAGTAGCATTGCTATGGGGGTGTGCTCCTTACCCAGGTCGGGTGTCACCCGCCAGAGGTGACACCATCCCGAAAGCTGTGAGAGCCCTTGCTTTTTTTTTTGCAGCCTGAACCCCCCCCCCCCCGGCGCCGTGGTCTGGTCCAGTCTGACTTCCTGCTCCTTCTCCCGGGATCTGCTGCTGTAAACTCTGTCCCCAGTCCTTATTTCTAGCTGCTTCCTGGGTACATCTGAGGCTGAGAGCCAGCCAGCCAGCAAGAGGGGGTTGTGGATTGTAATGGCAGTGTCCTCCGCTGCCTGAGGTGAGCTGTTGATAAGGGGGTGGGAGGTGTGGGCTGGCATGGTATCCACAGCCCAGTCACCTGAGCTGTTGTGATAGAATTGGCTTAAGGGGTGTTTGTATCTGCCCTGCCACCCTGAGCTGATCTGGGAAGGGGGGGAGGTTGCTGTGTCCACCACCACCACCAGATATAGTGTAGCTGAGCTGATTTGATAGGGGGCTGGTATTGCTGTGTGTCCACCACCCACCTATAGTAATAATATAATATAAAATATTTTAGTACACCGTTTGGTTCAGAATATTTTTTTTTCTTGTTTTCCTCCTCTAAAACCTAGGTGCGTCTTATGGTCAGGTGCGTCTTATGGAGCGAAAAATACGGGTATATCCTTATTAGTGTCATATTTTCCTATGTTACAGTACCTTTTGCTCTTAAATATGTACATGTGCAAGATATTGTAGCTGTATCACTCCATGATAATTACAAGCAGCATTCAAGCTGTATTGGATTTCAGAACGGCAGCGTTAGCCTGCAAGCGCAGCTTCTTAGCATAATAATAGTCAAGAATAATATATTTCCTCTCTTGGAAAACATGCAGAATGAAAACACAGATAGCATATACTTCTATGTAAACATTGCTGGCTGCAATCAGGAACTATATTAAAATTTCTAAGAAAAGTATCAAACCTTATAATGTATTTCCTTCTTTTCGCTTAAAGCACACAAGGATATCTAAATTGGATGATTCTGAAGACTGCTGAATAGATTAATGCCACAAAGCAATAGCTGATTTTATGCGAAATAACCACATGGATTTTAGAAAATGTACTAGACCACATTTAAAGAGAAAGTCCTCCCAAAATGTGTCTTTGAGCTTTTTGGGTGGACACTTGTGGGTTGGATCATCCATTATTTATTTGTATATTTCTTGCATTATCAAAGCTCACATGCTATGGGGTGCACTAAAAACAAAACAAAAAAAAAACATTCCAGTAATTTTTATTCTTTTATTTAGCAGCAATATCATCTGCTGTACTGCACAACGAACGTGATGATATAGAGGAGCTACACCGATGTACACAAAACCATAAAATACCAGTGAATGTGTAGTAGATTAAAATTGAAAGTAAAGTGACTTTATGTATATTAAATTATTTATTACTGTCAGCACTAAAACCAAAAGTAAAAAAAAATATATATTTTCTTTCTTGGGATGTGATATATTGCATTAAATATGTTGTTTTCTCATTTTTGGTTTCCAGTGTTTCCCGTTTTCCAGTCTATCCTTATCAGCTTTGCTAATAAAAAAAAATAAAAAAACGGATTGTTTAGAGAGCTTAAAACATATGAGAAGAGAGAGAAGAGCGCACGCGCTATAGTGTAACACTGTTTATTTGTGGAAGTTTGAAAGTTAAAAATGAGGAAGATTGCACTCACAAACAGGAACTTGTACGTTCACATATACAAATGGCTCTCAGTTCCGACCACCTCTCCTGGCCTATGCAGGGCGATTGGCTTGTGGGGCGACAGCAACGCTGTAGGGATAAGCGTTCCGGATGAGCTACCCTGTGTTCCCCGCTGTGTTCCCCGCTGACATACACTATCATACGGACCAGCCGGCCAAGCGTGACGTCAACCGCAGCTTAGAAGGGGGAGCCAAGCTGTGCGTGCTGCTTCCTCTGATTGTTTACTGTTGCTATGACAACATGTTTCTGAGTTTCCTCCTTCATCAGGTAACTCCCCCTTTCCCTCTAGTGGTATTATATGTGTCTCATTAATCGCCACTCCTACACCGCAGCCAATAGACTGCAATAGACCAGGAGCTGAAAGTGTACAGCTGATTAACAAGACAGGAAGCAGCGGTTTGGATGGCAACAACATCCTAAGAGTGATTTTGTAGTCACTACTATTGCACTTTATACCTCTATGGATAAGAGTACAATTAGCACTTAAAATATAAAATATAATATAAAATAAATAACTAGATGTTTCTAGTATCCACTATGAGTACCGTATATAAACATTATACTTATATTCATAGTTTAAAATGCTATCTACAGTATTTACAGCGTTATAGCGGGAACTACATAGGAAATAAAATTAATATATAATAAAATAATAAATATATATAAAGAATATATTGTAATTATTAATTGGTACATAGTGTCCCACATATCTTATTGGTGTATATACAGCTTGTATGTGGAATACATGATTTTCATAAATGTCTATATGTAATTATTATTACTTGGTGTATTTTAAATTTTATTTTTTATACATTTTTATATATTTTTATATATTTTTATATATACCGTATATGAGTATTTTTAAAATATTATTAAAAAATCTATTTACATAGATATAGTAATATCATTTCTTATGAAAATATATGTTTAAAAAATATTGTATATATAAAAGTATATATGTTGTTATTGTGTAAAGAAAACAACAGTAATTATATTGGGACTTTATAAATTAAAAATTAAAAATTAAAAATTAAAGAACGGTATATATTATGTTATATTAAAATAGAGTTAGTATACAACATATACCACATGTATAATAATGGAATTAGTGAACAATAAAGGGGGAGAGAATAAAATAAAAAGGGGACGGGGAGGGAGGGGGGGACGAAAGGATAACCAAGAGGGAAAGAGAAGGTATTAATGCAGTTTATATAAGTGATCCTATCTCTAGTTCTTCATTTAACCCATCCGGTGACATACTATTAAGGGTGAATATCCAATAGGATTCTCGTCTACAAAGGCGGGCAAATCTTTCCCCTTCTGGAATGGACATAGATATAGATTCTATCCCAAACAGTTCCATGTTTGGATTTGAAATGGCGTGGTACACTATGTTTCTCGTTTTTCTTTTCTATGAGTCTACGGTGCTCTCCAAAACGGATTCTCATGTTACGCACCGTCCTGCCCACATAAAGGTATCCGCATGGGCACCTGAGCCCATAGACAACAAACTGGGTGCTGCAGCATATAAATTTTCTAATGCTGTATGTGTTCCCTTCTCGACTATTAAAGGATTTCTGACCATGGATAATGAATCTACATGCTTTACATCTAGTAACTTTGCATCTATAGCTTCCTATAAAGTTAAACATTTGAGGGATAGTCTGCATCCTTGCGTTATTATTTTTTTCTTTCAAACGACTAGGAGCAATAATGCTTTTAACATTAGTTGCTCGTCGAAAAACTACTTTAGGCCTGCTAGGGAGAACTTTCCCAAGTGCTTTATCTTGTCCTAAAATAGGCCAATGTTTTTGGACAGCTTTTTTGATAGCCCAGTGTTGGTCATTATATGTAGTTATGAAGAGTGCATCATTATGAAGAGAGCTTAATAGCTCAAGCTAATTGTGGCAGATCAGTGAGTGTGCAGAATTGAACACAAACCAGTAAAGCTTCTTGTATGTTTACCATTATCTAGATTTCCATTGAAAATGTGTTTAAAGAGGAACTGCAGTCTGCTCACCTAATCTGTAATAAAAATATCTTTGCCATTCTGAAGCTTCCCTCCAAAGAATTTGCATATTATTTTATACAGTATATACTGTTCTATACTTGTCAAATATGCTGCAGAAATCTCCCTCCACTAAGTCTGGCTGCAGCCATTTTAACTGTGGGCAGCTGAAGCTGCTGCATGTTCACTTACTGGATTTACACAGACACACAGAGGCACACCTCTAGCTCTGAAACTTTCATTGGCCCTCTTATGACTCATTCCACCTCCCTTCCTGGCAAACTCGCACAAGAGTGAGAGAGAGAGAGCTGTGCATGATGTCATAAACCTAGGATAATGACCAGACAAGAAACAGGAAGTGGGCTGTATAAGGTATTTACTGGCAGAAAAAAAATATGTTTTACGATCCAAAGCTAAAACAACAAAGGCAGAAGATTTAATATATGGAAAGATGAGAAAATGACTGAAGTTCCGCTTTAAGTAAAAAAATCGTATTCAATTTATGGTCAAAAATGTTATGCCCTTCCCCTAAAATATGATGTCCAGTGCCATAGTCTTCACTATGCTGGAAGCCTGAAGCAAGATGGCATCCTGGGTGCCCCATTGGTATCAGTCCTGTGCTGATTGGCAGTGAGGATGAAGGTTATAAGCAGTGACAAGGCTGAGAACCCTCCTTCTCAGTGTATGTAAGGATTCATAGGATGACTAAACAGCAGTAAATTCACATTGGTGGGGTCACCAGGTATTTATGTAATGAAAGTCGGAGCTTTCATGGTGGCACTTCCATTTGATATTAATAAGTCTATAATGTGGTGATTGTTATGTTTTGACTGTAATAATACTCAAGCAGGTACTGAACTCTTTCTTGTGTTCCAGGGAGAGAACAATCTATATAGAAATTTATGCTGCCTTGATGTCAGCTTTACTAGCTCAGCAAAGAAAATGCACATAATGCAAAATTTCATAAATTTATTAAATACACCAACACATAAACAATTGATGAAGTTGTTCTTACCTTTAAATAAAGCAGAGCCTACCTTGTTTCTCCATTTTATCACCCCATTGGGTAAACAAGAAAAAGAAAGCAATGTGTTTTTTGTGTTGGTAGAAAGAATACATAAATTTAAGCCTACGTTTACTTACTAAAAAATACAGAATAAGCAGAAAGGGGCATTACTTACCTTCAGTGTGATGTTTCTCTTCTGTTTGTGTCTTTTGGTTCTGTAGAAATCTTTCGTCCTCTATTGCCACTCTATTGTCCCCCCTCATTGCCCATGCTATGTTAGACTTTTTACTCTACAGACATAGGGAAGCTGATGAAACATACTGGGACTGTCAAATGCAACAAAAGAGGAGCATTGGAAGGTTGGCAGATGCACAGTGGGGTAACCTTGGAATTATATTTGTTCAAAGACAGATGGAAAAGTAGGATATGTTGGGACTTAGGGCCTGTTCACACCAATTGTGTTGGGGCTACACCGGCAGTGCATCCCCAACGCATAGACGAAAAAAAAAAAAGCCTCATTTCCTATGATGTCAGTTCACTCCATAGTGCTGTTGTGGTGTTTGCTGAAAAGAAGTGCCTCATGCAGTACTTTTTTCAAGTGCAGTGGGTTACAATGTGCACCACTGCATCACAGCAATGTTAAAAAGACACTCATAATCAGCACATCGTGGTATATCTCCCAGTGGCCATGCATTCAGTGTGGCTCAATGGTGTGAATGAGCCCTTATGCCACGTACACACGATCAGAAATTCCGACAACAAATGTTCGATGTGAGCGCTTTTTGTTGGAAATTCCAAGCGTGTGTAGGCTCCATCGGACATTTGCTGTCGGAATTTCCGACAACAAAAATTTGAGAGCTGGTTCTCAAATTTTCCGACAAGAAAAGTTCTTGTCGGAAATTCCGATCGTCTTTATGCAATTCCGACGCACAAAAAAGCACGCATGCTCAGAATCAGGTAGAAGAGCCAAACTGCTTATTGAACTTCATTGATCTCAACTCGTCGTACGTCTTGTACGTCACCGTGTTCTTGACGTTCGGAATTTCCGACAAGATTTGTTTGACCGTGTGTATGCAACGCAAGTTTGAGCCAACATTCCGTCGGAAAAAAAATCCACAATTTTGTTGTCGAAATTTCTGATCGTGTGTATGCGCCATTATGCCCCATACACACGATCGTTTTTCATGCCTTAAAACTGCCATTTTAAAAACTGGCCCTGAAAAATGATCGTGTGTATGCTCCAGAGCATTTTTAACGACGTGAAAAACGGCCATTAAAAATTCCGGACATGCTCTCTTTTTTCACGTCGTTTTTCATGTTGTTTTTTTTAACGACGTGAAAAACGATAGTGTGTATGCTTTCACGACGTGAAAAAAAACGCGCATGCTCAGAAACAACTATGAGACGGGAGCGCTCGTTTTGGTAAAGCTAATGTTGGAAATGGAGATGGCACATTCGTCATGGTGGAATTAATAGCATTCCGTTCTTCTTTTGATAATGCTTAAAAATTACCTTTGTTTGATAATGACATTGAGAGTTATGCCAAACTTGTTTCTAAAGTAATTCCAAATTGCTCTAATGATTGTAAAATATTTTTTCTAAGCCGCACCTCCCTCCTAAATAATACTAATAATAATAAAATAATGTAAATATCCTTTTTTTTGGAAATTCTATTTTACTATTGTCTTTTTAATTTTTGGGGCCTTGTTTTTTTTTTTTTTTGGCTTAAATTATTCTTGTGTAAAGTTACCACACCAACCTTCAAAAAGTGTCTCATTTGGCCTCAGGGAGGTTTGTGTCCCTTGATAATAACAATAATATTATTTGAGATGTCCCTGCCTGCTCCCTAGCAAGCTCTCTTTTGAAATACAAATCACATAGTCAAGTTTTTTAAGGCCAAAAAAAAAAAAAGTTTATTTCGGAACATTAACAAATTAAAAGGGGAAGGCAGCACTGGAGAGCCTGCTTGCATTTGTGCATCCCTTTGACCCCACAACAACCATCCAAGATGTGAAAACCAAAATAGAGATTAGATCCCCCAAAAAAAGGAGCCCAATCTTGTGTTGAGCTCCCAGAGGTCAGGAGCCACAGCAGATAAGTCCTATATGTCCCCAGTCTGTGGTACTACAGCAGGCATTATTTTCTCCTCTTCCTTGTAGCCTTCTCTCCAGCCTTCTCTGCAGCCTTGGTTGGTTTCTTCCTTGGAGGCTGGGGATCAGGAGGAGAGGTTGTGGCAGGAGGAGTAGTAGGAGGAGGAGGAGGAGGTGGAGGAGTAGGGACAACCTCCGTTATATCGGTGTACATGGTGAGTTCACCCAGCACGCCCTTATTGATGACTTTTAAAAGCAGGGTCTCACTATATATCTTTTGCCGCAAGTCCATTTGCCCTAGTTTGTGGGCGAGGACTGCGGCAAATCCCTCATCAACAGAGGGTGCCTCTCTGAGGGCCGCTGTTGCCTCTCTGATGAAGGCCCTGGTTTCCTCCTCCACCTGCCTACCTCTCCTTGGCCCTCATGGTTTAACTACCAGGGGAGGCATCTGGGCTCTTGTGCTGGGCCCAGCCTCCTCCTGGGTGCCACTGGGCCCAGCCTCCTCCTGGGTGCCACTGGGCCCTGCCTCCTCCTGATCCCCAACATCACCCTCTTCCTGGCTCTGCTCTGGCTGTAAAAAAAGAAAGGGACATTATTTATTTTGGCCCACCATCATTCACAGACATTGTTCACCTCTAGACATTGTTGAAATCAATGCCAAAAGTTATGTCATTTTCATTGATTCCGCATCCTGGTTTTGTTGCCTTGTCCACATAAAATTAGGCCACTACTGTATCTTGCTCTTCAAAAACTTTATTGGTAGAAGTTTACATACCTAACAATACTAACATCTATTTAAATTCTACAATTTTGTAAGATATAAATATAGATAGCAATACTTTACCTGGCTCCATATATCCAAATCTGCCTCCTCTAGGACCTGATCTTGATCCTCAGAGGAAGCCAGAGCAGGGTTGCCAGGAAGGCTGGAGGACTGGCTGCAGGGAAGGCTGGAGGGTTGGCTACAAGGAAGGCTGGATTGACCTCTGGGGGGAAGGGTGGAGAGAGATTCCCGCACTTCCAGCTGGTCATCCAGAAAAGAAAGCTTACTGTAGTACCACAGACTGGGTTTATAAACCTTATCTGCTGGAGCACCTGACCTCTGGGACCTCAGGACCATAGTCCTCTGGGTCCTGTATGTCCCTCTGATGGTCGCTATTTTGGTTTTCACATCTTGGAGAGTTGTTGTGTGTATCTTGGTTTGCACAAATGCAAGCAGGCTCTCCAGTGCTGCTTTCCTGGCGTCTTTATTTTTATTTGCGCCACTTTTGGTTTGCCATAGTATAGGTAGCTCTTGCCATTTGTCTATGAACTCCCCCATGAATTCCGGGTTTTTAAAAGTATTCATGATATCTGTAAAAGCGAGAAACCAAAAAATAGATATATTTCAGGCAACATTCCTCAAATGTGCATTTTCGACATATTTTTAGCGCACAAATCTTCTCGTCTGATGAACCTCAAATACTTAAATTGTTAGGTACCTTCGTCAAGACGTTCGTTGCTAACTCCCTCTCCCGCCAAATGAACGTATTTTCGAGACATGGATCTTCACTTGATATACACTGCGCATGCGTGACACTCCGCACGCTTTCCCCGCCCCTGACGTTCGATATTGCACTTTCCCCGCCCCTTCTCGCTCGTCGTAGTGCTTAACAAAACATGGCGGAGACACAGGTGGCTGAGATTACCTCTACAGAGGAGGAAATTCCAGAGGAGCCCAAATCCAGATCCAGGAGATATAAGGCATCCAACATGTCATTCGATGAAATGGTGGAGATGGTCGCCATTTTAAAGAAGGAGGATTATGATGCCAAGCATGGGCCTTATAAAAGGTCTAATCTGGTAAAGTCAAAAATTATGGGCAAAGTGGTCAAAAGTCTTCACAAAAAATTCGGGGTGTGCAGAACGAAGGAACAGCTCAGAAAACAATGGTCTGATCTGAAGTTGCGGGAGGCCGACCAATACAAAAGAATCAAGAAAGTTTTAGGAAAAAGTAAGTTCTTTTTGAATATTTTCCATGGTACATATTATTTACTTGTATTCTGTCATGTATTTTTTACTTTCATATAGTACAGTGAAAGATACCATCTTTCAGGTTCGTCCGCACAGTAAACGGACGTATTAAACCTCTTTCTCCGTACAGTTCCTCAAACGATGTTTTCGGATCATCCAGTGTGAACACCCATGTATTTTATTTTATTTGGGGGAGTAAATTTTGGCTTCACTTATTTTTTCGGTCCTTATCCAAAGGACATTTGTTTGTTTTAAAAAAGGATATGCATGGTAATGTTAAGGGAGTGAATTCTCAGCAGCTGATGAAACATCTGAACGCAGTAGTACAAGTGTGGGCCTAAAGCCAAAAAGCTTGAGGGTGTCACACACAGGTGATCCTGTGTAGATACTTTGGGGTGTTACAATGTGTCAAATTTGTGTTTTTAAAGTAGATGCTATGGTTTTGGCTATGTATCCAATCATTTGTCCCGGTTGGCACAGGGGGTACATTTTAAAATGCAGCAGGCTTCAAAAGAATGATTACAAAGTATTTTATCATGTTTAGTTTAATTGAAAAATTGAGTCGCTACTAATGAAACTATTCCTTTTATTTCAATCTCCCTAGGGATTCGAAAAGCTACCTCAGATGAGCCGATAATTGCAACACCTACAACAATACCCCCAAAACCCCAGGATAGAGAGGAACGTGATGTTGTGGAAGTGGAAAGTGGCACCACCACAGGTCAGAGAGAAACCAGACACATGCATGTTAAATAGATGTAGGCCTACATATTCTATCCTACATATTTCTTTTTACATTTAGGTGCAGTTCTGGCCGAAGACCCCAAAAAGTTGACACATCACAGTGCCCAGATCCTGATCCAATACCTCATGGTCTGCTGTTGTGACCTCGAAAAAATTAAGGGAGACTTGCTAGAGATCAGGGCAAATACCAAGCGGGTGGAGGAAAGGCTCCAAAATATCATGGCTGTGCTTGGGCGTGTCTAATGTTTTTACACCAAAGAACAATTAAATTGCTGAGTTTTGGAAGGTTTTTTGTTTTTTTACCCTTTAATGACTAGCACATGTTTATCTTTTTCACAATTTTTATGAATATAGTTTGTTTATGCATGGCTGGTCATGCGTTTTAATACCCAAAAAATTAAGGGAACATCCACATTTCAAAGGAAGTTTCCCAACGAAAAAATAAATAAAGGTATTTTTACATTCAAAATAATTGTGGCTTCATTATGTAAATGTGATGCAGAGTGAACTAATCAATGTTTTGTGTTTACACTGACAATGAAGGCTAATTAAGAATGTTAAATACACATGGCAATACAAGTGCACTAGGTAAACCTACATGAAACATAAAACATTATACAATTAAAACACCAAACCAATCTTTACTCCATAAAATAATAAAAAAAAATTAATATAAATTTTAAAGATTTTCTGGCATTTCAATGGCCCCCCTACCCATAAAATATTCAAGATATTGGTTATGGACCTCACGTCCAGTTGGGGGGGCCAAGCCAGGACGGCCAGGTTCCAGGGCCACTAAAGTTTCAGAATTGAGTAAAGAGGCCTCAGGCCCACTCAAAGCTAGATAACTGGTGGAATGCACCCGTAGGAAATTATGAAGCACACAGCAATTCATTTCCACATGGTTCCATTTGTATGGGGCAAGGTGGATGGAGGTCAGGAAGAGGCGAAATCGGCTGGCCATGATGCCAAAGGCATTTTCCACCACCCTTCTGGCTCTGGCCAGCCGATAATTGAACACCCTCCTCTCAGGGGTGAGGGTGCGTTGCGGGAATGGCCTCATCAAATGGGTCCCAGGCCAAACGCCTCATCCGCCACAAAGACAAAAGGTAGTCCCTCAACATTCTGCTCCGCTGGTGGCAAGGCCAGCAGATCCAAAAGGAGACGTTCCCCAAACTCCGTCTGGCCAAATACTCCTCCATCAGACATCCTGCCATTCTTGCCAACGTCCACATAGAGGAACTCGTAGGTGGCCAACACCACTGCCATCATCACGATGCTGTGGAACCCCTTATAGTTGTAATAAAAGGATCCCGAATGGGGTGGTGGGACGACCCGAACATGTTTGCCGTCGATGGCTCCTCCGCAGTTCGGAAAGTTCCATCGCTGGGCAAACTCGGAAGCCACATTCTGCCATTCATGTGGCGAAGAAGGGAACTGTGGAATTAAAGAAATAAAAAATTAATACTTTGAGCCAGAAACATTGAAAGCTTATTTCATACCAACATTCATGGCCAACATTGGTAGAAACTGTAATAAAAAAAAAGATTAGTAAGCAACAACAAACCTAAAAAATCAAATAAAAATTGGGGGGTGGGTGTTGAAGATGAGTTGGGAATATCACAAATGAAGGCTGTAGCACTCTGTATGAAGTTACAAAAAAATGAAACATTCCTAGGCAATCTTTAGGGTGCGTTTGGGCAAAGCACTACGATGGGACATAGAATAAAATACATGGAAATGACTAGGCAAGGTAGGTATGGCCCCAGGATAGCATGCTGGAGAGGTTAGGTAAGCCAAATTTACAGGTAGGCCTCAAACACAAAAATTGTAATATTAAAACATGGGGAGAAAGGGGACATTCCCTGCAGCTAAGAATCATGTGAATTAGGGACTGCTAATAAAGCAAAATAAAAAGTATCCAAAACCAAAAAACATACAATGTGAAGTTATTTTAGAAGAACACTTACCTTAATATAGTCCTCCTGCAAAACTTGAAGGATGGCAGAACAAGTCTCTGGTATAATGATCCCCAGAGCCTGGGGGGATATGCCTGTGGAGAACTTAAGGTCCTGCAGGCTTCTCCCAGTCGCCAGGTATCGCAACGTGGCGATGAGCCTCTGCTCAGCACTGATGGCTTCCCGCATAACGGTGTCCTGCCTGGTAATATAGGGGGACACCAAAGCCAACAGATGCTGAAATACGGGGTCAGACATCCTGAGAAAATTCCTGAAATCATCAGGATTATTCTCCCTGATCAGTTAAGAGAGCCGCTGGATTTGTTTCGGGCCCTGAATACAGCACCGCCAGCCCCCGGCAATCTACTGGACCCACTCTGGCACAGTTAGTCTAAGGGTTTTTATCTTAGCACAATCTAGCAATATATCCACAATGATAACACACTGAGGGCGAAGTGTTAAAGTATAACTAGTTTACTTCTGTGTAAAAGGCATAGGTTAACACATAACACATATATTGTCTGCAGAGCCCTGCAACGGTAAATATAGTACACACTGAGGATGCTGGCGATTACACGCCAAGTGCAGCTATTCCTATCTATGCGCCCTTATGGCGCAGCAACAAAAAGTTCTAACTCCTGGTCAGGCCTGACTCAGATATAACTTAGTCTCTTGGGGAACAATTTCTTCGCATGCAGCTTGAACGGTGGTGCACATATAGAAAGAAACAGTATTTGTAATCCACACAATAGAGACTACACAACCCAGTTCTGCTACTAGTCTCCGATGGAACAACAGACAAAACTTGGTGGGCCAAGGCAGTCTCTAGGCCTAATCAGAGTAAAGAATTTTTTTTGGATTGAGTAGGTGCTCGCTCACCACTCCGGACGCGATCCCAGTCCAGGACTTCCACCGACTGTGTCTCCGCACACAGCGTCTGCAACGGCCAGGTCCCCGGTCCAACTGATGTCAGCAACTTGGAGAAGTCGGATGCCACCCAGGCTCGCAGTGGGGTGGAAGGCTCTCTGGAAGATGTGCAAGGCCCTGGCTTCAGGCCCTGCACTGCAGCAGATCCGCACGGAAAGACCTGTTGATAGCAGCGCGGTGTCCAAAGAGGCCGAGCTCAGCCTCGCCCTCCTCTTATATAGTCCCACCCATGAGTCTCTGCGTGGCAAAAATGCACCCTGGGTGCCAAACGAGGTTATGGGTAACGTAGGCCTTAAAGGAGACCCCGCTACACTTATAACTGTGATCAGATCATCACTGTCATAAGCAATCATAGCAAGAAAAAAATTACTTGATCACCTCCCCAGAGCAGTACAGTGTCACTATGTACTATGGTCACAGTATGGATCAAAAAAACTGCTTCCCAGGAGTAATATTGAACCTCCTTCCTTTCAGATATCACGATAAGTGTATCGTCACGTGACTCGTCTAGCCAGTCACGTGACGAGGGCGGATGAATGCCGGGAGAGACGCATTCATTGCTACCCGGAAGAATATGCTTGTGGGCTTCAAGATGCCCACAAGCAAAATGGCAATAGCAGGAAGAGTTTTATAAACTCTTTTTTTAGCGCAAAACGGACGGGGGAGGTTTTAAAGTGCCGGAGACGTGAGTAATTATAATGCATACGTTTTTAGATTGAATGCATATATAAAAAAAAAATATATATGGACCGCAGAACCTCCGCTTTAAATACTAATAAAAAAAACTCTTATCATTCTAAAAAAAATGAAAATTTCAAAAATTTGGGTACAGTGTTGAATGACTAATGAGTAATTGTTATTCAAAGCGTGACAGCGCTGAAAGGTAAAAAATTGGCCTGGGCAGGTGGGGGAGAAAGTGTCCTGTACTGAGATGATACCCCAGGGTCACCAACAAAAAAAAGAAAGCCCTATAAAATAAGAGGCACTATGGTGGCCCATGACTCAAAGTGTAGCTGCTTCATTGCTCTACAGCCGATACAGTTATACACTTGTGGGCACGTGAATACCTGCTTCTTGCTCTGGATGCAATCGTTTCTACCACCAACTTGTATCTATAGGCCATGGATATGCAATTAGCGGACCTCCAGCTGTTGCAAAACTACAAGTCCCATCATGCCTCTGCCTCTGGGTGTCATGCTTGCTGCTGTCAGAGTCTCGCTATGCCTCATGGGACTTGTAGTTTGGCAACAGCTGGAGGTCCGCTAATTGCATATCCCTGCTATAGGCTATATGAACCTGCAGGAGAAACCATTGTGTGTGGCGGGGGGGGGGCAGGTGTTTATCCCATACAATTGGCCTACTGGCAGTGTATGAGAAAAGTGAAGCAGCTGTGTTTCAAGACACAGGCCACCAGAAGTATGGAAGTATTCTGAGTCGCGAATGGCCATACAAAGATATGAGGGCACAACACTTTTTCTTGAACGGTGACCCCTGCTCTTATGACTATCTGGGTGATGTTTCCTTAACCAAAACATTCCCATTCTGGATGTTTAGACAGATACGAAACTTCCTGTCCACACATGCACCACAATCAACATGGACAAGATCACTCACACCATTTGAATCCCTTTGTACGAGAAAAATGCCACAACGGCATTTAATATCTCTGATTTACCTGATGTTACTGGAAGAGCCTACCATCGCCAGTGACCCTGCCTGTTCCGCTTGGGGTAGGGAACTTCAGATCTCCCTATCCGATGAGGAGTGGGGAACCATACATGAATACGCACATAAGGGCTCCATGAATGTAGCTATTCAAGAAAACTGTTATAAAATCGAAACACGGTGGTATAGAACTCCCTCCCTTCTCCACAAATTCTCACCATCCATACCTAATACGTGCTGGAGATGTGGTGAAGCAGAAGGCACAATGCTCCACATTTGGTGGGAGTGTAAATCCATCCAGCCTTTCTGGAAACAGGTACACGATATCATCTCACATGTTACCACGTATACCTTGAACTATATTCCGGTGCAATATTTATTACACCACACAACATTATCTAAAAGTGTTTACTATAAATCCCTGGCTATGCACATGGTGAATGCGGCGAGATTGTGTGTTCCAATACACTGGCGATCTAATACCCCACCATCTATTAGAGAATGGTTTGCCAAACTTTCCAAAATAGAAGAAATGGAGGAACTGATCCACATTTCTCAAGAACGGATACAAAAGTTTACGGAAACATGGGCGTGCTGGACCCACTTTAAAACGACTGATCACTTTCAAATTGCTAATTCTTAGACAAAATGATGATTCATTTAAATACATATATACTTCACAATGGCTTATCCCAAAAGGATTTGGCTGGGGGGGTGGGGGAGCAGGGACGTTGGAGCGCCTTACTCTAACTCTGTCAACTCGTATCATGCGGACTCCTTGTCCCCGTGTCCCTCCTTCCCTTTCTTTTCCCTCTTCCTGGCTGTCTCTCTCCTTTTTTCACCCCCTTTCTTGTGAGTTTTTTCCCCGTTTTTTTTTCCTCTCTTTCTCCCTTTTTCCCCTCCTTCTCAGTCTTGATGTGTACTTTTCTTTTTTTTTCTTCTCTCTTCTTCCCGTTTTTGCTCTCGAAATCAGGCACCCTGATATTATTAATAGTACCAAATATTACAGGGTTGCTGACCATGTATGTGTAGCAATGGTTAGACACGTCACCACCATGCCAAATGGGATCATGCTCTATGGATACCCCAATTAATGTGCAATCTGTTTACTGCAATGGTGCATGGTTATACTTGTAGACATTTGTAATCTACGACGTATCTTCTTTTTGTATGATGTTCGTGCGATTCGAACTGTAATCACTTTTCTGTTTTTGATCTCAAAAAAAAATTATGGAAAAAAAAAGAAGTATGGAAGTATAGTACCTTTCCTTTACAGGGCTGATCAGGGTCACTTAAAGCTGGCCACACACAATTTTTTGAGCTGTCATCAGAACAGGAATAGAGGCAAAGTATTCTAATGAGGAAACTTGTTACAGTAACGATTGTCTACAAGAGGATTTCCCTAACTTTTCTCTCACTAGATTACCTCCCCAAGTTTCCTTTCGCTTTCTATTATGTCTACAGGAAGTGAAGAGAAAATTCCACAGTGGGAAGAGTTTTACCATTTCCTATTTTCCCAAAAAAATGTTTTAACTTCAGACATACACATTATTTTGCAGCACTGCATATATTTACTTAGGGATGTATTTTAAAAAATTTGCATAGCTGTTCGAACCATCAAAACTGCATGTAAGTTCAACCTGTGTAAGTGGGGCAAAATTGAATTATCTCAGGCAGGGCTTTTTTTCAGCAGGAATGGCAAGGGGTGCTGGGGTGTGCTGTAGGGTCTATTGATGCTAGCTGCTGGGGAAACTATTGTTGCTGGAGGGGATCTATTTTTGAGGAGGAAGGGTGTCTATTGTTGCTGGGAAATTTTATTGTTGCTGGTGGGGGATCTATTGTTGCTGGGAGTGGGTCTCATGTCGCAGAGGGTCAATCATTTCTGGGAGGGATATACTTTTGAGGGAGGGGTTTAATAATTCTGGCTGCTGTAGGGTCTATTGATGTTGACTGTTGGGAGTCCATTGTTCCTGGGGTGGATCTATTGTCTCTGGGGTGTCCATTGTTGCTAGATCTCTTTTTTTGTCTTTCTTATCTTTAACAAATTCGATACAAATAACTTAGCACCACAAAATGATACTTGGTTCTGTATTCTCTAAAAGGGTTGGTACTGGGAGGTGGGCAAGGGGTGGGACCAAGGAATGGTGCTCGGAAGTGGGTAAGGGTGGAGTCAAGAGGTGACTTGAAAGGGAGGAGTTCCTGCACGTATTCTCTGAGAAAATAAGCCCTGTTCTCAGGCATTGTTCTCTGCAGATCGAATGTGGGAATGTGTATTATGGCCAGTAGGTGTAGGTAAGAAGCATACTTATTTCCTATTATGGTTAGCTATATCTAATGGCCATAATGCAGTATCTTCCCCATTCACACAATCCCAATCTGCAGAGAATATAACCTGGGGACATTCTATTTTACCCCATCCACACTGAACAAATGATATAATACAAGCAGTTTCAGTAGATTAACTTTTTATAAATGCACCGTGTCAATGCATTTTAAGATTTGAATATTGTTCAGGATTTTAGGTATAATTCAAATTAAATATACTTTACATGTCCATATTTTGTCTTTACTGTAATTCACAGACACCTCCCCCTTTGCCATAATACCCCCCTGAGTAGCTGCAGGATTTACTGCACTCTTGAGAAGACTCTCATGCCCCATACACACGATCATTTTTAATGTCATTTTTAAAACTGACGTTTTTCTTGTCATTTTTTTTCTTGTTTCCTCTCAAGCCTGTCTTGCGTACACACCATCATTTTAAAAAATGTTCAAGAAAAGCGCAGTGACGTACACCACGTACGACGGCACTATAAAGGGGAAGTTCCGTTCGAATGGCGCCACCCTTCATGTTAGTAAAGTTTGTTGAGAGACGATTCGCTCTTTTCAGTCTAGTGCTTTTCAGTCCGTTACAGCATGATGAATGTGCTATCTCCATTACGAACGCTAGTTTTACCAGAACGAGCGCTCCCGTCTCATACTTGATTCTGAGCATGCGCATTTTTTTTCACGTCGTTAAAGCATACACACTATCGTTTTTCACGTCGTTAAAAAAAACGACATGAAAAACGACGTGAAAAAAGAGGGCATGTTCGAAATTTTTAATGCCCGTTTTTCACGTCGTTAAAAATGCTCTGGAGCATACACACGATCATTTTTAATGGCCATTTTTTTTAATGGCATTTTTAACGGCATGAAAAATGATCGTGTGTATGGGGCATCAGAGAGATTGTCATGTGATTCCCCCAGTGCAATAGATAGCTGAAAATCTGCAGTTTTCTTAGGGCCAGGTCATGTTAGCAACAGAATCACTAGAAGAGTAAAAAGGGCACTCATCTAGTGCCATGGCATTGTTCTCTCACTGGCTGAACTAGAAAAGTATCTCACGGCTCCCTTCCTGGCCAGTGGCATTCTGTAGCTTTTTGACCAAAGATGGAACAGCGCCATAGGAGCATATGAGTGGTTTCTTTAGCAAAAATGTTGCCAGGAGTAGGATTGTAAGTGTGACATTTACTTCAGCGTTCCACTTTAAACTGCTGAACTTTTTAACATTTTCATTTACTACTACTAAATTTTTTCGTTCAATAGATTTTTATTTTTCAAATCAAGTAGAGATAGTACATACGAACAGCATGACAAAGGGCTATATCTTATACAAAAATGCATTTTTTAAATATAACCTATACTCTGCAACAAGTTCTCCTAAGGTGTTTCAGAAAATAACTGTGGGTAGGGAAACGGTTAGGAGAAAAAAGAAAGACATGAAAATGAACCATAGAGTCAGACGGTCTGGGAAGTCCTACCCATCCCACACACCAATTGGGATCATACTGTGCCCCGGACAGGCCCACCCCCCTCACAGAAAACTATCAGCCAGGTTATGAGAAATACTAATGTAGGTGTCAATGAGTCTCTAGGTCCGAAACACACGGTGAGATCGGCATATAGAGTTTCCAAAACGACTTCATATCGAGTAATTATGCAAAACCCCTCTAAGTCACATCAAACAACCTAAGGTAATAGAAAAAAAAAAAAAAGGGGGAAAAATAAATAAAAATACATAAAAAAGGAAGAGATAAAAAGAAAAAGGAAGAAAGAGAAGATAAATGGAAAAAAATCATGTGCCTAAATTGATTTAGAGGAAATGGGGTGATCAGGGTGGATCCCGACAATCAGGGAAATACCACGGTAAGCAGCCCAAGGTTCCCACACAGATTCAAATTTGTGAACTGTATTTGATAAAATACTAGCCAACTTCTCTTGCGCCATAATCCAAGAGATCTTATTTTGTATCGCCAAAATGGAAACCCTGGGCTGTCTCCAAGCCCTAGCAATGGTGAGTTTTGCCCCGAGGAGCATAAAGCGGATTAGCTGCTGATTGGGTTTGGAGATGCTAAGAATACAGGCATTGAGGAGGGCGACAGATGTGGACCTTGGAATCGAACACTTAGTGACCTTGAATATGAGGTTAAATATTCTCTTCCAAACTGACCTGATCCTAGGACATTCCCACCAGAAATGCACCATCGAACCCAAGAGTTGGCAGCCTCTAAAGCAATTGGGATCCAATGCAGGGTAGATGGCCGCAAGCCTGGCTGGAGTCATATACCACCTCATAAGAACTTTCAAGTTTGCTTCCATAAGGGAAGGGTTTAAAATACCCCGAAATGAATCGGAGCAAGTCTTTTGCCAGATGCTCAGATCCCAGTTTAGCTGGAGGTCGCCCTCCCATGCTGTCATGTATGAGGTTTTCTCAGTTGGATTAGTAAGTGACGAGTATATGACAGAAATACCTCCCCTTTGTCCCATGGCCAGTCTACACCAGAGCTCATAATCTGTAAATTTGGGAGGGAGAGGCTTCTCCATCCAAATATCATCTAAGAATTGTGAAATCTGTCCAAATCTATTTTTTTCAGAATCCGGGAGATCTAAATTATTTAACCCCTTCCATACCGGGCCATAGCAAAATGACGCCGGCAGGAACCCTCTCTCCCTCCGGGTGGACGTCATATGACGTCCTGGGTTTGAGGGGGGATATCTGAATGATGCCTGCAGCTAGAGGCATCATTCAGATATCCTTTTTTTCAGCCGGCGATCCTGCGCACAATAAGAACAATCATAGCGGCGGTTCCGCCGCTTGATCATTCTTATAGGCGGCGGGAGGGGACATCCCCCCCTCCTGCCGCCATCCGGTGCTTCTCCGGGCTCTCCCGTGCGATCGGGGACCCGGGGAGAATCGTCGGCGCCGTTGGTGGGTCACGTGATGAGCATAGAGATGACTGGTGACCAGATGGTCACCAGTCATCTCTATGATCGTCAGAGGCCCGGGCGCGATGTGATGACGTCACGCCCGGGTCCTCAAATGTAAACAAAGCCGCCATTGCGGCTGTAAGTATGAGATCGTGAAAAAAATTTCACTGATCTCATGCTTTCCAGGCTGGAGGAGAGATGTGGGGTCTTATTGACCCCGCATCTCTCCATAAAGAGGACCTGTCACACACATTCCTATTACAAGGGATGTTTACATTCCTTGTAATAGGAATAAAAGTGATAAAAAAAAAAAGGAAAAATAAGTAAAATAATTTTAAAAAATATTTATTTATTTTTTAAAACGCCCGTCCCCAATAGCTCACGCTTAGAAGCGAGCACACACGTAAGTCCCGCCCGCCCGCCCGCATATGTAAACACCGTTCAAACCACACATGTGAGGTATCAATTCTGGCACTAGACCTCCTCTGTAACTCTAACCTGGTAACCTGTAAAAATTTTCAAAGCATCGCCTATGGAGATTTTTAAGTATCAAAGTTTGGCGCCATTCCATGAGTGTGCGCAATTTTAAAGCGTGACATGTTAGGTATCTATTTGCTCGGCGTAACATAAGCTTTCATATTTTACAAAAAAATTGGGCTAACTTTACTGTTTTGTTATTTTTTAATTCATGAAACCATTTTTTCCCCAAAAAAAGGTGTTTGAAAAATTATTACGCAAATATCGTGCAAGATAAAAAGTTGCAATGACCATCATTTTATTCCCTAGGGTGTCTGCTAAAAAAAACATATATAATGTTTTGGCGTTCTGAGTAATTTTCTAGCAAAAGAATGATGATTTGTACATGTAGGAGAGAAGTGCCAGAATAGGCCCGGTATTGAAGTGGTATAAAAAGCCCTGTATGGAAGTGGTTAAGCAGTGGGTCATGGTGATAGGGCCCTGAGTTGTAAAGTACTGTCCTATCCGGTAAAGACCCTTGTTCATTACTACTGCTAATTTTATGTCCACATTCTCTACTTTTCCAGAAATAACGTTGTGTATGTGCAGTTAGTTTTGTAAATTTAACTTTTTTTACTTCTACTATTCACTTTTTAGGGCAAAATGTATTATGAATTAGGCTTAGATTATTTATTATTAATGATGTTTGAATTTAATTTCCCTATTTACTGGTCCCAAATGAGCCATTACAACCAATGGCATTTTAAACAACCTTTTTAATGCCAAAGTTTTTACCTTTACTTTTGGAAAAGGTCATTACAAAAATTACTTTCTATTTTTAACACAGTAATTAGACATGACCTTACTGACATGTTTTGAAGATATCAATGTTTTTTTTCCCCAAGACATATTTATTAAGAAAAGTATGATATACAATGAGTGTGAACAATACAATAAGGTATAGAACACTTTGTGGAAGTACAATTTATGTAAACAGGTTGGCCTTATACCGCCAGTTAGAAACATACGTGGGCACATCATTAACAATGATAAAACAGGATCCAGGAGAACAAAGATTGGGAATAGGTTTAATAGGTTGGGAAAAGTGAGGTGTGACCAGCATTGATCTACATAAGGATAGCTCTACTAATTACTAACTCACTCATCTTCTTAATTCTATAGTGGTGAGCAGGTCTTGGTCATTTACATGTATGTCAGTATCAATTATAAGCAGAAGCATGACCTTCTGTGGTTCTCGAGGAGGTTGTGGGTAAAGAAGTAAAAGCGTGGATGTGTCCCGTTACTGCTTATAATGTGTCTCTCCTGGACTTTGTAGGTGTCAGGCAAGAAACAAAAGAAGGAGGGACTGTAGTTTTGGTACACAATTAATGGGCACATAAGAGAAAATTTTATAATAGGGAGGCGGTGTGGGAGGATAAAAAAAAAGAAAATGGGGGGGGGGGTGGTCGTAGGTATTTTGAAGCATGGGGGAATGAAGAGGGGGAGAAAAGGGGGGGGGGGTTGCCATCTCCTGCTCCCCTTCAGTTTTTTTGTGATTACTCTAAACCCCTGCCGGGTCAGATTCTGGTAATGAGGGGGGGGGGGGGGCGGGGGGTCCGCACTACACATCCAATTAAAATTAAAATTAACAATGTGGTTTTATTTATGAGTGACAGCATGCCTAAGGCTCCATGTACACTGAAGCTGATAAACTGCAGTTTATTGGCGTTTTTGCGTTTTTTCAAAAAGCCCATTGACTGCACTCTATGTTAGCCTATGTGTTCCTGCAAACATGATAGTTTTTTAGCGTTAATGAGCACTGGAGTTAATGGGCTTTTTTCTGAACGCAAGAAATTTGCGTTCAAAGTGCCGTTTTTCGGCGGGAAAAAACACAAAACGACGAAAAACGCGAATAAACGCTCAAAAACGCTCAAAAACCGCAGCTCGCCAGCGTTTTTTTTTGCATTTTTAGATCCATTGTAAAAAAAAAGAAGCTAAAAACGCAACACTGAAAAACGCTAATAAACAATATTGCAAAAACGCTAAAAAACGTTGAAAGGCTCCCTGCAAAGCTACTGGCGTTTTTTATACCTTTTTTTAGCGTCCAGTGTACATGGAGCCTAAGCGCCTATTTATAAATGTTTTCACATAATATTCACACAACTTTTACCTAAGATCAACATAGTTTTCTAATTGGATTGGATGTAAAAAGAAGTGTGATTCTTGGGTAAAAGTTGTGTGAGTGTTTTGTGAAAAAAAATTATAAATAGACTCCTGTGTGTTTTCATAATTATATTCAGGTGTAGGTCAAATCAGCAACCAGTTAGCCAATCCTAAACCTGGCCATACAGTAGTAGAAATTTGTTAGAAAATTTGTTTCAAATTTCTAGTAGTTAGTGGGGTCAAGATGACGTTCATTTTCAGCCGCAGCAATGAAAAAATTTGAAGGAATGGAAAATATTTCTTAAATGAACAAATTTCTAAGTGAACGTGGTTTTCAATTGGTAACGTCAATTTATTCCATAATTGAATATTAAAAGAAAAACAAATTTTAAAGTACTTATAAACAATATTCATCAAGTCTTCAAATGTACTGATGAGAATTTTCATACAAATATTAGTATGAACAATTGGTATGGCAAGCTTGGTACAGATTACAAAAGGACGCTAAAATCTGTCAGGTTGCAGTGGGTGACTTTCCTGTCTGTTAATGGAACAAGAAATAGAAGGAGATCTCCCTAGCAGGGATACAGACAGCCATGTTATCTTAACAGAGGATCTAACCATTCCCACTCTTCAAAAAAAAAAGTTTTTTACTGCTCTTAGGGCTCATACACACAAGCATTGTATTATTCTATCATTTGATAGCTGTTTGGAGTAGGTATATCGGTTTGATACAGATGTATTTTCTTGTCAAAGTATTTTATTGGACATATATATTAGTCACATACAGATCATATGTAATACATGTTGTTGATATTTGTCCAATTATTACAAATATAGAAAAATAACAAATAATAGGGTCTACAGAATATATCCTAATGAAAATTATAAGGACATAAATGAGATAGAAAGTAAATAAATCCTTGTACTAATATATTCAAGACTGTAGTTGAAAGAAATATTTAACATATTAATTATAAATTGATCTGTATCTTCGAAAAAAGTAATGTAGAGTAATACTGTAGCTTCAATAAGGTGTGTTATGAAGTAAGAATAATAGAGAAAAGAAAAGAGAAAAAGAAGTAAAGATATCAAAATAAAATAGGGTAAAATAAAATTAGATAGATAATATAAAATAAAATAGATGGAATAGAATAGTAGGAAACCAGAGGGGGGGGGGGGGGGGAGTGTAGGAGTCCACCTGAATGGCCTGAATGAATCGGTCCGCGGCTTGAGGGTTTAAGTAAAACACAGTGTTCACTATATTGAGCAGGGTAGCTCCCAAGCTTCAGAAATTTGGTTTAGTAGCTAGTTTAACCGATTGAGTCCTCCGGCTACCATGGCATGAGAATGATACAGATGTATTTTCAATCGTAACTTTTCATTTCAGAAGCATGCATATAGTCATGCCCTGACTTCTGATATGAGAATTTCTACTATTTGTCAACAGCTAAGCCTTCATCTTTTTGGTGAGCCTGAACGTGCGGGTGTTAGCAAGATGTGTGGGGGTGTCAATTAAATTAATAGCACCGCCTCGTGTCTGCAAAAGGGTGTGTGCAAACACTTTCGGAGATATCAACCTCCTTTGTCCCCCCCATAGTGCTCAATGTTTTTGTAGTAATTTGGGGGGTCAATAAGAACCACTGAATTCTATGGGGGGAGACCGGAGATTTTCACTCCCAGAAGAGTCAGTTTCTGGACAGATGTTGACGTTGATTTTTCATGATCAGAGCAGAAGTACTGTATTTATTGGCGTATAACACTCACTTTTTTACCTTGAAAATAGAGGGTAAACTGTGCCTGCGTGTTATACGCAGGGGGCTGTGGAAAGTTTTTTTCCTGAAACTTTCCTCTTAAAGTTAGGGTGTGTGTTATACGCCTATGCGTGTTATTACGCCAATAAATGCAGTATTTTTTTTTTACATGGCACTGCCAGGACAGATGGATGATGGACGCGGATGAGCGGCATTAAGTACAGGGAGGGGTTTTTCAAGTGACGGTGAGTGCGCTATAAACGGACCAATAGAGGCTATATTGAGGCTTGGATAGCATCACTCAACAATCATCAGATTGAAAACTGTTTTACAACTCCATGGCTACATTCTGCATACCACTTTGATTTGTGACCAACCAGTTTATTGAGGGCTCTCATATGATACTTGTTAACTCTGTGGGGCAGTGTCAGTAGGCTTCCAGCGACGCCGTATTCTGAAGTGTCTCAATAAACTTATTTGCATAGTACAGTATACTCCTTCAAATCAGCTTCT
Organism: Rana muscosa; assembly: GCA_029206835.1. Taxonomy (NCBI): domain Eukaryota; kingdom Metazoa; phylum Chordata; class Amphibia; order Anura; family Ranidae; genus Rana; species Rana muscosa. Next base: position 153,911,809 of record CM055116.1, on the reverse strand, counting down.
GCTAACCTTTTGACAAATTTATGATTACATATTCTCCTATCCAATAACCCTGACGAAGGGCTTGAACCAGAAATGCGTCGGGTACTGGAGATTTTTCAATAATCGGAGAGTATTTACGGAATAATTCTATGCTTGCTACGTAATTTTTTATTTTATTTTTTGTTCTTTTGTCTTTTGTTATAGTATGTTTTTAACTGGTCATTACATGTTTGTGTGATCAAAATTGTATGTGTAATAATAAATGCTTTTTACTCTGTACTTGTGTTGTTGTTGCCTTTAGGCCCGGTTCACACAGGGGCGGCACGACTTCGGGGGCGATCTCGGCGGCGTGATCTCAAGTCGACTTGAGACGCCCGCCGAGGCGATTTGCATAATGACTTCTGTATAGAAGTCAATGCAAGTCGCCCTGCGTCGCCCCCAAAAGTAGTACAGGAACCTTTTTCTAAATCGAAGCGACCTGAGTTGCTCCTATTAGAACGGTTCCATAGCACAGAACGGGACGCGACTCGTCAGGCGACCGAGTTGCCTGACGAGTTGCCCCTGTGTGAACTGGGCCTTAAAGTCACAAGCAAGACTCTAAACCAAAACATGCTCTATCAACAATATATTGAGATATATATATATATATATATATATATATATATATATATAAATAACATGTTTTAAAAAAACATTCTGAACCCCCGGAATATATAAACAAGTTGGTAAATAACCTTAAAGCGGTGGTGCAGGAAAAAAAAAAAGTCAGCAGCTACTAACAGTGTAGCTGCTGACTTTTAATAAGGACACTTACCTGTCCTACTCTCCCGCGATGTCGGTCCTGCCGCGGCGATCGATCGCTGCTGGCAGGCTCCCGGCTCCTCCATTCTGAGTAGGGGAAACAGGCTGTGAAGCTGTAAGGCTTCACTGCCTGTTTCCTACTGCGCATGCGCCACTCGCACAGAGCTTTGTGAATGGGCGGCTTGCCTCCTGGGATACACACAGTTCCCAGAAGGCAGCGCGGCCCATTCACAAGAAGAGGAAGTGGAAGGAGAGCCACCGCGGACGGAGAAGAGGAACATTAGCGGCAGATTAGGGGACTTCCGCATAGCAACAGGCATTTAGGGTGAGTATAATTTTTTTTTTTTTCTATTAATTTTTATTTCTTTTTTTAGATTTTTTAGTGTGAAGATTTTTTCAGGGTGGACCTCCACTTTAAGGTTCAAATTAAAGCTGAAGAATGGGAGAAGTCATTTAACCTAACACACTGTTTGTCACCAACAATTAAAGCACAAGCGACAAGCTACAAACTCCTTTCCAGATGGTACTGGAGTCCACTGTCACTCCAGCGCATATATCCAGATAAATCTGACATATGCTGGCGAAGCCATGCGGCCAAGGGCTCGCTGCTCCATATCTCGTGAGAATGCCCTCAAATTTTACATTTTTGGGAAAAGATTATGCAACTGTATACTTTAGTTACGGGGGAACTAATACCAAACACGCCTCAAATTACCTTGCTTTCCATCCTACCAGGATCATATAAAAATATATATAAAAAAAAGTATTTTGAGACACCGGTTGACAGCAGCGAGACTGGTTATACCGCGGCACTGGCATTCAATACAATCTCCATCAATTAGCGAATGGGCTACAGAAATGGATTGTATAGACATGCACGAGGAGTGCCGCCAGACATGGGCCCCCTGGAGGGTGTATAGGGAAACAACAAGAAACTAGCAAGTCCTTAGGGAAGGAATCAAAGTAAGGACTATGGCTGAGATAAGTAAAGTTTCAATATAGGACATTTATTTGCTGCCACTCGTTCCCCCGCCCATTTGCCCCTCCCCCTATTGCGGGGTGGGGATTCCTTTGTTCTTTTGTTTGTTTGTTTTTTTCCCTTGTTTTTGTGCTTTGTTCTTATAGATGTGTAGCGGCCTCCTCTCTCCCCTCTTGTTCTCTCAGCTCGTCTGTCTCTTGTCTAGGGGTACCTTAGAGGAGAGAGAGCAGGGTCACCACGCCAAGCCTTCACCACAGTTAGTTGTGTGGTGTAAGCAAAAGTTCTTTCTTTATCTTCGGGTCAATGTTCTGCACCTGGAGTCTCCGAAGAGAATTACGTTGAACAATGTCCACCAGAAAATGAGCCCCATACCATCAAAGTCCAACACTCCTTTATTCTTCTCAAGTGAACACAATCAGTTGAACTCCCTTAGAGAACAGAACAGACAAGGAGGTGTGGATGCGAGTAGGCCCAGACACAATGAACTCTCCACTTTCCTTCCTGAAAGTGGGCTGAGGTCTCCGAGCGAGGGGGGATTTCCTTCCAGGCGGTCTCCGATGGGAGGCTCACCTGTTACTGGCAATCTGCTGCACCGGGTCTTCAAGCAAGTATCTCCCACTGGTCCATTACGCCTTCCGGATTCGGGTACCCACTCCCTGGGTTCCCTAGGACCCCCTTCCCTCGCGGAACTCAGTGGTGGGCACTGAGCTCCAGACCTCCTCCCGAGTACCTCACCCCAGGCTAAAGGTGCCTGGGATGGAACACGACCTCCGAATGTCCCCTGGGGCTGAAGGTGCCCGGGACTCGACTCCCGCCACCAAAAATGGTCGCCCCCTTTATACCCCCTCCCAGCAAGCACGGCGGGTTCCCCGCCCCACCATACAACCGCTGAGAGAGGCCAAAAGAGGTACGACACCGCAATGATGGCTCAACCCCGGGCCCAAAGTGACAACGCCACCTAGTGGGCCCCAGGGAACCACCCATCACAGTCTCCCCACCAGATTCAAAAAATATAGAAAGCATATACCCGCTACAGATGTGTGAAAATTTAATTGAAATCTGTTTGATGAAATGATTATGCTATCTATATATGTATGAATTTGTCTATGTCTGAATTTGTTTATGTTTGTATTATAATTTCACAATAAAATTTGATTGAAATCAAAAGTCACAAGCATTTCCTATTTTTTTTTTTTTTTTTTTTACAAATACAACTTCAATTTAAGCATTTATTTTAGCAAAAGAGTCTCTTAAATAGGTTCTGCTCTTCTTTTACTCTCCGAAAACATTTTGATATTTAGCTGTGCATTTTATGAAAACATCTTTTACAATCTTCGATTTTGTACATTATGTTGGCCCTTTACAATGTTCTGCTGTAAATGTGCATCTTTGTTATGTATATTGGTATTGTTGGACTTGATTTGATTTTAATGTTATCATTTTCCCTTCTCATTACATCTTTGCTCTAGTATAATTTAAAGGTGAAAGAAATGTACAAGAAAACTCTTTAAACAACCATCAATACATTTCAATATTGTCTCATGGTGGTAAAATTCACAGCAGATTCCTTTCCTTAGTTTACAGAACAAACAATTGTACTGTGTGTGAACTGGGCTGTTTAATGATGGCTCTGTGCAATGGGATACCCTGTCAGGACATGCTGCCCCTCTACCTAATGGACTTGCGGTCATGTATAAATTGGTAATGCTGGTAGTATGGACTTTTTTAAGAGTTGTCAAAATAGAGATTTCTGAGCAAGGAATTTGGGCATTTTTAGATGAATAGCTTATTTCAGTCTTCCCATTTTTTTTTTTTTTTATCTTAGAGTAACTGGTTCTGATTCTATAGCTATAGCTCTCAACATAACATATAAAAAAAATCCAGAAGCCCATTTCTACTGTTGATAGAATTGATTCACATGAGTCACAGTTCACAATAAATATGACTCCAAGCCAGGGTTCACAAAGAAGCAGCCATGAACTTCGCCAGCAAATCGGAAGAGATCTGTTCCTTGGGTGATCTCCAGTCCCTTGGGTGATCTTCAATTCTCTGGGTGATCTCCAGCCCCTTTTGTGATCTCCAGTCTCTTGGCAAAATGTAATTGAGATTGCCGTTATAACTCCACAAAGAATTATTATGCAAGAATTCTAACCTCTTGCCTCTTGTTACCTGCATACACTTTATCAACCCCCCCCCCCCCCTCCACTTCAATGTTCCAGATGTCCACTGAACCTCCCATCTTAAGAACTTGAGAAAAATGAAAAGTTCAGGGAGATTAGGACCTGTGGTAAAAACTGGGCATGGTTATTTTACACTGAATATTAGGCATGGCTCAAAAGAATCTCAGCCTGCTCGCATATACACCACACACAAAGTGGAGGGGTCAGGAGTAAGTAATGAAGAGAGTGCAGGGGTCAGGGGTAAGCTACACAGAGATTGCAAAAGTCAGGAGTAAGTAACACACTGATGCCACCAAAGAAAAAATTGAATAAAAGGCTCTGCACATTCTACAGTGGGAGGTTACCTGGCTGCCAGGGCTGTACTGACTGGCCGGTCAATTCAACCATGGTCCGAGGGTCCGGCTGCAGAAAGGGGCGCGCTGGTGCCGCCTGCCGGAACTATGGGTTCAGCCCAGGGTAAAAAAACTTGCGCCCACGGCGACCATCTTTTTTCGGGCCCAACCGGGCCCCAGTGCCCAGCCCTATTGATGACAAGGCCACACCGTGGCAGGTAAGCGGTGACCGCTGCCTGGACAGGGTTAACACAGGTTATGGCCGCCGCTCACCTACCACTGTGCGGTCATGCCTGTGTCTCCAAGGTTGATGGCTGCAGGGCTGAGCCATGTCTCTCTCACACACAGCCTCAGAGCCGGCGCTGACACCTCCTCCTCTCTCTGCATGGACGTGAGAGGAGAGAGAGCTCATCTGCTCCTCTTCCTTCCAACCCTCACCCCTCTCCTCCTGGGTCTGCCTCGCCCACACTCCTGGGGATGTGTGGGCGGGAAGTTTGAACCCAGAAGAGAAAATCAGCAGACAGCCTGTGCCTGAGCCTCCATCCTGGGGTGAGTAAGCTCACCCTCTCTCCTGCCTCCCACTGTATAAAACACATTTAAGGGGTGCTCTGTGGACTGTCTAGTGGCTCTGTGGCTGCCTATTTATTATGGCTTGATATCCTGTCGATGCTTTTAATGCCTCTTTCACTCTATCCTTATCCTTTAGGATTGTTGAAATGGTAGAATGTGCAAGTTCCAATTCACTTGCTATTACTTTAACTGCCAGCCTCATAGTCCTTAATGATCTTAATTTTCATATCAAGATCAATAGCTTTTCTTTTTTTCTGAGCACTTTCTGCAGGAGCAAGCACGGTTTTTTTTTTTGTTTGTTTTTTCTGACATGGGCAATACCTGTACAGCACAAGCACACATTACAGTACTGTACATAAAGACAAAAAACAGTACAGTATAAAGACATAAGACATAAAACAGTACAGTATAAGGAATGCTGGAAGGGGAATTTAGGAGAACCGAGTACAGTACAGTACATAAATAATTAAAAGAAACAGGTGCGCTAATCTATAAGAATATTCACAGTGCAAACATACACATGACAAAAATGTAAGGGCATAAAGTCCACTCCTGCAAAAAAAAAGTGTATAAAAAAATTATAAAAAAAAAAAAAAAAAAATTGGATGAAGTGACTCATAAAATGAAAAATATAAGATTCAGTTCATAAAAAAGTGCATAAAAAAATGTGCATACAAAGATGTGCATAAAAAATGTCCAACTGGCAAACCCTTATACAAAAGGGAACTAAGTGAACAAAGTATGTGAAAAACTTCTGTGCTCTTCAAGGGAATTGGGTGAACCAAATATAAGGCAACTTCAGTGCTCTTCAAAACATGAAGACTTTAATATCCCATCACCACATAGAATCACTTCTTACCAGATAGCAGTAGTTTCAAGCATGCTCCAACAGACTGGGCTGTAAAAACGAACCAAATTCCATATAACAGCAGTATCAGACACTGGACAATGATCCCATCAGGCTCCAACACCTTAAAGCGGTTGTATACCCATTCTGATTACTTTTCTTTATGTGGACACTGGCAGGTTTTATATCCATTTGCATTAGAAGATTGTCTCCTTACCTGCCTTCCTTGCGAGATATATGTATAATTGTGGCTCATGACGTAGCCTGCGCATGCGCCGTTTGTCCAAACTTTCCGGCAGGCTGAGACCCTGCCGGAAAAATGCAGTGTCTATGCCGGGGCTGCGTCATTTCCTATTGTCAGTGTCAGCCCCGACATCCCGCGATGCCAGCAACAGGATCTCTCTCTGATTCGCTCAACGTTCGTTTCCATAGTAACCGGAAACTAAGAAGAGGTTTGGACACTGCAATTAGTGCGCATGCGCGAGATTACGGAGAGAAAAATGTAACGCGGGCGGAAGTAAATCTGAATACAGACACGGAAGACCACAGTTGATATGGCAACGGCTAACACAGAGCAGCAGCGTTTTAAATATACAGTCTTTTAACAGTAAGAACGATTTTTGGGCTTACTCTTGGTGCCCATTTTATTCTCAATACATATGTGGATTGTAATATTGATTAAATCATATTTTTTTTTACAAGTTTACTACCGCTTTAAGCTGTAAAAGTGGACCCGGTTTTTCAATGGACGCAGGAATCTCGATATCTTTGGAAATGCTAAAATCCAATCTGGCAGCTCAAGGATAAATCCCAGAGCATAAGGGAAGAAGAGGAAAGCCTTGTAGTGCAATATGTCTCAACAAAGGGGTTTCTGTTAAGAAGTGATTCTATGTGGTGATGGGATATTAAAGTCTTCGTGTTTTGAAGAGCACTGAAGTTGCCTTTTATTTGGTTCACCCAATTCCCTTGAAGAGCACAGAAGTTTTTCACATACTTTGTTCACTTAGTTCCCTTTTGTATAAGGGTTTGCCAGTTGGACATTTTTCTATTCACATCTTTGTATGCACATTTTTTTTATGCACTGAATCTTATATTTTTCATTTTATGACTCACATCCAATTTTTCTTATTTATTTATTTTATTTATTTTTAAACACTTGTTTTTGCAGGAGTGGACTTTTTGCCCTTACATTTTTGTCATGTGTATGTTTGCACTGTGAATATTCTTATAGATTAGCGCACCTGTTTCTTTTAATTATCTATGCTTATGGTAGGGGTTCGGACCTTTTGGGTTGCAGCTTTTCTTCATCTATATATTTTCATTTATTTATTTATGTGTTTGATTTCTCCATTTCAATAGTCACACTTCCCTCTACCAGGAGGGTAGAATAAGCGCAGGATTTTAACAATTTTTGACAGTACAATACATACCTGTAAAGCAGCAGGCCAGGAGTGAGAATGAGGCTGATGCAGAGTGATGACATTATGTCCTGTGCTTGGGTCGGGAGAACTGGTCATAAGTCAGAGCGGTCATCCTGCGCGGGTCAGGAGAACTGGTCATAAGTCAGAGCGGTCATCCTGCGCGGGTCGGGAGAACTGGTCATAAGTCAGAGCGGTCATCCTGCGCGGGTCGGGAGAGCTGGTCGTGAGTCCGAGCGGTTGTTAAACAGGTAAGTCTTTAAACAAGGAGTATCTGTTTTTGTGTTTTTTGTTGGAAAAAAAACCCTTCATGGGCAACTGTGATTTGTGGACTATTCTTTTCTGTTTTGCCTTTTAAAAGTGGGATGCCATGCCTAAATATATATATATATATATATATATATATATATATATATATATATATATATATATTCAGTATGTATATACTGCATTTTTTTAAAATTAATATCAATATATATAAAGCAAAGTATAATATTTGCAAATATGCAGTGTATGTATGTTGTAAATCTGCTACTGTCAGTGCTATTTTGGAATCCCCTGTAGCCCTGTTATAGATTATTACATCCTAGATCTCAAGCAGATGGCTGAAGTTTCATATTTGTAGTCCACTGTCCAAATGAAATCTGAACCAGGTCCAGCAGCTGACACTGCAGTCATCTGAGATGCTGTGACATCACTTCGCCCACCCCTGTGTACCATTCCATGAGTACACAAATTGCTGCACTGTCTTTCTAGTCTGTTAGTGGAACTCCTGGCACAGCGGCTTATAGTTGAGGCTTAAAATGATACTAAAGGTTTGTTGTTTTAAAAAAAAAAATTACAAACATTTCATAATTACTTCCACTGTGCAGTTCGTTTTGCACAGACTGTCCCCGAACATCCTCTTCTGGGGTCCCTCGGTGGTTCTCGCGGCTCCTCCCCACATCAGATAATTCGCCAAGGAGAAGAGCTCTCCCGGGGGGTTACCTTGCGGGCATGCTCCCGTGTCCAGCATTCGGTGTCCATAGCCGCTGAATGCAGAACTTGGTTCCGCCCCCTGGTCATTGGATTTGATTGACAGCAGTGGGAGCCAAGGGCTGCGCTGCTATCAATCTATCCAATCAAGAGCCAAGCACCCCATGCAGATAGACTGCTAGTCATCGCCGTGGGAAATTCCAGGGCTCAGGTAAGTAAAATGGGGGGCTGGGGGGCCGGTGACTGTCAGAAGTTTTTTCACCTTAATGCATAGGATGCATTAAGGTGAAAAAACAGGAGGGTTTACAACCCCTTTAGGGCCTCATGCACAATGGACGTTTTTACAGCTGCTGTTTTTGGCTTCAGGTTTTTTTTTCTGCAGCCAGTAAACTCCCCAGCATGTTATCCTATGTGTCCTTGCACACATAGGCTGTTATTAGTGTTTTTTCACTGGAAAAACCCCCACTATATAAATGTTTTTTTCTGCCAAAGGAACTAGCATTTTTTAAGCCCAGTGTGCATGGACCCTTATAGTTGAAATCTAGTTGAAAAAACATTTTTATTCACTGTATTTAGTTACATTACTTGTAATGAAGTATGCGTCGGTATGTGCAAACTGCTGTATTCTGTTAAAATGTGCACTGCAGAGCTGTCCTGTCCTCTTCCTGTTGCTGAACTTCCTGTGCTTTGGGGGTTACCACCTTTGGGTCTCCGGGCTCAGCTGCACTAGAAATGATCTGGGAAGGACACACCCCTCCTGTCCTCTCGTCCAATAAGAAAAGTTATTTCACTGTTTACACTGCATGTAACAAGATCTGTGAATGGGGAAGATTCTCGTCGATCACAGGATTTTCTCCCCACCCCATTCACAGATCTTGTTACAAGCAATGTAATTAGTGAAATAACTTTTCTCAATGAAAGAAGGGGCAGGAAGGGGCATGCTCCCTTTATACCATGACCTTATACCTTGAATACCTTGCCTTTCGTTCTAAAAGTCTTTGACCAATTGTTTCTAGCCGTGTTGAAAATGCAGGCATGATGTTGTGGGTATGCTTACAAATGAGTATGCGGAACTGTGGACAACAGTAGGTATGGTCAATAGGTTGTCCCTAGATTTCAGCACTCTAAAGCATTTACCAGTGGCGGATGGTGTTTTTTTTTTTTTGGGGGGGGGGCGCAAACAAATAACCCCCCTGGTTGGGCTCCTATGGGCGGCGGGTTGTGGGCTCCTATGGGTGGCGGGCAGCAGCTTCTGTGTCCTCTCTGCATCATGGCGGCTTCCACTGTGCGGCTCCTTCCTCCTCCTCCTCCTAGGCATCCAATAGGATCACCAGTCCTTTCAGCAAATTTGGTGACCGGTGTCAAAACCCGCTTCTTGATTGGCCGGGAGGAGGATCAGTGTTACAACGGCGAATCAATATTCGCTGTTGTAACACACCTGGGTGGGCTCGGAGCGCGCTCTCTGCGACGTGAGCCCACCTTATATTGAAGCCCCGATTAGAGCCTCTGGCTCTAATCGGGGCTTCAAAAAAAAAATAGCCCCTCCGCATTATACTCCTGCCAGGCTGGCTCACATGGGTTTTGCCTCTGCTGCTTCTTGTTCTAGGTGTGACTCCACTGATGCTGGATACATACATATGTTTTGGTCTTGTTCTGCTTTGTCGACGTTTTGGAAGGACTTATATTCTTTTTTCAAGGACACCTTACATTTACCAATACCTTGTACCCCGGAGGTTGGACTGTTGGAAGTTCTCAATGAGTTTGTACCCAGGACCCATGCTCGAATTCTGGTGCGCACTATTATTTTTTACGCTTGGAAATTAATTCTGTTACAATGGAAGAGTGCCTTTGCTCCAGATGTTCAAAGGTTGTACTGAATGATAAATAAGGTTATACCCATTTTTAAATGCATCTTGGCCTGTCCTGCCAAGTTTACCAAGATTTGGCAGCCCTGGCTTGACATTGCAGATTCCTTTTGGAAGGACACCCCGCTCTCCCAACCCTAATGGGTATTGCCCTGGGTTAGCTTGCTAAGGCTGCAGTCTGCTGGGGACAATGTTGTTGGTTTGGTGCTCTCGGGTTCTGGTTGGAGGTGTGGTGGGCGGTGCTGGTGAGGTGTGTATGGCTGGGTGTGTGCGTGTGTGTGTATGTAGGGGTTGACTGTACTTGGTTATATCTCCACTGCTTACTATACTATGATTTCCCATAGTGGGGCCCTACGTGGCCCACTTTGGTTGACCTACTTATTTTGTTTTTTTTAGTCGCGCATGGATAAGGGAAGGCGGCGATGGACAGGGCGGGTGGCGCCCATGCGCCAAATAATGGACGGGCTGCCCCTGGGGTTTACACATTTAGAACAAGCAGTAAAAGCACAAACAATCTCTCATTCACCTCTGTAGCTATAAGGATCTTGTAGAAATAAATGTATATCCACTGAAATCTCTGCTGTTTTACATGAGAGCAGAATTTTGACAGCCTGCCAGCCCTTCAATGTAAACATACAGTACAGAGGGTGTTTCTGAGTTTCTCCACCCCCTGCAAAAGCAGGAAGCTACCATTTTTAAAATATTTTTTGGAAATTTAAATTTAGCTCAGGTGAGTATTATCATTGTGGACAACCCAGCATGACCAATAGGAGGAGATTAAAGAGAAAAATGAACAAAGGGAGTAAAGTTCCTCTTTAACAATGCATGCAGCTTGAGAGGTCAGGGATAGCTAGACATTATTGTGCATAGCCTAGGTATGCACCCCAAAGAAGAATATATATGTACATGCATGATGTGAAAGACCTGCTGCTAAAATTTAATTCCACGTATGTACAGATTTACAAATAAAATAATTCACATATTGCATATATATATATATATATATATATATATATATATATATATATATATATATATATATGTTTGCTCTGAAGACTTTTGCTCTCAGATCTAAACTGCTATTGTAGGTAATGGCATTATAGTTGATAGTTTTGTTTCCTGGGGATTACTTGTCAGTGTATCAAATTTGCACTGGTGTTGATATTGACATTTCTCTCCGCTTTGCCTTTTTTTTCAAGAAATTTGGCTTCATTCACACAGGTAAAACACCAGGTTAAAGTTACCTATGTTCAAATATGTGACAGATATTTTCAGCTGAGCCAAATGATAATGAAAGTCACATGGCTGAAAATAAAGATACTTTTGTTTGTGTTGAGCCTATTCTTTTTAAATAAAATTCCAAACATTTACTATTTTGGTGAATTGTGGTAAATAATTTTTTTTTTTACATAAAGTGGCTTATGAAAATGATTTCTTATTGGCCATAGTGGTTTCCACTTATAGTATATTATAAGTGTCAGTATGGTTGCTATTGGGAAAATAGTGTATATCTTGCAATGGGTCTGTAATTTAGTCAACTATTCCTACCTCTACTGTACTCAACACTCCCATACCTACATAGGGGATGTTTAAAAATGCCAAATGATTTGTAAAGCTGTCCAGCTACTCCTGACATTGACACAGCCAGGTTGGTGATCTGATATTTCTAAACTGCACCTAAGCAATACATCCTCATGTTTTGCCTTGTGTTTTAAGGTTACTTTGTGGTAAAAGCAAGGAAGCATAACAACCTCTTTAGTGTATTAATGTGCTTTTATAAACAAAATGCTGTACCTACAAACTATGTACAATTTTAGGAAAACAGAACACACGATACAATGTATCACAAAATGTACATACAATATACACATGCACAAGCTATCTATCCTTGCTGGCAAATGGCATGATCACTGTATGTGATAGGTATACACTAAACAGTTACTTAAAGCGGTTGTAAAGCCCTAAGACTTCTTACCTCAATGCATTCTACCCATAAGGTTAACTAACCTTCTGTGCCTGTGACCTCCCCCAACTGAGGGAGCGGGGCTACTGGATGAAGAGGAGGAGGCAGGAGCACCGAAGGCGGACCCAGGAAGAGGAGGATCGAGCTGCTCTTTGCAAAATCCTTGCACATGACTATGTTCAAATCCTTTGTTCCCTCCCCCAATTTCCTGCCAACATCACTTCCTGTTTCATGAGCTCCATGAACCAAACAAGTTCATTAACATGAATAGGGGAAGCTTCTAAAAACAATACACAATACCTCGAATGTACTTTCCCATATATTTATGTAGCGCCCTGCTCCCAATGACTGGGCGCTATGTTTCAATTTAGAGGGTATCTGAGCCAATAGCTAGGCTCAGATGTAAATAATTGATGTTAAAATAGCCTCTGTTCCGACTATGGCTGTGTTGGGCAGACTTCCCACTGTTCGCCTTTAGGTGGCATTACCTGACAAGCCAGAGTGTATTGGGTACCTTCCCCTGGGAACAGTTCAGTGGGCGTGGTCTACCCGCTGAGCATGCTGGGGAAGGGTACTTAAGGGGTAGACGCCATTTTTTGGGGTCCTTCGTCCCCTCACGTCCCTCCTGGCGTTAGGGGTGTATTATGTGATTTTTGGCCTCTGAACCATGCTGGTCCGAAGCCGCAACTCCAACCAGTAGGTCCAGTTATACTGACTGGGTCTGCACTTTGAAGGTGATCCTGTGTTGTCCGTCCTGAGGGAGGAAGCCACTCAATGGAGGAAACCAGGGGAGGACCTGTCCTGGAAAAGACCAAGCGGAAGGCTGGTGTCTTGAGGAGGGTCTGGTAAATCTATTGGAGGATGCACCGCAACTAAAGTTACCTTACAGTCCGCCGGGTTGGTTTAAAGGCTCTTGACTGTTTGGCTGGAAGTTCGGGTGTTAATTCCTGTGGCAGAGGATCCCGGATTATCCAATTCTGTGCACCACCAGTCTGTGACAGAGACTGGTCCTGATATTGTTTGTGCATCATTCCGGCTGCTGGGCCAGGTGAGAGGGGCCTATCCGGGTGAGCAAAACCCACTCCAGGGAGAGTGGTGAGTGACTGTATATTTGAGGAGTTCTCCCCAGTGATCTGCACCGTGTGCCTGAATCTACCCCTTTCCCTTCACCCTTCTACTACTCTTGATATGTTTATGCAAAAAGGAAAATAAAACCTAACAGCTTAAAGGGGTTGTAAAGGTTTGTTTTTTATTTTCTAAATAGGTTCCTTTAACCACTTGTCCACCGCCCACTGTCAATTGACGGCGGGCGGAGGACACTCTCGTTCTGGGAGGACGTCATATGACGTCCTCCCTTTAAAACGAGCTAGAAGGCGCGCGCTCGCCGCGTTCACAAGGCCCCGGTGCGCGTGCCCGGCGGCCGCGATTGCCGCCGGGCACCCGCGATTGCCCGGGAAACGAGCAGGAAAGTGGGTCTCTGTGTGTAAACACAGAGATCCACGTCCTGTGAGGGAGAGGAGGCTGATGGTGTGTTCCCTGCCAATCACATTTATACAGTAATCAATGCATTTTTATAGCAGGGATCGCTGTATAAACGTGAATGGTCCCAAAAATGTGTCAAAAGTGTCCGATGTGTCCGCCGCAATATCGCAGTCACAATAAAAAATCGCAGATCGCCGCCATTACTAATAAAATAAAATAAAAAAATGCTATAAATCTATCCCCTATTTTGTACACGCTATAACTTTTGTGCAAACCAATCAATACGTGCTTATTGCGATTTTTTTTTTTTACCAAAAATATGTAGAAGAATACGTATCGGCCCAAACTGAGGAAAATTTTATTTAAAAAAAAAAATGGGTATTTATTATAGCAAAAAGTAAAAAATTGTGTTTTTTTTCCAAACTGGACGCTCTTCTTTTGTTTATAGCGCAAAAAATAAAAACCGCAGAGGTGATCAAATACCACCAAAAGAAAGCTCTATTTGTGGGAAAAAAAGGACACAAATTTTTTGTGGGAGCCACGTCGCACGACCACGCAATTGTCATTCAAAGTGTGACAGCGCTGAAAGCTGAAAAATGGCTTGGGCAGGAAGGGGGTTTTCGTGCACAGTAGGGAGGTGGTTAAGCTAGTGCATTGTTGGTTCACTTACCTTTTCCTTAGATTTCCCTTCTAAATGTTTTTTTTCTTTGTTTTCTTTGTGTGAATTTCTCACTTCCTGTTCCTCCTCAGTAAGCTGTTCAGTAAGCTGTTCTGGCTGACTCCACACCACTCGGATGATGGTGTGAAGTTTACTGAGGAGAAACAGGAAGTGAGAAATTCAGACAAAGAAAAAAAACATTTAGAAGTGAAATCAAAGGAAAAGGTAAGTGAACCAACAATGCACTAGCTTAAAGGAACCTATTTAGAAAATAAAAAACAAACCTTTACAACCCCTTTATGGTTTTACATCTTGTGTGGACATTGGAGTTTCTACAGACTTTCTTCCCCTAGATAACGAATACCGAGGTAACGTGCAAGGCCCAAAATTAAACCAGCAGCTCCTATGGGGGTGTGCTACATTTATGCTATAAAAATCACTAAAATAGTCATAGCAACACAGCTGGTCACCTATCCACCCCAAGCCTGTGATTGGGCAGTGAAGTAACAGCTGAATACTGATTAGTCATCACTCTGCTCTTTCATCGTGTCAGCCTGTTCCTTGCCAGCATACATGCATTTAGCATACCTCATTGGCTTCTAGTAGTGCCCCTCTCTTTCTAAGCATGCATACTTTTGTTAATGATATTACAAGATTTTAATATCAAAAGTCAAGCAATTGCATTAGCAACATTTAAAATTTAATTTCAGGATGTTTTAACGGATGCATATAACTGAATTCATTGGTGTATTTTCATGTCTGCCTGGGGTACACCTTAAAACATGCAGCTCGTCTTATTCCCTTACGATTGATTAGCCTTTCTTTTTAAATTTGTATTTTGTATTCTACATTTGACTATGAGTACTTTTGACACATAAATTGCTATGGGCTTTTGGAAGCATCCCCTGCCATGCTAGAAGGAATTATACCATTACTCATTCCCTCCCAAGGAATGTAATATGGGAAGATATATAGAGTAATGTTTCCATACAGAAAATAACTGTAGTAAAATGGTATTTTTCTGTAAGCACATGAGTAACCAGATCCATTAATAGGTGCCATTGTTTAGAGTTTCTTATGTGTCTTTACATTATTTCAAGAATAAATTAGATTAAGCGGCCAATATCCTGTGTTCTGCTTAAAATCAACAGAGATTTCCAAGCCATGTGGATATTACACAGTGCTCTTAGTAGCTCCAAATGGAATTTAAATGGGAACTCTGCAGGAAGTGAAGCATCTTATTTTATGCTACATTAAACATTTTGCACTAGGTGATGACTATATATTTTGGAGAATGTGATGGCTTAACATACACAATACATATTTTAGCTTGGTATACTTAAGTAGATAGGTTAATGCACTGCTCACTTTAATTCCTGCTATAAATGACACAAAATAATCAAAATACTGGATGCTAGACACTTCTAAATCAGTTTCAAAGCCTCACTGAGCTGTTATTAAAATCAGCGCAATCAATTCCAGGCTCATCAAAACAACAAGTGTGAAGTCTTATGCTGCGTACACACGGTCGGAATGTGTATGCTCCATCGGACTTTTGCTGTCGGAATTTTCGCCAGCAAAAAATTGAGAGCAAGTTCTCAATTTTTCAGACGGAAAAAATTCCGATTGGAAATTCCGAGCGTCTGAAGCAATTCCGACGGGCAAAATTCCGACGCATGCTCGGAAACAATTTGACTCATGCTCGGAAGCATTGAACTTATTAATTTTCTCGGCTCGTCGTAGTGTTGTACATCACCGCGATCTTGACGGTCGAAAGTTCAGAGATCTTTTGTGTGACCGTGTGTATGCAAGCCAAGCTTGAGCGGAATCCTGTCGGAAAAACCATCCAAGGTTTTTCCAACGGAAAATCCGCTCTTGTGTACAGGGCGCTACAGTTTGACTGGAAAAGTCTGCCCTCTTCCAACATTTTGCAGTGAATGAGCCTTGCTCTCTGCATGGAAGCTGTGGTCTCTCTGCAGAGGTACAACACACCCCTTGCTGAGTTGGGTGTAGAGATCTCCGTTCACCAAAGCTCATGATTTGGTTAGTTCTAGCTCTGACTTAGCAAGGGGCATGGTGGTCCTTTGCTGAGAGACCACTGCTTCCACCCAAAGAGCAAGAGTCCGTCTCTGCATAATGCTAGTAGAGAACAGGCTTTTCTATGGTTGTGGCCTTTTTCATAGTTAGCAGACTTTACTGCCCTCTGAAAATCAATCCATGGTGGATCTGTTTTATTTTTAATTTTTTGGATACCTCTCTATGCCTGCTTTTCAATCCCCAGTGGCACATTTTTCTATTTCAATGGGATTTTACATTGAAGTACCATATCACAAGTGACGTAGCTGCATTTGGCATGCGGTTGTGGCACAGCCTCATTGACTTCAGTGGGTGATTTTGACAAGCAGAGCCGCCTCTGAAACTCAACATGGCGAGATAAAATTGCTGCACTATAAAGTATCACAGCCTGGGCAGCATGAGAGCTCCCCTTTGGCCACCATGGGAATTTGGAGGTAAACATGCAAGGGGAAGTTCTGCTTCAAGTACTCGTCCCCCGCTCCCCTAAAAGAATTGCCACTTTTGAGGAGTGGGGGGGGGGAGCACCCATTTTGACAGGTACCCTCCCCACTTCCGTCCCCCCCCCCCCCCCCCGCAGTCTTCTGGGATACTGACAGATCCAGCATTCACGATGCGCTGCCGACTTTTATTTTGTTCACAGGCGACTGGAACTCTGCTTTAACCACTTGCCGACCGCCGCACACACATATACGTCGGCAGAACGGCATAGGCAGGCAAATGGGCGTTTGGGTACGTCCCTTTGAATTTGCCGCCTTGATGTTCGCTGGCGGCCCGCTATCGTGAGACCGAGAGGCAAAACGGAGAGATGTAAACAAGGCATTTCCCTGTTCTGCCTAGTGACATGTCAGGGATCTACTGCTCCCTGTCATCGGGAGCAGTGATCACTGTCATGTCAGTGGTAGCCCACCCCCCCCCCCACAGTTACACTCCCTAGGACACACTTAACCCCTTCCCTGCCAGTGTCATTTTTTACACAGTAATCAGTGCATTTTTATAGCACTGATCGCTGTATAAATGACAATGGTCCCAAAATAGTGTAAAAAGTGTCCAATGCGTCTGCCATAATGTTGCAGTCACGATAAAAATCGCAGATCGCCGCCATTACTAATAAGAAAACATTTATAAAAAAAATGCCATAAATCTATCCGCTATTTTGTAGACGCTATAACTTTTGCGCAAACCAATCAATATACGCTTATTGAGATTTTTTTTACTAAAAATATGTAGAAGAATATATATCGGCCTAAACTGAGAAAGTAATTTGTTTTTTTTTAATATATTTTTGGGGGATATTTATTATAGAAAAAAGTTAAAAATATTGCTTTTTTTTTCAAAATTGTCACTCTTTTTTTGTTTTTTGCACAAAAAATAAAAACCGCAGAGGTGATCAAATACCACCAAAAGAAAGATCTATTGGTGAGAAAAAAAGGACGTAAATTTTGTTTAGGTGCAATGTCGCACAACCGCGCAATTGTCAGTTAAAGAGACGCAGTGCCAAATCACAAAAAGTGCTCTGGTCAGGAAGGGGGTAAATTCTTCTGGGGGTGAAGTGGTTAAGGACCCTTTGCCACCAGTGGGGACCAAACCTTTCTGCTTTGATGCACCTGGAATCTATTTAGATGAATAAAACTATAAGTACAGTTGGAATTTAAACTGTCTTAACCACTTCGCGCCCGGGCAATGCTGAAAAGACGTCTGCATTGCGGCGCCGAAGTGCTGACAGGACGTCCATGGACGTCCTCCTCTTCCCCCCCCCCGCGCGCCCCCGCGAGCGCGCATCGGGGAAAATCTGTGTTGCCCGTGTCCCTTGGACACAGCCAATCACAGATCGTGCTGAATGGCCAATCACAGAGGCCATTCAGCACTCGATCTCACTGCCCAATGAGAGATGATCTCAAATGTAAACATATGAGATCATCTCTCATTGCCGGCTTTCTCTCCTCACACAGAGACAGCGTGTGAGGAGAGAGAGAGATCTGTGCTGCAGCTACAGCCTGTGAGTGATAAAACACACACACACAAGTTAACAACACTCTCCACAGTCCCTGCCAGTGCCATCTGCTGCCAGGGCCACCTGCCAGGGCCATCTGCCAGGGCCATCTGCCAGTGCCACCTGCCAGTGCCATCTGCCAGTGTCACCTGCCAGTGCCACCTGCCCGTGCCACCTGCCCGTGCCATCTGCCACCAGTCCCATCTGCCACCAGTCCCATCTGCCACCAGTGCCACCAGTCAGTGCCATCTGTGCCACCGGCCATTGCCACCTGCCAGTGCCATCTGTGCCACCTGCCAGTGCCATCTGTGTCACCTGCCAGTGCCATCTGCTGCCAGTGCCATCTGCCAGTGCCATCTGCTGCCAGTGCCATCTGCTGCCAGTGCCACCTGCCAGTGCCATCTGCCAGTGCCATCTGTGCCACCTGCCAGTGCCATCTGCCAGTGCCATCTGCTATCAGTGCCACCTCATCAAATGGCTAAAAGAGTATTCTCAGCCGAGGAGGCGTACGAAATTCTTGCGGCCGACGGGAGCAACGGGGAGCGCTCCGATTCGGATTCCTCCGCATATTCAGATGAGTCTGACGTGGACTACGAGCCTGTCATAAGCAGTGGATCAGTGACGGAGGAGGAGACGGAGACGGCGGAGGAGGAGGAGGAGGAGGAAGAAGAAGAAGAGGAGGAGGGCCCGCCCGCCAGACGAAGGCGTTCTGCTGAGGAGGCAGTGCCATCCACCAGCACCGCAGTGCCATCCACCACCACCACTGCAGTGCCATCCACCAGCACCGCAGTACCTCGGGAAGCAAGGCCACGTACAGCTCAGCCCCAAAGGGTTAGGTCCCATGCCAGCCTTCCCTATTCCCTTCAGTACCCTTTGTGGCTTCCTCCTAATTCAGGAGAAGCCAACATTCCCCCTTTCACTGCCCAGCCAGGAGTCCAGGTGGATACAGAAAACTTTTCCCCAATAGATTTTTTTAATTTAATTTTTACTGACGACATGCTGGCAACAATTGTGGCCCAGTGCAACTTATATGCCCAGCAGTTTATAACCAGCAACCCAACGTCCTCTCATGCCCGTCCCTACGTGTGGAGAGCCCTTACAGTGGAGGAGTTTAGGATTTTTTTGGGCCTCACATTCTGCATAGGACTAAATGGAAAAAATCAATTACGTTCATATTGGTCATCCCGCCCCATATATCACATGCCCATCTTTTCCTCAGTAATGCCCAGGTCCAGATATCTAATGATTATGAGATTCCTACACTTCAATGATAATACCCAGTGCCCTCCCCGAAATTCCCCAAATTTTGATAAACTTTATAAAATTCGGCCGCTACTAAATAATTTTTCTGAAACCTTCCCCCAGTTGTTTACCCCAGACCAACATATATGCATAGATGAGTCCCTTATCAAATTTTCTGGCAGGCTGGGCATAAAACAATTTATACCCAGCAAAAGGGCCCGCTATGGGGTGAAGCTGTATAAATTGTGCGACAGAGAAACTGGGTATGTGTATGGCTTCATCATATATGAAGGGAAGGACACCGAACTGAACCCCCCTAATTGCCCAATCTACATTGGAACCAGTGGGAAAGTAGTTTGGGAACTCATAAACCCACTCCTAGAGAAAGGATACCACTTGTATGTGGACAATTTTTATACAAGTTTGCCCCTGTTCCGAAACTTGCACAGAATGAAGACTCCAGCATGTGGCACCGTACGGACGAACCGGAAGGGCTTTCCTCAAAGCCTGGTCACCAAAAAATTGAAAAGTGGGGAGACGGCGAGTTTGCATAATGAGGAGATTTTGGCTGTGAAGTGGAGGGACAGAAGGGACGTGTACTTGCTTTCTTCCATCCACAACAATGAATTTGTTGAAGTCACCAGGAGGAATGGCCGGATCCAAAAACCCAAATGCATCTACGATTACAATAAGTTCATGGGGGGTGTCGACTTCAACGACCAGATGCTCGAACCCTACCTTTCCACAAGAAGATCATACCAGTGGTATAAGAAAGTTTCAATTTATTTGTTCAATTTGGCCATGTACAACTCCTATGTCATCTATCGGAAATCCACTATAAGACCCAAATCCTTCCTTTTCTTCCAGGAGGAAATCACCACTGCCCTTTTATACCCAAACAGCCCACCAGTAAACATTAGATCCGATGTCGTTAGCCGACTCTCCGAGCGCCACTTCCCAGATAAAATCCCTCCCAGACCAACAGGCCAAAAACGCCAGAAAAAATGCCGGGTGTGCTCCAAAAGAGGAGAGAGAAGAGACACCATTTATCATTGTGCCCAATGTCCTTCAGAACCAGGCCTCTGCATAGGCAACTGCTTCCGCCATTACCATACCAAAATAAATTATTAGTTCACTTCCTGCCATTTATGTTCACACCCCTTATGCCTCTGCTTTCTCTGTAACTGACCCTGGACTGTTATTTGACCACGCTTCTGCCTAACGATTCTGTTTATACCTCTGCCTGATCTGGAACTGACCCTGGACTGTTATTTGACCACGCTTCTGCCTAACGATTCTGTACATACCTCTGCCTGATCTGGAACTGACCCTGGACTGTTTGACCATGCTTTTTGCCTGCCTCTTGGACTGATCTTGTACCCTGCCAGTGGACTAGTGGGATTCATAACACAGGGGTCTCACATATGTGAGGGGCTCCAGAATTGTTTTTCTGGATGAAGAAAACAATTGTTTTTGTTTTTCTCATTCCCAGATTAGGGTCTGGAGACTCGGAGGCTTCAAAGAGATTTGGGTGGGAGAAGCCTCTACCCCTGTCCCCATTCAGTCCTGAACGAGGCCCTACTTCTGCCAACTGCCTGTAGGACCTATTCCATCATGCCTCTGCCTGTCGGATGAACTGACCACACCGCTTTTGCTGACCAAGTCCCTGCCTGCTGCCTGGACCAGTGCTATCCTCCTTTGGAAAACTGCGCTACTAAAACCACAGGTAATCTTTTGTTTACCATTTGCTCAGCATAATGTATTTTGGGGTGTAATTCTTGGTATGTGCATGCTATGTGTCCCTAGAACACCTGATGGTGTACCTTGCATGTTGGGCCTCTGTATGTGGCCAGGTTGTATAAAAGTCTCACACATTTGGTATCACCATACTCAGGAGGAGTAGCAGAATGTATTTTGGGGTGTAATTTTTTCTATGTACATGCTATGTGTTGGCAATATCTTATAAATGGACAACTTTGCGTAAAAAAATTGCGTTTTCATTTTTTTCCCGCATTTTCCAAAGACTTCAGGAAAAAAATGAACCATTCAAAAGACTCATTATGCCTCATAGATTATACGTTGGGGTGTTAGCTTTCCAAAATGGGGTCACTTTGTGGGCGTTTCCATTGTCCTGGTGCTCCAGGGCCTTCAAAAGTGTAATAGGTGGTAGAGAAATGAGATGTGTAATTTATGCTCCTAGAATGCCTGAAGGTGCCATTTCAATATTGGGCCTCTGTATGTGGGCAGGCTGTATAAAAGTCTCACACATTTGGTATCGCCATACTCAGGAGGAGTAGCAGAATGTATTTTGGGGCGTCATTTGTGGTATACACATGCCATGTGAGAGAAATAACCTATTACAATGACAATTTTGTGTAAAAAATAAAAGAATAAAAATAAATCTTCATTTTGCAAAGAATTGTGGGAAAAAATTACAACATCAAAAACCTCACGATGCATCTTACTAAATACCTTGGAATGTCTAATTTTAAAAAAGGGGTCATTTGGGGGGTAATTGTGCTTTGATGGCTTGTTCGGGTCGTAAGAAATGAGATAGGCCACCAGTACATTAGGTGTGATCAATTGTTTATGATCCGCACCACAGCTTGTAGACTCTATAACTTTCACAAAGACCAAATAATATCCACTAATTTGGGTTATTTTTACCAAAGATATGTAGCAGTATAAATTGTGGCCAAATTTTATAAAGAAAAATTAATAATTTGCAAAATTTTATCACATAAACTAAAAAAAAGCGTTTTTTTTTCAAAATTTTACGTATTTTTTCATTTATAGCGCAAAAAATAAAAAACCCAGAGGTGATCAAATACCACCAAAAGAAAGCTCTATTTGTATGAAAAAAGGACAAAAAAATCATTTGGGTACAGTATTACATGACTGAGTAATTGTCATTCAAAGTGTGAGAGCACTGAAAGCTGAAAATTGGTCCGGGCACGAAGGGGATTTAGTGCCCAGTTGTCAAGTGGTTAAAGCGGAACTTTACCCATAACAACTTCATAAAAAGTAATGTTCTTTAGCAAGTAACATACATACCACATTAATAACTATGCTACCAAAGTTAGTGTGTACTGTAAATTGCCTCCAAAATTTCTCATGTTTCTTCTTGATGGAGGCTGCCATTTTGCTGAAGCCCAGAGCCCCTGAACAGCAGTAAATTATGAAATGAAACGAAACCCATCGATTCAACAGTTTCAAAAAACAGTTATATTCATGGAATGCCAGGATTGCTAAGGCCCCTTTCACACTGGGGCGGTTTGCAGGCGCTATTTTGCTAAAAATAGCGCCTGCAAACCGAGCCTAAACAGTGGCTCCTGTCTCTCCAATGTGAAACCCTTTTTCGGCCGCTAGCAGGGGTTAAAACCGCACCGCTAGCGGCCGAATACCTCTGCAATCCCGACGGTATAGCGCCGCTAAAAATAGCGGCGCTATACCGCCACCGCCCCCAGTGTGAAACCGGCCTAACTGTCACGTTTGCTTGTGTCCTCAACCAAACTGTCAAACCATCCAATGGCTGGTGTCATAACTGATCACTTGTGCTGCACCGTGGCAGTTGCAGATCAAACAGAAGCAGCTTCATTGGCTGTAAAGGATAGGAGGGTTTAATTCTGCTTTAAGGCTGTCAGCAGATCGGTCTCTACAAATTCGTCAGTGCCTAAAAATAGAGAGCAACTGAGCATGTGCAGAGCAGGGTGAGACAGTGTAATACTGGATTTTATTACTGGATTTTAAACAGTATAGACACTTATTTTTAATGCAAAAGGGGCCAGCCTGAAGTCAACTAGCAGGACTTTTTTTACTAAAGTTCCACTTTAACTATGCCCTGTACACGCGATCAGAATTTCCTATGGGATAAAATCTGATGGAATTTTCCATAGCAATTCCGTTCAAGCTGTCTTGCATACACACTGTCAGACCAAATTCCGACCGTCCAAAACGCGGTGACGTAAAACACTACGACGAGCCGAGAAAATAGAAGTTCAATGCTTCCGAACATGTATCGACTTGATTCTGAGCATGTGTGTTTTTTTCTCCGTCGGAGTTCCACACAGACGATCGGAGGAAATTCTGATCGTGTGTACAAGGCATAACAGTGTAACTGTGGATATATTTTGTTCTGGAGAGCATGGGGAAGGCTTAGATCTTTTGTCCGGTTTTGATTGCTAATGTTATTGGAGAGATTTTGTCTCACTTCCTGTCCCAGTGACAGCATTGCCATTAGAACAGGAAGTAAAGGGAAATCTCCAGCCACACGGTAGTAAAAATCCGATGGAAGTTCTAGCCTTCCTCCATTCTACTAAAAATATTTCCCTCGGCATTGTCGGTGTGTGTAGGTCTAGAAGGTTTTAGAACTTGTTTATCCTGGGGGCTCCACAAATGCAAATAGAGGAGTCAATCCCTCAAAACATCTTCACCGAAAACAAGGAATCAAACAATTTTTTGGGGTTCTCCCAAACCCAAGGCATACACATAAAAACTAGTTCACATAGGAATCAACTTGTGTGTGCTAGTCTAGGGGAAATGTGTACAAAGCTTTCAGCAAACTTTAAGATTTCTTGAAGCCTTTAAAGCATTTTTCGGCTTCATTCAGGAAGATAAACTCATGGGATAGTTGGCTGACCACAGAATTCAAAAGCCTTCGAAGCTTGTCAAAATCATGATAAAGCTTCAGACTATGGGGCTCGTCTACCTTCTTCTCCTGGTGGGAAGATGAAGAGAGACAAGCCCATAAACTTCTTTGGGTTTCTAATTTGCAGCCATGGACAGGGAGAGAGGAATTGTGGTGTTAAATGTCGACATACAATAGGATGCTGTGTGCATCATATCTTATTAGGTATGCAACTGTGGAGGGGGAGGGAAGGTGGAATCTAGTCTATGTCCAATCATAGGCTGGGGGCATGCAGGAGACCTAGCTACGTTGCCTAAGTTCAGCAGAGAAAGGTCAGGTCACCAGGCTGACTGTGCTCTTTAAAGTGGAACATCATTTTTTCAGCTTTCCAGCTATTAAATCCTCTGCCCTTGTTGTTTTAACTTTGGGTAGTAAAACATTTTTTTTTTCCTGCCAGTAAATACCTTATACAGCCCACTTTCTTTTTCTTGTCTGGTAAAAAGCCTAGGCTTATGACATCATGCACAGATTTCTCTCTCTCACTCTCGTGAGAGTTTGTCAGGAAGGGAGGGGGGATGAGTCATAAGAGGGCCAATCAGGTCTGCAGAGCTGGAGGTGTGCCTCTGTGTGTCTGTGTAAATCCAGGAAGTGAACAGGCAGCAGCTTCAGCTGCCCACAGTTAAAATGGGTGCATCCAGACTTAGTGGAGGGAGATTTCTGCAGCATATTTGGCAAGTACAGAATCGCAGTATATATAAAATAATATGCAAAGTGGTTGGAGGGAAGCTTCAAAATGGCAAAGATGTTTTTATTACCAATTATGTGAGCAGACTGCAGTTCCTCTTTAAGGGACGTTTTGTAAATTTCAGAAACGGATTGACAGAAGTATGAATACTTTAGCAGGTAAAATAGCTACCATAAACTGTATGTATTCCAGTTATGTAGTTAGCTATTTGCTTGGGGTCATCTTTAACCATGTTTTAAAGCAGAGTTGCAAACAAAGGGTAGATTGGAACCAAGGAAGGCAAAATATAACATTACATTCGTTTTTGAGAGTGATAAAAAAAAAATTCGGACAACCTCCTCAAAGTCATCTTGCTAAAAACTAACAAAGAAATACAAATTAAGTTGTGCATTTGCTTAATGCCGTTATATAAAGTGTTTTTACTTACCTGTAGTCATGCTTTTTACATTTTATTTTCTCTGCTTTGCCTTCTCCAACTTTTCAAAGAGCAGATACATTTGTACCCTGAGTATGGTCAGCATTCCCCCTTGAGTGCCTGCTGCCACTGGGGGCCATCACTTGGCAAAAACATTCTTGGAGAAAAAGCTTCATTGCCTAAAATCTGAACTGTGTGACACATTACTCGCATGGTTAGATCTACTAGAGATCAAATGGGAATTTAACAAAGAAATACTAGGACAGCAACCCACCAGATATTTGAGGCAGGATATAAGGTAATTTATGTGACCTTGTGTAACTGGGCAGGTACCAGCATATTCATGCATTTCACCAAACGTAGACGTGGAATTGTTTAATGACTACGCATGACCCATCTCTAGGTGTGTATTTATAAATGTTTTCATGCAATATTCACACAACTTGGAGTTACACATTTTTCAAATTCAATCCAATTCGAATAATGTGCGAATCCTGGGTGAAAGTTGTGTGAATCTTGTGCAAAGGGATAAATAGACCCCCTTCGCGTGTCTTGTCGAAAAGGAGCTGCGCCCAGCTGAGTCTTGAAGTCCAATATAGGAAAACCAAAGTGACTCTTTGGAACACTCAGTTTGTATTATTGCTCTGCCCAAAGATAATTCTATACAATATAGGCCAGGGCAAGGCAACCGTTTGAGCACAGTGTGCCGAATTTTTTTTTCAAAGATATTGAGCGTGCCGATTCTATAACAAAAAATGTTCACACTCTCAATCACAAAAATAATTTTTTATAAAGTAAATGCTGTAAACTACTTTAGTAGTGAGAAATTAACATCCTACACTCTCACACCTCAGATCAGCCCCAATTTCTGCAACTCCACACCTCAGATTTCTGCCCCACCACTTTACATCTCCCCCACCTGTCGTAACACTGAACTTATCTGCTCATCTGCCCCACCTCTGTAACCCCCTTTCTCCTCTGCCCCACCGATGTACCTCCTTTCTCCTCTGTCCCAAAACTGAACCCCCCCTGCTCATCTGCCCCATCACTGTACCCCCTGCTTTTCTGTCCCACCGCTGAACCCCCTTCTCATCCCTCCCACCACTGTACCTCCCTGCACATCTGCTCCACCGATGTATCCCCACGCTCTTCTGTCTCACTACTGAATCACCTTCTCATCTGTCCTAACACTGAACTCATCTGCCGCACTGAAATTGGAATGCATTAGTGTGTCGCTGACACTTCCCTGCTATGCTGATGGGGAGGGAGTCGAGTGCCGGCAAAAGAGGCTGCGCGTGCCACTTGCGGCACCAGTGCCGGGGGTTGCCTACCGCTGATATAGGCAAACCTAAACTGTCGTTGCACAGCTTATGTTGAACTTTTCCATGACCAAGCGATATGTCCCACGTTCAGCCCTTACAACGTTCGTGTTCCATACTTGCTTGTGGCTGATACCCAATAAGCTCCATAGAACCTAGATATGCCTCTTCTTGCAAGTGACCACATATACCTAATACCTACATGGTAAGCAGTGCTTAACTGCAAAGACAATCCTCCTGTAGGCTGCCTGAGAAACCACATCCTACCTGTTCTCTTCCAAGTGTCAACCTCCTTTCCCACATGAACCAAGATGCCCAAAAAGACACCATCTAAATTGTGCCACTACCAGGCTCACTCTCTTGTATTCTGGCACACTCATGCTAAACCTAATGAATGGGAACCAACCACACCAAAAAGCCCTTTGGAGCTGTAGGGTGTCAGCGAATCTCTGTTTATAGGTGGAGGCGTGTTCTTTTTAATTAAAGTATAAAAAGTTATTATTTTGCAGCTTTCCAGTACTTGGATGTGGAAGATACACTATGCCATTTTTAGCAAGTACAGAAAATATCTGTTAATCATGATAAAAACACCTTTATACTTTCTATGATCAAATGATCAACTTAGGTAAAACCAAACTGTTGGGGTTTTCATGCGATTATTGCCAGCAGCTATAGATGCTAGAATTAATCACTGTGTGTTCTTGGGGCCAGGGTGGCTCCCTCCAGCCCCCTTCGCCGCTGGGAGTGCACAATAGCTTTACTGGAGTGTTGATGGGGGAATCAAGTGATTTTCTTTCTGCAGGAAAGAAAACCACACTGTCTATGGTTTAAAGTGATTGTAAACGATCACCTTGTAAAACAACCCATTCAGTTTAAAATAAAAATGAAAAAAATGAAAGGCAAAACATTTTGTATAGAAAAAACAAACATTATAAAAATCCTTTTCCCCTTTTTTATACATGATCACATTCCCTCTGTTCTCAGCATCATAAGAGTTGGGGGGAAGGAGAAGCAGCAGCACATTGAGCTTGCCAGTGAATGGCTGTGCAGATGTCCCATCTTTGGTGTCAGTGAGAGGAATAGTTCCTCAGCATTGGTGTCAGTGGAAGGAATAGAATCACATCTTGGGTGTCAGTTAGAGGAATACTGGCCAAGGGCTGGACAAAGGCAAACAAAGGGCCGGACATGGCCCGCGGGCTGCAGTTTGGAGACCACTGCCCTAGAAAATAACGAGCAAGGAAAAATATCTGTTCCCAGGGCAGAAAATTAGCTGTGCTCATAAAGGTAACTGTGGCTTTGATCCTTAAGGCTGGGTTCACACTTATATGAATTGGATGCGGGGAACCAGCAGGAGATTTTGAACGGCTCTCTAGGGAGTCGATTCACATATGCAAATTTACACAGGAGCCCTGTACGTCTTTTGGGCCATATCAGGTCTGAATTCAGCCAAAAATTCGGGCTGAAATCGGACCTGAACCAGTGAACCAGGATGCACCAGACCCCTGCTGTGAGCTGCATACAGCGATTGTGTGAACCCAGCCTTACACTATGGGATGGCTTAGTAAGAGGTGTTTGGAAGCAAGACAGAGAAGCAAGGTCATTGATACACAATGCACTACTTAAAGGGGTGTTCCAGCCGAAATGACACTTTTTAAATAAAAATACCCCTATAATACACAAGCTTAATGTATTCTAGTAAAGTTAGTCTGTAAACTGAGGTCCGTTTTGTTAGGTTATTACAGCATTTAGAACATTTATAAACTAGAAATAGGCTGTGGCCATCTTAAGTGTGGGCATCTGAAGCCAGACTGCATGTCTTCCTGGATTTCAGACTTCCAAATCTCGCACATGCTCAGTGCTGCACAAGCAGTGTAATAAGTTTCAAGTCAGGTTTCCATAGCAACGGCAGTGTCAGCGGAAGTTGTCCTTATCTATGCAAACCTCTCCTCCCCTCCCCCCTCCAGGAACCAGTAAATATACTGCATGTAGAAGAAATATTATTCAATAAATATATATATCTTTTGTTATATATTTATCTTGTTCTGTGTGTCTGTGTCCCCTCCGCAGACTATCTCACCTCTGCTCTGCACATCCCCTCCGCAGACCATCTCACCTCTGCTCTGCACATCCCCTCCGCAGACCATCTCACCTCTGCACATCCCATCCACAGACTATCTCACCTCTGCACATCCCATCCGCAGACTATCTCACCTCTGCACATCCCATCCACAGACTATCTCACCTCTGCACATCCCATCCGCAGACTATCTCACCTCTGCACATCCCATCCGCAGACTATCTCACCTCTGCACATCCCATCCACAGACTATCTTACCTCTGCACATCCCATCCGCAGACTATCTCACCTCTGCACATCCCATCCGCAGACTATCTCACCTCTGCACATCCCATCCGCAGACTATCTCACCTCTGCACATCCCATCCGCAGACTATCTCACCTCTGCACATCCCATCCGCAGACTATCTCACCTCTGCACATCCCATCCGCAGACTATCTCACCTCTGCTCATCCCATCCGCAGACTATCTCACCTCTGCTCTGCACATCCCATCCGCAGACTATCTCACCTCTGCTCTGCACATCCCATCTGCAGACTATCTCACCTCTGCTCTGCACATCCCATCCGCAGACTATCTCACCTCTGCACATCCCATCTGCAGACTATCTCACCTCTGCACATCCCATCCGCAGACTATCTCACCTCTGCTCATCCCATCCGCAGACTATCTCACCTCTGCTCATCCCATCCACAGACTATCTCACCTCTGCTCATCCCATCCGCAGACTATCTCACCTCTGCACATCCCATCCGCAGACTATCTCACCTCTGCACATCCCATCCACAGACTATCTCACCTCTGCACATCCCATCCACAGACTATCTCACCTCTGCACATCCCATCCACAGACTATCTCACCTCTGCACATCCCATCCGCAGACTATCTCACCTCTGCACATCCCATCCACAGACTATCTCACCTCTGCACATCCCATCCACAGACTATCTCACCTCTGCACATCCCATCCGCAGACTATCTCACCTCTGCTCTGCACATCCTATCCACAGACTATCTCACCTCTGCACATCCCATCCGCAGACTATCTCACCTCTGCTCAACCCATCCACAGACTATCGCTCTGCCCCTCCACATGTCACCTCTGCACCCTTATCTACAGCTCAGCTTAATCCATATCTCCCCCAAAGCTGTCACTGTGCCCAATCTAAATACACCCCCCCCAGCTCTGACCACTGCAGAACAACCTTAGTGTCTCAACAGCTGTCTCAGGTTTCGTTCTGGCTGAAAAAAAGCCCTGCTTATATTATTACTGTGTGCAGGGAGAGAGAGAGAGAGAGAGAGGATCTTTCAGAAGTTATATTATAAGACTGAGCATGCTGGAAGCTGGTGTTTTGTGTGACACCGTCTTGTATTATAACTGTGTGCAGCGAGAGAGAGAGGAGGAGCTTTCAGAAGTCATCAGCTATGTGTGGGTGGGCGGGACAAAGCAGCTATCGCACACCAGACAATTATTTGGCTTCTTTAGAAAAGGGGCGGAGCCGCATACACGTAGCGGCCCGCCCTGACCCCATCCTATTGGCTGGTGTGCGATAGCTGCTCTGTCCCGCCCACCCACACATCTCTGATGACTTCTGAAACCTCCTCTCTCTCTCTCTGCACACAATTATAATATAAGACAGTGTCACACAAAACACGTGAGATTTCGGTAGGAGGAGATTCACAAGGAGTCATGGGATACATGACGCTGATATCCCAGGAACCCTTGCGAATTGCCTTGTGACATAATAGCCTAGGCTATTAAGACCAGGAAGTTAGGCTGAAAAACGGAAAAAAAGGTATTTACAATCCCAAAAAAATAATAATATTGCCCATTGTGAAAACTATGTGCTAAGGGCATGCAGCACAGACAAACATAAAAAAATGGGTGG
This sequence comes from Rana muscosa, assembly GCA_029206835.1. Taxonomy (NCBI): domain Eukaryota; kingdom Metazoa; phylum Chordata; class Amphibia; order Anura; family Ranidae; genus Rana; species Rana muscosa. The sequence continues at coordinate 153,881,378 of CM055116.1, read as the reverse complement.
AACTCCAATTTAAATGTATTTTTCTTTTTTCTTGTTAAATATTTTTATTGAGTTTTCACAAGAGTAAACAAAAGAATATAAAGCATGGATACATAGCAGACATTCAATATATTTAACATTATGATAGTAAATTAGAACTATCTTACTACTGTGTTTACTTTATACACACAGGAATATAAGGACGAAAGAAAAAAGTATTGATCAGATAATCAGACAAAGTATAATTTTTCAGTAGTAAGATATGTAACATGGAAAGAAAAATAACTGAGTATCCCTATATTATATATTGCAAACACGCCTAATGAGAAAAAAAAAACTTAAATAAAACTTAAAAAATAATAAAAATAAACAGAAAATAACAAAGAAAAGGAAAAGGGAAAAAATAGGAGGAAGAAGTTCCAGTAGTGGTGGTCTGGCTCGCGATAGATATACTCATTTAATTGGTAAGTAATCTATATAAACTAGTGTGGTAATAACAAAGACTGGTCGAAATCAGTGGAGAAGTAGTGTTTAACCCATGGTTGCCAAATCTTGTGAAATTTATTGATCTTATTCTCTTCAATAGCTGTCATCTTAGCAAATATGAGTGCTCTGTTCATTCTATGTTTAGCTTCCGCCAAGATTAGAGTTTGGAACTTCCATGCCTTGGCAATAGTTTGTTTGGCTGCAGTGTTAAGTTGCATAAACAGTTGAAATTGAGTGTGGGTAAGTGTAGCGGGCTTAAGATTTAGAAGTGCCATGGCAGGATCCGGAAGAATTGAGGTTTCCAGAGCTTTATAAGCCATTAAAAATATATTCTTCCAGAATTCCTGGACCACTGGAACCATATGGACATTGCCACCATATATGGAATTCCTGGACATTGCCACCATATGTGGAAATGTGTACCTGGCGAGTCACAACCTCTAAAGCAATTAGGTGAATATGTGGGAACAAATTTTGCTATTCTAGCAGGTACTAGGTACCAACGTGCTAGAACCTTATAATTTGTTTCTACAGCAAAACAATTTGGAGAGGAATTTTGGTGGCTAACCAGATACTAGACCAATCTTTGATATCAAACACTCGATTCATATCTTGTGCCCATTTAGTAGCATATGAGGGTAAATTCTCATCAGAATTCTCATTGAGTTGTTGATACAATATTGAAATTAGTCCTCTGATGTGTGGGTCGTTTATACAAATCCGCTCAAATTGAGTCATTTGATTGAGAGATGAGCCTGTACTAAGGAATGGTTTGCAGAAGTTTTTAATTTGTAAATAGCGGAAAATTTCCATTCTAGGAAGCCCAAAGTTTTCACATAATACAGGAAAGGAATGAATTGTGGTAGCAGAGGTTAATTTGTATAAGCGAATCAGGCTCATAGAGGACCATGCAGAAAATGATCTTGGAAATTTCCAAGCAGGATAGAAGGCCGGATTGCTAAGGAATGAAAGTAGGGGATTATGTGGAGATTGGAGATTATGCAAACTCTTAACTTTGTCCCAAATAGCTAAAGTTTGTTTTGTTATGGGATTAGAGAGATGTAATCTATCAGCAGGGCGAAGCCATAACATGTTGGCCACCGAGATAGGGTCGCTATCCACCGATTCAATAGCCACCCATAAGGGTGTTTCGACTGTAGCATGATATTTGGGAAGGAGTGCTATTTGTGCATTGTTAAAGTAAGAGAAGAAGTTGGATAATCCTAAACCACCTCTCAATTTATTAAGGTAAAGCGTAAGTTTGGGTATGCAAGGTTTAGTGGTACCCCAAATAAATTACATAACTCTACGTTGAGTGAGTCTTAGAAAATAAGATGGTAGTGATGTAGGAAGCACCCTAAATAAGTATAAGAATTTTGGCAGTATGGACATCTTTATAGCATTAATCCTTCCCAGCCATGACAGTGGAAGAGAGGCCCATTGCTTCATATAGCCTGAGGTTTGTTTAAGGAGAGGCAGATAATTGGTCGCAAAAAGATCCTTGAGAGAGATTGTGAGTTGCACTCCTAAATATGGGAGTTGTTTTGGAACCCAATTAAAAGGTAAGGAAATTTGTGCATGTTGAAATTCAGATTGTGATAAGGAAATATTTAAGGCATTTGATTTTGTGGGATTAATATAAAGTCCTGAGATATGGGCAAAATTATCTCATATATTAAGTAGATTTGGGGTAGATATATGGGGATGAGACAAAAAAACAAGGATATCATCCGCGAAGAGGCATAATTTATGCTGGTGACCACCTAATTCAATACCTTTGATGTCAGGATTAGTTCTAATTAGTTGTGCTAGGGGTTCTATTAGTAAGGCAAAAAGTAACTGGGAAAGGGGACAACCTTGTCTGGTGCCTCTTCTGATGTCGGACATTGTTGACTTATAACCAGCATATTTGATATATGCTCTCGGATTATTATTAGAAAATGGTTTCCAAAACCCAATTTTTTAAGAATATATACCATATATGGCCAAGTGATAGAATCAAATGCCTTCCTTATATCTCAGGATACAAGGCATGCTGAGATGTGTCTAGTTTTAGCCGCATGGATGATCAAGAGTGCTCGCCTAATATTATCACCTGCCTGACGCTTCGGCATAAAAGCTGTTTGGTCCTTATGGATTAGTTGGCCGATGATAGTATTCAATCTGGTGGCTAGGATTTTAGCTATTAATTTAATGTCTAAATTAAGGAGGGATATAGGATGATAATTAGTCCAGGATGTGGAGTCAGAATGTGGTTTTTGGATCATGGCAATGATAGAGGTAAGTGTCTACGTTCTAAATGAATGTCCATTAAGAATCGAATTGAAGGCCCTGGTTAGGACTGGCATTAAGATATGTGCAAACTGTCTGTAATATGCTGCTGAGAACCCATCCGGGCCTGGTCTCTTATGTAGCTTTAAAGATTTTATAGCGTTTAAAACTTCAGCATCCGTAATAGGGCATTCAAGAAGATCTCGCTGTTTTAGATCGAGGTTAAGAAGCGTGATGTTAGAAAACAGGGCATCCGCTTTTGTCTTATCAAAATTAGGAGCAGGGGAATATAGCTTAGCCAAGTTAGAACAAAAAACCTCTAGAACCTTTACTGGGTTGCTAGTGTGCTCTTCTTTGGATACTTTCAGTCTGATAGGTGTCTGTGTGCGTTGTGTAATTTTTTAACTTCTGGCCATGGGCGTATCAGGTTTATTTGCCTTAAGATATAGAATATGCTGGCGTTTGCGTAAGAGTTTGTCTGCTGAATTAGTCAAGAAAAGATCTAGATCAAGATGAGCTTTTTCTAGTTTAGAGTTGTTAATGGCAGTCAGGGAAGATTGACAGGCCTGGTGACAATTCTTAAAGGTATTTTCAAGCTTTGCAAGATTTTGCGTTCTCTTTTGAGTGTGGTTGCTTGTTGTATTAATCTTCCCCCAATGACAGTTTAATGGGCCTCCCATAACGTAAGGGCAGAGATATCACCCGTATCGTGGGTTACAAGATAATCAGAGAGTGCTTTCTAAATCTCAATACGATGAGATGGATGAGTCAATATGCAGTCATTTATACACCAAGTGGTGTCGTGTGATCTAGGAACAGTGGAAGCAATAGTAGTGAATACTGCACAATGATCAGTCCATGGGAAGGGAACGATTTGGGCTGAAATAATTTCTGGCAACATGCTAGATGGGACAAGAAAATTATCTATCCGTGAGAAAGAGTTATGCGGGTAGGAATAATGAGTAAATCGTCTACTGGTAGGATTAATTTCACGCCAAGTATCTACCAAATCATGAGTAGTAAGTAAGTGTTGAAAGGTCAGGTTTGTTGTGCCTCTTGTTGGCCCTGAAGGAGATTTATCCAAAAATGGGAAAATCGTTGCATTAGAATCCCCACATAGAACAACTGTACCAAATTTATGAGCCTCTACGACTTGGAAGAGGTGAGATAGAAAGGCCGTTGGGCGTTTGTTGGGAGCATAGTAGGATACAATTGTAATAGGATTATCAGAAATAACACCTGTTAGAAGTATGTATTGTTCGTCAGGATCTGTTACTTGTGATACCAGATTAAACGGAGTGGAACGATGAAAACCAATAAGAGTTCCACACTGTTTGACCATAGCGGAGGTAGTATAAAATTGTGGATAGGAGGTCAAAAGAAATTTTGGGTGAGCTTTATCAGTAAAATGGGTTTCCTGCAAACAGATAATATGAGCTTTTTTAGATGAGAAGGAGCATAGTGCCTTGGTGCGTTTATGTGGGATATTAAACCCCTGTACATTTAAAGACAGAACATTTATAGGAGCCATAAACCAACTAGGATGATCATTATATCAGAACAAAAACAGTACTTACCGAGAGCCAGAACCACCGACCGGAGAATCAAAAAGGAATAGAAAAGGACAGAAAAAGCGAGAAATGCGTCTGAAAGCTAGCGCCGCTAAATGTGCATTGACGGCAATGTAAAACGCTGATAAAATCGCGTTTTTAAAGCAGCGTTTTCCTGCCAGAAATCCGACGTTCAAAACGGCTGTTTTTGAGCTCCAGTGTGCATGGAGCCTAAGCCAATGAGGAGGGAGTTGCAGTAGTCAAGGCGAAAGATGTGTTTTAGCTGTGCCTATCCTTTTCTCATTTCGCAGTGCAGAGAGCGATTTTATAAACAAATGGCAAACACTGTGCGCTATAAAGTTATATGAGTACTCTAATCCGCTTTCCTTTTTCATTTGGTGACAGCTATAAAATCTGTTCAGTGGCCTTCACACTATAAATACAGATTTTTTTTCTGCCACTAAATTGCTTCCCATTTGCTGAAGATCATTCGCAGTATTTGTGATTTGTGTACACGGAACAGCTGCCATATGTGCGAAGGGTTGATGCATTACATAGTATAAATACGCAAAAAATAAAGCAAACAAATTCCCAGTAAATCATAGCTAGTGTTTGCCCATAAATGTTTCTGTTGCTATTATTAATGTTATAGAATATATTGCATACATTTTTTTTGCAAATACATTTTTATTATTTTTTAAAAGTATAGCAAAGGTTCAGCAGTTGTGCTTTGGATACACATATTAATACAAGATGTCTAATACACTTAGAGTGCTGTGATGGATGCCGCAAAGGTGCCTGCATCCCCTCCAGGGGCCCCCGACACAGTAACACTCTGCTAATTTTATATTTTGTCAATTAGGGCTCCATTCACACTTGTGCGCCTTGTCATGCGACTTTGCAAATAAAATAGCTGGAAGGATGGACTTTATAGGCACTACTGATAAAAAATATTACATTTTATTTAAACAAACCACATAAAGTTTAAAAGCTAAAAAAACAATAAATAATGCAATGATTCACAGTTGTCAGATATATCTCTCCAAAACAGCCACCTGGTTCAGGGATGCAAATACTGGCGGCCCTGATACTTACATCACAGATTTACAAACAATACTATTTGACGAAAAGTTTGACATGTTTCGCAGGGAACTGCTTCTTCGGGAGCATATATATAGTTTCTCAGGTACTGTCAACCAGGACCAAGCCAAATCAGCTTGGCTCTCCCACAATGTTAGGGATAAAGAAATCTTGTATAGAGACAATCAGTAAGGGCATATTATTATTATTATTATTACTATACAGCATTTATATAGCGACAACAGTTTGCGCAGTGCTTTACAACAACAGGGAAGACAGTATAGTCACAATACAATTCAATACAGAGGGATCAGAGGGCCCTGCTCGTTAGAGCTTACAGTCTAGAAGGGAGGGTCAAGTGAAACAAAGGGTAGTAGCTGTGGGGGATAATCAGGTGGACAAAATGAAAATACAGTTGTTAGGTGTGGGTAGGATAGGCTTCCCTGAAGGGGAGGGTTTTTAGGGATCATAGGTGATACCTTCAAGTAGTATCTGAAATACACATTAGTGCCAAATAGGGATAGTATAAATACATTCACCAGAGGGTTGACCATTCATGGCGAGTAGCTCTTCAGTGTTAAATGGAAGGATCCACATACTGATGTCTATTGATGTGGTAATGTGTATATAATCTAGGGTGTGTGGTATCATACAACAAACCAAAACGCAGGCCCAATCTGGAGAGGAGAGATGCAGCCTCTTTGGACACATAAAGTTGCATGACAAGTCGAAGCCCATTGTATTCAATGGAACCCATTCAAATCAGTGCGACTTAAACTTGCAGCAGCTCTGAAAAGGTGCATGGACTACTTTGATGTGACTTTTGATGCAACTTATTGCCATAGAGTGTAAAGTCGAATCAAAGTTGCATCAAAGTCGTGCTCCAAAGTTGCATTGGAAATCGTGCAACTTTGGAGTTGCACAAGTGTGAAAGGAGCCTAAAAGAACAGAGCAAATAGTAGACAACAAATCATAATGAGCAATTCTCTTCTCGTTATGCCTCCCATCCCAACCAGGAGTGTGTAATAAATTGTACACTATATACCCCAGCTACTTCCCTTACTTACAAGATGTCTTTCTATGAACAGGGGCATTCCCACAGCGGGATCTACTGTGTCAGGCATTGTGTAGGAGTGGACTATGTGACCCAATATGTATCATCCTCTAAGTACTTCTAGTTTCCCAAGTGTACCTTTGAGCTTTGCTGTACCACATCGTGTATATGAAAATAGTCATGATAGCTTTCAGCTGTTCCATTGTGAATTCAGCTTCTACAAACTTTGAACATGTCTTAAAAAATGACTTTGTACTTTGTGCATGTGTCTGTTTGTTCAGTAGTGTGCAATTTGTCCATGAACATGTGATGTAATAATAATATGAGTTCTGCTAATGAAGGTGGTGTGGTTTAGAGCCATGTGTTCAAAATATTCTCCTTTATTCCTAATATACATGTGTGCTCCTATTTCTTCAGCTGGGAATGGCTATCTCCAATTGTCTGTCCTATGAAATGAAGCAGTCCTAGTTGTGGAGTCAGAACACTGTGCCTCCCAGTGAGTGTCTTCATATGAGTAATATGAAAAAAAAAAAACTTAAAATAAATTCTCTTTTACTGGGAATCCAAAGCATTAACATACCTTGGGATCTACCTTTCTCCCTCTGTAGACACTCTTTATGCCTCTAACCACTTGCCGGCCGTAGGCTGTCATATGACTGTGAGTGGTGATGAAGGTGATTCCCTTTTAGGCAGAAGTGATTTGAGTGACTCAATCACTTCTGCAGACGGTGGAAAGGGTCCCAACGTCGCCTTTCCTGGGCTCTCCTGTCCGATCGTGGAGATTAGGAGCGTTGGGGCTGGTGGTAACGGCTGCACAGCACACAGAGAGAGGAACTGAGATTCTGGAAAACCTGGAGCGACGCATATTTTGTCACTTCCGGTCTTACTGTTTATCTGGCCGTTAGCAGCCAGGAAAACAGCCAATCAGACTGATCTGTGTCCGATCGGCTACACTGGAGGCCAGAGGAGAGATCAGGGGTCTAAAAGACCAGTTCAGCTCTTTGGGCATACTATGTACATCCAAAGAGTGCACCTTTGACCACAAACTGATGGCTGCGGGTTTTGTAGAGCCAGCGACCGGCTTTAAAATGAAAGTGATGCGATGGCTCCATAGCTGTCAACCACCTTCACAGAGCTGGCCGCGTGGTGCATCTGCCGGCGGCCGCCCTCCTCTCATGGTTCCCGTGCTGTCCCGTGCTTAATGACTGTAGAAAGGTGGAGGGACACTTGTTAAATCTATTAGTGTCTTCTTTCTAGGCGTTTCGTTACAAAATTCAATAGAGCCAGGCTATCTTCCAAAAAGGTTGTTTATTCTTCAGAAAGACAAGCAAAAGACAATGCTTACATAATGACAGCTGGTAACACATGGTAAGATGGATGCTTCAGAAGGAGGAATGGGGTGTCAGATGGTATGATGGTCCCTCTTCAAGCAGGGTCCCCTGACCTTCCATAGTGAAGGGTCACTTCCCCACCATCTTCCTAACTCATGTTCAAAACCCTTGGGTTCTTATACTGTTTGTAAAGCTAAGCTAAGCATAATTTACATTTAGCATCGCTCCAAGGAAGGTAGCACTAACTATCCCACAGAAGTAACACCCACTTGTGTATATTAAGTAACATAACTCCACCCATTGTCCTGACATAGTTCCTTAAAAATAGATGTTACATACACAGCAAATGTCCTTTCTCTGTCCTCAGCAACCTCCAAAATCTAACATGTTTCAATAAAGATTAAAGAAACTTTTATCACTTAAAATAGTAATAAATTCAAAATCTAACAACGACACCCAGGAACACATCAGCCGGTGGGGGGAGAGAGACTGCAGTGAGACCGAGGCGAATCCATGCCTCGGTCTCACATGCAAACAATGAAACCGGAAGTGATGTCACTTCTGGTTTTATATGCACACTTTCCTGGCCCGTAGCGCCAGGAGACACATCTAACCAAGCCAATCTGTGCTTGGTTAGATGGTGTGAAGGGCGATGTGACATTGGACTCTATTAGACCCCTAATGTCTCCAAAAAGAGTACCTGTCACCTGCCCAATGCTATCACATATGTTTTTGTTTTTTTAACCCCTTGTGATAGCAATCACGTAAAAAAAAATCCAAAAAAATAAAATAAAAATAAAATGATAATAAAATTTATTAAAATGTAAAAAAAAAAAAAATCCAAAACCTCCGTTGCCCCACACACCTGCACAAACGCAGCACAGGGTGCGTATGTGTATGTAAACCATGGTCGCACCACACATGTGACATATCGCCACAAACGCCAGAGTGAGAACAATAATTCTAGCACAAGAGCTTCTAGTTAACTCTAAATTGATGGTCTGTAATGGCTTTCAAAGCATCAGCTATGGTGATTTTTGGGCACCATTGTTTTTGGTGATATCGCCGGCGCACGCAATTTTAAAACATGGAATGTTTGGTATCTCTTTACTCGATGTCACCTAATCTTTTATATTATAACCAACAATGGGTATTATATGGCATGGTTTTGCACTAAAATTTATTTTATTATATCTTTTCTGGAAAATTTGCAACTATCACCTTTTTATTCCACAGGGCCTCTGCTTTCAGAAAATATATAATGTTTTGGGGGTTTATGTAATTTTATTACCCAAAATTTGGATTTTTACATGTATGCGACAAAGAAAAAAAATTGCTCTGGAGCCGAACTGGTTAAAGAGGACCTGTCATAGCCCATGCTGTCACAAGGGATGTTGTTCATCCCTTGTGATAGCAATACAGTTAGTACAAAAAATAAATAAATAAAGATAAAAAAAAAAATTTAAGCGCCCCCATTTTCTCATGCTTATGAGAAAATGCAACACGCATGAGGAAAGATCATATGCAGCCTAATGCCGGTCAGAGATGCTAAATTCTTCCAGGGTCGTAGCTTCACTTATGCTGGTCATGCCCAAGTATTACATCCTTTTTGGTCAATTTGACTTACAGTATATGATTATATAATAGATGTTCAGTCAATTTGCACCACTCAGATTGCATTATTATAAGTTTTTCTGAGCTCAATGACTGGTGCGAAAAAAAGGTCTTCTGTGCTTCTTTCTGATGGCTGCTGGGTCAATTGTACCTAGACGTTGGAAATCACCTTCTCCCACACCTCTTTGAGAATGGACAGATGAAATGCAAAACTTGCAAAGAAATTAAGAACCAACTGCCATTCTGTATGAAAGTTACCCTAAATGTATGGAAACATGGTCTCCATGGATTAATTTTTCCAGATTTAGAGAACTTCTAATGAGTGGAGATGCCTGAGCATTGGATTTATAAGGTCACGGTATGGCATGGTGAGGTGTAGATGTCTCCCTTCCTCTTTTTTATTTTTTTGTGCAGCTCTTCGCTCTCGCTCCAGCAGTTGCAGGTCCTCTAACGTCACCAATGACAGTAGTTCCAGGGGACAGTCCACTGCTGGAGCGCCAGCTACTGGAGAAGTGGAGGGTCAGGTAAGTAAAACTGCTTTTCCTACCCCCTAGACCTAAACAAACATTTAACCCTTGCAGCCTGGGGAAATCCCCACTGCATGGGCACATTCTTTTTTTCCCTGGAGTTGGGCTTTAAGAGGCAGTAGCCACCAGGTCTGGCACCAACTATATTTTCAGGTTAAAGTAGCTTAGGTCAAATAGCTTAGTTAAACCACAACTGAACCTACCGACCCTTTCTTCCCACTTTATGTATTGAACTGTAACCACAAATTGCCTTTTTGCATGATAGAGCTTGTATACCAAATAATGTGGCCTCTAAATGCATTTACATTAACGCATTCATTGATAACTTTTATTTAGTGGATTTATTACAGCTGTTGGTAAAATTATAGGCTTTGCTGCCATCTTGTGGTGTAAGAAGTGACTGCAACTAGAGTTCCGCTTTGGCACAGCTCGCCAGTGTTATATAAACACTTCTAAAAGGTAAAGACAAATAACCAATACAATTCTGTCAAACTAGCTTGATTTGGTTGCTTATAAAAACAGGATTTAATTTACGGAATGCTCTGTCTTGTTTTAATAGTGTCATTTGGCTGTCTAGATTCCATAGACATTCAGCCACGAATATGAATTTCTAAAGAGTTTAATAGAGCAGAAATATATACAGTATACACCAATCAGCCATAACTTTATGACCACTCACCTAAAATTGACCACCACTGAAACAGCCCTGAACTGTTGAGGAACAGGAAGAGAGGCCGCTCAGGTGTGGCTATCTTCAGGTATAATGATGCTCACAGACACCCCGGGTGCAGGCAATGCATATGCAAAGCAAAAGAAAATAGATCTTCTGGACAGCTGCACTCCGAATAAAAATAATTACTTTTATTGTAAAATCACCACAGCACTACAAGTCCAGCACACCTGGTCAAGCTGACGCGTTTCACACTAACTAGTGTTTACTCACAGCTATGACCAAGTGTGCTGTGACTTGTAGTGCTGTGGTGATTTTACAATAAAGGTAATTATTTTTATTCGGAGTGCGGCTGTCCAGAAGATCTCCTTTCTTTTGCCTGACCTGTTGAGGCATGGACTCCACTAGACCACTGAAGAATAGCTCCCAACTGTCCCTGAATTTGAGGGACTGTCCCTGATTTGGAACAAAGTCCCCCCTGTCCTTCTTTCCTCCTTCTTTCCTCCTCATTTGTCCCTAATTTTGGTCTGATTTATATAGATGTATATAAAATGCACTTTTTATCTTTCAAAATGTGTTTCCCAGTGCTAAATCTTTCATCCAAATTCTAAAATGCTGCGTTTGTACATTTCAATAGCCAATATAAAGAAATAGCAGTGGTAAAAAAAGAATTTGTGGGTTTAACTAATCATTTTTTTGTATAATTCTCCTTTAAGGGGGTGTGGTAGGAAGGGGTGTGTCCTATGTCTACATACTTTCGCTAATAGGTGTCCCTCGTTCCCATCTTAAAAAGTTGGGAGGTATGCTGAAGGTATGCTGTTGTACATTGCACCAATCTTTAGCAGATCTTTGAAGTCCTGTAAGTTGTGAGGTGAGGCCTCCATGGATCAGATTTGTTTTTATTGCACATCCCACGGATACTCGATTGGATTAAGATCTGGAGAATTAGGAGGCCAAGTTAAACCCTCAAAATTGTTGTTGTGTTCCTTTTGCACTAATTTTGCAGTGTGGCAACTGGCAGTGTGGCAACTGGTACATCATCCTGAAAGAGGCAACTGCCATCAAGAACTATTGTTTCCATGAAGGGGGGTACTTGGTCAGCAACAGTGTTTAGGTAGGTGGTACATATCAAGTAACATCCACATAAATGGCTGGACCCAAGGTTTTCCAGCAGAACATTGTCCAAAGGATCACACTGCCTCAGCCTTCCTTCATCCCATAGTGCATCCAGATAAGCGACACATGAGCACCCGGTCATCCACATGATGTGAAAGAAAGCGTGATTCATCAGACCAGGCCACCTTCTTCTATTGCTCTGGGGTCCAGTTCTGATGCTCATTGTAAGCACTTTTGGCTGTGGTCACAGATAAGCATGGACACCCTGACCAGTTTGCGTCGACGTAGCCCCATACACAACCACCTGCGATGCCCATTTTTTCTGCTTTGGACAACATGTTTACTTGCCGACTAATATATGACTTCAGATGCTATTGTAACAAGATCATGAATGTTATTTACTTTACCTGTCACTGGTCATAAAGTTATGACTTATCGGTGTAAATCTTCTGGAAGACAACCCAAGTTTATGGGCACATCTTCATTGTTACTGACACATTTCCTTATGGTCAAACTCCAGTCAAACAGCTAAATACAATGCCTGACAGATGAAATATATATATATATACAGTATATGGGGAGCTGCTTTGCATTCAAAAGGATTTGTATTTCAGTCCGTCTGAGTCTGAGATTTGCAAAGCACACTGTCCTGCCTTGCAAGGGTGGGACTCATATCTTTCTCTGGTGCAGGTTCACTTTCCCTTCCAGGTATGCTTTCCAGACCACCCTGTGACTGAAAGGAGAAGCAGAAGATGAAGGAGGTCTCTGTCACTCTGCTCTCCCCTCTGATCAGCATGCTCCTTGCACTGCAGGAGAACGTATTGAGTCCTTGTGCTGCGTCTCTATACCCTTTCTGCTGTACAGGAACTACTAGAGGCTGATACTAGGTTAAATTCTGGAACTTACATTAAAAAAATGCATGTTCTGATATTTTAATGAATACAAAGCTGCATTATTTTATGTCTTATATATCTGCCTGGAATTTAGTTTAAAAGCCCAATGGCAGGTTGGACACAAGCCTCTTTCTCGCCCCCCCCCCCCCGGATTTATTTTAATATGTTTTTCTTAGTATAAATAGCCTACACCTACACAGAACGGCACTTCGGCCAAAATGTTGTTCCCCCCCCCCCAGGGGGTGTGTCAATGACACCATGGCATCACAGGAAGTGGGGTGTGTATCATTCAACCCAGAAAAGGATGGGGCCAAGAATATGCAGGAGGAAGCACCATAGACCGGGTGGATATATTGTGATGAAATCTGCATGTTTTATTTTAAGAGGTATTGGGTTACATACTGTAGCTCTTCATTTTCTCCACTTTTTAGAGTTAGTCATTAAAGTAGAACTATAGGCAAACCTTTTTTATTTTGGATAGTGCAAGGTAGGGTTATAGCCCCTGTCAGATTTTTTATTTATTTTTTGCTATCTGTGTCCATTTGCCAAGATTTCCCTTCACTTCCTGTCCCATAGTCAAACAGGAAGTAAGAGGAAATCTCTGCAAATTAAGGGAATTTCATGGGAACCCCCAGACCACCAGAACTAGTGTCCCCATTGGAAAATTTTGCCTCTATTACTTTTCTGGGGACAACCCAAAATGTGGAATTTTCTTTTACATTCACTTTCAACGACAATGTAAACCGGACAAGTACAGAGGGGGAATCTCTGTAACGGGGACACAAACATCAATAAAATAAGGTGACCAGATTTTTAAAATGAAATCTGGAGACATATTTTTTCTTTTTACTAGTAATAGTAAAATATTATCAAATGGATTTTAGTGCAAAACCATGCCATATAATACCCATTTTTGGTTAAAATATAAAAGATGAGGTGGCATTGAGTAAAGGCAGATGTTGGTACCAAAATGGAAAAACAAAAGGGACTAATAGTGAAGTACAGTTTGGCAGATAGTTTATTGCGCAAATGTGGATAGGTACTTACAGAATACAAGAGTTAAAATCGCATAAAATGTTGCAGAGATAAAATTCGCCAAATGCCGCATCCAGCGTGCGTTCCACCAAAGTTTGTTTTTGATGCAGTGTGCGGCATATGGTCTGAGCACTGACAGGCTGACCCCCCACCCCTTCAACCTCTGTAGCAATGCTGGCAGCACTCATTCGTCTATTTCCCAAAGACAACCTCTGGGTATGACGCTGAGCACGTGCACTCAACTTCTTTGGTCGACCATGACGAGGCCTGTTATGAGTGGAACCTGTCCTGTTAAACCACTGTATGGTCTTGGCCAGCGTGCTGCAGCTCAGTTTCAGGGTCTTGGCAATCTTCTTATAGCCTAGGCCAGTGATGGTGAACCTTGGCACCCCAGATGTTTTGGAACTACATTTCTCATGATGCTCATGCACTCTGCAGTGTAGTTGAGTATCATGGGAAATGTAGTTCCAAAACATCTGGGGTGCCAAAGTTCGCCATCACTGGCCTAGGCCATCTTTATGTAGCGCAACAATTCTTTTTTTCAGATCCTTCCAGTGACCAATATGAGAGAGTGAGAGCAAACACACCAAATTTAACACACCTGCTCCCCATTCACACTGGAGACCTTGTAACACTAACGAGTCACATGACACTGGGGAGGGAAAATTGCTAATTGGCCCCAAATTGGACATTTTCACTTAGGGGTGTACTCGCTTTTGTTGCCAGCGGTTTAGACATTAATGGCTGTGTGTTGAGTTATTTTGAGGGGACAACAAATGTACACTGTTATACAATCTGTACACTCACTACTTTACATTGTAGCAAAGTGTCATGTCTTCAGTGTTGTCACATGAAAAGATATAATAAAATATTTACAGAAATGTGAGGGGTGTACTCACTTTTGTGAGATACAGTATATACTGTATATATGTATTTTTTTTAGCAAATAAATAATTTTATTATTATTTCTGCCCATAGATTGTCTTTAAAATATGCTTAAAAGAGAAGTTTGGGATTTAAAACAAACAAAAAAACGAACATTATACTCACCTTGGTGGATGCAGCATCGATCCTATGCTGCATCTAAACCTCACCGCCTCTACACCGAGAACCGAGTGATCAAATACCACTGATCGCTCAGTTCTTGGTCTTCACTGATCAGAGAATAGTAACTGTCAGTCACCGACTCTCTGCTCTGCCCCTCCGGTGCTCACTGGAGCACTGGGCTGTAAAGGGGGCAGGAACCCGCTGGCTCATTCTCCCAGCGGCTCGCTCAGCTGCTGGTCCAGGCATCTAGGTGGATTCCAACAATAAAGTATGGACATGCTGAATAAGGTCAGCTGAATATGGGTCACAGTAGTGCAGAACAACAAAATAGGCCCTACTTCTCCTTTAATTATTTTTTAATCAGTAAATAATTGGACTGGGTGTTTTTGAAAAATCTTTTTTAATTGAGTTTTCATCGATATACAAAATTAGCCCACACAGGGGCCGAACATTTGCCCACGCAGGGGCCCTTCTCCTGCTGCGGGAACAGGCCGCAGCAGGGCACAACAGTAAACATAAAACATCCTACTTAAACTACAACCCCAATGTGGGGAGAGGGTCAGTTCAGGGTGAACAGTGCTCAACATGGTGTCGGGAGGATGCTGCACCCTGAGAAAAAATTGGGTGGACTGGGTGTTCTTTAGTTGTATCCCTATGTAGTGGGGTCTCCTTTAAGGCTCCTGGACTACGTTACCCAGAACCCCGTTTGGCACCCAGGGTGCATTGGGCTGCCACAGAGACTCATGGGTGGGGCTATATAAGAAGAGAGCGAGGCTAAGCTCGGGCTCTTTGGACACCGTGCTGCAAGCAATAGGACTCCCTGTGCGGATCCGCTGCTGTGTAAGGCCTGAAGCCTGGGCCTTGCATACCGACCAAAGAGCCTTCCACCCCACTGCGGAGCCTGGGTGGCACCTGTTCCTGCTCAAGTTTGCTGACATCAGCTGGACCGGAGACCCGGCCGTTGGAGACACTGTGTGCGGATACACAGTGGTGGAAGCCCGGACTGGGATCGAGTCCGGAGTGGTGAGCGAGCACTTGCTCACTTCATTACCCTTTTACTTTGTTGGGCCTAGTGACTGCCTTGGCCCACCCTGTTTATTTACTACCATTGGATTACAAATATTGTTTCCTGAAAGTGGACCACCGTCCAAGTTGCATGCGAAGAATTGTTCTCATAAGGGACTGAGTTTTAATCTGAGTCAGGCCTGACCAGGGTGGGGGTTAAAACTTTATTGCAGCGCCATATTGCGCATAAGGAAAGAAGATAGTTGCACGTGGCGGGTGATCACTCTGCACTATCACTGATGAATATGTTTATTGCTGCAGGGCTCTGCATGTATGCTATGTGATGTGTTTAACCTTGAACCTTTATACCAAAGTAAATCCAGTTATATTTTATTACCTTGGTATTAGTGTCATCTTTGCAGATAGTAGTTATCTATCAATACTGCCAGATTGTGTATAATCAGGTATAGACCGTTACGAGGTAATAATCCCTAGACTAACTGTGCCAGTGTGGGTTGAGTAGATTGCCGGGGGTTGGCGGTGCTGTATACAGGGCCTGAAACAAAACCCAGCGGCTCTCTTAACTGGGAGTAGTGCTACACGTGGGGGCTCTCGAGTCCGGGATTCTGATACAGCAAGCAACGCGCCAAAAGTACCGGCATGGACCCATTAGAAGTGGAACGGTGGTGCACGGTGGCTGGCACCGATTCAGCCGCGGCAGTAGTTATTGAACTCCCGGGGATCTGGCAAGAAGTAGCGGTAAAGCAGCTAGTAATGTCGCTGTCCCCACACCAGAAAGCATGGGTCATGGATTTCAGGTCGAATTCTTCGCTGACCCATGCATTAATAGAATGGAAGAATGAAATCCCAGAGCGTTTCAAAAGTACAAGCATAAAAGCAATGGATGATCAGACCTATAGCTTAATACATGCGCTGCCAGTCAAGGGAGGATGGTTTCAGACACCAAACCCATCACCTCCACAGATATCTCCACCGCAGTCCCCAAAAGCAGGAAAGCAGAAGGCTAAAGAGAGTCCCGGGTCACTACCGGCCACCCTCAGCGCAGAATTATGCGCGGTCCTGAGGGAGATTGTAGCCCAGTGTAAGAAGAGTCCTACAGACTACCCGATGTCGGGATACAGAAAACTCAGGATATTTTCTGGAAGGAAACCTGTACCTTCGGGAGAAGAGGGATTTGAGGAGTGGTTAGACGGTGCCACTCAGGCTTTAGAAGAATGGGAAGTCCCAAAACACCGAAAGAAACAGAGAATCACAGAGAGTCTGAAGGGGCCTGCCTTGGAGGCCATACACAACCTCAAGCTAAGCAAGAAAGACTGTGATGCACAGGATTATCTGGACATTTTGCAGAATGTGTTTGGTGGAACAGAGAAAGTCACTGAGCTCACTTACCAGCTGGAACACTGCTACCAAAAGACAGGGGAGAAACTGTCAGAGTTTATGAGGCGTCTGGATAAGATCCTGCATAAAATTATACTGAAGAAGGGGATCGATCCAAGAAAGGTGGATGAGGCCCGTGTTCAGCAGGTGTTGCTGGGAGCTCAGCCCCTGGACCCCATCGCATTGGCGTTACGCACTCGACAGGACGGGAAGAGCCTGGAGTACCCCGACTTAATCCGAGTGGTCAGAGAGGAAGAGGCTATGTTGGAAGACAAAAGAAGGAACCAACCAGTTGAGCCAACCAATACTCCGGTGGTGATGGTCAGGACGGCCATGACCCTAGAGAGAGACTCAGAGGTGGATACCTTGAAGTCACAGATGTCCCAAGTATTGGGGATGCTGACCTCCCTGATGGCCAAGGATCAAGGGGTACCAGAGAGGGAAAGTCTGAGGAAGGAGCTGTTTCCAAACACCTCAGCGCCTGCATCCCTGCAAGATTGGGGGGATGCGATTTGTTTCAACTGTGGAGGGGCTGGTCATGTCGCCAAAGTGTGTTCCAGTCCAAAGAAAAAAAAGATGAATAACCGCAAGCCGGCGGAAAACTTCAGAGGGCCCCGGTGAAGGAGTCAACCGGGTGCCCATCATCTCCAGTGAGCTCCAAACTGAATGCAGAAGCTACTGAGTTCATCCCGTCCAGTCCTTTGTCGGATTCTTGGGAAGATGCCTGTGACTTACTCTAATGCCGCGTACACACGATCATTATTCACGGCGGTTAAAAAACCGCCGTGAATAATGACAGGAAAAACGAGGGAACCGCTTGGTTCCCTACACACGGTCGTTTTTCCCGTCATTTTTTCTCTTGACGAGAAAAACGACCGTCTGTGGGCTCCGCGGCAGTGTCTCCCTATGGAAAAACTGCCGTGGAAAAAAATGCTGGAAAAAACGATGAGAAAATTTAGAACATGTTCTAATTTTTCTCGTCGTTTTTTATGCCGTTTTTCTCAACGAGAAAAACGACATAAAGCCCACAGACGATCGTTTTTCTCGGCGAAAAAAAAAAATGCAGTTTTTCTCGTCGAGAAAAGCGGTCGTGTGTACGCGGCATTAGAGGAGGATCCAAGAGATTCTATGTATCTCCCTGCTCCTGAGTCGACTGTCCCAGAACCAGTGGAAACCCCCAAGTCGGTTCCAGAAGAGGAACATGTATTATCAGAACCAGAAATCCCAAGGGAACGAAGGATGAGAGGCCTCCCCGAAAATTTACTTACCCACAGATGGGGAAGAGCTCGGAAGACACTGTGGTCATTGCCAGGAAGAGTGTGAAAGACCCTGATCCCTCCACTGTTTATTTAGTGGGGGGCAACCCCAACTCGCCCGCTGGCACAGCTAGGCAAGCCACGAATGACAGTGTGACCTGTAGGCAAGGAAGTCTACCCCCTCGTTTTTGGTGGGAACTTCCTCTGCCGACATCATACGCAGCTTTGTGAAATGTTGTGCGTAGTATGTGTTAACATTTATCTTTGGGGACCAAAGAGTTTAAGTGGGGGGGAGTGTGTAGCGGGGTCTCCTTTAAGGCCCCTGGACTACGTTACCCAGAACCCCGTTCGGCATCCAGGGTGCATTGGGCCGCCGCAGAGACTCATGGGTGGGGCTATATAACAAGAGGGCGAGGCTAAGCTCGGGCTCTTTGGACACCACGCTGCAAGCAATAGGACTCCCTGTGCGGATCCGCTGCTGTGTAAGGCCTGAAGCCTGGGCCTTGCATACCGACCAAAGAGCCTTCCACCCCACTGCGGAGCCTGGGTGGCACCTGTTCCTGCTCGAGTTTGCTGACATCAGCTGGACCGGAGACCCGGCCATTGGAGACACTGTGTGCGGATACACAGTGGTGGAAGCCCGGACTGGGATCGCGTCCGGAGTGGTTAGCGAGCACTTGTCGGGCCTAGTGACTGCCTTGGCCCACCCTGTTTATTTACTACCATTGGATTACAAATATTGTTTCCTGAAAGTGCACCACCGTTCAAGTTGCATGCGAAGAATTGTTCTCATACTGCCAGATTGTGTATAATCAGGTATAGACCGTTACGAGGTAATAATCCCTAGACTAACTGTGCCAGAGTGGGTTGAGTAGATTGCCGGGGGTTGGCGGTGCTGTATACAGGGCCCGAAACAAAACAAAGCGGCTCTCTTAACTGGGGGTAGCACTACACCTAATTTGACTTTACCTTACTTTCACATTAAATATCTATATTATTGTATAGCTGAGATTGTAAAATATTATCTTATTACTGATGTTGCTTAGTACACCAATGTGTTACCAGGCAGGTTTGTGTGACATGTAGGGTGCACTGGTTTATGATGGTGGACTGGAGTCATGCTTGGAAAGTAGAGAATAGCACAGGGCATATTATATAAGGATGCACTAAAACTGAGAGCACTTTTTTTACTTTACAGTAAACCCTAAAGCACTCGAAAAAAAAAAAAAGGATCAACAGAGAACCAATCATATGTATTCAAATCCTTATTTCAGAAGGTTCAACCGAGGAAGAAAAAACTGTAGGGGAAAGGGGGTGCAGGGAAAGTTGAAAAGTTTGGGAAACATGACACTACCTTTCCTTCATGTTTTTGCAAGATCAGCAGCATACTAAAGTCTCGTACACATAATCAGATTTTCCGCAGACAAA
This sequence comes from Rana muscosa, assembly GCA_029206835.1. Classification (NCBI taxonomy): domain Eukaryota; kingdom Metazoa; phylum Chordata; class Amphibia; order Anura; family Ranidae; genus Rana; species Rana muscosa. Next base: position 153,861,638 of record CM055116.1, on the reverse strand, counting down.
GCCTCTGACTTTTCTCCAAAGGAAGTTGGTCAGGAACTTGTATTGCATACAAACGGCACACAATTGTCGGCCAACAAACACGAACGTAGTTATGTACTACGTGTTTTTTCAGCTCTTTAGCGCCACCCTTTGGGCACCTTCTGCTAATGTTGTGTTTGGTGAGCATTGATTCCGAGAATGCGTGTTTGTACTTTGGACTTTTGTCCAACGGACTTGTGTACACACGATCGGAAAATCCGACAACAGACCGTTGTCCGTGGAAAATGTTAAAGTCTGCCATCCAACATTTGTCTGCGGAAAATCCGACAATAATTGTCCGATGGAGCAAACAAACAGTCGGATTTTCCGCCAACAGCCTGTCATCACACAAATCCCGTCGAAAAAATCTGATCGTGTGTACGAGGCTTTAGAAAGTAAGAAAGTACCGTATATACTCGAGTATAAGCCGACCCGAATATAAGTCAAGGCACCTAATTTTACCACAAAAAACTGGGAAAACGTATTGACTTGAGTATAAGCCTAGGGTGTCCATGTGCATGCCTCACTGTTCCTCACTGTGTCCATGCCTCACTGTGCCTTACTGTGCCCATGCCTTACTGTCACGGTGTCCATGCCTCACTGTGCCCAATCCCTCTATCTGATCTCCGGCACTGTGTGACTAGACTGACGTTTAACATGGGAGTCTATGGAAGGGGTGCCTGGGTTTGAAAAATCGGTGCTCCCCGGCCGTAGGTCCCCTAGACAACAAACTTTGCACACTTGTAGATGGAGAGTGGGGCTACATGTGTGCAAGGGTTTGGGGTCCAGGGGATCTAGGGCCAGCCAGTACCGGGTCCCCAAAATCACCGGAGAAATTACCGTTTAACATTGGAGTCTATGGAAGGGGTGCCCGGCTTTGAAAAATCAGTTCTCCCGGACTAGAAACTGTGCAAACTTGTAGAGAAAGAGTTGGGCTACCTGTGTGCCAAGTTTGGGGTCCAGGGGACCTATGGCTGGCTGGGATCAGGCGCACAAATTTGAAGATGGACACAGACTCGAGTATAAGCCGAAGGGTGGCATTTTCATGTGCAATGTGCTAAAAACTCTGCTTATAATCGAGTATATACGGTAGTCCTGCTTATAAAGCAGACAGTATGCTGCTGCCAATAGTACATTCAAGCAGTACTTTTTTATTTAAAAAAAAATGTAACATTTGCATTGTAAAAATAAATGACCAATTATTTAAGGGTGTGCCATGTGTTGCTGCTGCTCTTGGCAACACTCTTGGGGTTCTTTCACACAGGCTTTTGTCTGTCTAGCAGGATCCGTGAACAGAGCCCCTGCTAAATTGGAGCTGAACTGGACAAATGTGACATCCATGCCCATTCAGTCCTGCATTTTGACAGCAGACTGTGATGGACCCATGATGGCTTTATAGGCAGCTGGATGTACATCAGGCTACCTCCAATCCATCACAGGTCTGGGAAAAGCATGCAGTCCCTTTCCATTTTTTTTTCCTGAACCTGGGCAGACTCAATTTTAGGCAGTGACAACTGGTGGGTTTTTTTTTTGGGGGGGGGGGGGCGGCAAACAATCACCCAAACCCCCCCCCCCACTCCCCCCGTTGTTTGGTCGGCGGCACTCCCCCTACCCCGACACTTACCCCATTGGTTGCAGGCGGACAGGCTCCAACGGGCGGCGGGCAGCGGCTGGGTTGTGGGCTCCTATAGGCAGCAGGTTGTGGGCTCCTATGGGCGGCGGGCAGGGGCTCCTGTGTCCTCTCTGCATCACGGCGGCTTCCACCGTGTAGCTCCTCCCTCCTACTCCTAGGCGTCCAATAGGATCGCCTGTCCTTTCAGACAATCGGGTGACCGGTGTCAAAACCAGCTTCCTGATTGTCCGGGAGGAGACTCAATGTTACAACAGCAAATATTGATTCGCTGTTGTACCACACCTGGGTGGGCTCAGAACGCACTCTCTGTGACCCGAGGCCACCCTATATTGAAGCCTATCAGAGCCTCTGGCTCTAATCGGTGCTTCAAAAAAAACAGCCCCTCCGCATTGGAATCCATGTGCCAGTGTCCTGAAAGGGGCCGGACGCATCACAAGTTTATTTACGTCTTCCTTCCATAGAGCTGCATGGAGCTTTCCATCAGATCCGTCTGAAAAACTGAAAGGAGGACCTGACTGGAAAACCCATCTGAAATGGGCCTTGATTCAATTCAGTCCATACAATGCAGTAAAATGTGCTGAGACTTAAAGCGTTACTAAACCCAGGACCCTGCATTCACTATATCTGGTCTCCCACAGTACACAGAACATGGAAATGCTATAGTTTTAGTAAATACAAACTGCTAAATACCTTTTCTCATCAGCAGTATATAGCAGTCTTGTGACTTCTATCAGTGTCTGGTTAACCACTTCAATACCGGGCTTTTTTTACCACATCAATACCGGGCCTATTCTGGAACTTCTCTCCTACATGTACAAATCATCATTCTTTTGCTAGAAAATTACTCAGAACCCCCAAACATTATATATGTTTTTTTTTAGCAGACACCCTAGGGAATAAAATGACGGTCATTGCAACTTTTTTTCTTGCACGGCATTTGCGCAATAATTTTTCAAACGCCTTTTTTTGGGAAAAAAATGGTTTCATGAATTAAAAAATAACAAAAAAGTAAAGTTAGCCCAATTTTTGGGGGAAAATATGAAAGATGATGTTACGCCGAGTAAATAGATACCTAACATGTCATGCTTTAAAATTGCTCATGGAACTCAACTCATGGAATTGGAACTCATGGAATGGCGCCAAACTTCGGTACTTAAAAATCTCCATAGGCGACGCTTTAATTTTTTTTACAGGTTACCAGGTTAGAGTTAAAGAGGAGGTATAGTGCTAGAATTGTTGCACGCGCTCTAACGCACGCGGCGATACCTCACATATGTGGTTTGAACGGCGTTTACATATGTGGGCGGGACTTGCGTGTGCATTCGCTTCTGATCACGAGCTACAGGGGACAGGGGTGTTTTAATGATTTTTTTTATTATTATTATTTTTATTTTACTTTAGGGCTGTGGAAATGAACTATTACCGTAATTCCTCGATTAATCGATTACGTTTTTTGATCGATCAAAATTCTGGGTCTTCAGGGAGTTCCGTCGGAGATCTGGTGACGCCACAGACACCGGTGGGGCTTGCCGTGTCCATCTGAAGGGCTCCTTTGCTGTGCCTTCATATTTGCATGCCGGCGGGACCTTACTATCTGCCACACGCAAGGGCTGTTACACTTCCCTCTATCACTTCCCTCTATCAACCTGGGATTCTACAACCATCCACTGGGAGTTCTGATTCACGGGACATCTACATGCCGACGGACTGATGTTAACCCCTCCTCATCTGGATTCAGCAGTGGTATCGTTGTACACATTTTTATACCAGTATCATACTTAGCTACATGTTTTTATGACTGCTTTTGCTACCGTTTGGTATTACTCGCACCATTTTTACAGTTTATGTAGCTACATTGATTTTATCTCCAGTGCAATATTTATTTTGTTACCTACTTGAAGAATATAAAAGTTTTAATTCTATTCCCATCGAGCGCTGCCTTTGTGTGTTTTTTGTATCCTGCTATCCATTTTTCCAGTGGTTGGTAGCTGCAGTGGGAATCAGCCTGCAAGGAGATCAGCTAAAAGTAGTTGTATCTGTATGTGCGTTATAATTAATCAAAATTAGTCGATTAATCGATAAAAAAAAAAAACGATTAATCGAACACGAAAATTTTAATCAGTAACAGCCCTATTTTACTTATTTTATTATTTTTTAACACTTATTTAACTTTTTTTTTTTTTATCACTTTTATTCCTATTACAAGGAATGTAAACATCCCTTGTAATAGGAATGTGTGTGACAGGTCCTCTTTATGGAGAGATGCGGGGTCAATAAGACCCCACATCTCTCCTCCAGGCTGGAATGCATGAGATCGTGAAAAAAATTTCACTGATCTCATACTTACAGCCGCAATGGCGAATTTGTTTACATCTGAGGACCCGTGCGTGACGTCATCACATCGCGCCCGGGCCTCCGACGATCATAGAGATGACTGGTGACCATCTGGTCACCAGTCATCTCTATGCTCGTCACGTGACCCACCACCGGCACCGGACGATTCTCTCCGGGTCCCCGATGGCACGGTAGAGCCCAGAGAAGCACCGGATGGCGGCGGGAGGGGGGGATGTCCCCTCTCGCCGCCTATAAGAACGATCAAGCGGCGGAACCACCGCTATGATTGTTCTTATGGTGCGTAGAATCGCCGGCTGAAGAAAAGGATATCTGAATGATGCCTCTAGCTGCAGGCATCATTCAGATATCCCCCCACAAAGCCGAGGACGTCATATGACGTCCACCCAGGATGGGAGATCCCATCTGTGGACGTCATATGACTATGGGTGGTAGGGAAGTGGTTAAAGCTTGTAGGAGGAGTTTTCATTCTTCTCTGGCTGATTGGTCCTGTCACATGCCCCCTCTCAGGAAAAAAATAAACTCTCTAGCAAGACACAACAAACTGAGCATGTGCAGCTTGCCCCCTAATGCTCTGTTATATCAAGAGATGGATTAGGGACAGTGAAAGAAGGGGAGGATCAGAGAAGGCAGGATCAAACAGCCTTTATACACAATGCAGAGGATTAACCCCTTAGGTTCCACAGTGAGTATAACAAGTATGTTTTACTACATAGACAGACTGAATTTACTGTTGTGGGTTTAGTAACATTTTAAACTTCTAATTGGATTATACAAATCGTAGCGGGTGACTTGCTTGGCAACTCCCCCTATTCTGAAAGCATCTTGTGTTCTTTTCACAGAACACAAGGTGCTCTGTGAATGGATGTGTGGATATATGTCACAGCATCCCCTCCTTCAATCACAGAACACCTTGTATTAAATGAAAACAATGCAAGACTTTTTTAAATGGAGGAGGTGCAGAGAGAGTGACCCTCTATCTTTACAACCAGAAGTGTAAGTTTCAGCAATGCACAGTGAGGCATGCAGATGGACACCCTAGGCTTATACTCGAGTCAATACGTTTTCCCAGTTTTTTGTGGTAAAATTAGGTGCCTCGGCTTATATTTTGGTCGGCTTATACTCGAGTATATACAGTAATCATGTCCAAAAGAGCTTGCAATCTTAAAAAAAGAAGAGGAATGGATAGGAGAAGTGAAGATTTGTTAGTAGTAGTTGTGTTGTAGGAGTCATGAGAAATCTCAGGTAACTGTCAGGGAACTGTCAGACATACAGGCACAATATTGCAATCATTATTACTGGACCACTTTATTTCCATTAATTTAAATTCACACTTCAATAATTATAAATCATTTGTAGAATTTAAGTCACTGTGTTTGCAGTAATTCCCGCTAAGCTTTTAAGACAGATAATGGGCTGCCAGGATAGCAATCTGAATTATTGCCAGACACGAGTTTATTAGGTTCTGATAGAAAGCTCTCATTATAGTCTCTGATGGATTGAATCTACTTGTTCAGCTAGCAGAGGACATGAGTGGCAATATGACTGCATCTGGCTGGGCCAGGGCAATTATAAATCCAATTAACCTACTTTACTTTAGACACACACAGATCACTGTAAATAACATCATTTGTAACACAAGTGATGAACTCTGGCTCTCCCAGATGTGCAGCCATTGTGATAAAGACCCAACAGGAGAGACAGACTCAACCTCCTGCTTATCCAGCTTTCTGGCAAGGACTGCCGGGACTTTTAGCCCACATTCACGTTAGTGTATGGCTCCATTCGTACGCCTTCACAAAATGTGAGAAAACACATTAGGATAAATTCTTAACCACGGAAAAAGCACTAAAATTAGCACCACAACCCTAATTTAGATGGATATAGGAATACTTGTGGGATTTTTAAGGTGCATATACTAATAAATTGATCCAAGGAGGTATATTATAAAATATACATTTTATTTAAACAAAGATGTAGAAAAAATTGTCTAAAAACAATTCCAAAGAAAGTACATAGAGTACAATCCTTATGGATACAGCAAATTTGATGGAGTTCCCAACATGTTTCACCCTCAATCTGGGCTTCCTCATGGGATGCTGTCCACTTAGAGCACAAGCCTTCCCAGGATTTGAGACAATTATGTACGTAGTCAATGATGATTTAAAGAGTCTACAACCGCCACAACGCAACAAGGACTGCAGGTGACCATAGGGGAATTTAGGAACCAGAAAAAATGGACACTCAGGGACATAAAGTTTCCAAGGCAGGACACATGCATATGGAGCTGATGTCCTGCAATAACGCACGTGTCCCTATGGATATGAACCCTAAAAATCCCACAAGTATTCCTATATCTGTGAGAAAACCCATGTCGCGCATATAGCAAGATATGTGATTTTGTGTGCCGTGACAATTGAGGCAAAACATGGGTTTGGAAAATGTAGAAAGCTCGAAGCTCAAAAAGGTGCATGGGCTTCTTTGCCAAGTTTGTTGGGTGTAGGACAGCCCACTGAAATTAATGGGCTTCCCTTAGGTGTGAAGCTCATCAAAGCGCAAAAAATGTGCATATGTGCGACATCTGATGTCATGGATGGGTGGGCTTACACAGGTACATAGCGGCATCAGCAATGGGGCTCGGTTCACACTGCTGCGACCTGAAAGTCGCACAACTTTGCCAGGCGACTTTGGCATGACTTTGAAGTAACTTCAGGGAAAGCCTGCATAATCTTCCTGTAATGTTGGACAGAAGTCGGATCAAAGTAGTGCAGGAACCGTTTCCAAAGTTGGATCGACACAAGTCGGACCAGTTAAATGGGTTGTAACCCCTCTAGGTTTTTTACCTTAGTGCATTCTATGCATTAAGGTGAAAAACCTCCTGTGATGCAGCAGCCCCCAGAGCCCCCATTTTACTTATCTGAACCTGGTCTTTCGAGTGGCGGGGAAGAGCACACCAACTCCAACCGGTGTCTCAGGTCCTGATTTGATAGATTGATAGCAGCGCAGCCATTGGCTCCCCCTGCTGTCAATCAAATCCAATGACATGGGAGACGGGGGGTGGGGCCAAGTCCTGCTGTTTGTGTCAATGGACGCAGCAGCAGGATACCAGAGTGTGCCCGCACGAGTGCCCCAAGGGAGAGCGGCTCTCCAACAGGGCACTCGAGAAGAGGAGGAGCCAGGAGCTCCGCTGAGGGACCCCAGAAAAGGAGGATTGGAGCCACTCTGTGCAAAACCAACTGCACAGAGAAGGAAAGTATGACATGTTGTTTTTTTTTTAAATGAATCTTTAGATATCCTTTAAGACGGCTCTCATAGGGAAACATTGAGTTTTACATGTCATGTGACATGGCCTCTCAAAGTCTGAGCGCATATCGCACTCATGTGAACCAGGCCTGAACATGTTACTATAACGTCAAAAGTTCTGAATTAAACAGTGCACTATACCATAGTTAGGTAAGGAAGGTACACATTTTATTAAGGAATGAGTGCATTCAAGTGGAACTAAAGACAACATTTTTCTATTTTGGATAAAGTAAGGGAGGGTTATGACCCCTGTGGGTTTTTTTTTTTTTTTTTGCCATATGTGACCCATTGGCAATATTTCCATTCACTTCCTGTCCCATAGCCAAAACAGGAAGTGAGGGAATCCTGGGATGTCACCAAGGTCACCAGAACTACTGTCCTTATTGGAAGATTTCCCCTCTATTACTACTCTGATGTCAATCCAAAATTGGGATTTTCTTCACTTTCAATGATAACAGTAAACAGGACAGAAAACAGAGGGGGTGAATCTTCCTAACGCGGGCACAGAAAGCAATAAAATCCTGGCAGGTGTTCTAAACCCTCTACACTCTATCCAAAACTAAAAAAAAGTTTTGTCTTTAGTCTATACTTTAAAATGGTTGTTAAGCCACTACTATAAAAAATCTCCCATCCCCTCTGTAACATAACAATACTGTATGTGTCCCTGCGCCTGTGTTATATAAAAAATATGCCAATCTGTACCTTATATCAGAGCGTTTCCCATCGCTCACGTGACTCCTCGACTCTCTCCTCTGCCCAGCTGACAGCTCCAGCGGGCGGGGCCGAGCACTCCCGATGACGTCAGCCAGGGAGGATGAGAGGAGAGAGAGAACCAAGAAGTCACGTGAGTGTCGGGAAACGCTCTGATATAGGTACAGATTGGCATATTTTTTATATAACACAGACACAGGGACACATATTGTTTTGTTACAGAGGGGATGGGAGGATTTTATAGTAGCTATGAGAGCAGCAGGAGGGGAGGGGGCAGACACTGGTGGGGAAAGGAGACAAGGACACGTAAACTGACCACGGTGTCAGGGCTCAGCAGCCATGATATACCGTGGTCAGTTTACAGAGGAGAGTATAGCCAGACAGAATCAGCCAGGTTTTTTTAGGTGATAGAAGTGGCCAAATTACACAGCACAAGCACTGTTCTGTATAACATGCTTTAAGGGAACAGGATCCTTTTTTTTTTTAGGGTAACAAACGCTTTAATCATAGAATTTTTTCCTTTAAATTGTATATAAAACTCACTATTTTCAAATTTTTGGGTGGAGTATAATATTTTGATATTGATATTTGATATTTTTGGAGAGGAAGAGGCCCTGTCAGGTAGACTGTACGTGGCCTCATGATTTGCAACAGCCTCCCTGACAGAAAGTGAAGATATATAAATGTCTCTAACCATTTGCCTACCACTGCACATTTTAGAACGATGAGTTGGTGGCTGGTGTCCTCTAAAGCGCTGTTTTAAAACAGTGTTCTGCTTACTACTTGTGTGTGTGTGCAGGTTACAAGCACAATGCTTTCCATTAATACAGATCACAGGCTAAAGGCACAGAGCCAATCAGAGTGGCTCTGTGCCTTGTGATGAGTAATCACAAATGTAAACACTGCTAGTGTTTACATTTGAGGGTCCTCCCCTTTCTCTGAAAAGAGAGGAAAATGTGTATATCCAGGGCGCTCCAAGCATTTGAATCCTGACAGATAAGGTCTGTGTTGGAGAGGGTAGCAAATCTTCACACACTTTAGGCAGCACTCAGGGAGACAAGCAATCTCTAATGGAAACAGAAAAACAAACAAGGCGCCTCTAAGTGCAGAAGTATAAAACTTTTAATATCCCCTAAAAGGGTTAAAAACACTTACAAGATAGTGGATGAAACAGGCATGTAGTAGGTAAGTGCATCCAGGAGATGTTCCAGTGGCACATCAGAGACTGGGACTGCCCTGCCACTGGAACATCTCCTGGATGCACTTACCTACTACATGCCTGTTTCATCCACTATCTTGTAAGTGTTTTTAACCCTTTTAGGGGATATTAAAAGTTTTATACTTCTGCACTTAGAGGCGCCTTGTTTTTTTTTCTGTCTGAAAAGAGAGGAAGGATGATCTTGTGAAAAAAAATTATCTATGTAACCTGCACATTAAATTTGTTGTAAACCTTAAAATGAAAAGTGAATAAAGCATATCCCTCTATAAAGTGTACTATCTTCATCCAAAGCACCTAGTGTGGAACCTATTTGCTCTCTCTTCCCTCTGCTATCTGCATAGCTCACTTGTGACAGGTTATGCAGACATCAGACAAGCCTGGGGGACATCCCCATCCCCTCAAACACACAGCAGGTGATTGACAGCCTCAGCAGTGCATGTTTCGTTATGGAACTCTTGGGGGGGGGTGTCCATTCCCTCCACCCAGGTCTCAGATTACACTCAGCTTTTTGATCTATGCTGTGCAGTGCGTGACATCAGATCCTTGCCCTCTGCCTTCTGGAGTTCAGGAATACTATGTAAAATGTGTACTGTAGAAGACTGTAGAGGAGAAAGTGCTGCAGATAAACAGGTGCAACGTATGTCGGAGGATTTGTTTCATCTTGTGGTATCACCTGAGGCTAGTCACTTCAGTGGGGATAGATAAGTGTTTACAACCACTTTAACCCTATCACCTCCTTCTCCCAATATTTATGATCTGTAGATTAAAGCTGAGGTTTACTTAAAAGAAAAAATATAATCTTACAGCTTTAGTCACATCACTAACCTGTAATGAAATATATCCCAGGTTGTGCAGGCAGCTGGATCCTGGAGACATCTTCTGTGCAGGAATGCCTGGTCCTCTTCCTGTCTCTGAACTGCTGATTGAGTCTTCCTGCAGAACAGACAGTACAGATGGTCTAACAGGGACATCCTCCCTACTCTTTCATTAAGAACAGTTCTTTCATTCATTACACCGTACTATAGCTTCCATAAACAAAGAACAATCTATGAATGAAAGAGGAGGGGCCTTTTTTCGTCATTCGCCCATACTTCATTCATAGAACTATTTTCATTGATGGAAGCTAATAGAGGAGGAGGATGGAAAGGGCAGCCATTGTTGCCACTTTTGACAAGTGCATATGAAAGGTCCATTGGTTCATATTGACCTCCAATTCAATGTAAGAATTTGGATGGTGTGGCAGCAGAAAAATATATAAATACACAGGATACAGTATGTTAGTTAAAAAAAATAAATATATATATATATATATATATGTAGCGGGGTGTTCCCCTTTAATGCAGAGAGACAAGAAGTTCCAGGTGAGAGGTGAGTCGGGAGGAAGTAAAGAGACATTATGGAAGTGAAAGCAGAGGAGAGAGAGACTACATCTCCCAGTACATCTTGCAGCACCCAGGGTGCATTGCTCCAGAACAGAGACTGCTGGGGCAGACTTTATAAAGGGGAGGCGGAGTTTTGGTCGGCCTCTTTGGACACCCCTCTCCTAGCAAGAGGATCTCTGTGCTGAACTGCTGTGTGCACAAGGCCTGAAGCCTGGGCCGTGTGCTCCTTTCCAAAGAGCCCTCTGCCAGCCTAGCAGAGCCTTAGAGACATCTAATCCTCCTTGCTGCAGTACACCAGAAGGATTGAAGACTTGGATGTCGGTGGATTCCTGTTCCTAGACGAATCGATGGAGGAAACGGACTTGGACTTGTCCAGGTGGTGAGAGCTGTTTAAAGACAGATCCTTTATCTTTACTATTCGTTGGGATTACAAAGTTGTTCTTCAAGTGCACCACCGAAAAGATTGCTAGTGAATATTGTTTCACTGAACTTCCATTTAGATCAGTCAGGCCTGACTGCATAGGTAGACATTGCTGGGTGTTAGTCTACCCATGAGGGGAAGTAGCTGTAAAAGGGCAGCGCTAGAGTTGCATAGCAATACTTAATTATTCTGATTACTCTGTTTATCTTTATTACTGTTTATTGCAGGGATCTGCAACTTGTTATACTGTTGTTTATTACTTGCCCATTAGCCTCAGTAAAATATCTGGGTAAAGTACATTTGGTGTCAGTTCCGCTTACTTTAATAGGAGTTTTAAAGTATATTCTGTGTATGTTTGTTATAGGACTGCGTCACCAACAGTTGCGGTCACGCGGTCCTATCCCTCTATCACCAGGTGTGCCACGGGAGGTTAGAGCCGATTGCCAGGGGTTGACAGCAGTGCACTACAGGGCCCAAATCAATATCAGCGGCTCTCTTAACTGGGGGTAGCGCTACACGTGGGGGCTCGAGTCCGGGATCCTTGTACGTTGCACGCTGCAATCAAGCCGGTCAGAAGTACCAGCATGGACCCGCTGGCAATGTCACAGTGGTGCGCAGCGATTGGCGCCGATCCAACCGCGGCGGTAGTCATTGTACTCCCGGGGGAAAGATGGAAGGAAGAGGAGATAAAACAGCTCGTATTGTTACTGTCTCCGAGCCACAAAGCATGGGTGATGGATTTTAGGCCAGATCCAGTGATCTCGTTTACATACGCACTGGTAGAATGGAAAAACGAAATCCCAGAGCATTTTAAAAGTCAGAGTATACAAGCCATAGATAATCAGATCTATCACTTGATACATACGCTGCCAGTGAAGGAAGAATGGTTTCAGACACCAAAGCCATCACTCCCACAATTATCTCCACCACTATCCCCTAAAGCAGAAAAGCTTAAGGAACTATTAAGCCCGGGATCACCGCTGGCCGCTATAGGGCCTGAATTGTTGAATGCTCTAGGAGACCTTGTAATTAAGTGCCTGAAAAGCAGTACGGTGCATGTGGAGGCCGGTTACCAGAAGCTTAGCACCTTCTCAGGGAAGCTCCCCGTCCCTGCGGGGGAGGAAGATTTTGACACTTGGGTGGAACAGGCATTGCAGGCAGTAGAAGCATGGGAGGTGCCTGAGGCACAGAAGAGACAGCGAGTCTTAGAAAGTCTGAAAGGTGCCGCGGCAGAATCGGTGAAGAGCTTCCGGTTTGGAAATGAAAACTGTACAGCTCAAGATTGCCTGGCCATGCTGCAGGAAGAGTTTGGTCAGCTGGAGAAGGTGTCAGAGATGATTTATCAAATTGAACACACTCTCCAGCAGCCGAATGAGAAACTGTCAGAATATGTTAGAAGGCTGAACAGGCAGTTATGCAAGATTGTACTGAAGAAGGGAATGCTGCCCAAAGATGCAGATGAAGCACGCATGAAGCAGATCATGAGGGGAGCGCGGCGCTCAGACCCGGTCTGGCTGCACCTGAAAACCTCAGGAGGAGGAATGTCACTAACCTACTCTGATCTAATAAAAATTATTAGGGACGAAGAGGCGCTGGAGGAAGATCAGCAGGTGGCCAAGGCGAATGTCACACCTGTACCAGTGTTGGTACATTCGGTCAAGAGCCCAGAAAGAGAAGCGGAGGTTGACACTCTGAAATCGCAAATGGCCCAAGTGTTGGAGATGCTGACCTCTTTGATGGAGAAAGATAAGAGAAGACGAGAGAAACCAAGCCCAAGAAAGGAGTTGTTCCCGAACACCTCAGCACCGGCCTCCCTACAGGACCGAGAAGAGGTGATTTGCTATAACTGCGGAGGGAGTGGCCACGTTGCTAACGTATGCTCCAGCCCAAAGAAGAAGAGAACAGATAATTGCAAGCCGGCGGGAAACTCCAAAGGGCCCCGGTGAAGGAGTCAACCGGGTGCCCATCATCTTCAGTGCGCTCCAAACTAAAAAAAAAGGCCAAGAATGGAGGAGACAAAACTCATAGGAGGAGGTATAGTACACCCCCACCAAGATGTACCCCAGAGGGAGGGGGCAAGACCCCTCAGTGGAAGTACAGCACCCCAAAGAAGGAACATCCACCTAAAAGGAACAATAACATCCCTCAGCGGGTTTGTGCCCCCATTGAGAGGGAGAAAGTCAATGCATGCCAGGCTCAGGAAAAATTAAAGTCCAAAAGGAGCAGGGCAAGGGTCGAAAGCCAAAAAAAAGAGGTGACCCCAGTCCGGCCATACCCAAAGGAACTGGTGGGCCCGTCTCCTACTGTGCCCATTCAAGTGGAAGGAGTCTATACTAAAGCTCTTTTGGACACCGGAGCACAGGTGACTTTACTATACCGGGACTTCTATGATAGGCACTTGAGTCATCTGCCTATCCAGAAGATAGAAGAGCTGGAGATATGGGGACTTGGAACCCAGAGTTTCCCTTATGATGGGTACCTGCCCATAAAGATGACTTTCGACCCATCCGTGGCTGGGAAGGCTGAAGTGTTTGACACCCTGGCAGTTGTGTGTCCCCGGCCGCCTGGAGCCAGCAAGATTTCCCTGATCATTGGGACAAACACGGATCTAGTCAGGAGACTCCTGACCCCTCTAGTGAAAGAGAGAAACCATTCAGCCACCAAAATCCATCCCATGCTAAAGACGGCCTACCAACGACTGGTCTTAGAGCAGAAGACCCCAGGAGAGGGGATAGGGAAGGTGTGGAGACTTGGCAGAGAAGGAGTAGTGCTACAGCCCGGAGAAGTAACCTGTCTTAGGGCCACTGTGAAGCTTTCGTGGGAACAACCTGGCCCCTTTGTCATGCTGGAATCAGACCCAAGGGAAGAGTCCTCAGGCCTGGAAGTGATACCAGAAGTGATTCCGTTCAAGGCCCTGAAGAAGGCCCATGGCAGAGTTCCGGTGAGTGTTAGGAACACTACGGGAGGACCCATGGAGATCCCTGCCAGAGTGTTGCTTGGTCAGGTGAGCCCTGCTGCCCCGGTCACTTGGTCCGAAGTCAAGGGGACGGGTGACGGAGGAGATGTTTGGGAGAAACTGTCCGTGGAAAACCCGAACCTACCCAGGGCTTGGAAAGAAAGAGCCAAGGCCCAGCTGTCCAGGTGGGAGAAGATCTTTTCCGAAGATGAATTCGATGTGGGGTGTGCAAGAAGTGCCACCCATCGGATCCGCCTCCAAGAAGATAAGCCCTTCCGAGAGAGGGTCAGGCGGGTCCCCCTGGCAGATCTGGAGGATCTGAGGGAACAACTTGTAGAACTAAAGAAGACTGGTGTGATCCGGGAGTCTAGAAGTCCCTATGCCTCCCCAATCGTGGTGGTCAGAAAGAAGAATGGGTCGTTGAGGCTTTGTATCGATTACAGGACTCTCAACAGGAGAACCATCCCTGACCAATACACCACGCCAAGGATAGAAGATGCCCTACAAAGTTTGTCTGGAGCCAAATGGTTCAGTGTGATGGACCTCAAGAGTGGGTACTATCAAATCCCTATGCACCCAGAAGACAGGGAGAAGACAGCCTTCATAACCCCGGTGGGATTCTTCGAATTCAATAGGATGCCTCAGGGTCTGTCTGGAGCTCCTGCTACCTTTCAACGCCTTATGGAGAAGACTGTTGGAGACATGAATCTTATAGAAGTCCTTGTGTACTTGGACGATGTCATTGTCTTTGGAAGAACCTTGGAAGAACATGAAGCCAGGTTGGAGAAAGTATTGAGAAGACTCAGCGAAGAGGGACTTAAGCTTTCCCCCGAGAAGTGTCGGTTCTACCAGTCTTCTGTGAACTATCTGGGGCACATAGTGTCTGAAGAAGGGGTGGCCACAGATCCTGAGAAGTTGGAAGCAGTCACTTCCTGGCCACGACCCACCACAGTAACAGAGCTCAGATCCTTCCTGGGGTTCTGCTCCTATTATAGGAGGTTTGTGGAGGGGTTTGCTCGGATTGCCCGCCCGTTGAATGAATTGCTAAAGGCAGAAGGGGAAGAGGATGACTCAGGGCCCAGGAGGCCTGGTGAGTCAGTTCAAGATCAGTGGAACCCAAGGTGTGAAGAGGCCTTTCATGCTCTGAAGAGGAGCTTAACCACTGCCCCAGTCCTGGCCTACGCCGACCCTACCAGACCTTATGAATTACATGTGGATGCCAGCCATGAGGGTCTAGGTGGTGTACTCTACCAAGAACATGAAGGACAACTGCGACCAGTGGCCTATGTGAGCAGGAGCCTGACCCCCTCAGAAAAGAATTACCCCACTCATAAGCTGGAATTCCTGGCCCTCAAATGGGCGGTAGTAGACAAGCTAAAAGACTACTTGTATGGGGCAGAGTTTACTGTGAAGACAGACAACAACCCCCTGACCTACCTCTTCACCACCGCGAAATTAGATGCCACCGGACACAGGTGGTTGGCCGCATTGTCTGGATTCAACTTCAGTCTGAAGTACAGACCAGGAGCCGGAAATAGGGATGCAGATGCCCTGTCCCGGAGGTCTCATGCCACGACAAATGACTGGGAAGATTGGACCCAAGTGGCACCGGACGGGGTGCGGGCCCTTTGTCAAGGGGCTGAATTCCAAGCCAGAGGAGGCTCCAGAGCAGAAGAAATAGGGGTTACCATGGTAGGAGTCCCCAAACACTATTGTGGGGTAACTCAACTGGAGGAAGACAACCTACCGAGACTGTCCAAGAAGGAGTTGAGGTGTGACCAATTGGAAGACCCCATGGGGAGATTGGTCCTCGAAGCCCTGGAGAATCAGGATCCCAACAAATTCCTACATCACCCCTCAAAGGAGGCTCGCCTGTTGAGGAAGGAATTGGACAGGCTACAGGTACATCAGGGAGTGGTCTACCGAAGGGGCCCCTCTGATGACTCAGAAGATAAGTGGCAGTTATTTCTTCCAGAGAAGCACCGAGAGACTGTACTAATTGCCCTGCATGACCATCATGGTCACCTAGGGGCAGAAAGGACCTTCCAGCTTGTCAGAAATCGGTTCTATTGGCCCTGCATGAGGGCAGAAGTAGAGGAGTATTGCCATTCCTGTGCACGATGCATTCAGAGAAAGACCCTACCCCATCAAGCTGCCCTAATGGGCCATTTACAGAGTCAAGGCCCAATGGATCTGGTATGCATTGACTTTCTCTGCCTCGAACCCGACCTGAGTGGATTGGGGAATGTTCTGGTAATAACCGACCATTTCGCCCGCTATGCTCAAGCTTTCCCAACCAAAGACCAGAAGGCATCCACCGTGGCCAAGATACTTATGGAGAAGTATTTTGTCCATTACGGACTACCACAGAGACTCCACTCAGATCAAGGAAGGGACTTTGAGAGTCGGTTGATCCGAAGACTTTTGGATTCATTAGGAATAAAGAAGACCAGAACCACGCCTTACCACCCACAAGGAGATGCTCAGCCGGAGAGATTTAACCGGACCCTGCTCAACATGTTGGGAACCTTAGAAACAGAGAAGAAGCAACACTGGAGTCAGCACATATCAGCCCTAGTACATGCCTATAACTGTACCACAAGTGACGCCACTGGCTACTCCCCTTATCGACTTATGTTTGGGAGAGAAGCAAGGCTACCTGTGGACCTGGCCTTTGGCACTTCTATAGACAATACCTCAGCTACATCCCACAAGGGATACGTGGACAGACTTAGACGTAGCTTGCAGGTGGCCTATGAACAAGCCCAGGCGGCTTCGGATCAAAGGGGGGCCCGCAACAAGAGAAATTTTGATCTGAAGGTTCGAGTGCAAGATCTGCAGCCCGGGGACCGAGTACTGCTACGCAATCTGGGGGTCCCTGGAAAACACAAGCTTGCCGACAGGTGGAGATCTGAGCCCTATGTTGTCTGTAGGAAGTTGCCCGGTTTGCCTGTCTACAAACTAAAGCCAGAAGGAAAGGTGGGTCCACTGAAGACGTGGCATCGGAACCACCTGCTCCCACTTGCTGAGGCAGTCAGAATACCTCCCGTGAGAGACTCCCCTGAACTGGCCTCTATCCTGGATATTCCTAGGCCGAACACTCGGTCCCAGACCTCTCAAGCCAAAGATGGGGAGGCCTCCCAATTGAGTACAGAAGAAGGTGGAGAACTGGACTGGCTGTGGCCTCCCTCGACTCTGGGAACGTCCGCCATAGATCTCCCAAATGGAGGGGATACCCCAGATGCAACGCTGAATCCGGAGGCTACTGAATTCATACCCTTCAGTCCCTCAGCTGATTACTGGGAAGATGTTCCTGACACTTGCGCAGAGGAGGACTCTAGAGATTCCATACGTCAGTTGACTTCTGAATCAGAGGTTCCAGAACCAGCAATGTTACCTGAACTTACTCCTGAAGAAGAGCCTGTGGTGCCAGAGTCAGAAGCACCAAGAGAGCAGAGGGCTCGCAGAGTCATCAGGCCTCCCAAGAAACTAACTTACCCCCAAATGGGGACGAGCTCAGAGGACTCTGTTGTAACGGCTAGGAGAAGTGTTGAACAACCTGATCCTTCCACCGTCCATTTGGTGGAGGGCAACCCCAGCTCACTCTCTGGCACAGTTAGGCAGGCCACTCATGGTAGTGTGACCTGTGGGCAAGAGAGTTCCATCCCAAAGTTTTGGTGGGAATTCCCTATGCCAACATCATGCTCGACATTGTCCAAAATGGTAAACAGTATTTGTTGAAGTTTATCTTTGGGGACCAAAGAGTTCAAGTGGGGGGAGTGTGTAGCGGGGTGTTCCCCTTTAATGCAGAGAGACAAGAAGTTCCAGGTGAGAGGTGAGTCGGGAGGAAGTAAAGAGACATTATGGAAGTGAAAGCAGAGGAGAGAGAGACTACATCTCCCAGTACATCTTGCAGCACCCAGGGTGCATTGCTCCAGAACAGAGACTGCTGGGGCAGACTTTATAAAGGGGAGGCGGAGTTTTGGTCGGCCTCTTTGGACCCCCCCTCTCCTAGCAAGAGGATGTCTGTGCTGAACTGCTGTGTGCACAAGGCCTGAAGCCCGGGCCGTGTGCTCCTTTCCAAAGAGCCCTCTGCCAGCCTAGCAGAGCCTTAGAGACATCTAATCCTCCTTGCTGCAGTACACCAGAAGGATTGAAGACTTGGATGTCGGTGGATTCCTGTTCCTAGACGAATCGATGGAGGAAAGGGACTTGGACTTGTCCAGGTGGTGAGAGCTGTTTAAAGACAGATACTTTATCTTTACTATTCGTTGGGATTACAAAGTTGTTCTTCAAGTGCACCACCGAGAGATTGCTAGCAAATATTGTTTCACTGAACTTCCATTTAGATCAGTCAGGCCTGACTGCATAGGTAGACATTGCTGGGTGTTAGTCTACCCATGAGGGGAAGTAGCTGTAAAAGGGCAGCACTAGAGTTGCATAGCAATACTTAATTATTCTGATTACTCTGTTTATCTTTATTACTGTTTATTGCAGGGATCTGCAACTTGTTATACTGTTGTTTATTACTTGCCCATTAGCCTCAGTAAAATATCTGGGTAAAGTACATTTGGTGTCAGTTCCGCTTACTTTAATAGGAGTTTTAAAGTATATTCTGTGTATGTTTGTTATAGGACTGCGTCACCAACAGTTGCGGTCACGCGGTCCTATCCCTCTATCACCAGCTGTGCCACGGGAGGTTAGAGCCGATTGCCAGGGGTTGACAGCAGTGCACTACAGGGCCCAAATCAATATCAGCGGCTCTCTTAACTGGGGGTAGCGCTACACATATATATATATATATATATATATATATGTAGCAGGGTCTCTAAATTTAGGTGGGACACCCAGGTGTGTAAGTATGGAAACAGTGGACCCCTTGTGTTCGTATAGGATTGGATGGTGTAATAATCTCCTTGGCCTCTGGGTGGCGGGGTACCTGGAGGCTCAAGGTAGATTTGCCATTACAGTGCTACCCTTTTTGTCCCTTTCCGGAGATGGTACGGCGAGGGCGGGGAACCTGCCGTGGTGTCGATGGGAGGAGATAAAAGGGGGAGACGCCCTAACCACAAGGTCTGTCTTCTGGAGGATCTTCTTCACACGCCCAGGCACCTTAGGCCTGGGTGCGGGCGGTTCTGGATTCCGGCCCAGGCGCCCTAGGCCTGACCGGAATGGAGTTGGAGTCCATTCCAGGCACCTTCAGCCTGGGGTGAGGTACTATACTAGGAGGCCTGGGGTCCAGTGACTTAGACTGGATCCCGCGAGGGTGGAGACGTCAGAGGGTCCCTGAGGTGGATGGGGCCCATGTCTGAGGTGAGGAGGCCGGGGAGGTTACCCATTCGGAGAGTCTGGAGCAGCATCAACCCAGTGACGGATGGGCCTCTGGTAACTCCCTTGGAGGGACATCTTCCACTGACAGGGGCCGCAGCGCAGCGAAGGTACTCCTATCTATGTTCTCCTGAGTCGCTGGTAGAGACTCTCAGATTCTAAGTCCTTTCTAGCTAAATGCTATAGTAACCGCTAGCGAGATCGCAGTGGTTTAGTTGATAACCAGGATAGTGCCTCGACCTGCTCATTCCCCGTATCAAAATGTTATCAAGTCGCAACCAGTTGGCTACTGAAGCACTGTTTATTGTGAGATGTACAATAAAGCAAGAGTTGGACTTTGATCGGTGTGTGGAACTCTGGTTAATGGGAGCAGAGGGAAGTGTTGACACAGCAGGACTGTATTCTAGAACAAAGCACATAGGCCCGAGGAAATATCTGGTGCTGGCCTTCACCTCACCCACAGCTATGGGGAGGACATGGGCCGTAGCGCATCTCACCCTGTCGTGTGACATACCCCTAGACAAAGGAGATGGGGTGAGGCCGCTATATATATATATACTAGATATACAAAAGTATTGGGACGCCTGCCTTTACATGAACTTTATTGGCATCCCAGTCTTAGTCCGTAGGGTTCAATATTGAGTTGGTCCACCCCTTGCAGCTATATATAACAGCTTCAACTCTTCTGGGAAGGCTGTTCACAAGGTTTAGGAGTGTGTCTATGGCAATGTTTAACCATTCTTCCAGAAGCACATTTGTAAGGGCAGGCACTGATGTTGGACGAGAAGGCCTGGCTCGCAGTCTCCACTCTAATTCATCCCAAAGGTGTTTTTTTGGGTTGAGGTCAGGACTCTGTGCAGGCAACTCAAGCTCCTCCACCCCAAACTTGCTCATTCATGTCTTTATGGACCTTTATAGAGTGTCCTCATAAAGATATTTCCATCCGAAAAGTTACAATACTAGCCCCCCGTCACTTTAGTTTGCAGCCAGCCTGTTTCTGGAGATATCCCCATAGCCCTCTCCAGGGCTGACATAATTCTGCATGGGTGCAGAGCAAAGCATAGGAGGCAGAAGATCACTTTACACTCCTCTTGCTTTGATCTAGGGATGGAGCATTGCTAATTCATGTCCTCAGAAATCCATTACCAAACGTTGTATAGTACATTAGAAATATGAGCTCAGCAGATGGCAGTGTGGATTCAGTCTCTGCAGTGTTTTCAGTCCTACGTAGCGGTGTAGCATTGCTTTATGTCCTTTTCTAACTTCCTTCTATTACTCTTTTTTAATGATAGTTGTGACTGTACTGATCATTTGTATCCCTGTAGATAGTAATTGAATGGGTGAGTTACAACCAGTTCACACCTTCAGGAATTCCAGCCTATTTACACTTCTAAACGATTAAGAAGTCAAAATTGTAAACCGATACATACATTTTCTTAAGAGTCTTCATGAATTTATTCTTAACTTGTTGCAATATACAGAAATAGTATATTCATTCTAAAAAGCTGAATTTATCATTCAAAATTAGTCCTTGAGCTTTAGACAATTGACTGTGCCTTGGCTGGGCGATGCATTCTGGATGAATAATGGCATACCAGAGATAGTGCCAGATGTACTCCTGAAGGCTGATATAGCCCTCTGAACCCCACTTCCAACTTATAACTAAAAAGATACGACCAACACACTTTTTGGAGTAAAATTGTCCATAATGACCATTAACCATAACAACATATAAACATTCCTGATGCCGCGTACACACGATTGGAAATTCCGACAACAAAACCGTGGATTTTTTTTCGACGGAATGTTGGCTCAAACTTGTGTTGCATACACACGGTCACACCGTCAAGAACACAGTGACGTACAAGACGTACGACGAGCCAAGATCAATGAAGTTCAATAGGCAGTTCGGCTCTTCTGCTTGATTCTGAGCATGCGTGTTTTTTTTGCGCGTCGGAATTGCATACAGAAGATCGGAATTTCGGACAATAACTTTTTTCGTCTGAAAAATGGAGAACCTGCTCTCAATCTTTTGTTGGCGGAAATTCCGACAGCAAATGTTCGATTGAGCCTACACACGGTCGGAATTTCCAACCAAAAGCTCACATCGAACATTTCTTGTCGGAACTTCCGATCGTGTGTACACGGCATTAGATCAGAAATATAGAGCAATAACCATAATGACCCCCAGGTTGCCGATCTTTGGAGGCACCACCGAACCAACACAAAATTGTATCAGCGGAACCACCTATGGATCCTCTGCTGCAGAACACCGGCTCAAGAAAAATACCAATTTTCCCACTGACACCTCTATTTCCACAAATTCCCGTTAATCCACCATCAACTGGAATTAAACATAGGACGCTATACCATACGTGGTCCTTACTCTGAAATTACACAGAAAGTTCTGGACGCCTCCAAGGACCCCAACCGCCATACCACCACAATCCCCCAACAAGTTCAACATCCACAGGGGCGGGAGGGTGGGAAACGTCTTCTTCCTCCGTTTCTTCCAAGTGCCCCACCGACTTAAAGACCCCACCTACCTTGTCCCTCCCTGCCTTTCATTTTACCCAATCCCTGTCTCCACATGTGGTCCCACTCCTGACAATATTATATTAACCCTCTAATTGCCAAACTACCCTGCGAGCCTAGTCATGCCTGCCCTTCGCCTATTTATTTATTTTTGCTTCAGGCCTTTCTTTAGTCTGCCATAGACAGGAAGAAGCCTTTATTCACTCTCTTTCCCTCGTGAACGCTCTAATTGTAACATTGAAACTTTATAGAAGGTACAGCTGAACGGAGCTGATTTGTGTCAGAACACAACCAAGAACTGCACAGGCAAATAGATTTTCATGACTGTGTCTTATCTGAGCCAACATCCCAGTCCAGGAAGTAGATGCTGATGATGGATGATGCCTGGATAAAAATGGTCCCATCCTGCCAGAGAAAAACACACAGATACAGGCACTGTCAGGAATAGCAATGTCACCTCATTGTGAGGTAACAAAAAAACAACAAAACATTAAGGTGTGTGCATGCAGCATGACAATGCATCTGATACTAGGTCCACTGTAGATATAGTGTGCCAATATGTTTTTTTTTTTTTTTTATCTAGATAGGGATTGATTCATGTAAACGCAGCAGCCTGTGATTACATAGTCAGGTTGAAAAAAGACATAAGTCCATCTAGTTCAAAGGGCGTGGATTCACTCCATAATGTGCCACATCCCTATCTATGCACATAGAAAGCAAACATTCTCCTTGAATGGGAATTTGTAGGCACTAGACTTGTATCACAGTTAAGTGCTGTATTTATTGGCGTATAACACTCACTTTTTTACCCTGAATATAGAGGGTAAACTGTGCCTGCGTCTTATACGTAGGGGGCTGTGGAAAGCTTTTTCCTGAAACTTCCCTCTTAAAGTTAGGGTGCGTGTTATAGGCCTGTGCGTGTTATACGCCGATAAATACGGTAGTTAAAAAAACATTTTTTACTGTCTCATCAAATAAAAACAATACCATAGAATGTACATGCTCTAAGCAGCTAAAAGTCCACCAACTGAGAAATGAGTGATGATGCAGAATAATATCCTCCACCCGTCGCGTTTCAGAGTTTTTTTGACCTCCTTAATCAGTGGTAGGGGAGATATCATTTATAGTCACTCCAGTAGTGTACATGTAAACATTCCATGTTAGATTAAAAGAAAACACAGTCTCAAGTACGGTAGTTCCTGCTTTCATCGCCCCCACAGCAAAATGTTATATAATATAGACTGAATAGGAGAGCCAGTATTCCAGGGGGGCACCATCAGGTGTTGCCCTCAACATAAGAAACCAGGATACACTGAGGCCTGACAGACGGGGTCCTGCATGTGTGAACTCAGCAAAACAGAGAGTCTCCTAATCGATTGAATTTCAGGAGTGTACTAGTTGTTAATAGTATCCTACATATGTTGTGGCCTCCATGAGGGTGTAAAGCACCTGATCAAGTCCATCTAGTTCAACTAATAGAAAAAAAAAAAACGAATGTAAAACCTCTATATGCACAATCCTATACCCACAGTTGATCCAGAGGAAGGCAAAAAAAAACAATAAAGCATAATTCAATTCGCTCCTGCAGTAGAACAAAATTAGTACTTCCCCCCAGGAGGCAATTAGATATTCCCTGGATCAACAACCCCTGGTGTTATTACTTATA
This sequence comes from Rana muscosa, assembly GCA_029206835.1. NCBI lineage: Eukaryota > Metazoa > Chordata > Amphibia > Anura > Ranidae > Rana > Rana muscosa. Next base: position 153,838,114 of record CM055116.1, on the reverse strand, counting down.
CATTTTAATATCCATTTAAATTGTGCACTTAGGAATGGATCCAGCTCTTTTTTTAAAACAACCTATTGAGCTGTCCAGACCCAGATCCTGAGAAAGTTTATTTCACATTTTCACAGCTCTTACTTTGAAGAATCATTTCCGTGTTTAGAAGTTAAATCCATTTTCCTCCAGACGTAAAGAGTACCCCCTTGTCCACCGTAATGATCAGTATATTCTGACAGTGGAATAGTCCTGTGTCAGAAGAGAATGACACAACAGTGAGGATTCCTTCATCCACTTTGATTATGTGGATGGGGGGAATCAGTTTGTTTTGATTGAAAAAAGTCCTTAGTTACAACCTGAAAAGTTCAGTTCGGTAAAGTATACAGTCATGGAAATGATAAAATACGCAAAAACTAGATCTTGAATTAAAGAGATCCTTCAGATAAGGATGATATACTTGAATAAACAACACAAAAACTTGACATGGTATATTAATTTTTATGATTTAAATTAACAAAAATGCAGATTTGTCCTGGAAAAGAACTACACCCCTACATTTACTACCAATTAAAATTCAGGAAATGAAAACCCAGTGTTTCAGATTACATAGCAGTCATTAGAACCTTCTTAGGCAGTATGCAGGTGGAAACGGTTTTATTTAAACCTCCGATATGTAGGGTCTGGTGGTCTTTTTGTTATTGACATGTGTGATGTCATCATGCCAAGATCAGTAGAGCTTTCTAAGGTGCCCAGAAAGAAAGTTGTAGATATCAGTGAGTCTACCAAGGGATTTAAAAAGATTACCAAATGATTTGTAATTTATAATACCAATGTAAGGAAAATCATCTACAAGTGGTAATTTGTCTGACTTGTTAGCCTTTATAATCAATGATCATAAAGAGTCCAAAAAAAGAACATTCAAGCAAGATTCCAGTTTTCTGTTGAATATATAGGCAAAGACTGGGCCTCCTGTAACAAAATGGAGAATCTTGATCTGTCACAGATATAGTTTTGTCAAGGTAAGTCTACATGTACACTAGTCTACCCTGACTGCGGGAAAATGTAAAACGCAGCAAAAATGCAAGCCGTGTTTTTAAGCATGATTTTTCTGTGATCTGCATTATGCCACGGCTGGTAGTCAAAACGTTGCTATGCTGAACACAATTCTTCTGCATTCAGGAGAGTGAGGTTTAACTTCACCTAAATGCAGCAGCTCCTAAACTCTGCTAAAAGCCTATGTGTCCATGGGCACATAGGCTTTTATGGATTTGAGTTTAGAAACTTTGGAAAAAAAAAAACACCAAAAGCTCCTAAACTCAAGTTTAGGAGCTGCCAGGAGCTGGTAGTGTACATGAAGCATAACAGTAGGTGTGTTTGCTGCAAATTGATAACAGGAGAAGAGCCTCATAACAACTGTGAAGCATAGCGATGGAAATTTTATTGGTTTGGCGTTGCTTCGTTGATTCAGCACCTGACCACCCCAAAGTCAATAAATCAACTATACATTCTTCTTCGTGATAATGTCAAACCACTCATCCAAAAGTTGAGTCTAATAACACAATAATGACCCAAAGCATACAAACAAATCCACCAAGGAATGGCTCAGTAAGAAAGAAATGGAGGCTTATAAACTGCACAGGCTGAAGCCTTGATTTGATTCCCATTGAAATTTTGTAGGGAGATTTTAAAAGAGGCAGTTCATACAAGGAAATCTACAAGCATCTGGCAACTGAAGGACTTTTGCATGAAGAAGCGGTCAATGTTAGAGACTGATGGGCAGTTAAAATGCCTATGTAGCCATGCCCCGTAGGGGTTGCTGAATGTAGTGGTCCAACTGTCCCCCTGCCCTGCCAGACATCCAACTCTCAGTCGTTCAGAGACATAGAACAGTCCAAAGCTTGAGGGGATGAACTTGGATGGGAAATTGGGAATTATGGGATGCCCAGAAATATTCAGTGCAAACTTGCTTGGGACTTCTATATACACTCCAGTCTTCTCTCTAGCACAAACTCTTGCTTCAGACTTCTTATCCTTCCCTCCTCTAGCACGTCACTTGCTGCAGACTGTTACTCCTTCAGACTAGCTAGCACCGCATTGGTTGGGCCTGACAACTAACTCACTCAGTAACTCGTTGTCCTGTGTTCTGTGTTCTCTGTGTTTGTCAACACAGATCATTGTGCTGTGATTGGCTTTCTTTTGGTGGTATTTGATCACCTCTGCGGTTTTTATTTTTTGCGCTATAAACAAAAAAAGAGCGTCAATTTTGAAAAAAAAAACACAATTTTTTTTACTATCTGCTATAATACACATCCAAAAAAAAAGTTTCTTTATCAGTTTAGGCCAATATGTATTCTGCTACATATTTTTGGTAAAAAATCCCAATAAGCGTATATTGATTGTTTTGGGCAAGTTATAGCATCTACAAAATAGGGGATAGATTTAGAGACTTTTTTTTTTTTTATTGTTTTACTGGTAATGGTGGCGATCTGCGATTTCTAGCAGGACTGCGACATTGCGCTGGACAAATCTGATCCTAAGTGACACTTTTTGGGGACCAGTGACACCAATACAGTGATCAGTGCTAAAAAAATGCACTAATCAATGTATAAATGACACTGGCAGGGAAGGGGTTAACACTAGGGTGCCCTCAAGGGGTTAACTGTGTTCCCTGGGTGTGTTCTAACTGTGTGGGGGATGGGCTCACTGGGACAACACAGAGATCGCTGTTCTTGATTAGTAGGAACAGCAGATCTCCATGTTGTCCCCTGTCAGAACGGGGATCTGCCTTGTTTACATAGGCAGATCCCCATTCTGCCTCTCTGTACTGCGATTGCGGGTGGCCCACACTATCACATGCACAGTTCGACATACAGGTACGTTGGTTTGCGCAGCCAAGCCACCTTGCCACAGTATATATGTGGAAGGTGGTCAGCAAGTGGTTAAGCAATGTCAAACTTACAGACATACAGGTTCCAAAAATATAGTATAGCAAAAATAGAAACTACAGTGTCAGTTTACAGAGATACAAATAGTTTAATAAAACTATTCAGTTAGGTGTAGGGTTGCCACCTGTCCGGTTTTGACCCGGACAGTACGGGTTTAGGAGGCTGTGCCCGGGTTTCCCTCTGCCTCTCACCCGGACACAATTTCCAGCTGACGGGGGTACCATGGAGCCTCCTTTTACGAGCCCCGACACACAGCGGGACCCGGACAGCAGGGATGGGAGCGGCGGGCGGGGAGAACAATTACAGAGCAAGTAAAACAAAGGGAGAGAGAGAGGCGACAGGCAGCTGCTGGTGAGGACGTTTTTATTAAAGTGAATGTTTAACAACAATCCACTCACTCTTCATGTCAGTGCTGTAGCTGTAGGTATGTCGGTCTGTAAACTCTGCTGTCCCATCTCCCCCTCCAATCCACACTGCTGTTTCACTGGAGAAAGCCGAGGACACAAAGCCGTGGGGAATCTGCAGTGAGCTGTCAGCCTGGGATGCTGTGACCAATCAGAGCGGTCCGGAGGCTTAACCACGCCTCCATCATCAGAGACAGTTCACATGAATTTCCCGCGGCTCTCTGTTTCCTCCAGTGATTCAGTGATAACAGCAGCGTGGATCGGAGGGGAGAATGGGACAACCGACTTCACAGACTGACATACCTACAGCTCTGACATGGAGAGTGAGTGGATTTTTTTAAGCATTTATTTTATTAAAAACGTCTGCACCAGCCTGTTACACCTCTCTCTCTCTCTCTTATGTTTTGACTCCTCTGTATTTGCCCCCCCCTCTGTAATTACCCCCCATCCTCTGTAATTACCCCCTCCTCTGTAATTACCCCCCCTCCTCTGTAATTACCCCCCATCCTCTGTAACTGCCCCCCCTCCTCTGTAATTACCCCCCTCCTCTGTACTTGCATCACCCTCCTCTGTAATTGTCCCCCCCAATCTCTGTAATTGCCCCCCAGGCCCGCCGCTGCAAACCCCCTGCTGTCCGGGCCCTCCTGTGTGCTGTAGGGTTGCCACCTGTCCGGGATTCACCCGGACAGTACGGGTTTTGAAACATGTGCCCGGGTCTCTGCCCGCCTGAGACCCGGGCACATTATTCAGACCCACCAGTGGCTCCCTGTGCCGTGTGCGTCTCGAGTTCAGTCCACTCCTGCTCCCTTCCTATCTACCCCCTTCCCTCCCCCCGCACTGTCAGTGCACCTCCGTCTGCTCTGTGTACTGCAGACGGGAGACACAGAGGCAGAGCGAAGAGGCGGAACCTCCATGTTGCCGGGGACTCTCCTCTGGTTGGCTGCAGAAGAGACAAGGAGGTGGGGTTGAAGGCGCTGCTCTGATGGAAAGTTTGCAGATATCGCGCTGGGATTGGAGCTCAGCTTGCAAGGTAAGTTTTTGCCCCCCCCCCACCATACACTATGCACACAGTTCTGCCACCCCCCTCCCATACACCATCCATCCATATAGTTCTCCCTCTCCTCCTCATACACCATCCATATATACAGTTCTCCCCCCCCCCTACACCATCCATATATACAGTTCTCCCCCACCCCACCATACATATATACAGCCCCCCATATATGCAGTTCTCCCCCCCACCATACATATATACAGCCCCCCATATATACAGTTCTTCCCCCATACACCATCCATATGTAGCGGGGTCTCTAAATTTACGTGGGATACACCTGGGTAATAGTATGACCCAGGTGTGTAAATCATGAGAGGATTTGGACCATTTGTATTCGTGGAGGACTGGGTGGTGTATTATTCTCCTTTGCCTGTGGGTGGCGAGGTACCCGCATGCTCAAGGTAGATTTGCTGCCGCAGTGCTGTCCTTTTTTGTCCCTTTCCGGAGATGGTACGGCGAGGGCGGGGAACCTGCCGTGATGACAATGGAGGAGATAAAAGAGGGAGACGCCCTTGCCACGAGGTCTTCGGGATCTTCTTCATCACACGCCCAGGCACCTTAGGCCTGGGTGCGGGCGGTCCAGAGTTCCGGCCCAGGAGCAGAGTTGGCGTCCATCCCAGGCACCTTCAGCCTGGGGTGAGGAACTAAACTGGAGGCCTGGGGCCCGGTGACTTCGACTGGGTCCCGCAAGGGCGGAAAAGTCCGAGGGTCCCTGAGGTGGATGGGGCCCATGTCTGAGGTGAGGAGGCCGGGGAGGTCACCCGTCCGGAGAGTCCGGAGCAGCATCAACCCGGTGACGGATGGGCCTCCGGTAACTCCCTTGGAGGGACGTCTCCCCCTGACAGGGGCCACAACGCAGCGAAGGTACTCCTATCTACATTCTATTGAGTCGCTGGTAGAGACTCGCAAGTTCTAAGTTCTCTCTAGCCAAGGCTATAGTAACCGCTGGTGAAACCACAGTGGTTTAGCGTACAACCAGGATAGTGCCTCGACCTGCTCACCCCACAGTATTGAACTGTTATTGGGTCTCAACCAGTTGGCTGGTAAAGCACTGTTTATTGTGAGTGTGACAATAAAACAAGAGTTGGACCCTAATCGGTGTGTGGTACTCAAGTTAATGGGAGCAAAGGGAAGTGTCAGCACAGCTAGACTTGGTCCTTAACTGAAACGCACAGGCCCAAGGAAAATAACTGGTACTGGCCTTCACCTCACCCACTGCCATGGGGAGGAAATGTGCCGTAGCGCATCTCACCCTCACATATGAAATACCCCTAGACAAAGAAGAGGGGGTGAGGCCGCTACACATATATATATATATATATATATATACACAGTCCCCCCCATTTATACTGTTCCCCCCCATACACTATACATACAGTTCTCCCCCCCCATACATATATACAGCCCCCCATATATACAGTTCTCCCCCCCTCGTACACCATACATATATACAGTTCTCCCCCCATATATACAGTCCCCCCATACATATATACAGTTCTCCCCCCATACACCATACATATATACAGTTCTCCCCCCCATACACCATACATATATACAGTTCTCCCCCCATACACCATACATATATACAGTTCTCCCCCCATACACCATACATATATACAGTTCTCCCCCCATACACCATTAATATATACAGTCCCCCCCATACACCATACATATATACAGTTCTCCCCCAATACACCATACATATATACAGTTCTCCCCCCATACACCATACATATATACAGTCCCCCCATACACCATACATATATACAGTTCTCCCCACCATACACATATATACAGTTCTCCCCCCATACACCATACATATATACAGTTCTCCCCACCATACACATATATACAGTTCTCCCCACCATACACATATATACAGTTCTCCCCCCATACACCATACATATATACAGTTCTCCCCCTCATACATATATACAGTTCTCCCCCATACACCATACATATATACAGTTCTCCCCCCCATACACCATACATATATACAGTTCTCCCCCCCATACACCATACATATATACAGTTCTCCCCCCCATACACCATACAGTAGGTGCCGCCGATATTGTATATCTATCGCGCTCCCATCGCCGAGATTCTCGGCGACAGGAGTGCCGAGATCTCGGCAACAGGGTGCCGACATCCCGCGCTCGCTGCAATAGCGAGAGGGAGACGTGACACTGTATTGAGCGGGGATCTGACGTGGATTCCCGCCAATACCAGGCACTGCATTTGGTATGAATCCTGAGCGGGAACTCCACGCCAATTTTTAAAGAAAAAACCGGCATGGGTTCCCCCTCCAGGAGCATACCAGGCCCTTGGGTCTGGTCTGGATTTGAAGGGGAAACCCTACGCCGAAAAAACGGCGTGGGGGTCCCCCTCGAGGTCCAAACCAGACCCTTATCCGAGCACGCAACCTGGCAGGCCGCAGGGGAAGAGGGGGAGGATAAGAGAGCGGCCCCCCTCCCTTCTGAACCGTACCAGGCCGCATGCCCTCAACATGGGGGGTTTGGTGCTCCGGGGCAGGGGGGCGACCTGCGGCCCCCCCACCCCAGAGCACCCTGCCCCCATGTTGATGAGGACAGGGCCTCTTCCCGACAACCCTGGCCTTTGGTTGTCGGGGTCTGCGGGCGGGGGGCTTATCGGAATCCGGGAGCCCCCTTTAATAAAGGGGCCCCCGGATCCCGGCATCCCCACCCTATGTGAATTAGTATGGGGTACATCGTACCCCTACCCATTCACCTGGTGGAAAAAAATTGCAATAAAAAAAACACACAGCTTTTTAAAGTATTTTATTGCACAGCTCCAGGGGTCTTCTTCCGACTTCGGGGGTCTCCGGTTTCGTCGCCGCGCTCTCCGGTTCTTTCTTCTGCCGGGCCACCGTTATCTTCTTCCAACTCTTTTGCTAGCGGGGCCCGGTCTTCTCCGTCGCCTTCTCCCCTCTTCTCCTCTCCGGTTCTTTCTTTCTTCTGCCGGGCCTCCGCTAACTTCTTTTAGCTCTTTTGCTAGCGGAGAGACCCGTTCTTCCCCGTCGTCTCGTCCGGCTCTCCGTTGTCCTTCTGCCGGCCCCTCCACTACCTTCTTGTAACTCTTTTGCTAGTGGAGGGGCCGGTCTTCTCCGTCGTCGCCATCGGCGTCTTCTTCCCTCTTCTCCTCCTCGATGTTGACTCGTCGCTTCCTCTCGCAGTAATGCTAAATCTTCGGTCCGCAGAGATTAATATAGGCTTCTCATGACGTCACAGTCACATGTTCCCATGACGTCACAGTCACATGCTTCGGGGCCACCCGGAGCATGTGACTGTGACGTCATGAGAAGCCTATATTAATCTCTGCGGACCGAAGATTTAGCATTACTGCGAGAGGAAGCGACGAGTCAACATCGAGGAGGAGAAGAGGGAAGAAGACGCCGACGGCGACGACGGAGAAGACCGGCCCCTCCACTAGCAAAAGAGCTACAAGAAGGTAGTGGAGGGGCCGGCAGAAGGACAACGGAGAGCCGGACGAGACGACGGGGAAGACCGGGCCTCTCCGCTAGCAAAAGAGCTAAAAGAAGTTAGCGGAGGCCCAGCAGAAGAAAGAAAGAACCGGAGAGGAGAAGAGGGGAGAAGGCGACGGAGAAGACCGGGCCCCGCTAGCAAAAGAGTTGGAAGAAGATAGCGGTGGCCCGGCATTAGAAAGAACCGGAGAGCGCGGCGACGACACCGGAGACCCCCAAAGTCGGAAGAAGACCCCCGGAGCTGTGCAATAAAATACTTTAAAAAGCTGTGTGGTTTTTTTATTGCAATTTTTTTCCACCAGGTGAATGGGTAGGGGTACGATGTACCCCATACTCATTCACATAGGGTGGGGGGGTCGGGATCTGGGGGCCCCCTTATCAAGGGGGGGGCTCCCGGATTCCGATAAGCCCCCCGCCCGCAGACCCCGACAACCAACGGCCAGGGTTGTCTGGAAGAGGCCCTGTCCTCATCAACATGGGGGCAGGGTGCTCTGGGGTGGGGGGACCGCAGGTCGCCCCCCTGCCCCAGAGCACCAAACCCCCCATGTTGAGGGCATGCGGCCTGGTACGGTTCAGGAGGGAGGGGGGCCGCTCTCTCGTCCCCCCCTCTTCCCCTGCGGCCTGCCAGGTTGCGTGCTCGGATAAGGGTCTGGTTTGGACCTCGAGGGGGACCCCCACACCGTTTGTTCGGCATAGGGTTTCCCCTTCAAATCCAGACCAGACCCAAGGGCCTGGTATGCTCCTGGAGGGGGAACCCATGCCGGTTTTTTCTTTAAAAATTGGCGTGGAGTTCCCGCACAGGATTCATACCAAACGCAGTGCCTGGTATTGGCGGGAATCCACGTCGGATCCCCGTCTATCGGCAATGCGTGTCGCTCATCGTGAAAGGAACATTTTTCCTTTCCCGATGACGAGACAGCTCGGCGCTGGCTCTCGCGACGGAGCTCATAGGGTGTCAATCTCGCCGCTAGAAGTGGCGAGATTGACACAATATCGGCGGCACCTACTGTACATATATACAGTTCTCCCCCCATACACCATACATATATACAGTTCTCCCCCCCATACACCATACATATATACAGTTCTCCCCCCATACACCATACATATATACAGTTCTCCCCCCCATACACATATATACAGTTCTCCCCCCATACACCATACATATATACAGTTCACCCCCCCATACACCATACATATATACAGTTCTCCCCCCCATACACCATACATATATACAGTTCTCCCCGCATACACCATACATATATACAGTTCTCCCCCCATACACCATACATATATACAGTTCTCCCCCCATACACCATACATATATACAGTTCTCCCCCCATACACATATATACAGTTCTCCCCCCATACACCATACATATATACAGTTCACCCCCCCATACACCATACATATATACAGTTCTCCCCCCATACACCATACATATATACAGTTCTCCCCCCATACACCATACATATATACAGTTCTCCCCACCATCCACATATATACAGTTCTCCCCCCATACATATATACAGTTCTCCCCCCATACATATATACAGTTCTCCCCCCATACACCATACATATATATAGTTCTCCCCCCATACACCATACATATATACAGTTCTCCCCCCCATACATATATACAGTTCTCCCCCCATACATATATACAGTTCTCCCCCCATACACCATACATATATACAGTTCTCCCCCCATACACCATACATATATACAGTTCTCCCCCCCATACACCATACATATATACAGTTCTCCCCCCCCCATACACCATACATATATACAGTCCCCCCATACACCATACATATATACAGTCCCCCCATACACCATACATATGTAGCGGCCTCACCCCTCTCCCTTTCTTTATCGGTTATATGGCTGTTGTCTAGGGGTACCTGGGAGAGAGAGATGATACACACCACGGCCCATGTCATCCGTAACCAAGATGTGAAGGCCTAAAGCTTGGGCTTTTGTGTAGGTGTCCTAGAGTCAAGTCCAGTCCTTCGTCCCTGACTCCTTTGCTTTAGTAACCCGAGTTCCACACAGTGAATAGGTACAACTCAGTTTTATTCTTCTTGCCAAACAATAAAACAATCTTTCTCCTTTGGAAAATGAGGGGGACAGACCGAGGCACAATCCTTTCCCTTTTTGCTGCTGCCCACTGTGCTGTCACCAGTGGTGAATAGTCACTGCCACTGACTAGGTAATATAGAACGTGAACTACCTTCGCTCACTTTGCCCCTGTCAGGGGAAAAAATCCATCCAAGGGAGAAGTGGAGGCCTCTCCGTCACCAGCAATGCTGCGTCGGACTCTCCGGAGAAGTTACTGCGCACCAGTCCTCACAAACTCAGACACGGGCACCCAAGGCATCAGGGCCCCCTCGAATTCCTCCACCCTCGCGGAACTCAGTCGAAGGTACTGAGCCCCAGGCGTCCGCCATAGTACCTCACCACAGGCTAAAGGTGCCTGAGATGGACTCCATCTCCGCTCCAGCTAGGCTAAGGGCGCCTAGGCCTGGAACGCCAGCACCCAAGCTGAAGGTGCCTGGGCGCGGCCCCTTTTATGACATCTCCCTTTGCGCCACAGCAGGTTCCCCGCCCCGCTGTACTAGCTCCAGGGGAGGACAAAAAGGCACGGTTTGCGGTGTGAGTTCAACTCCGGCCCCAGGCAACAGCGCCACCCAGGGACCCCAAGGAACCTCACACCACCAGAGTCCTCACATAATTCAAATACCCGCTACACTCTCCCCCTGGTGATTTGACACTGGTCCCCAGTGTCTGGTACAAACTCACACCCCACGAAGAGTGTGTCATAAGTTCAGCCCAGAAACCAACTACACAATTTAGCCCTGAATTGTGCCAAGACCTGAATGGGAAAGGGAAAACTTAAAACAATACAACTATAAAACTTTTCAATAAAAAACACTTTAAATATCTCACACATTTACATACTTCCCTCCCTCTGGCTATCTAAGGACCACCAATTCTCAGTAGCCTTGACAGACGAGTCTCCTGCAGAGGGAAAGAAAAGACACATACATCCTACCAACATGTGTGTTTGCTTGGAATGAATAGGTCTACCCTAGAAGAAGCCCATTCACTCCAATAAGTGCTGCATAATGTCAAAAAAAAAAAACAATCGTTGCGCAACACTGCCACCTGGTGACAGTGCCACGGTCAAGACACTCATCACTTCCAAAAGAACTTACCTCTTGAACATTTTCTCTGTGATCCTACACTATCTAAAACCCAAAGTCACTGATTTCTTCTGAGCGCAAGGAGAAGGAGGGAGAACAAACAAAAACACAGCTCCCATATCTCCAACGAGTAGAACTGCCCAAATACAAAAAAAAACTAGGGCACAGTCCCTGTGTTCAAGAAAAGGCACTCCGGAAAGTTCAGCCAGGAATAAAAAAGAAAAGCACACGGGAGTCTTTTTTTTCCTTTCTCCCTTACAGGTAAAACCTTGGATGAGGCAATGATATAGGCTTCAGACGATCATCAAAAGCCTCCACATGGTACTCAACACTCTTTCCTTCCTTGCGGCAGATCACCACTTTGTCCGCATGAATGTGTCTTCCCAGCATCCATTTAGCTTTACAGTCCTGAAACTTCTTGGTGACCGTTGGTGAACAGGAAAGGTACCGCCATGCTTGCTGTACTTTAAGTTTGTCCCACACAAAGGTATCATACCATCTTTGCCAAAAGACCTCCACCTCATAGAGCAGTTCCCGAGGCAGATACGGGTATTCCCACCCATACTCCTGAGCAACCTTCTGGCCAAAAAGACGCTGCAGCCTTGACAAGGGTGGCATAGTGGCTCGGTCTCCTTCTCCAGGTGGAACAATCGCTTCTGGGTGGCGAGGTGCATTCACCACCTCGGTAGATCTGGGTCTAGGAGCCCGCAGTGCTTGGCGTTGAGCTCCCGCAACAGGAGCAGGTGAAATGGATGTTGAATCCAGAAGGGGAACTTCAGACAGAGGACCAGATTCCTCCCTTGGCGCCGGGGCCTCCACCCGAGGTGTACTATCTCCAGTAGACATGGGCAAGTCCCTTGTGACACGGGCCGAGGGTAGCTTCATTCTGTCCCATCCCTTCTTTTGGAAGATTTCATCTATCTCCCCATCATCGCCATTGTCAGACAATGAATCCAGGTCAGAGGTGTCGTAGCACTCAGCGGGCAGATAATTCCCAGTCACGGAACTATCCCCCTTGACGGCCTCTACCGACTGTGGGCTACGACCACTTTCTACCACACAGACAGTCCCAACCCCTGGCTCACCTGGACCTTTAAACGAGCAGGGATGTCCAGGACGTTGTCTACCGAATCCATCCAGGTCAGGCAAGCAGTGGGGTAAAGCTCTTCCACGACCACACGAGGCCATCACTAGGCCGGCTTTTCTCTTCGGTGGCCGGAGCAGGGAGCTGCTGATGACCGAGGCAGCATCCTCTGATTTTTCTCTCTTCACTTCCGCTTGGGCAGTCACTTTGCCCGGATCAGTGCGCACGGGAAACGCACCAGCATCGATCTCTCCCTCCGGAGTGGCAGTCTCTGTGAGGTAGTTGAGGTGGAAAGCCCGAGGCTTTTCTGTGGACGGTTCCACCTCGAAGAGGAATTCTTTGCAGACCTCACAGCGCCCGAACGGCTTCAGCTGGACCACCAGTCCCGAACAGCCGGGACAGATCACACCGAGGGCCTCCATGTCTCTGCAGGTATACAGAGCCAATCGCCCCCGGGGCCTTAGTCTTATCCCCGTATCCATAATCGGAGCAGCCAGAGAAGACATATCCGCGAAGGAAGGAACAGAAATCCACGGAGCACTTGAAGCCATCCTCTCTCTTTGCTGCTCCATTGCACACTGACCCACCTGCGCCGGAATCTCCACGTGCGTACGTCCACATGGCCAGACTCCTCCCACCTTCTGCACTTGTTCGCAGGCTTTTTCCTTGCCCCGCCCACGAACTACACAGTTGTGGGTTGCCTCGTGGCGCGTTGGCCAATATGGCCGACCTACTCAGCAAAGTTCAAATTCAGACACCATACACATATCCCGGATACGATGCCCACACGTGTAGCGGCCTCACCCCTCTCCCTTTCTTTATCGGTTATATGGCTGTTGTCTAGGGGTACCTGGGAGAGAGAGATGATACACACCACGGCCCATGTCATCCGTAACCAAGATGTGAAGGCCTAAAGCTTGGGCTTTTGTGTAGGTGTCCTAGAGTCAAGTCCAGTCCTTCGTCCCTGACTCCTTTGCTTTAGTAATCCGAGTTCCACACAGTGAATAGGTACAACTCATTTTTTTTCTTCTTGCCAAGCAATAAAACAATCTTTCTTCTTTTGGAAAATGAGGGGGACAGATCGAGGCACAATCCTTTCCCTTTTTTGCTGCTGCCCACTGTGCTGTCACCAGTGGTGAATAGTCACTGCCACTGACTAGGTAATATAGAACGTGAATTACCTTCGCTCACTTTGCCCCTGTCAGGGGAAAAAATCCGTCCAGGGAGAGTGGAGGCCTCTCCGTCACCAGCGATGCTGCGCCGGATTCTCAGGAGAAGTTACTGCGCACCAGTCCTCACAAACTCAGACACGGCACCCAAGGCATCAGGGCCCCCTCGGATTCCTCCACCCTCGCGGAACTTAGTCGAAGGTACTGAGCCCCAGGCGTCCACCATAGTACCTCACCCTAGGCTAAAGGTGCCTGAGATGGACTCCATCTCCGCTCCAGCTAGGCCAAGGGCGCCTAGGCCTGGAACACCGGACCGCCAGCACCCAAGCTGAAGGTGCCAGGGCGCGGCCACGTCCTCCGACTCTCTCCCCAAAATCCGGGTCTCCACCCCTTTTATGACCTCTCCCTTTGCGCCACAGCGGGTTCCCCGCCCCACTGTACCAGCTCCAGGGGAGGACAAAAAGGCACGGTTTGCGGTGTGAGTTCAACTCCGGCCCCAGGCAACAGTGCCACCCAGGGACCCCAAGGAACCTGACACCATCAGAGTCCTCACATAATTTAAATACCCACTACACATATATACAGTTCTCCCCACCATACACATATATACAGTTCTCCCCCCATACACCATACATATATACAGTTCTCCCCCCATACATATATACAGTTCTCCCCCCATACACCATACATATATACAGTTCTCCCCCATACACCATACATATATATATACAGTTCTCCCCCCATACACCATACATATATACAGTTCTCCCCCCATACACCATACATATATACAGTTCTCCCCCCATACACCATACATATATACAGTCCCCCCCATACACCATACATATATACAGTTCTCCCCCCATATATACAGTCCCCCCATACACCATACATATATACAGTTCTCCCCACCATACACCATACATATATACAGTTCTCCCCCCCATACACCATACATGTATACAGTCCCCCCATACACCATACATATATACAGTTCTCCCCACCATACACATATATACAGTTCTCCCCCCATACACCATACATATATACAGTTCTCCCACCATACATATATACAGTTCTCCCCACCATACACATATATACAGTTCTCCCTACCATACACCATACATATATACAGTTCTCCCCCCCATACACCATGCATATATACAGTTCCCCCATACACCATACATATATACAGTTCTCCCCCATATATACAGTTCTCCCCCCATACACCATACATATATACAGTTCTCCCCCCCATACACCATACATATATACAGTTCTCCCCCATACACCATACATATATACAGTTCTCCCCCCATACACCATACATATATACAGTTCTCCCCCCATACACCATACATACATACAGTTCTCCCCCCCATACACCATACATATATACAGTTCTCCCCCCATACACCATACATATATACAGTTCTCCCCCACAGACACCATACATATATACAGTTCTCCCCCCCATACACCATACATATATACAGTTCTCCCCCCATACACCATACATATATACAGTTCTCCCCCCATACACCATACATATATACAGTTCTCCCCCATACACCATACATATATACAGTTCCCCCATACACCATACATATATACAGTTCTCCCCCCCATACACCATACATGTATACAGTCCCCCCATACACCATACATATATACAGTTCTCCCCACCATACACATATATACAGTTCTCCCCCCCATACACCATACATATCAACAGTTCCCCCCCCCCCATACACCATACATATATACAGTTCTCCCCCCCATACACCATACATATATAAAGTTCCCCCACCCCCATACACTGTACATATATACAGTTCTCCCCATATATACAGTTCTTCGCCCACCCCCCCATACATCATCCATATATACAGTCCTCCCCCCCATACACCATACATATATACAGTTTTCACCGGGTGACACCATCAACTGCTCTACTGACACCATCCACTGCTCTACTGGCTGACAGTGTCCACTTTTAAGGTAGGCTAGTTTCATATTTTAACTGACATTTCTTTTATTAATTGAATCATATTTTATGGGTACACGAATGTGTCAGGTCACCTACGGCCAGGTGACAGATGCACACCATAGGGGGACAGGAGTGCACCGCAAGGTAGTGAACCCTATGGCTGACTGCTGCAGATAGGAAACTGGGTGATTGTGGAAAGCGGGACCAGAGGAGCACAACCGGGATCCTATAGGAAGCTAGAGCCAAGATTCCCCAGGGCGCGGAGTCTAAGACCCAGCAGGTCTTCTCCAGAGCCTCTAGTGGTGAGGATGTTATGCTGCAGGCTGGGTCCAGGTCGCGGCCCCTAGAGTCTCCTAGCTCACGCCCCGTAGGATAAGGGGACAAGAGGGGAAGCAGCAGCACAAGATATAAGAGTAATGAATAACAAGCTGAAGGTCAAGGGCCACAAGCAGACAAGGATAACGAAAGACAAGCCGAAGGTCAAGGGTCACGAGCAGACAGGGATAGTCGGGGACAAGCCAATAACGTAACAGAGAGACAGCCGTAGCACACGGCAGGCAGAAACCCAAACACACAATGCCTAACAAACAAGTTGATCAGCAAAGCAGGCTTGCAGTGCACAGGTTAATATAGTGTTCTGTGATAGAGCCTGGGGTGGAGTCAGGCTGGGAGGAGATTATAAAGGAAGCCAGGTGAAAGGGTTCTGGCCTCTAAGATGAACACATGAGGAGGAAAGGTAAGATGGCAGACAGACATTAATGCATATTCATGACAGAATGCTTTTGTTTTGTTTAACCATGCCCCTTTAAGTACCTCCCCCTCCCCCACTGCAATTTGGCCACAGCCACTGTTCATTGTAGCACACCTCATTACTACTCTCTTTGGGTAACCCCAAAGGTGTCTCAGGTATTTTACAATCCTATACTATTTGTATAGTACAAAAAAATTGCCGTGCACCGCAAAAGTGTTCGGGTTTGGCTTGAAGAAAAGGTGGCAACCCTAGTTAGGTGCCATCCCAAGCCTAGCCCGGCTTGCAAGGCCACAGAAGGCCCACCATCGAGCCGTTATCTACTATCATGTACATGTATTCAAACCATGCCCTCCCTCAGCAGAATCATACAGATAGTATATAGCACTGTATAAGCTGGAGTTTTTTAGTTTTGACTTGAATTGGATGCAACAACCGCGCCTTTGGTAGCGTGCTCTGCACCTGGCTTGCAAGCAGCAAGGTACCATGGGATATGTAGTCCTTAGTAATTGAAGGTAAACAGCAGAGAAGAAGCTGCAACACATGCAGGGAATTCAGGAAGCTGTGGAAAGAGAGTGTCAGCAGACAGGCAAAACTCACAATATTAAAGGAGAATTTTCAAATAAGCTTTTCATGTTTAATGCAATTTTTGGGGTTGTGTGAAATGGATGAAGTGAGTGCTGAAGTGTCATTCAAAAAACAGCAGCAAGCTAAGTTAAGTAGCAAAAAAAAAAAACAATTGCAGCGGTGCATATATATATATATATATATATATATATATATATATATATATATGTATATATATATATATATTTATGTACCGTATTCATCGGCGTATAACACGCACTTTTTTCCCCTGAAAATCAGGGGAATATCGTGGGTGCGTGTTATACGCCGATCCCCGCTGTCTGTGAGGGGAAGAGGAGCGAGCGCCGCTGATATACACATAGCCGAGTGTACTGTGTACTCTACTAGGCTCGGCTCCACTCAGCTCCGCTCACAGTCATGCCCAGTCCCGCCATTGGACCTGTGTTATGTCTGTAGCGGGGTCCTAAATTTAGGGGAAGTGTTTGAGTGGTAGTTATGCTCAAACACCCCAATTGTCAGGATTCTGTCAACCATTTTTGTCCGCAGGGAGAGTATCGGTGTATAGTTCCCTGTGGCCTGCAGGTGGCGCTGCCATGGCAGGCCAGGGTTGAACCGCTGATACAGTGCTGTGCCTTGTGTGTCCCCTCTCAGCAGCCGTACGGTGGGTGTGGCAGTCCTGCTGTGCATGCTGGGAGAGGATATAAAAGGGGCGGACGCTGCCTGTTGGGGGTTCTGTCGTGGTCAGGGTCCTACCCCAGGGAGTGTGTTCCTGTCCACCCTGGGCACCTTTGGCCCAGGGGCGGAGGTCGGTGAATCAGTCCCAGGCACCTTTAGTCCTGGGGCTGCAGCAAAGGCCTTGGGCCCAGCACCTTCGGCTGGGGCCCACCAAGGATCGAGGAATCCCAGGGTGCCCGCCTTGCGAGGGGACCCACATCTTAGAGGAGGAGGCCGGGGGAGGAACCGTTCCGAGGGACTGGTGAGAAGTCACGGTGAAGGAAGGGGCCCCAGTAACTCTCTGAAGGGATGTCTTCTCCTTAACAGAGGTCAAGCTTAAAAAAGGAACCAAGTTCACCAGGTCTGTGGCAGAGACCAAGTTTACCAAGTCTGGCAGAGACTGCGGTTGAGTTCGAGCACCATTCTGGCTGCTAGTCCCTATCTAGGGAGACTATCCAGGTGGGCTGAGTCTGCTTGAGAATCGGAGCAGTGAAGTGTTTTGTGTTTGTGCCTGGACCTCTCCCACACCTTATGCTGTCCTGTTCTTACTCCAACCTTTCCTATCAGAGACTATGCTTTAAGAAGAAAAAATAAACTCTACGTTGGAGTTACAGCTGGAGTGGACATTCAAGTCACTGTGGGGAAACAAGGACTTGTCTCTGTTAACTATAGAGGTGAGAACCATTCTCTGGAGGATTCTGGCTTTCTGGTTGTGGAGACCCGCCAACAACACCGCTCAACCTCTTCACACAGGAGGGTACGGGCTTGTGGCGTGGTGTGCCCTCTCTCCCTGCGAGGAGCCAAAGGCAGGTGAAAGGGGTGAGTATCGCTATATGTCCATCATAGGAGCCTGGCCAAGGGGTGGGAGTGGGCGGGACTGCGAGAGGAGCCGAGTACACAGGACATCCGGCTCTGTCTATCTCTGCGCCGCGGCTGTAATTTTAAATGATCATGCTACAATGACACTGGGCAAGGCTGCAATGACACTGGGCAAGGCTGTAAATGACACTGGGCAAGGCTGCAGATGGACACTGATCATTCTGCAGTGATGGGCAAGGCTGCAGATGGACACTGATCATACTGCAATGATGGACAAGGCTGCAGATGGACACTGATAAGGCTGCATTGATGGGCATTTAAATGTAAGTTTTTATCCTAAAACTTCCCTCCTAAAAGTTTTTTTCCCTAAACTTGGGGTGTGTGTTATACGGCATATATATATATATATGTAGTGCCCTGTTCCTTAAGAATAGGGGCTATCTGTAAATTTAGTGATATCTGAGCTGTAAATAGCTCAGAGTGATTGTGTAAAGTGATTTGCTTCTGTTCCAATTTGGCTGTGTTGTGCGCATTTCTCACTGTTGCCAGTAGGTGTCACCGTCACCACAGGCCAGTGTGAGAAATACAGCAAGCTAAGTGCATTGACAGTTCTTTCCCAGAAACAGCCCAGTGGGAGTGTTCTTACTGCTGTGCATTCTGGTAGAGGATATTTAAGGGACAGACGCCATGTTTTCAGTCTCTTCTACCCAGGGGCCTGCTGGCTCTCTGACCTCATGGCCCTCCTGGCCTAAGGTATGTGGCTGTTGCTTCTTTCCACCTCGGGCCCTGCTGGCTCGAGGCTGTGCTACTACGAGTAGGCCCAGAAGTCTGTCTGGGGCCTACTTAACTGAAGGTGGTCCTGTGCTGTCTTAACTGCGCGGAAGAAGCCACTCAAATGGAGAAGATTCCAGGGAAGATACCTTGCTGGAGAGAACCGAGCTAAAGGCTGGTTTCTCAGGAAGGGCCTGGTGACTAGTTTGGAGGATGCACCCAAGTTACCCTACCTCACAGTACTGCCGGATGACTTAAAGGTTCTGGTACTGTGCAGCTGACCTACAACTAACTGACTGCTGGTTACACAATCCTGTGGCAGAGGATTATCCAAGAGTTCCCTGTATTGCTAAGTCTGTGGCAGAGACTTGTCCGTGCTTCATACCGGCTGCTAGGTCGGTGTGAGAGGCCTATCCGGTTGTCGCAAGATCCAGAGACAGAAAGCTGTTTGTCCTCTGGATCCAAGAACCTCATCAGTGATCTGCAAACAAGGTATCTGAACGTCCCTTAACCCTCTATCCTTTTACTGCTGCAAGTTGTTTAATAAAGCATTGGAAAAAGACTGAGGTGACTGGCGCTCACATCTGTTTGAAACTTGCTAACATAGACTCTTAAGCCCTGTACACACGATCGGATTTCCTATGGATTCTAATCCAATGGATTTTTCCATTGGAAATCCGATGAAGCTGACTTCCATCAGTCTTGCCTACACACCATCACTCAAAAATCAGACCGCCCCAAATGCCGTGACGTAAAACACTCCGACAAGCCGAGAAAAATGAAGTTCAATGCTTCTGAGCATGCGTCGACTTGATTCTGAGCATGCGTGGGTTTTTTGTCCGATGGAGTTCCACACAGACGATCGGACTTTGCTATCGTTTTTTTTTCCATCGGATAAATTTAAAACATGTTCTATTTTTTCTCACCGATGGAAAAAAGACCGATGGGGCCCATACACGATCGGTTTGTCCGATGAGAAAAGTCCATCGGGCTGTTTTCATCTGTAAAACTGATCGTGTGTACACGCCATTAGTTCTGGGACGGTGAAAGGTGGGGTAACGGCTGGGGTAACGGCAGGACCCAAATATAATCCAGCAGCCCTCTAGGGGGTATCGCTACATATATATATATGTGTGTTATCCAAAAACAGGGCAAAGTTTGTGCCTTTAAATGTGTTGAATATAAATGACTTAATTCCCTCTGCTGCTCTCTAGGCTGTTATCATAGTGAGTAAAATAATGACATGTCAGTCAGTTCTCACTCAGAGCACTCATCTCTACCACTGTGCACCGTGACATTATAAACATTTTCATAAAACTGTTGTCATCCAGATGAATCAGTGCAGGAAGAACCAGGAATGGGTAAAATATTCTGGATGTCAATCATTATCTCTGTATTGTTTAGCACAGACTGTAATAAGATGGTCAGGAATTACACTTTATGCAACATGTGGCGAGTTCCCTAGAATCTCAAAAACGTCTTATCTTTCTGAAAGAATGATGGACTGCAGAAATAAGCTGCAACTTTTTAAAATTAAAATCATTCGTTTAAATTCAGCTACAAAAATCAATTGAGCATAGATAGTGGTACTTTTGCACTAACATTAAAGTGGAAGTAAACCCTCCTATCGTTTTCAGGCAAGGAAGCTGCCATCTTGACCTCTGTTTAATCTTCAACTGTCATGATGCTGCACATGTGATCAGTTATGACACCAGCCATTGGATGGTTTGACAGTTTGGTTGAGAGCACAACCAATGTGACAGTTGGCATTCCTGGCATGCCGGGAATGTAATTGCTTTTTGAAACTGTTAAATCGATGGGTTTACTTCCGCTTTAAAAGTTCCACTTTTAGTTCATGATCTTTTGTGTCGAAATGTTTGTTTAAATGCAGCTAAATCAAAGAACTGAGTAGCTACTGATACCGAACCCAATGGGTTGGAAATCCCTGTAGATCCTTCCAGGTTCCTACTGTATGACTCTGTGCCACCAAGGTCAAACTGGCCATAGATTAATCAAAGTTCTGAACAGTGTGTGACCACCCCAGCTTAAAGTGGAAGTAAACCCTCCTATAATTTTCAGGCAAGGAAGCTGCCATCTTGGCCTCTGTTTAATCTTCATCTGTCATGATGCTGCACATGTGATCAGTTATGACACCAGCCATTGGATGGTTTGACAGTTTGGTTGAGAGTACAACCAATGTGACAGTTGGCAGTCCCGGCATGCCGGAATGTAACTGATTTTTTAAACTGTTAAATCGATGGGTTTACTTCCGCTTTAATAGAGGTTGAGCTTTTTGATTGACGTCTGTCCAAGGGACATGCTGGAAAACTTTTGCTGATCAGCAGCTACAGACTCTGTTTAGTGAATTCTGCCAGCGGCGGGTCCTGCTGTCAGAATATAATGTCCTGCCAGGGGTATTCCTCCATTCACCTCTTTTGTGTGGAACCTGTTAGTTTCTAAACTACCCGTCTATGGCCAGGCTTTATGGCTCCATATAGAGTTCAGAGCAGACCCTTGACAGATCTGTACTTTATGAACATTTTAGGGTGGACCTAAAACCCAAATTTTGATCTGCCTAACAAGGAAATCTTGCTGTGCTCAAGTTCCTGGTCAGATGACCAAAGTAAAGCATTAAGTTGTTTGGCCTCTCATAACAATGTATTGGCACCAGTGGCGGCTGGTGCAAAATATTTGGGGGGTGCGGCAAACTAACGCCACCTAACCGGATGGGAAGGCGCTGATCACCGCAAGCACCCCAACCCCCATTCCCCCCACAGGAGATGGACGGCAGGTGTCCATGGCCGCATGCACCTGACCCCCCCCCCAGCGTTAGATGTACGACAGTGCCGCGGCGATCCACCACCACCCCCACGCAAGACTGACCTTAACTTAGAGGCAGGGGGAAGGAAGTTGCTTCTCCTTCTGGCTGTACAGGAAATGTGTCCTGAGACTCGATTGCCCAGGGAGTCCTAAGACTCCCTGGCCAATCGGGTCTCAGGACCTGCTTCCTGATTGGCTGGGAGGAGAATCAGGAAGACTATAGCCAATATTAGTTTGCTTTGTCACACAACTGGGTGGGCTCAGGGCGCAGCATGCAGATTGGGGGCCGGGCGCATGGATTAGGGGGGCGGCGCTCCTGCCCCCCGCATGGACGGGCTGCCACTGATTGGCACCAATATAATCAGATACCTATATGTGTTCACTTTATTGAAAATGTTGCCAGTGCAAGGCTGCTGAGACAAAAGGTCACATGATCCAGAGCATAAAGCGGAGGTTCCGCGGTCCAACCTTTTTTTTTTTTTCTGTGCAATCAATAATGTTTCAGATAACAACTTGGTACTCACTTTTTTCGTGCTTAAAACCATCCCCCGTCCGTTTTCGTTTAAAAGATAAACTTTTAAAAAACAATTCTTGCATGTTCCATATTGCTTGTGGGCATTGTGAAGCCCACAAGCATGGACTTCCGGAAATCGGTGAATGCTAGTCCCCCGGCATCTCGCGCATGAGCAGTGTTGACGGTGAGCAGCGCCGTCAACACTTCCTGGTTGCCATCTATTCACCTGTGTGCCCTGATTTAAGATGGCGGAATTGGATTCGCCCTCGTCACGTGACCAGCTTGATGAGTCACACTACGAGTGAAATCTCGAGAGATTTCGATGGATAACGTTCATCATTGTCTCCTGGGAAGCATGACACTGTGCTCCCAGGAGACATTGCAGAGACATCCCAGTGACGGGGAAAAGAGATACACCTACTCCCGCGGGAGGAAAACCCGGAAGTCCACCTTTACAAAGCTTATTAAAGGTATTTAAATCATCACAAAAAAAAAAAAAAAAAACATTAGGCATATGTATACGTATATGGTGCACTAATCAGGATAAGCTAATGTTAATATTTTGTGTGAACCTCCGCTTTAAATGGTGGACAAGTACATTTATGATGAATAGCCTTAAATTCATGAAAAATAAAATAATGATCATAATACATGAAAAATATAGATGACGTTGCTGGAGACAAACAGGATGTCATCAAGAGGACATGGGAACCCTGGATGAATTACACTCAACTTCGAGGCTGAGGGCCCCTTATGAATGAGACATTTTTCATTCAGGGTATTGTGGTGGTGTGCTTTGAGTCCCGAGGGGTGCGGATAGGCTGGATGGTGGGGTATTTCCAGTTTTTCTAGGGAAGTGCTGGTTTCTTACCCCTGACCATCTTCATTCTTGGTCTTTTTCTCAGTTCCTATGTAACATTGGACCCGTTTGTTAGGAGCATCTCCTTTAAGCTTAGATTACTTGCATTAGGTCATAACTTTGGGAACCTCATGCTTCTGATAGCTATGACACGTAATCTGTAATGTGTTTCTTTTTGAAAACCAATACAAATTATTGAAAAGAAAATACCTCTAACCAGCCTTCCTAATTGTTTTAAGAATATGTTACCATGACATTTATTATTTCTGGTATGTGCCAGTTGTACCATGTACAGTACTTGTGTTAAAAAGTATCCTTTTCTCTTTGTATTTGTTCCTTTGTGTGAAATACTTGGTGATCCTGCCGTTTTTTTTTGTTTTCCCATTTCAAACTCACCACACTAGGCATAGAAGCACATCCATCCTAGCGTGGTCAGTTTTCTGCCTGTCTGTCCTTCAATAGCCAAGACTTGTGCTGACCCCCCCCCCTGCACAGTCATTCACTGGAAAGATAAGTGTACTACTGTTTCTCCACCCCACCTCTCTAAGCCCCTTATGCACCTGAGAACAGAGGTCATGTGGTCAATTGTAAAAAAAAATATTAAAAAACACTATTTATATATATTTTTTTTATCTAAACACACAAATGTTTTGCCTTGTATTTCTATTTTAATCTGAATGGGTTGTTTTACAAGGTGAGGGTATACTTTAAGTTAGTATTACAATTTAAAGTGAATGTAAACCCATTCTGTTTATTTTTACCTACAGATAAGCCTATAATAAGGCTTTACTGTGGGTACTATGAATAACTGCTAAATGTTTACAGTTTAGAAGATATTCACACTTCATGCAGCCGGGGATGTCACCGGCGCATGCACTCTGAAGGGCAGTATACCCGTGCCGTCCCTTCAGAGCTCCGTGGTGTGGTCCGTGACTCCCCTGCACATGAGCAGGAGTGACGTCATTGTGGTGCGGCCAATCAGACGTCCAGAGGACGCAAACCTGGAAGGCAGACCGGGTGAAGAAGGAAGTGTCTGTCA
The DNA here is from genome assembly GCA_029206835.1 of Rana muscosa. Classification (NCBI taxonomy): domain Eukaryota; kingdom Metazoa; phylum Chordata; class Amphibia; order Anura; family Ranidae; genus Rana; species Rana muscosa. The sequence continues at coordinate 153,813,905 of CM055116.1, read as the reverse complement.
GAGCTAACAGCATGATGGTGCAGGGCTTCGCTCTAAGGTAAATATTTCATAATGTGCTAGTATACGATGCATTCTAGCACATTATGCCTCTTTAAATTCACTGCTTTTAGGTTCAAGGGTTCTATTTTAGCAAATTTTTTCCATTTCCTATAACAACCACTCTGCTGATTTCTTGTCATGGTGTCACAAGAACAAGAAGCAAAGAAATAATTCCCCAATAGGGTCATAGGGCTGAAATAAAAACCCACCTCTCCTACACTATATATAAAAAATGGCTGAGGTTAGGCTTTAAACAGGAGCTGAAGTCCACAATAGTTACATGTGTTCGGAGACCCCTCTGGCGTTGGCACCTTCTTCCGTGCTTCTTCCTGGTGCTTGGTCAATGACCATCTAGATTTTAATGCCACAGGACGACGGCGCAACTCCCACACATGTGCAGGAGTTCAGCCATCGCGCCACACTGGCTCAGTGCTGGAACTGTGTCTCTTCTGTAATAAATAGCCTACGTACTGGCAATTTTTTATTTAGACTTTAGTTCCATTTAAAACTTTTACTGAGTCATCCATGAACATTATTAAAGTGTATGATGTCTAAGCAAAAAAAAAAAAAAAAAGATCTCTGTAATATATATACCGTATTTATCGGCATATAAAACGCAATTTTTTCCCCTTAAAATCAGGGCAAAATCGTGGGTGCGTGTTATACGCCGATCCCCGTCGATCTCCGCTGATTGTGAGCGGAGTGGAGCGATCACTGCCGAGATACACATAGCCGAGTGTACTCGGCTCTTCTCGGCTTCGCTCACAGTCACGCCCAGTCCTGCCATTGGACCTGTGTTATGTCCATCATAGGGCGGGACTGGGCGTGACTGTGAGCGGAGCCGAGAAGAGCCGAGTACACTCGGCTATGTGTATCTCGGCAGTGATCGCTCCACTCCGCTCACAATCAGCGGAGATCGACGGGGATCGGCGGCGCCATTTTTAAATTCATCCAATGCTGCAATGGACACTGGGGGCAAGGCTGCACTGGGGCAAGGCTGCAATAGACACTGGGGGCAAGGCTGCACTGGGGCAAGGCTGAAATGGACACTGGGGGCAAGGCTGCACTGGGGGCAAGGCTGCAATGGACACTGGGGGCAAGGCTGCACTGGGGGCAAGGCTGCAATGAACACTGGGGGCAAGGCTGCACTGGGGCAAGGCTGCAATGAACACTGGGGGCAAGGCTGCACTGGGGCAAGTCTGCAATGGACACTGGGGGCAAGTCTGCACTGGGGGCAATGCTGCACTGGGGCAAGGCTGCACTGATAAAGGTTGCAATGTACACTGGGGCAAGACTGCACTGACAAGGCTGCAATGGACACTGGGAAAAGGCTGCACTGACAAGGCTGCAATGGACACTGGGGCAAGGCTGCACTGACAAGGCTGCAAATGACACTGATAAGGCTGCATTGATGGACGTTTAAATGTAAGTTTTTTTTTCCTTAAACTTCCCTCCTAAAAGTTTTTTTCATAAAAATTCCCTCCTAAACTTGCGTGTTATACGCCGGTGCGTGTTATACGCCAATAAATACGGTATATATATATATATATATATATATATATATATATATATATATATATATATATTGTGACAGCAGGAAGGTAAAGTCACCTGGTTGCATCCAGGGGGGGTAGATATATTTCTCCCAGATTCAGGCTTTATGCCGACTTATACAACTAGGGAGTTGATGAAGCCCAGCTGAGGCTAGTGGGCTCATGAATGACTCATACCTCTAGGGAGAGTGCTGGGCGTCGTGAGGCAGGGAGTTGATGAGACCAGCTGATGCTTGTCAGCTCATTTAGGCCTCTATAAGAACTCCCAGCTTCATTAGATGTTAGCTCATGCCTGGAACCAGACCTGTGTGGACTGTCTAGGGAGAGTGAACCCCTGTGCGGTGAGGCAAAGCCTGTGTGGCTATTTGTTTGGACTTTTACTAAACCAGGGACTTAGGGACTAGGACAGCACCAGGCTGATCCCAGTTGTTAGTTTAGGAAACCTGCATGTTTAGTCAGAGGTCAAACTGACCAGGATTTATTTTGTTTATGTTTCTTTTTGGCTTTGCTGTGTTTTTGTCACTGTACATAGAGAAATAAACCGCACCTTTTGATTTTGAAAACCACAACCTCCGTCTGCTGGCCCTGTTTTTGTGTGGGGAGCCCAACCAGGGGGTCACACACACCCGCTACCGAGTTAACCCCCTCACAGTTGGTGGAGAATGCGGGCAGTTTTTTTTAAGCCAGCATGGAGGAGATACTGAAACAGCTGGCTCTAGCAAATGCCAATCAACAGCAGACAAATGCAGGTTTGCAAAGGAGCCTTGCAGCCCAGCAGCAAGCTCATCAACAAGCCCAGCAGCAATCTGAGGCCCGCTTCATAGACCTGTTACAGAAGCAAGAGCAGAGACTACAACAAATGGAAGCAGTAATGCAGCAATGTCCGCAGACCAGTGAGGAAAGCCGTCCCACTAATACCGCGTCCTTTGGGGTGAGTCGTTTATTGACAAAAATGACTGGAGAGGATGATCCAGAGGTATTTTTGACCACATTTGAAAGGACTGCTGAAAGAGAAAAGTGGCCTGAGGAGCAGTGGGCTGGACTGGTGGCTCCTCTGTTAACTGGTGAATCGCAGAAGGCTTACTATGACCTAGAGCCTGACCAAGCAAAAGACTATGTGATGCTAAAAGCTGAAATATTGGCAAGGCTGGGTGTCACCCTGGCTGTCCGGGCTCAGCGTGTGCATAACTGGACTTTCCAGCTTGGAAAACCCCCCAGGTCTCAAATGTATGATCTCATTCACCTGAGCAGGAAGTGGCTACAGCCAGAGACTTTGTCCGCACCGGAGATTGTGGAACGTGTTGTGATGGATCGTTTCTTGAGAGCTCTTCCTACCGCCATTCAAAAGTGGGTAAGCCATGGAGACCCAGAAACGGCCGGTAAACTTGTGGATCGTGTAGAGAGATACTTGGCTACAGAGAACCTGACGGCCTCTTCCAGAGACTCTCGGACTTTCCACCCTAAGACCAGACCATCCCCAGGGGCGGATAAGAGGATTCCAAGGGGTGAGGGTGGAGAGAGTGAGAGGGTGGGAGCTCTACCCCAAGTTTGGCGAGAACAGCCTGGGAAATCAGCGACTCAAGAGGCCGCAAGAAGGATCGTTTGCTACCGCTGCCGGCAAGCGGGACATATTGCAGCAAATTGCCCGGTTGTGGAGGAACCCATGCAATGTGACTTTCTGATGGACAGACGTCAGTCGCTGTGTGCGACAGTCGCATGCACTGCCATTCGGGGAACTGAGAAACATTTATGCAAAATGTGTATTAATGGTAGAAATGTTGTGGTATTACTGGATTCAGGTAGCCTTGTGACCCTGATAAAGGCTGAATTAGTTAAAACAGAGGTCTCTGGGAATAGCAAGGTAGCTGTTATTTGTGTGCATGGGGACACCCGAGAGTATCCAGTGACTACAGTGTGTTTCGAGACCCCCAAAGGTACCCTCTCTCATCCAGTGGGGTTAGTATCTCAATTACCGCATGATGCCATTGTGGGAAGGGATTTTCCGAAGTTCTGGGAACTGTGGGATGATCCTGAGCCCCCCACTGGTGCCCCTATGTACCAGGAATGTGATAGCCAGAACTCCTCTGAGAGTGGTGAGGACTCTCCAGAATTTCCCTTGTCAGTATTGGCAGGGGAGACTCAAGAAACTGGAGAGGAGCCCACCTCCTCAGACGAAAACCTACCATCTGTGGAGTTTTCTGATCTGGAGGTTCACAGGGAAAATTTTGCCACAGAACAGTTAAAAGACCCCGCCCTAATAAAGGCACGGGAAAACGTAGTGGAAATAGATGGCGAGTTAGTGAACCCAGATAATACCTGCACTTACCCATACTTCAGCGTAGAGAAGGACCTACTGTATCGGGTGGCAAAAAGGGCAGAAGAAACCGTTGAGCAGCTGGTGGTGCCCAAACCTTACAGGAAGTTGGTGTTGGAGTTGGCCCATGGGCACATTCTTGGAGGTCATCTGGGGACAGAGAAAACCCGAGAGAGGGTATTACAGAGATTCTATTGGCCTGGGGTGATGAAGGACATAGAAAATTATTGTTCCTCCTGCCCTGTGTGTCAGAGGTCGGCCCCGATGCCACATTTTCGTAGCCCGCTGGTCCCTCTACCCATCATTGAGGTCCCGTTTGAGAGAATCGCAATGGATTTGGTAGGTCCTATAATCAAGTCCGCTAGGGGGCACCAGTACATATTGGTTATAATGGACTATGCCACCCGTTATCCAGAAGCGATCCCTCTCAGAAATACCTCGGCCAAAACCATAGCCAAAGAGCTATCTCTTGTTTTTAGCCGGGTGGGTATTTGTAAAGAACTGCTTACGGACCAAGGTACACCCTTTATGTCCCGGGTTATGAAAGAGCTGTGTAAATTGTTCAAAGTGACGCAATTGCGTACATCTGTGTATCACCCCCAAACCGATGGGCTGGTTGAAAGATTCAACAAAACCCTAAAACAAATGTTGAAGAAAGTGGTGGATAGAGATGGAAAGGATTGGGACTGTCTACTTCCTTATTTGATGTTTGCTATTAGGGAGGTGCCCCAATCCTCTACGGGATTCTCCCCCTTTGAGTTACTGTATGGGAGACACCCAAGAGGGCTGTTGGATATTGCCAAGGAAACTTGGGAAAGTGAGAGTTCTCCCCACAGGAGTGTGATTGAGCATGTCGCCCTGATGCAAGATCGAATTGCACAGGTAATGCCCATCGTGAAGGAACATTTGGCCCAAGCGCAGTTGGCACAGCAGAGAGTGTACAACCGTGGAGCAAAGACCCGTACCTTTTCCCCGGGGGATAGGATATTGGTACTTGTCCCTACGGTTGAAAGTAAATTCCTTGCCAAATGGCAAGGCCCCTACGAGATAATGGAAAAAGTGAGCGAAGTGAATTACAAGGTCAGACAACCAGGAAGGCGAAAGCCCGAACAGATATATCACGTTAATCTGTTGAAAGCCTGGAGGGATAGAGAGTCCCTAGTCGCAGAAACTTGGTCACCAGCTCAAACTGGTTGCGTGATTCCGGAGGTTGGAATAGCAGCCACCTTGTCACAACCCCAACAACAGGGGGTTAAGGAGTTTGTGCTTCGCAACAAGGAGGTGTTCTCTGAGCTGCCGGGACAAACATCTGGGGTAGAGCATGATATTATTACCCCGCCCGGTGAAAGGGTGAAGTTAAAACCCTATCGGATCCCAGAGGCCCGACGGGAGGCAATACGGGAGGAAGTACAGAAAATGCTGAACTTAGGGGTGATAGAGGAGTCCCAAAGTGATTGGTCTAGTCCCATTGTGTTGGTGCCTAAACCTGATGGGAGCTGGCGATTTTGTAACGATTTTCGTCAGTTGAACAAAGTTACAAAATTTGACACCTACCCCATGCCACGTATAGATGAGTTGATCGACCGGCTGGGAACAGCCCGATACATGACGACTCTTGACCTCACAAAAGGGTATTGGCAAATTCCCCTGGCCAAGTCGGCCAAAGAGAAAACCGCATTTGTAACCCCAGACGGGGCGTTCCAATATAAGAGAATGCCGTTCGGGTTACAGAATGCGCCGGCCACATTCCAGCGGAAAATGGACCAGATGCTGAGGCCCCATCGGAAGTATGCTGCGGCTTACCTGGATGACGTAATTGTCCATAGCACAGATTGGGCCTCACATCTGCCAAAAGTGCAAGCAGTCCTGGACTCTGTTCGGGAAGCGGGGTTTACGGCTAACCCCAAGAAGTGTACCATTGGGCAGGAGGAGGCCAAATATCTTGGGTACACCATTGGCAGGGGAGTAATAAAACCCCAACTCAACAAAGTCGAGGCCATCCAGAGTTGGCCACGTCCCAACAGCAAGAAGCAGGTACGAGCCTTTCTGGGAATCGCGGGTTATTATCGGCGCTTCATTCCCCACTTTGCTTCTAAGGCTGTGCCCCTAACCAACCTGACGAAAGGGAAAGGGTCGGTCATGATTAAATGGACCCCCGAGGCTGAGGCAGCATTCCAATTCTTGAAACAAGCCTTATGTAGCCAGCCAGTGTTGTACTCACCCGACTTCTCTAAAGACTTTGTCGTACAAAGTGATGCGTCAGATGTGGGGTTAGGAGCAGTATTGTCCCAGGTCTGGAACGGGGAAGAGCACCCAGTCATTTTCCTCAGCAGGAAGTTGAAGTCCCATGAGGTAAATTACGCCACGGTTGAAAAGGAGTGTTTAGCGGTGAAGTGGGCTCTAGATTCCCTTCGGTACTATCTGCTAGGTAGGCACTTTGACATGGTTACGGATCACGCTCCGTTAAAGTGGATGGCTCAAAACAAGGAGACAAATAGAAGAGTGAATAGGTGGTTCCTGGCCCTACAGGAATTCAACTTCACAGTAAAGCATCGCCCTGGCGTTCAAATGGGGAATGTGGATGCTTTGTCTCGAGTACATGAATGCCTGATTGCTGGTGTTCCAACCCCAAGGTTAAAACAAGAGGGGGGGTATGTGACAGCAGGAAGGTAAAGTCACCTGGTTGCATCCAGGGGGGTAGATATATTTCTCCCAGATTCAGGCTTTATGCCGACTTATACAACTAGGGAGTTGATGAAGCCCAGCTGAGGCTAGTGGGCTCATGAATGACTCATACCTCTAGGGAGAGTGCTGGGCGTCGTGAGGCAGGGAGTTGATGAGACCAGCTGATGCTTGTCAGCTCATTTAGGCCTCTATAAGAACTCCCAGCTTCATTAGATGTTAGCTCATGCCTGGAACCAGACCTGTGTGGACTGTCTAGGGAGAGTGAACCCCTGTGCGGTGAGGCAAAGCCTGTGTGGCTATTTGTTTGGACTTTTACTAAACCAGGGACTTAGGGACTAGGACAGCACCAGGCTGATCCCAGTTGTTAGTTTAGGAAACCTGCATGTTTAGTCAGAGGTCAAACTGACCAGGATTTATTTTGTTTATGTTTCTTTTTGGCTTTGCTGTGTTTTTGTCACTGTACATAGAGAAATAAACCGCACCTTTTGATTTTGAAAACCACAACCTCCGTCTGCTGGCCCTGTTTTTGTGTGGGGAGCCCAACCAGGGGGTCACACACACCCGCTACCGAGTTAACCCCCTCACAATATATATATATTTCCCTATGTTTTATCTCTTTAAAAATGCTGAAAGTACAGAAAGATACATCTGCTAAAAATCACATGTGCCTCAAACTTCCTGTTATGCCACGTACACACGATCGGATTTTCCGTCGGAAAAACCTGGGATGGTTTTTCGAACGGAATTCCACTCAAACTTGGCTTGCATACACAGGTTCACACAAAAGTTCTCTGAACTTTCGACCACCAAGAACGCGGTGACGTACAACACTACTACCAGCCGAGAAAATTAAGTTCAATGCTTCCGAGCATGCGTCAAATTGTTTCCGAGCGTGCGTCGAATTGTTTCCGAGCATGCGTCGGAATTTTGCACGTCGGAATTGCTACAGACGATCGGAATTTCCAATTGGAATTTTTAGCTCGGAAAATTTGAGAACCAGCTCTCAAATTTTTGCTGGCGGAAATTCCGACATGAAAAGTCCGATGGTGCCTACACACGGTCGGAATTTCCGACGAAAAGCTCACATCTGACTTTTCTTGTCGGAATTTCCGATCGTGTGTACGTGGCATAAGAACTGACAACACAGTGCTTCTGCTGCACTGAAATCTCAAGCATTCCCAGTTCTCTCCTGGACTATACCTATCACAGGGCTTTTTTTTCTAAAATAATAGGTGCTGGAACTCAACCATGATGCCCCAAAACTCCTCCCCAAACCACGCGCTCAAAATCACAACAAATAGTGGGTGTGGTCAGTCAAATTTCACGAACAGTAGGAGGGTCTTAAAGGTCATTAAATACCAGGATTGCATTACATACAGAGTGCAGAGTTCAGGGGGGTCACACACAGAGTGCAGAGCTGTCACTTGTAAACACAGAAACCGGACTTCTGTGTTTACAAGTGATCGTGGTGAGCAGGCACCAAAGAGTCTGAGCCAGAGGTGGTGGAACTGAGTTCCACCAGTTCCACCTGAAAAAAAGCCTGCCTATCCATCTCCCCAAAAATAAAGTATAAGGAGAAGGTGTTCTGTTGTCCATCAGGGGAAAACTTTGATTACACTATATGGGTGCTTTGGGCAGCAGAGAAATTGTAAGAGCTCTAAACGGGTGTTTTTGTGAACTTGCAGAGTTTTAAATGGATAAACCATGTGCAGATATAAATGTATTCGAGAGATGTACTTAAAGCAATAATAAACCCAAAAGCAAATATTTATTATATTGTAGCTTACCAATTCTTAGATGTGATGACTGCATTTGTTTTCTTTTTTTAACTACTTGACCTCCGGAAGATTTACCCCCTTTCCTGACCAGGCCATTTTTGCGATATAGCAATGCGTTAATTTAACTGACAATTGCACGGTTGTGCAACACTGTACCCAAATAAAATATATGTCCTTTTTTTTCCCACAAATAGAGATTTCTTTTGGTGGTATTTTATCACCTCTGTGGTTTTTATTTTTGCGCTATAAACAAAATAACTACCAACAATTTTGAAAAAAAAAACAATATTTTTTACTTTCTGCTATAAAACATATCTAATAAAAGAATGTAAAAAATCTAATTTCTTCATCAATTTAGGCCAATATGTATTCTGCTACATATTTTTGATAAACAAAATCCCAGTAAGCGTATATTGATTGGTTTGCGCAAAAGTTATAGGATCTACAAACTGTGGGATAGATTTATTTACTAGTAATGGCGGCGATCAGCAACTTTTAGCAGCACTGCGATATTGCGGCTGACAGTCGGACACTGACTGACACTTTTGTTTCAATGGTTTTTATTTCAAGTTTTTACATTTTCCATAGTAAAACAGAAATACTAAGTATATAAACTGTTTCATAGTGGTATTTTCAACCCCCCTCTTTAAGGCAAATATAATCTTCCTATGACACGGCGCTGACTTATTACCATCTGAGATGCAATGTGTATTATTATTACAACTACATACGTGTTCTTCTAGTGGGGTCTATGTCCAGGCGAAATTAAATTTTTTAGGTTACAGCCAGATGACCCACATTATTTTGTCAGCCTAATCAGGGGTAACAAAGAGGATAATCGTACCCAAAGAGAGGTTCAAGAAGAAGAGAAGAAAGAAAGAGTTAGAAAAGAGTTAGAAGTTTAGAAAGTGACCCCCACACCCCGACTTCTGCCCCCCACTGACCCACTACATCAATACAGTCCTAGAGTCTCCTGTTAAATACTGGATCCGGGGACTCCATATCTTTTCAAACTGTTGCATTTTATCATTCAAAGTTGCAGTCATTCGCTCGTTAAGCATGATCCAAGAGAGTTTGTGTTTAAGCTGGTCAAATGGCACCACTGCCGATTTCCATGATTTTGCTATGGTAATTTTAGCCGCTGTAAATATAAACGTTATAAGACGCCTTTGGGATTTTGAGGCTGATTCTAACTTGGCACCCAGCAATGCCTGTCTTGGGGATTCAACCACTTCAATACAGGGCTTTTTATACCACTTCCATACCGGGCCTATTCTGGCACTTCTCTCCTACATGTACAAATCATCATTCTTTTGCTAGAAAATTACTCAGAACGCCAAAACATTATATATGTTTTTTTAGCAGACACCATAGGGAATAAAATGACGGTCATTGCAACTTTTTTTCTTTCACGGTATTTGCGCAATAATTTTTCAAACGCCTTTTTTTTGTAAAAAAAATGGTTTAATGAATTAAAAAATAACAAAACAGTAACGTTAGCCCATTTTTTTGGGAAAATATGAAAGATGATGTTACGCAGAGTAAATAGATACCTAACATGTCACGCTTTAAAATTGCGCACACCCATGAAATAGCGCCAAACTTCGGTACTTAAAAATCTCCATAGGCGATGCTTTAATTTTTTTTACAGGTTACCAGGTTAGAGTTACAGAGGAGGTCTAGTGCTAGAATTGTTGCACGCACTCTAACGGCGATACCTCACATATGTGGTTTGAACGGCGTTTACATATGTGTGCATTCGCTTCTGATCGCAATCTACCGGGGACAGGGGCGTTTTAATTTATTTTATTTTTTTATAATTTTTTTTTTTTTACTTTTTTTTTTTTTTTTACACTTATTTTACTTTTTTTTTTTATCACTTTTATTCCTATTACAAGGAATGTAAACATCCCTTGTAATAGGAATGTGTGTGACAGGTCCTCTTTATTGAGAGATGAGATAAGACCCCACATCTCTCCTCCAGGCTGGAAAGCATGAGATTGTGAAAAAAAAATTCACTGATCTCATGTTTACTAGCCGCAATGGTGGCTTTGTTTACATCTGAGGACCCAGGCGTGACGTCATCACATCGCGCCCGGGCCTCTGACGGTTATAGAGATGACTGGTGACCATCTGGTCACCTGTCATCTCTATGCTCATCACGTGACCCACCACCGGCGCCGGACGATTCTCTCCGGGTCCCCGATGGCATAGGAGAGCCCGGAGAAGCATCGGAGGGCGGTGGGAGGGGGGATGTCCCCTCCCGCCGCCTATAAGAACGATCAAGCGGTGGAACCGCCGCTATGATCATTCTTATGGTGCACAGAATCGCCAGCCCAACAAAAGGATATCTGAATGATGCCTCTAGCTGCAGGCATCATTCAGATATTCCCCCTCAAACCCAGGACGTCATATGACGCCCACCCAGGATGGGAGATACCATCTGTGGGCGTCATATTACTATGGCTGGGTATTGAAGTGGTTAATCAGGTTTACTTGGGTGAGGGTATACACAAAATTGTACACCCTGATCCAGTAGCGCCTCACCTTGGGGCACTGCCACCATATGTGGTACATCGTCCCCAGTTGTCCACAGCCTCGAAAACATTGAGGGGATGCCTCGGGTATAAAGGTCGCCAGTCTTACAGGGACCATATACCATCTCATTAAGACTTTAAAATTGGCTTCTATTAATTAAGTATTTATGATGGATTTCGTGGCCCCCTGGGCTATTTTGTGCCACTCGTCCAGCTCAATGCTCTCCTGGAGGTCAGCCTCCCATCTCTTCATATATTCTAGCTTTTCAGTACAATTTGTTAGGACTATGTATATTTCAGATATATGACCTCTGGTCTTATCGTACTGTGTACACAAATATTCCATTGGGGTCATCGTAGTTATGTCCGAATTTCTTAAAGTAGTAGTGTTTACCTAAAGAATTCTGAGATCGGTAGCCGATGTTTATCCTCTACTGCTTTTCTCATTAAGATGCCCCTGTGATCACATATATCTGCTATTCTCAGTTGCCCTTTGTTCGTCCAGCATTCAAATCTTCTAGGGGTGAGGCCCGGGGTGAAATTTGCATTTCCCAATATTGGAGCTAATGGAGTATGTAGGCATTGAAATTTGTGAGTTTTATGTAGTCTGTCCTATATGCTCAAAGAGGTAGAGAGTGCCGGACATAGAATCGGGGGTCCTTGTTTAGGGGATAATCAGAGGATGAAGGAAATTGGGTGTGTCTTACAGGCTATGGCCTCTATCTGCATCCAAATTGGATGGGGCCGTGAGCTGTGGAATCTAGTAATGTGAGACAGCTGTGCAGCATAGTAATACTTCAACAGATCTGGGAAGCCTAGTCCGCCTTTTCTCTTGGGGGCGTATAACGTATGTATGTTCACCCTAGGCCTCCTATTCCCCCAGATGAATGACAAGAGTTTGGTTTGGAATGATTTCAGGTCTAGTTTGGCCAGTGCCACTGGTAGTGTTCTAAAGAGGTATAATATTCTCGGTAGCACATTCATTTTAACCGAGTGCAGTCTACCAAACCACAACGGCGGTTGGGGCGACCATCTTGTCAGGTCTGCCCCTATATTTTTAAACAGTGTAGGGTAATTTCGGGAGTACAGTGTATTCCATGATGGGGTGAGATTTATTCCCAAATATGGGAGGATATCAGTTTTCCATATGAATTTGTAGGACCGCTTAAGGGTGGAGATTATGGAAGCTTCTAAGGAGATGTTCATGGCCTGTGATTTGTCATGGTTAATTTTTAGGCCTGATAGTACGGATAATGGCTTGAGTATAGCGTATAGATTGGGAAGGGTAGTAATAGGGAATGAGATCGCCATCCATATGTCATCCGCAAATAGGATGCACTTGTGTTCAGTGCCCCCACATTCTATACCTTTGACATCTAACGAGGCTCTTATAAGTATTGCCAGCGGTTCTAATGCCAACACATAAAGTAGCGGGGACAATGGACAGCCCTGGCGTGATCCTCTTTGGATGTTAATTGAGCCTGATAAGTATCCTTTTACCATTAACGCTGCCATTGGGGAGCTGTAAAGCGTTCAAAGTGTGGATAAAAAGTGAGGTCCGAACCCCAGTTGGGTCAGGACAAAGAAGAGGTAGTCCCAAGACAGTCCCAGTCCGAGTGAATCGCTGATATAATATCTATGACCCTTCTGGTTTGATCTGTCGTTTGACGTCCCGATACGAAGCCCGCCTGATCTGGGTGGATGTAGTTCGCTAAAAATGAGTTCATTCTGACCGCCAGGATCTTTGTCATGATTTTTAAGTCCGTGTTGATCAATGAAATGGGGCAGCAGTTCTCGCAGCTTCCATGATCTTTTCCCGGTTTCGGGAGGAAATGTATGAATGCTTTAATTTCCTGGACAGGAAGGGCCGTGCCCTGCCTGATTGCGTTAAAAAAAGTACAAAGATGTGGGGTCAGAATTTCTGGGCCTGGGGCTTTGGAGGGATTTAGACTCTTGATTGCCTGTAGTATTTTAGGTTCAATAAATGCTTGATCCATTATTTCTAAATGTTCCTTCTGTAATTTAGGGAGAGGGATGTGTCTCGAAAATTCTTCCATTTTACTTGATCCTACTGTCGCTGGGGCACTATAGAGTCTGGTGTAAAATTTTGTAAATTCGGTAACTATTCTTTCCGGGTTCTGACTTAGTTGTCCGTTAGTTAATCGCAGTTTGGGCAATGCCGATGTGTAGGGTCGGGGTACTAGTTTTCTTGCTAATAAGGTGGTGGGTTTGTCCCCCATCGTATAATATCTGTGTCGTGACCAGTGTATACGTTTTTCTGCCTGTGTGGTAAGACTTAAGTTCAGCTCTAGTCTAGCCTTGTTTATTTTATGTCTGATGTCTACCCGTGGTAACGCTTTTTGTTCCTTGAGGAGGTTGCGCAATATCTGTTCCTGTTGTATCACTGTACTATCTCAAGATCGCTTGTGTCGTGCCGCCAATTGGAGTAATTTGCCTCTAATGGTGGCTTTATGTGCTGCTCAATTTATTACAGGGGAAGTTGTTGCTGGCAAGTTTTCCGTAAAGAATAGGCGTATCTCTTTCTTTATTTCTGCTACCGTTATCAGGTCATTCAATAGTGTAGCGTTTAGTCTCCACGGGGATGGATAAGGTTTTTTCCACAAATTGGAAATAGAAAGGCTGACTGGTGAATGATCTGACCATGGCGTAATAAGTATTCCGACAGAGACTACATATGGCAATAAAGGGGTCCCTATAAAAATGTGATCGATTCTGGAATATGTACGATGGACGTGGGAATAGAAGGTGTAATTCCTAGCTGAGGGATTGTCCTCTCTCCATGCATCTATAAGGTCGTTGTTATGTAGCAACTGCTGTTTCTAGGTACACTTTTATATGTTAGTTTATTGTGAGATGATTTGTCTAGTATTTGGTCCAATGGTAGGTTACTGTCCCCTCCAAAGATCACACCTGTACCTTAGGAAGCAATACCTCGAACATTTTAATGAAGAATTCCATCTGACCCGTGTTAGGGGCATAGTACGGTAAGTAGTAAGAAATTAGAGAGGTAACCTGATCGTTTATATGGCCTACTGCCATTACATATCTACCCTGTTTATCTTTGATTATGGTAATAGGGACAAATGGTGTTTTACGAGAAAAACATATGGCTACGCCAAGTTTTTTTCTCTGGGCCCAAAGAAATATAAAACTGTGGGTATTTTGTGCTGAGATATGGTGGGGTTGAGGTTTTGGAAAATTAGTCTGCTGTAACATCACGATATCTGCTTTCTGTTTGTGATAATATGTGAAGGCCTTTTTTCTCTTAGTTAGGAAGTTGAAACCCTGCACATTGTGTGTGATGATAGTGTATTCAGTTAGGTGATCAATCGCCATCGTGGTTTTGTAGAGCACACTTACCCAGTCCTAGACATGGAGCCGTCTGTGTCCCTGTTTCGGGGGATGGGGAAATTTCAGTTGCCCTCAGGTGTATAGCCGGACCGGGAGGGGGGGGGTCACCGCCCCATAGAAAAAGAAAAGCAGAAAGAGAGGATTGAGAAAGATTAGCGAGTTTCGGAGAAAACTCCAACACATAACTATTAACATAAAGTATAACATTTGAGCAAACAGCCCTGTCCCCTGAGGGCGAGGGTCCACTCCAGGTAAAAATCTTGGGGACTAGGTGCGAAGTTGCCCTCACCCAAGAATGAGAACAAGATCACTCGAGTGGCATGCGTATCCACCCCGGCTTCAGACCTTAATCCTAAAAAAAAAAAACTAAAAAGGCAGGACATATATAATATAAAATCTTTTTTGGAACCCGAAGAGTCCAGCGAGAGTCCACTGTGTGCCTGAGGCATTCCTGCCTCCTCTCTCCCTATATAGCATATAGAATGGGTCGGTCGACCCTGCCTCCGTATGGTGAACCTGCTGACCTAATCAAGATTAACGTCCAAAAATGTAACCTGGTGAACAAGAAAGGTTAGATCATGACCTGTAACTTTCAACAACAAACTGTAACTTTCGAGGCTTGAATGCCTAATTGCCCTCTGAGTAGGTAGCCTTCACAAATGGGCTGGACTTGTCTGAATTAGTCATGGTTCTCGGTGTAGGCAAAGGGGGAAGATACCCTGTGGGCAGAAGCGAGTCCCCTTATTGGGGGCTCAAACCTTTCCGTTCAAGTTGGTGTCGGGGTCTTCCCATTGTTTCTGGGCCGTTGGGAGGACCAAAGGGGGGACAAAGCCCTGGCCTAGTGATTGGTGGGCGGTGTGGGCGGGCGGTCTCTGGAGATGATTCCTGTGACAGGGGTCACTTTGGGCACAGGGTGAGCAAGAAAATAATGGACATTGAGAATATGTATTGGATTGTTTTAAAATGGGTCTGTAATATTATTCCCCAATATTTCCCAGGATCTATAAATAACTATTTTGTTGATCCTGAACTCAACAGGTTAAATTAAGAGATGCTGATGTGTCACCTGTCTGCTTGTGGAATGTTAATGAACCTCAATTATGCTACAGATCCTTTCATTGTGAGATGTGTATTGGGAGCTCGTTATGTATCTATTGTGTGAAGTCTTTTGAGAAATGGGAGACAGTACGGCTAGCCTAAAAGGTCATGCATAATCATTTAAACTGAAATGTGGATTGGGAGACAAAAGCTAGCCTAAAAGGTCATATGTCTGAGTCATCAAGCTGTAGTTAAGTAGATCATGCAAATTAGCTCTGGTCAAAGATGTATGGTGAGAAGAAAATAAGAAACTCCCCTCTATGTGTATAAAAGGTTGCAATGTTTTTTCAATAAACAGAGTCTATCTTGGGAAGATACAGAGCGTGTTGTCTCGTTCTTCCGGAAGGATTAATCCTATTGGAAGTTGGTCGCCTGACTGTGGAGTATCGGTAGCGAATATGTGTCCAGGAGAGGGAATCGCTTAAGCAGCGTTAACCCCCTTTCAGATTTGGGGTGCCGTCACATTGGTTGGCAGCAGTGGGATTTTCCCTTCAGTTCCTGGGACACTCCAAACCACCACAGTGAATGACCAGCTATGCAGCCTGCATGAAAGCCATGCTGAAAGACCTACTTGAGAGCCGTGGGGGAACACAAAAGGGCCTCCTAGTGCAATGTTGATGGGTTGTCCATGGCATTAGAGGAATGCAACTATGGACTAACTTCAGAATCAACCCGTCTGGGGTCTCCTCCTGTGCTAGTCTCCTGCCGAAAGGGGAGATGTGTGACAGGGGTCACTTTGGGCACAGGGTGAGCAAGAAAATAATGGACATTGAGAATATGTATTGGATTGTTTTAAAATGGGTCTGTAATATTATTCCCCAATATGTCCCAGGATCTGTAAATAACTATTTTGTTAATCCTGAACTCAACAGGTTAAATTAAGAGATGCTGATGTGTCATCTGTCTGTTTGTGGAATGTTAATGAACCTCAATTATGCTACTGATCCTTTCATTGTGAGATGTGTATTGGGAGCTCGTTATGTATCTATTGTGTGAAGTCTTTTGAGAAATGGGAGACAGTACGGCTAGCCTAAAAGGTCATGCATAATCATTTAAACTGAAATGTGGATTGGGAGACAAAAGCTAGCCTAAAAGGTCATATGTCTGAGTCATCGAACTGTAGTTAAGTAGATCATGCAAATTAGCTCTGGTCAAAGATGTATGGTGAGAAGAAAATAAGAAACTCCCCTCTATGTGTATAAAAGGTTGCAATGTTTTTTCAATAAACAGAGTCTATCTTGGGAAGATACAGAGCGTGTTGTCTCGTTCTTCCGGAAGGATTAATCCTATTGGAAGTGGTCGCCTGACTGTGGAGTATCGGTAGCGAATGTGTGTCCAGGAGAGGGAATCGCTTAAGCGGCGTTAACCCCCTTTCAGATTTGGGGTGCCGTTACAATTCCCAATTCCAGTAGGAGCCCTTCTCTATCATGGTAATTCGAGAAGGAATGATTCTTGCCTCTGTATGTAAAGGAGAGGCGGAAAGGGAAAGACCACCTTTTCTTGATTTGGCAGTTCTGTAGTTGCTGCAGGAGCGGCTTTAGGGTGCAGCGTTTTTGCATTGTAGAAGGGGCGAGGTCTGTGAATATTTGAATCGGAGATCCCAGTAGATTCAAATCCTGTTTGTACCTGGAGGCCACCATCAGTTTTTCTTTAATCTTATAATAATGCAGTTTCAGTTGTGAGGGGGTTAGCTCGGCAGCGGGTGTGTGTGACCCCCGGGATGGGCTCCCCACACAAAAACAGGCCCAGCAAACGGAGGTTGTGGTTTTCAAAATCAAAAAGGTGCGGTTTATTTTCTATTTACAGTGACAAAACACAGCAAAGCAAAAGAAACATAAACAAAATAAATCCTGGTCAACTTGACCTCTGACTAAACATACAGGTTTCCTAACTAACAACTGGGATCAGCCTAGTGCTGTCCTAGTCCCTAAGTCCCTGGTTTTAAATGTCCAAGCAAATAGCCACACAGGCTTTGTCTCACCGCACAGGGGTTCACTCTCCCTAGACAGTCCACACAGGTCTGGTTCCAGGCATGAGCTAACACCTAATGAATCTGGGAGTTCTTATAGAGGCCTAAATGAGCTGACAAGCTTCAGCTGGTCTCATCAACTCCCTGTCTGCACGACGCCCCACACTCTCCCTAGAGGTATGAGTCATCCATGAGCCCACTAGCCTCAGCTGGGCTTATACAACTCTCCACCTAGTTGTATAAGTCGGCGTAAAGCCTGAATCTGGGCGAAATATATCTACCCCCCTGGATGCAACCAGGTGACTTTACCTTCCTGCTGTCACATACCCCCCCCTCTTGTTTTAACCTCGGGGTTGGAACACCAGCAATCAGGCATTCATGTACTCGAGACAAAGCATCCACATTCCCCATTTGAACGCCAGGGCGATGCTTTACTGTGAAGTTGAATTCCTGGAGGGCCAGGAACCACCTATTCACTCTTCTATTTGTTTCCTTGTTTTGAGCCATCCACTTTAACGGAGCGTGATCCGTAACCATGTCAAAGTGCCTACCTAGCAGGTAGTACCGAAGGGAATCTAGAGCCCACTTCACCGCTAAACACTCCTTTTCAACGGTGGCGTAATTTACCTCATGGGACTTCAACTTCCTGCTGAGGTAAATGACTGGGTGCTCTTCCCCGTTCCAGACCTGGGACAATACTGCTCCTAACCCCACATCTGACGCATCACTTTGTACGACAAAGTCTTTAGAGAAGTCGGGTGAGTACAACACTGGCTGGCTACATAAGGCTTGTTTCAAGAATTGGAATGCTGCCTCAGCCTCGGGGGTCCATTTAATCATGACCGACCCTTTCCCTTTCGTCAGGTTGGTTAGGGGCACAGCCTTAGAAGCAAAGTGGGGAATGAATCGCCGATAATACCCAGCGATTCCCAGAAAGGCTCGTACCTGCTTCTTGCTGTTGGGACGTGGCCAACTCTGGATGGCCTCGACTTTGTTGAGTTGGGGTTTTATTACTCCCCTCCCAATGGTGTACCCAAGATATTTGGCCTCCTCCTGCCCAATGGTACACTTCTTGGGGTTAGCCGTAAACCCTGCTTCCCGAACAGAGTCCAGGACTGCTTGCACTTTTGGCAGATGTGAGGCCCAATCTGTGCTATGGACAATTACGTCATCCAGGTAAGCCGCAGCATACTTCCGATGGGGCCTCAGCATCTGGTCCATTTTCCGCTGGAATGTGGCCGGCGCATTCTGTAACCCGAACGGCATTCTTTTATATTGGAACGCCCCGTCTGGGGTTACAAATGCGGTTTTCTCTTTGGCCGACTTGGCCAGGGGGATTTGCCAATACCCTTTTGTGAGGTCAAGAGTCGTCATGTATCGGGCTGTTCCCAGCCGGTCGATCAACTCATCTATACGTGGCATGGGGTAGGTGTCAAATTTTGTAACTTTGTTCAACTGACGAAAATCGTTACAAAATCGCCAGCTCCCATCCGGTTTAGGCACCAACACAATGGGACTAGACCAATCACTTTGGGACTCCTCTATCACCCCTAAGTTCAGCATTTTCTGTACTTCCTCCCGTATTGCCTCCCGTCGGGCCTCTGGGATCCGATAGGGCTTTAACTTCACCCTTTCACCGGGCGGGGTAATGATGTCATGCTCTACCCCAGATGTTTGTCCCGGCAGCTCAGAGAATACCTCCTTGTTGCGAAGCACAAACTCCTTAACCTCCTGTTGTTGGGGTTGTGACAAGGTGGCTGCTATTCCAACCTCAGGAATCACGCAACCCGTTTGAGCTGGTGACCAAGTGTCTGCGACTAGGGACTCTCTATCCCTCCAGGCTTTCAACAGATTAACGTGATAGATCTGTTCGGGCTTTCGCCTTCCTGGTTGTCTGACCTTGTAATTCACTTCGCTCACTTTTTCCATTATCTCATAGGGGCCTTGCCATTTGGCAAGGAATTTACTTTCAACCGTAGGGACAAGTACCAGTATCCTATCCCCCGGGGAAAAGGTACGGGTCTTGGCTCCACGGTTGTACACTCTCTGCTGTGCTAACTGCGCTTGGGCCAAATGTTCCTTCACGATGGGCATTACCTGTGCAATTCGGTCTTGCATCAGGGCGACATGCTCAATCACACTCCTGTGGGGAGAACTCTCACTTTCCCAAGTTTCCTTGGCAATATCCAACAGCCCTCTTGGGTGTCTCCCATACAGTAACTCAAAGGGGGAGAATCCCGTAGAGGATTGGGGCACCTCCCTAATAGCAAACATCAGATAAGGAAGTAGACAGTCCCAATCCTTTCCATCTCTATCCACCACTTTCTTCAACATTTGTTTTAGGGTTTTGTTGAATCTTTCAACCAGCCCATCGGTTTGGGGGTGATACACAGATGTACGTAATTGCGTCACTTTGAACAATTTACACAGCTCCTTCATAACCCGGGACATAAAGGGTGTACCTTGGTCCGTAAGCAGTTCTTTACAAATACCCACCCGGCTAAACACAAGAGATAGCTCTTTGGCTATGGTTTTGGCCGAGGTATTTCGGAGAGGGATCGCTTCTGGATAACGGGTGGCATAGTCCATTATAACTAATATGTACTGGTGCCCCCTAGCGGACTTGATTATAGGCCCTACCAAATCCATGGCGATCCTCTCAAACGGGACCTCAATGATGGGTAGAGGGACCAGCGGGCTACGGAAATGTGGCATCGGGGCCGACCTCTGACACACAGGGCAGGAGGAACAATAATTTTCTATGTCCTTCATCACCCCCGGCCAATAGAATCTCTGTAATACCCTCTCTCGGGTTTTCTCTGTCCCCAGATGACCTCCAAGAATGTGCCCATGGGCCAACTCCAACACCAACTTCCTGTAAGGTTTGGGCACCACAAGCTGCTCAACGGTTTCTTCTGCCCTTTTTGCCACCCGATACAGTAGGTCCTTCTCTACGCTGAAGTATGGGTAAGTGCAGGTATTATCTGGGTTCACTAACTCGCCATCTATTTTCACTACGTTTTCCCGTGCCTTTATTAGGGCGGGGTCTTTCAACTGTTCTGTGGCAAAGTTTTCCCTGTGAACCTCAAGATCAGAAAACTCCACAGACGGTAGGTTTTCGTCTGAGGAGGTGGGCTCCTCTCCAGTTTCTTGAGTCTCCCCTGCCAATACTGATAAGGGAAATTCCGGAGAGTCCTCACCACTCTCAGGGGAGTTCTGGCTATCACATTCCTGGTACATAGGGGCACCAGTGGGGGGCTCAGGATCATCCCACAGTTTCCAGAACTTCGGAAAATCCCTTCCCACAATGGCATCATGCGGTAATTGAGATACTAACCCCACTGGATGAGAGAGGGTACCTTTGGGGGTCTCGAAACACACTGTAGTCACTGGATACTCTCGGGTGTCCCCATGCACACAAATAACAGCTACCTTGCTATTCCCAGAGACCTCTGTTTTAACTAATTCAGCCTTTATCAGGGTCACAAGGCTACCTGAATCCAGCAATACCACAACATTTCTACCATTAATACACATTTTGCATAAATGTTTCTCAGTTCCCCGAATGGCAGTGCATGCGACTGTCGCACACAGCGACTGACGTCTGTCCGTCAGAAAGTCACATTGCATGGGTTCCTCCACAACCGGGCAATTTGCTGCAATATGTCCCGCTTGCCGGCAGCGGTAGCAAACAATCCTTTTGGCTGCCTCTTGAGCCCCTGACTTCCCAGGCTGTTCTCGCCAAACTTTGGGCAGAGCTCCCACCCTCTCACTCTCTCCACCCTCACCCCTTGGAATCCTCTTATCCGCCCCTGGGGATGGTCTGGTCTTAGGGTGGAAAGTCCGAGAGTCTCTGGAAGAGGCCGTCAGGTTCTCTGTAGCCAAGTATTTCTCTACACGATCCACAAGACCACCGGCCGTCTCTGGGTCTCCATGGCTTACCCACTTTTGGATGGCAGTAGGAAGAGCTCTCAAAAACCGATCCATTACAACACGTTCCACAATCTCTGGTGCGGACAAAGTCTCTGGCTGTAGCCACTTCCTGCTCAGGTGAATGAGATCATACATTTGAGACCTGGGGGGTTTTCCAAGCTGGAAAGTCCAGTTATGCACACGCTGAGCCCGGACAGCCTGGGTGACACCCAGCCTTGCCAATATTTCAGCTTTTAGCATCACATAGTCTTTTGCTTGGTCAGGCTCTAGGTCATAGTAAGCCTTCTGCGATTCACCAGTTAACAGAGGAGCCACCAGTCCAGCCCACTGCTCCTCAGGCCACTTTTCTCTTTCAGCAGTCCTTTCAAATGTGGTCAAAAATACCTCTGGATCATCCTCTCCAGTCATTTTTGTCAATAAACGACTCACCCCAAAGGACGTGTAACAGGTCTATGAAGCGGGCCTCAGATTGCTGCTGGGCTTGTTGCTGAGCTTCCAGACTCTGTTGGTGAGCTTGCTGCTGGGCTGCAAGGCTCTGTTGATGAGCTTGCTGCTGGGCTGCAAGGCTCCTTTGCAAACCTGCATTTGTCTGCTGTTGATTGGCATTTGCTAGAGCCAGCTGTTTCAGTATCTCCTCCATGCTGGCTTAAAAAAAAACTGCCACTGGTTCTCCACCAACTGTGAGGGGGTTAGCTCGGCAGCGGGTGTGTGTGACCCCCGGGATGGGCTCCCCACTCAAAAACAGGCCCAGCAAACGGAGGTTGTGGTTTTCAAAATCAAAAAGGTGCGGTTTATTTTCTATTTACAGTGACAAAACACAGCAAAGCAAAAGAAACATAAACAAAATAAATCCTGGTCAACTTGACCTCTGACTAAACATACAGGTTTCCTAACTAACAACTGGGATCAGCCTAGTGCTGTCCTAGTCCCTAAGTCCCTGGTTTTAAATGTCCAAGCAAATAGCCACACAGGCTTTGTCTCACCGCACAGGGGTTCACTCTCCCTAGACAGTCCACACAGGTCTGGTTCCAGGCATGAGCTAACACCTAATGAATCTGGGAGTTCTTATAGAGGCCTAAATGAGCTGACAAGCTTCAGCTGGTCTCATCAACTCCCTGTCTGCACGACGCCCCACACTCTCCCTAGAGGTATGAGTCATCCATGAGCCCACTAGCCTCAGCTGGGCTTATACAACTCTCCACCTAGTTGTATAAGTCGGCGTAAAGCCTGAATCTGGGCGAAATATATCTACCCCCCTGGATGCAACCAGGTGACTTTACCTTCCTGCTGTCACACAGTATTATGTCTCAAAGGAAGTCCGTCAATCCTCGGGGCTGTCAAAGTTGTAACAGCGGGACCTATTCTCTAAATCTTCAATCTTTGCGTAGGCCTCCTCCAGTCGCCCCTGTAGTTCTGCTGCCATCCTGGAATTTTGGTTGATTCTGTGTACAGACTTATCAACTTTCGTTTCAATAGTATCCAGCCTGATTCCAATGCTCTGTATATCTTGTTTAATGTCTGTAGTAATGAGGGAGCAGGCTTTGGATAGTTCCTGCTGTAGCATGCCTGAGAATCTTGCTAGCAGTACTGCATCCCCTGCATATGGGGCCTGTGGAAGTGAGGTGTCTGCTGGGGCTGGGCTGGATTGACTAAACAGGGAGTCTGCCAGATCTGCCATGTTCCTATCCATGGATGAACCCGGTGATCCTGCCCTGTCTGGGTGTACCAGAGATGCTCCGGTGGACAGGGACAGGGAGGGAGATTCCGCTCCCTGCAGCTCCTCATCCAGTTCTCCGGAGGATTGGGAGGAGAAGGAGTCCCTTGGTGCCGCCATAGGAGATGGATTGGAGTGGTGTGGGGAGTCAGGCTGCTCAGGGCCCTGGCCTCCTCGTGTATCTCGCTCACCCGGCGCCATCTTGGGAGAGGGAGTCTGTGCAGAAAGAGGTTGCTGCGGCTGATTTCTCCTTATCGTCTGCTTGTATTGACGCTTCTGGCGTCTCATCTCAGTCTCCACGGGGTCCGGTGCTTTTTTGGATCAGTTTCGGGTACGTGTAGAGGGTCCTGCGCTAGTTATAGCTGGATTAGAGCCGGCGGTGTGTGGAGCTCGGCTACTGCATAACTATCCCGGGTGCCGCGCGGATGCCCACATCTAACTGACACTTTTGACACTTTTTGGGGACCAATGACACTAATACAGTGGTCAGTGCTAAAAAATATGCGCTGTCACTGTACTAATGACACTGGCTGGGAAGGGGTTAAACATCAGGGGTGATCAAAGGGTTAACGGTGTGCCTAGCCAGTGTGTTAGTGCACTGTGCGGGAGCTGCTTTTACTAGGGGAAGGCATGGATCCATGTTCCTGCTTTGCAGGAACACAGGATCAGTACTGTGACGGGAGGGCCCGTAGACCCCAGAATCCCTTGGAAAGTATGGGATACTCTTGTTTCACCTCCCCATGCACCTCTTATGTCTAAATCACCCTGTGTCCATTAGGGGCATAGAGTTATTGAGAAAATATATCTTGGACTACTTAAAATGGGATAGTAATATTTATCCACAATATCCCCCAGGATATATGTAAAGACTATTCTTGATTTGTTTGATTCTGAACTCAACATGTTAATTGAAGGAGATGCTAATGTCCTCACCTCCAACCACCTGTCTGTCTGTTGTCTTCTATAATGTAAATGAGTCTAGTGAGGCTTCTCTGTCACACATTGTTGTTTGTGCTAATTGATCCTGCAATTGTATGAAGGAGTTGTGTGTTGTATTTATGATAATGTATAATCTACTGTGTGAAGCTCGGTGACGACAAGTCTGACCCATAAGTGAAATCCTGATTTATCATAACAATGACCAGGCTGCTTTAAGAAATTAGTTAATTAGCTCATGTTAATTTATGTTCTGATTACCTCCTCTTTAACTCCATAAAAGACTGTATTCTTGTTCTAAAAAAGAGTTCTTATTCAGCAATCAGCAAGTATCGTCTTGTTTGATGTTGATAGCGGTTGGAATATCTGATATCTATATCCAGACTGGGAGGAAGTGGTATATGACGAAAGCACTCAAGCAGAGTGTGGGACGTTTTGTTACAAATACCTCCTCTACTGACAGAACGGTGATCTGCTTTGTTTACATACCCACAGATCAGCTCCTGCTGATCATGTAAGTGTGGGATCATGTACTAGGTACGTGATCCGGTGCAGCAGTGCCACCTTGCCGCTGTATAAGTAAGTTATACGGATGGCAAGTGGTTAAGCTTTCTTTCCAGCAAGTCTGTTGTTCACAGCACAAACTCTCCAGTAGAATGCATCAGTTTACAGGGATCAGACAAGCCACTTAACACTGGCAGAGATGATTAAAATGATCAGCTTTTATTTATTGATGCAAAAACTTTTATCCCAAAAAGGGAAAAAAAACAGCTGTAACAGATTTATAAAGTGTGAGCTGGAGTTTGGCTTCATTTTATTAGCGATTCTAAATCAAATACATTTAACACTCCCCTCCCCAAAGACTGATAATGCTGTTGCCTGCTGTGCCTCCTGTACTCATTCCTCCAGAATTTTATCTTACTAATACAGGGGGTGTGTTACTGGCAAGATCACCAGGTGCAAACAGAGGGGAAACAGCCAAATTAAAGAAAACAAATGCAGCCACCACATCTAACGATTAGTAAACTGCAATATATTACATTTTTGATTTTGGGTTTATTACCACTTTAATTTTTCTTTTGTCCAGACATAGAGTACACTATAATATCTATTACATAATGCAGCTTGGAAAAAAATGTACATAGCCCTTTAAGAGTGACCAGAGGACAAGATTTTGTCTAGACAGATGTTAGCATTCCAATTAGGAACCAAAAAGCATATCTCCCAACTTTTTGAGATGGGAAGGAGGGGCACCTATTAGCAAAAGTATGTAGGCATAGGACACACCCCCCTGCCACACCCCTTTAAAGGAGAATTACACCAACAAAATAAATAGTTAAAGCAGAGTTCCACCCATAAAATGTACTTTACAGAAATCAACAGCATTATTCTTCAGCAACAACATTTGGAAATTTTTCTTTTTTTTTACTTACTCCTTCAGCACTGTTGCTATGGGGTCCCTTGTATTCTGCCACTTCCTCTCCACGGCGATTGACATCATTTGCCTTGGCGGCTGTGCTCTCTAGTGCTCCTGAGAGATGTGTGTCATTCTTTCCCAGGAGTCAGTGGGCAGCGCAGAGGGCTATCATTGAGATCTTTAGAAACTGGAAGTGACGTGAGCAAAGGTGGATTTGCAGTGCTGCAATGTGTACATAATGCGCATGTGTGAGATTGGGCAGTGCGCACTGGTTATTCAGCAGCACCGTATCCCGGAAGCTCATTCTTGTGGGCTTCGCCTGCCCACAAGCAAGATGGGAACGCACAAGAAGAAGAAATATAAGGTTAATTTTTATATAAAATACAAACTATAGCGGCGCAATATAGATGACTAATGAATGCCACATTATAAGAGTATGCTGATAATAGATGGATTTAAAAAAAAAAAATGCTATATGTCGTTGGAACTTCGCTTCAAAAACACAAGTGCTTTTTTTTAACCACGACTATTCCTTTATATTGGCTTTTAAAGGGGTTGTAAAGGCTAATTTTTTATTTATTTTAAATAACAAACATGTTATACTTACCTCCACTTTGCAGCTCGTTTTGCACAGAGTGGCCCTGAACCTGGTTTTCTGGGGTCCCTCTGTGGCTGTCTCAGCTCCACCCCGCAAGAACTAACCACCTTTGTGTGAGCTCTCTCTCATGGTGGTTAGTTCTTGCAGGCGCGCTCCTGTGATACAGCCGGCGACTATAGCCGCTCACTGTATCACTCGGCCCCTCCCCCGGCGCGCCGCGTCATTGGATGTGATTGACAGCAGCGCGAGCCAATGGCTGCGCTGCTTTCAATCCATCCACTCTAGCCAATCAACGGCCAGGCTGAGCGGCGAAGAGGACGTCGGGGGCGAGCGCAGCAGGTGAACGGGCTCGGGGGGGGGGGGGGGCTGGGGGGGCCGGTATTGTCGGATGTTTTTTCACCTTAATGCATAGGATGTATTAAGGTGAAGAAACATGAACCTTTACAACCCCTTTAACCACTTAAGCCCCGGACCATTTGGTAGCTAAAGGACCAGAGGTGAATTCAGAATTTTGCACTGCGCTGCTTTAACTGTAAATTGTGCGGACATGCAATGTTGTACCCAAACGAAATTTGCGTCCTTTTCTTCCCACAAATAGAGCTTTCTTTTAATGGTATTTGATTGCCTCTGCGATTTTTATTTTTTGCGATATAAACGGAAAAAGACCGAAAATTTTGAAAAAAAATGATATTTTCTACTTTTTGTTATAAGAAAAATCGAATAAACTCAATTGTAGTCATACATTTAGGCCAAAATGTATTCAGCCACATGTCTTTAGTAAAAAAAATGTCAATAAGCGTATATTTATTGGTTTGCGCAAAAGTTATAGCGTCTACAAACTAGGGTACATTTTCTGGAATTTACACAGCTTTTAATTTATGATTGCCTATCTCATTTCTTGAGGTGCTAAAATGGCAGGGCAGTACAACACCCCCCCAAATGACCCCATTTTGGAAAGTAGACACCCCAAGGAAATTGCAGAGAGGCATGTTGAGCCCATTGAATATTTTTTTTTTTGTCCC
Source organism: Rana muscosa (assembly GCA_029206835.1). Taxonomy (NCBI): domain Eukaryota; kingdom Metazoa; phylum Chordata; class Amphibia; order Anura; family Ranidae; genus Rana; species Rana muscosa. Next base: position 153,786,940 of record CM055116.1, on the reverse strand, counting down.
AAGTGATTGAATAATGACAAAAAAAAAAAAATACAAAAAGTTGTCACTAAATGATATATTGCTCACACATGCCATGGTTATATGTGGAATTGCACCCCAAAATACATTCTGCTGCTTCTCCTGAGTACGGGGATACCACATGTGTGGGACTTTTTAAGAGCCTAGCCACGTACGGGACCCCGGAAACCAGGCACTGCCTTCAGGATTTCTAAGGGCGCAAATTTTTAATTTCACTCCTCACTACCTATCACAGTTTCGAAGGCCATAAAATGCCAAAATAGCACAAAACCCCCCCAAATGACCCCATTTTGGAAAGTAGACACCCCAAGCTATTTACTGAGAGGCATGATTAGTCCATGGAATATTTTATATTTTGCCACAAGTTGCGGGAATATGACAAACTTTATTTTTTTTGCACAAAGTTGTCACTAAATGATATATTGCTCACACATGCCATGGGCATATGTGAAATTACACCCCAAAATACATTCTGCTGCTTCTCCTCAGTACGGGGATACCACATGTGTGGGACTTTTTGGGAGCCTAGTCGCATGCGGGACCCCAAAAACCAAGCACCGCCTTCAAGGTTTCTAAGGGCATAAATTTTTGATTTCACTCCTCACTACCTATCACTACCTATCACAGTTTTGAAGGCCATAAAATGCCAAGATGGCACAAAACCCCCCCAAATGACCCCATTTTGGAAAGTAGACACCCCAAGCTATTTGCTGAGAGGCATGTTGAGCCCATTGAATATTTTTTTTTTTTGTCCCAAATGATTGAATAATGATAAAAAGAAAAAAAAAAGAAAAAATGTACAAAAAGTTGTCACTAAATGATATATTGCTCACACATGCCATGGTTATATGTGGAATTGCACCCCAAAATACATTCTGCTGCTTCTCCTGAGTACGGGGATACCACATGTGTGGGACTTTTTGGGAGCCTAGCCGGGTACGGGGCCCCAAAAACCAAGCACCGCCTTCAGGATTTCTAAGGGCGTAAATTTTTGATTTCACTCCTCACTACCTATCACAGTTTCGAAGGCCATAAAATGCCAAAATAGCACAAAACCCCCCCCCAAATGACCTCATTTTGGAAAGTAGACACCCCAAGCTATTTACTGAGAGGCATGTTCAGTCCATGGAATATTTTATATTTTGCCACAAGTTGCGGGAATATGACAAACTTTGTTTTTTTTGCACAAAGTTGTCACTAAATGATATATTGCTCACACATGCCATGGGCATATGTGAAATCACACCCCAAAATACATTCTGCTGCTTCTCCTGAGTACGGGGATACCACATGTGTGGGACTTTTTGGGAGCCTAGCCGCGTACGGGACCCCAAAAATCAAGCACCGCCCTTAAGGTTTCTAAGGGCATAAATTTTTGATTTCACTCCTCACTACCTATCACAGTTTTGAAGGCCATAAAATGCCAAGATAGCACAAAACCCCCCAAAATGACCCCATTTTGGAAAGTAGACACCCCAAGGAAATTGCTGAGAGGCATGTTGAGCCCATTGAATATTTTTTTTTTTGTCCCAAGTGATTGAATAATGACAAAAAAAATAAAAAAAAATGTACAAAAAGTTGTCACTAAATGATATATTGCTCAAACATGCCATGGTTATATGCGGAATTGCACCCCAAAATACATTTGGCTGCTTCTCCTGAGTACGGGGATACCACATGTGTGGGACTTTTTGAGAGCCTAGCCGTGTACGGGCCCCCGAAAACCAAGCACCGCCTTCAGGATTTCTAAGGGCACAAATTTTTGATTTCACTCCTCACTACCTATCACAGTTTTGAAGGCCATAAAATGCCAAGATAGCCCAAAACCCCCACAAATGACCCCATTTTGGAAAGTAGACACCCCAAGCTATTTGCCGAGAGGCATGGTGAGTATTTTACAGCTCTCATTTGTTTTTGAAAATGAAGAAAGACATTTTTTTTTTTTTAATTTTTAAAACTTTGTGACAAAAAGCGAGATCTGCAAAATACTCACAATACCTCTCAGCAAATAGCTTGGGGTGTCTACTTTCCAAAATGGGGTCATTTGGGGGGGGGGGGGGTTTGTGCCATCTGGGCATTCCATGGCCTCCGAAACTGTGATAGGCAGTGAGGAGTGAAATCAAATATTTACACCCTTAGAAAGCCTGAAGGCGGTGATTGGTTTTCGGGGTCCTGTACGCGGCTAGGCTCCCAAAATGTCTCACACATGTGGTATCCCCGTGCTCAGGAGAAGCAACAGAATGTATTTTGGGGTGCAATTCCACATATAACCATGGCATGTTTGAGCAATATATAATTTAGTGACAACTTTTTGTACATTTTTTTTTTCTTTTTGTCATTATTCAATCACTTGGGACAAAAAAAAAAAATATTCAATGGGCTCAACATGCCTCTCAGCAAATAGCTTAAGGTGTCTACTTTCCAAAATGGGGTCATTTGGGGGGGGTTTTGAACTGTCCTGGCATTTTATGCACAACATTAGGAAGCTTATGTCACACATCATCCACTCTTCTAACCACTTGAAGACAAAGCCCTTTCTGACACTTTTTGTTTACATGAAAACATTTTTTTTTTGCAAGAAAATTATGTTGAACCCCCAAACATTATATATTTTTTTAAAGCAAAGGCCTTACAGATTAAAATAGTGGGTGTTGCATTTTTTTTTTCCACACAGTATTTGCGCAGCGATTTTTCAAACGCATTTTTTGGGGGAAAAACACACTTTTTTTATTTTTAATGCACTAAAAAACACTATATTGCCCAAATGTTTGATGAAATAAAAAAGATGATCTTAGGCCGAGTACATGGATACCAAACACGACATGCTTTAAAATTGCGCACAAATGCGCAGCGGCGAGAAACTACATTCATTTTTAAAAGCATTTAAAAGCCTTTACAGGTTACCACGTTAGATTTACATAGGAGGTCTACTGCTAAAATTACTGCCCTCGATCTGACCTTTGCGGTGATACCTCACATGCATGATGCAATTGCTGTTTACATATGACGCTAGACCGACGCTTGCGTTCGCCTTTGCGCAAGAGCAGGGGGGGACAGCGGTGCTTTTTATTTTTTATTATTGATTTTGCTTTTTTATTTTATTTTTAAACTGTTCCTTCCATATTTTTTTTTTTTATCATTTTTATTGTTATCTCAGGGAATGTAAATATCCCCTATGATAGAAATAAGTAGTGACAGGTACTCTTTTTTTGAAAAAAAATGGGGGGTTAGACCCTAGATCTTTCCTCTGCCCTCAAAGCATCTGACCACACCAAGATCGGTGTGATAAAATGCTTTCCCAATTTCCCAATGGCGCTGTTTATATCCGGGGGGGGGCATTCCCTCCCACTGCTTGTAAAAGCAGTCTAGAGGCTAATTATCTGCTAGAATTGCTTTTACATGAAAGCCGGCCACTGGCTGAAAAGAATGATACCAAGATGATACCTAAACCTGCAGGCATCATTCTGGTATAAACATTCAAAGTCCAGCAACATACCAGTACATTGCTGGTCCTTGTTGGACATGTATTGTAATCTTTTTTTTCATGCAGCCTGTTGGCTGAACGAAAAAAAGAGATTGATTGGTGGGTATGCCCACCATTAGAATACCTCCCTTCATCCACCCACTTCTAATGATGGGCATATATGCCGAAGCATGGGGGCATCCTCCCGCAAAAAAGTTATGCCGCGTACACACGGTCTGACTTTTCCACGGGCAAGCCTTCGTTGGAATTTCGACCGTATGTACGCGGCATAAAAGGTTATGCCGCGTACACACGGTCAAACTTTTCCACGGGCAAGCCTCCGTCGGAATTTTGACCGTATATACGCGGCATTAGGAGCAAAATCGCTCCTCCGCCCCTGCTGCCCCCATGCTTCGGCATATATGCTCTTTTTTTAACTGTGGTGGTGAAATCACCTCCTACAGCGTTGAAGTCACGGCTTTATGTATCGTGGGAGCAAACGCTGTTGCTGTCAAGATAAATAAATCCGCGATGCAACTGAATGGCGTACCTGCTAAGCAAATGGTGGTTAACATTAAAACAAAGTAACATTACAGTACAACAGTAAGACCTTACCATACCATACCTGCAAAGCAAATACCAAAACAAAACCTAGTAAAAAATAAAACATTTTTTTAACTCAACCTGTGCCTAAAATATATATATGCCGAAGCATGGGGGCATCCTCCCGCAAAAAAGTTATGCCGCGTTTTCCACGGGCAAGCCTTTGTCGAAATTTCGACCGTATGTACGCGGCATTAGGAGCAAAATCGCTCCTCCGCCCCTGCTGCCCCCATGCTTCGGCATATATGCTCTTTTTTTTAACTGTGGTGGTGAAATCACCTCCTACAGCACTGGAGTCACGGCTTTATGTATCGTGGGAGCAAACGCTGTTGCTGTCAAGATAAATAATTCCGCGCTGCAGTTGAATGGCGCACCTGAAAACAAAAAATTACATACCTGAAAAGCAAGCATGATAAAACATTGCAGAATGGAATACAGTAAAAAAGAGCAGAACAATAGAGAGAAAATAGAGAGAGCGAGAACAATAAAACGACAACTATTTTTGGTTTTTTTATTTTATATTTTTTTTGTGTTTTTGTTTTTTACGTTTTTTGTTTTTTTTTTTACACTTTTTTTTTTAAACTTTAACAACTGTAATGGTTCGGGTCTCTCAAAATGTAATGGCATCTTGGGAGACCCTGTGTAAGTGTGTCCTAGTCTGTGAAATGCTGTACCCTACGCTAAAACTTCACTTTTGAGTGGTAACGTTCAAAACATTCACCAAGGCAAAGACCAGGTTTGTCAGGACAGAGTGGACAATAATAACGGGTGTCACGCCTAAATCCGCGCTTGCTACAGACACGACATCTTTTTTGGGGGGCTCGTTGGGTAGGGGTACCCGGGAGGAGATGCGTATAATGCCTCTCATGCAGCCGGCTTACTGCATTTGGTAGGGGATGGTGAGGTGCAGAACCGCCTGGATACAGGAGTTCTGTGACTATCTCATTCTGGAATTTTAGAAGAGATAAAGTCCCGCCTGAAGCTCTGTATAGCACATGAGCGTTCAGCAAAGCCAATTGGAATAAGGATAGAGACACTTTTTTGTACCAGCGTCTCGCCTTACGGTCAATTAGATACGGCGCCATCAACTGGTCGTTGAGGTCCACCCCTCCCATATTTTTGTTATGTTCGTGGACACAGAGGGGTTTCTCCACAACACCAGTCGCCGTACGAATTTGGACTGTCGTGTCTGCATGAAGGGAGGTAAGAAGGAAAACATTCTTATTGTCCCTCCACTTCATAGCGAGCAAGTTATTACACTTTACGCAGGCTCTCTCCCCCAGCCTAAGACGGGCATCTACAAGCCGCTGGGGAAAGCCCCGGCGATTAGGTCGCACGGTGCCACATGCTCCAATCTGATGATCAAACAAGTGACTAAACAGTGGCACGCTCGTGTAATAATTGTCCACATACAAGTGGTACCCCTTTCCGAATAAGGGTGACACCAAGTTCCACACTATCTTGCCAGCGCTCCCTATGTAATCCGGGCAGTTGACCGGCTCAACCTGACTATCTTTTCCCTCATAAACCATAAAGCTCCATACATAGCCTGTTGCCCTGTCACAGCACTTATAGAGCTTGACCCCGTATCTGGCACGCTTGCTGGGAAGGTACTGCTTGAAAGCCAAGCGGCCAGAAAATTTAATCAGGGACTCATCAACGCAGACAGCTTGATCGGGAATAAACAAGGCTGCAAAACGTTCGTTGAAGTGGTTTATTAGGGGCCGAATTTTATAGAGCCGGTCGTATTCAGGGTCTCCACGTGGACGACAAAGTTCATTGTCGTTGAAGTGAATGAACCGCAAAATCTGCTCGTATCATTTCCTGGGCATGGAGGCAGAGAACACGGGCATGTGGTCAATTGGGTGCGTGGACCAATAAGCACGCAATGACGGGAATTTATGTGTGCCCATGTTGAGGGAAAGGCCCAGAAAGGTCTTAAATTCGGAAACCGTAATTGGTTTCCAATCTTTGGCAATGGAAGGCAACTGGGGATTAGCGGAGATGAATTGACCAGCATATAAATTACTCTGGTCCACAATAGATCTATAGAGATCTTCCGTGAAAAACAGCGAATAATAATCGATTGGCATAAAATCAGCTGTTTCCACCTGAATACCGGGTTGGGCAGTGAATGGGGGAAGTACGGGTTCTGCAGAAGTGGTGGGGACCCAATCAGGATAGGCGAATTCTGCAGGAAGAGCACTATGGGTACGACGGGCCTGCCTTTGTCTTCTTATTGGTGGCAGCGGGACACTACTTGTGCTTGCCACCTCGCCAGCTTGAACTGCACTTATGGGACTCGCCACGTCACCACGTGATACTGCAGTGCTGGATGTACGCCCAGGCTGTACTAGGCCGCTGGTGCTTGCCAATTCACCAGAAGGAATAGCGGCGCTAGTACTCCTCTGCTCCATGATACGAGAGCCCTGCGGTTCTTGCTCCTCAACAACCTCAGAAGATCGGGATCAGGTACGCCTGACCTTAGCAGGGACCTCAACTTCGTCGTCAGAGCTATCTGACGTGGGGCCGCTGACGTCACTGTCTTCTACGGGAAGATATTCTGAGCCTGAATCTGACAGATACGTGACCTCCTCTTCCCTATCTGTCATGCTCATAATCTCGTAGGCCTCTTTACTAGTGTACCTTCGACTTGCCATTTTGGGCTCTAAATTTAGGGGTACACTAGTAAGATTCACAGGAAAAAAAGCACCCGACTGTCGTCAGCAAATATATCAAACGCTACAAAAAAAAACTGTTAGCGGTCGCAGGGATCAGAACTGTCTCTGCGAACGCTGCAGTTATGTGTTTTGTGTTTGGTAAGTGACAGTGATCGATCGATACTGCACTTGGGTGGGCTGGGCTGGGCGGAGGGGCTAAACGCAGGTGCTAGCAGGTATCTGGGCTGATCACGCTAACACTGCGTTTTTGGGAACCCTAAACCGCTGGGGACGCTAGTATAGATCTGATCAGATACTATACCACTAAGGGAGGTGTATGCTTTGCGCGTGGGTGTTAGCGTTACTGGCACTAACCTAACGCTGCCTGGGGCGACGCAGACCCTCTCTGGCGCTAAAACCTAATTGATCTCACCCGCCGGGCGATCAGGGGGTTAAACCTTAATTGGGTTATATACGGCGGGTGCCCTGATGCTATAAAAAGCAAACTAACCAACCAGTGTCACCCGTAACCTTTATATGGTGATCACTGGTGAAAGGGTTAACTAGGGGCAATCAGGGGGTTAAAACCTTTATTAGGTTAAATATGGGGGTACCCGACGCTATTTAAAAACCTGACGGGTTACCTAAATAACTAAATAACTAACTGGGTAACCAGTGTCACCAGTGACGCTTATACTGTGATCACTGGTGAAAGGGTTAACTCTAGGGGCAATCAGGGGGTTAAAATAATATATGGGGGTACCTGACGCTCTAAAAACCTGCGGCGAAACTAAAAATAAATAACTGGCTATCTAGGGCACCACTGGCACTAAATACAGCGATCGAAAATACGATCGCTTAGTGACGCTGGCGTTAGGGGGTGAAAGGGTTACCTGGGGGCGATCAAGGGGTTAAACCTTTATTAGGGGGGGTTAGGGGGCTATCCTGGACCTAAAGGGGCCTAAACCTAACTGCCCTGCAACTTTTTACTATCACAGATGACACTAAATGCAGTGATCAGTAAAATAAATGATCACTGCAATCAGTGACACTGTGATTGGGGGCTGGGGGGTGACCTGGGGGTGACTGGGGGGTGAAATGTGTGCCTATGTGTATCTATGTGTCAGTGGACTGTTGGTGCACTAACCTGCTTCCTCTCTCCTCGGCGCCGGAATAGAAAAGACCGCCGCGAGGGAGATGACATCACTTCCTCCTGCCTGTGTTTACATCACATGGCGGAGGAAGCATTTTCATTGGCCGGGAGCGATCGCGAGGGGGTGGCCGAAATCGAATGGTCACCCCCTCATCTCTGATCGCTCCCTAACGATTAACGGCCTCTCACTGTATAGGAGGGGGGTCCGATCGGACCCCCCAACTGTACAAAGGCGATCACGTACACTCTACGTGATTGTGCCTGTCGGTGCCATTCTGCCGACGTATATATACAGTGAGCGGTCGTTAAGTGGTTAAGTTGTACAAATGCAGCAATTTAGAAATTGGATAAAAGGTTTAGCACTGGGAAATAAAAAAATAAATAAAAAAAGTGTATTTTATATACAACTATATAGATCAGACCAAAATGAGGAAAGAGGGACAAGAGGGACTTTGTTCCAAATCAGGGACAGTCCCTTGAAATCAGGGACCGTTGAGGCTATGCAAAGGTACGTTAATATTGAAAAAAATTACTTTTATTTTTGAATTTGTAGAGAAGAGAGCAAGTTTCAGGCTTATTGTGGACAGTCCATTGATCAGTTATACATGGGGTTGCCACCTTTCCTTCAAGTCAAACCCAAACACTTTAGCGGCGCACAGCAATTCTCTTTTTAATATAAACTATACATATATTTTGCAATTAAATAACTTTTCTAATCAAATGAAGTTAAGCACTAGAGTCCCCCTTTACAACAGAGTCCACAGAGTTCCCATTTTACATCAGACTCTGATGTAAGGGAGAACTCTGGGGACTCTAACATAAGGGATGCTCTGGGAACCCTGATCTAAGGGGGAAAACTGAGAACTCTGATGTATGCAGAAGACTCTGATGTAAGGGGGAACACTGTGGCCTCTGTGGCCTGTGGTGTAAAGGGTAACTCTGATGTAAGGGGTGCTCTGAGAACCCTGATTTACCTTAGTGTACTCACTCAGAGGCAGGAGAGAGAAGGGGGAGACTTTAGTCACAGACAGGGATGGATGGTGAGCTCACTTACTCCTTGGCAGTCAGCACCTCTCATCCAAATGTATCTGAGGCTGATGGACTTCAAATTTCCTTTTCTGATTTCACGCTCCGGGGATTGGAGTGTGGGCAATCACAGAGGGGTATGGACGGCAGGAAGAGGATGAGATCGAGCCCCCTCTCCTCTCCCATCTGTGTGGGGGAGGGGGAATTGTTAGTTCTGGCTTTGGGCAGTGTAAAAGAGAGTGTAACAGACAGTCTCAGCTCACACAACTGCAGCCAGCAACCCTACTGGGAAGCCATAGTCTGGTCTGAATAATGTGTCCGGGTTTCAAGCGGTCTGAAACCTGAATGCATGATTCCAAACCCAAACTATCCGGGTGAATCCTGGACAGGTGGCAACCCTAGTTATACATGGTGACTACCTTTGGTGACCAGTGCAGACTTTCCATTGGAGTGGCAGATATTAACGTCTCCTAAGAGGGTTCAGAGGAACTCTTCCTTTCCTGTGGGTGTCAGTAAAGCGTGGAGATATTCAGGCAGGATGCTCGGTGATGTTCAGTGAATTCATCTTCTCCAGCCTTAGAGGATAGGCAGATAATTGTTTTATATACAGTTCTGTGGTTATATGTAGTGTAGGTTAGCATTCTGAAGATTAAAATAAAACTACGCGGAAAGCAGCACCATTTGTTATTGCTGCAGTGAGAAATTTCCATGTCCAAAAGAGAAATGATATGCCGGTTAATAATTACTGGGAAACAATGAATATCTGATTGAATCAAGCTGAGAGGACATTCCCCTAGAGCCCAGAATCCATAGGGTGTCCATTCTATGATTCTAATTGCAGTGCAAGTTTTGTAATGGAAAACCGATGTTCCCAGACTGGCATGCTCTAAGGTTTTCTTTCATTATACCTAGAAAGAAGAATCACCGGCAGCTCATCAAAAGATGTTCCTGTCATCAATGAAGAATACATATCCTGTGGATACCAGTGTACTCATTTTAATTGATTCCTGAATTCCTGATAATGACATGTAACACTACCCCCGTAGGAGCTGCTGGTTATTTTTGGTCCTGCCGTTACCCCACAGTTCAACGTATCAAAACTTGCTTGGCTCTAAAGTGGGCAATGTGCCCACAGATGCATGCACCAGTCACTTAGTCTTTTTCCAATGCTTTTTATTAACACAACTTGCAGCAGTAGAGGGATGGAGGGTTAGGGGAATTCAGATACCTTGTGTAGATCACTGAGGAACTTGAGATCCTGGAGACAAGTACACTTGCTGTCACCGGATCTTGCTCACCCGGATAGGCCTCTCTCACCGGCCTAGCAGCCGGAATGATGCACAGACAAAAGTCTCTGCCACAGACTTGATGATAGTAATAACTATTGAACAATCCTCTGCCACAGGATTTGGAAATCAGTAATTGCTTGAGCGAACACAGCTACACAGTACCAAAGTCCTTTAAGCCCATCCGGCAGTACTGTGAGGTAGATTGGTTAGGATGCATCCTCCATTTGAGTCACCAGGCACTTTTTGAGATACCAGCCTTTTGCTCAGTCCTCTCCAAGAAGAGTCCTCCCCTGGATCCTCCAATTGCTTGGCTTCTTCCCACAGGCAAGACAGCACAGGACCATCCCTGAACCAGTAGGCCCCAGACAGACTTCTGGACCTATTTAAAGTAACGTAGCCTCAATATTTTTTACTTTTTGCCATAATAAATATCGGCCAAAAATATATAAAAAAACTTTTTTTTCCTCAGTTTAGGCAGATACATATTCTTCTACATATTTTTGGAAAAAAAAAATCGCAATAAGCGTTAATTGATTGGTTTGTGCAAAAGTTATAGCGTCTACAAAATAGGGGATAGTTTTATGGCATTTTTATTAATATTTTTTTTTTACTAGTAATGGAGGTGATCTGTGATTTTTATAGTGACTGCCACATTATGGCGGACACATCGGACACTTTTGACACATTTTTGGGACCATTGTCATTTTTACAGCGATCAGTGCTATAAAAATTCACTGATTACTGTGAAAATGACACTGGCAGTGTAGGGGTTAACCTGTAGGGGGTGCTGAAGGGGTTAAGTATTTCCTAGGGAGTGATTACTTCTGTGTGGGGGTGTGGCTTGGCGTGTGATGTCACTGATCGTCTTTCCCTATGACAGGGAACATACGATCAGTGACACTCACACTAGGAAGTACAGGGAGAGGTTTGTTTACACTTACCTCTCCCCGTTCATCAGCTCTGTGACCCGATCGCGGGACGTCGGCGGCGATCGGGTCCACGGGTCCCGCGGGCGCGGTCACGAAGCTCAGGACCGCTCCTACGGCGGGCGGAAGACTCTCTTGTTCTGACAGGACGTCATATGACGTCCTGCCTTTAAAAGGAGCTAGGGGGCCACCGGGCACCCGCGATTGCCCAGTAACTGAGCAGGAAAGTGGATCTGTGTGTGTAAACACACAGATCCACGTCCTGTCAGGGAGAGGGGACCGATGGTGTGTCCCTTGTACATAGGGACAACCATCGGTCACCTCCCCCAGTCAGTCCCCTCCCCCCACAGTTAGAACACATCTAGGAAACACATTTAACCCCTTCCTCGCCCCCTAGTGTTAACCCCTTCCCTGCCAGTCACATTTATACAGTAATCAATGCATTTTTATAGCAGGGATCGCTATATAAATGTGAATGGTCCCAAAAATGTGTCAAAAGTGTCCGATCTGTCCGCCGCAATATCGCAGTCACAATAAAAATCGCAGATCGCCGCCATTACTAGTTAAAAAAAAAAATGCTATAAATCTATCCGCTATTTTGTAGACGCTATAACTTTTGCGCAAACCAATCAATATACGCTTATTGCGATTTTTTTTTTTTACCAAAAATATGTAGAAGAATACGTATCGGCCTAATCTGAGGAAAATTTTATAAAAAAAAAAAAAATGGATATTTATTATAGCAAAAAGTAAAAAATATTGTGTTTTTTTTCCAAACTGGACGCTCTTCTTTTGTTTATAGCGCAAAAAATAAAAACCGCAGAGGTGATCAAATACCACCAAAAGAAAGCTCTATTTGTGGGAAAAAAAAGGACGCAAATTTCGTTTGGGAGCCACGTCGCACGACCGCGCAATTGTCATTCAAAATGTGACAACGCTGAAAGCTGAAAAATGGCTTGGGCAGGAAGGGGGTTTTCGTGCCCTGTGGTTAAGTGGTTAAAATAAAAAATAATACATTTTTTTAAATAAAAAAGAAAGAAAACTGTAAAGTTAGCCCAATTTTTTGGTAGAATGTGAAAGATGATTTTACGTGAGTAAATAGATACCTAACATGTTATGCTTGAAAATTGTGCATGCTTGGTGACAAACTGCGCCCATTAAAAGTCTCCATAGGCGACACATTATTTTTTTTTTTTTTACAGGTTAGCTGTTTAGAGTTACAGAGGAGGTCTAGTGCTAGAATTATTGCTCTCACTCTAACAATCATGGTGATACCTCACATGTGTGGTTTGAACGCTGTTTACTTATGTGGGCCCGACTTACATATGCGTTTGCTTCTGCGCGCAAGCTCAGAGGGAGGGGATGTAAACATCCCTTGTCATAGAAATAAGCATGACATGGCCTCTTTATTGAGAGATCTGGGGTCAAAAAGACCTTAGATCTCACATTTATACTTAACCACTTAAGCCCCGGACCATTTCGGGCCATTAGGACCAGGCCTGTTTTTGGGATTCGGCACTGCGCTGCTTTAACTGTAAATTGTGCGGACATGCAATGTTGTACCCAAATGAAATTTGCGTCCTTTTCTTCCCACAAATAGAGCTTTCTTTTAATGGTATTTGATTGCCTCTGCGATTTTTATTTTTTGCGATATAAACAGAAAAAGACCGAAAATATTGAAAAAAAAAGATATTTTCTACTTTTTGTTATAAGAAAAATCGAATAAACTCAATTTTAGTCATACATTTAGGCCAAAATGTATTCAGCCACATGTCTTTAGTAAAAAAAATGTCAATAAGCGTATATTTATTGGTTTGCGCAAAAGTTATAGCGTTTACAAACTAGGGTACATTTTCTGAAATTTACACAGCTTTAAATTTATGACTGCCTATCTCATTTCTTGAGGTGCTAAAATGGCAGGGCAGTACAAAACCCCCCCCCCAAATGACCCCATTTTGGAAAGTAGACACCCCAAGGAAATTGCTGAGAGGCATGTTGAGCCCATTGAATATTTTTTTTTTTTGTCCCAAGTGATTGAATAATGACAAAAAAAAAAAAAAAATACAAAAAGTTGTCACTAAATGATATATTGCTCACACATGCCATGGTTATATGTGGAATTGCACCCCAAAATACATTCTGCTGCTTCTCCTGAGTACGGGGATACCACATGTGTGGGACTTTTTAGGAGCCTAGCCGCGTACGGGACCCCGGAAACCAAGCACCGCCTTCAGGATTTCTAAGGGCGCAAATTTTTGATTTCACTCCTCACTACCTATCACAGTTTCGAAGGCCATAAAATGCCAAAATAGCACAAAACCCCCCCAAATGACCCCATTTTGGAAAGTAGACACCCCAAGCTATTTACTGAGAGGCATGTTCAGTCCATGGAATATTTTATATTTTGCCACAAGTTGCGGGAATATGACAAACTTTTTTTTTTTTGCACAAAGTTGTCACTAAATGATATATTGCTCACACATGCCATGGGCATATGTGAAATTACACCCCAAAATACATTCTGATGCTTCTCCTGAGTACGGGGATACCACATGTGTGGGACTTTTTGGGAGCCTAGCCGCGTACGGGACCCCAAAAACCAAGCACCGCCTTCAAGGTTTCTAAGGGCATAAATTTTTGATTTCACTCCTCACTACCTATCACAGTTTTGAAGGCCATAAAATGCCAAGATGGCACAAAACCCCCCCAAATGACCCCATTTTGGAAAGTAGACAGCCCAAGCTATTTGCTGAGAGGCATGTTGACCCCATTGAATATTTTTTTTTTTGTCCCAAATGATTGAATAATGACAAAAAGAAAAAAAAAAAATGTACAAAAAGTTGTCACTAAATGATATATTGCTCACACATGCCATGGTTATATGTGGAATTGCACCCCAAAATACATTCTGCTGCTTTTCCTGAGTACGGGGATACCACATGTGTGGGACTTTTTGGGAGCCTAGCCGCGTACAGGGCCCCAAAAACCAAGCACTGCGAACGCTGCAGTTATGTGTGTTGTGTTTGGTAAGTGACAGTGATCGATCGATACTGCACTTGGGTGGGCTGGGGTGGGCTGGGCTGGGCGGAGGGGCTAAACGCAGGCGCTAGCAGGTATCTGGGCTGATCCCGCTAACACTGCGTTTTTGGGAACCCTAAACCGCTGGGGATGCTAGTATAGATCTGATCAGATACTATACCACTAAGGGGGGTGTATGCTTTGCGCGTGGGTGTTAGCGTTACTGTCGACGCAGACCCTCTCTGGCGCTAAAACCTAATTGATCGGACCCGCCGGGCGATCAGGGGGGTTAAACCTTTATTGGGTTATATACGGCGGGTGCCCTGATGCTATAAAAAGCAAACTAATCAACCAGCGTCACCCGTAACCTTTATATGGTGATCACTGGTGAAAGGGTTAACTAGGGGCAATCAGGGGGTTAAAACCTTTATTAGGTTAAATATGGGGGTACCTGACACTATATAAAAACCTGACGGGTAACCTAAATAACTAAATAACTTACTGGCTAACCAGTGACACCAGTGACGCTTATACGGCGATCACTGGTGAAAGGGTTAACTCTAGGGGCAATCAGGGGGTTAAAATAATATATGGGGGTACCTGACACTAATAAAAACCTGCGGCGAACCTAAAAAAAAAAAACTGCCTATCTAAAACACCAGCGACACGAATACAGCGATCGGAAAAACAATCGCTTAGTGACGCTGAAGTTAGGGGGTGAAAGGGTTACCTGGGGGGTGATCAAGGGGTTAAACCTTTATTAGGGGGGGGGGGGTTAGGGGGCTACCCTGGACCTAAAGGGGCCTAATCCTAACTGCCCTGCAACTTTTTACAATCACAGATGACACTAAATGCAGTGATCAGTAAAATAAATGATCACTGCAATCAGTGACACTGTGATTGGGGGCTTTGGGGTGACCTGGGGGGTGATCTGGGGGTGACTGGGGGGTGATTTGTGTGCCTATGTGTACCTACGTGTCAGTGGACTGTTGGTGCACTAACCTGCTTCTTCTCTGCTCGGCGCCGGGAACGAAAAGACCGCGGCGAGGGAGATGACATCCCTTCCTCCTGCCTGTGTTTACATCACATGGCGGAGGAAGCATTTTCATTGGCCGGGAACGATCGCGAGGGGGGGGGGCGGAATCGAGCGGCCGCCCCCTCATGCCTAATCGCTCCCGAACACTTAACGGCCGCTCACTGCAGTGAAGGGGGGTCCGGATGGACCCCCCAACTGCACAAAGGCGATCACGTAGATCTACGTGATTCTGCCTGTCGGTGCCATTCTGCCGACGTAAATCGGCGGTGGGCGGTCGTTAAGTGGTTAAAAGCAAAAAAAAAAGCTGCCTTTAAGAGAAAAAAATCATCGCTTTAAGGCCGGAATGCGGAAGTGACGTCGGACGTTGCTCCGTTCCTCCAAGGCCATAGAGCCAAGTGGGGGCTATCTTGCCCACAATCGACTTCCTGCTCAGCCACCGAGAGCATTGGATCAGCTCCAGCCTAACCAAAAGGTCCGGTAAGCCCGGAGACGACCGGGAAGAGGCAGGGGCACCTCTCCCGCCACCTCTAAATGTGATCCCGTGGCGAATCCGCCACCAGGATCACTTTTATGTTAAAGGAATCACCCACAGTATAAAAAAATACCGGGGTTATGGCAGCTAGCTGCTGCCAAAACAAGGGTATATATCGTCAAAGTAATGACATATATATACTGTGGGCAGTCCGAAAGTGGTTAAAACCACGTCTGAATTGCCTGTTTTTACCTCCCCCTGATCACCCATGTGAAAGAGGGCTTTTGGAAATACAGAGGGAAAAAAAGCACTTGTTTCATTGTGCATCTCTGCTGTCTGATCTGGTCTAGCTTTAGCAGGACACACAGAATGTTGAAACACTTTTAGCTTGCATCAACAATGTTTATGTAGCCCGGTGCTGGACTACAGAAACATGGAGGAGGAGGCATTTCCCCCCCCTTACAATCAGTTCACTTTTTGCTGTTGTGCTGAATGTTGTGTTGCACTAACCCCTCCAGTTAGCAGAGGGAGAACTACAGCCAGAAAAGCCTATGGAATCCTGTGTAGAATGCTGAGGATCATGGGATTTGAAGTCTGGGATAGCAGCCAAAGAATGGGACTCATGGACCCTTTACACCAGAGTTCCCATATAACACCGAGGCAGAGGGGGAGTGGTGGAATAGCTTTTTACAGACTGCTGTAAGAACTTCTTCCTCTTGGCGCATACAGTTTGGTCCATATATTTTTGGACACAGGCACAATTTTCATGCTTTTGGCTCTGTATGCCACCAGAATAAAATTTTAATGAAACAATCCAAATGTATTTGAAGTGCAGACTTTCAGCTTTAATTCAAGGGGTTGAACATAAATATCAAGTACAAATTTTAGGAACTGAAACCATTGTTATTAACAGTCCCCCCATTTTCAGGGGCTCAAATGTAATTGGACAAATGAATATAATCATAAACAAAATGTTCATTTTTAATATTTTGTTGAGAATCATTTACTGGAAATGACTGCCTGAAGTCTGGAGCCCATGGACATTACCAAAGCACTAACGGCAGCCATCTTCAGTTGTTCTTCATTTGTGGGTCTTTCTGCCTTTAGTTTTGCCTTCAGCAAGTGATATGCATGCTCAATTGGGTTGAGATCATGTGATTGACTCGGCCATTGCAGAATATTCCACTTCTTTTCTATTAAAAGCTCCTGGGTTGCTTTTGCAGTGTGTTTTGGATCATTGTCCATCTGTACTTTGAAGCGCCTTCCAATCAACTTTGCTGCATTTGGCTGAATCTGGGCTGACAGTATATCTCTAAGCACTGCAGAATTCATCTGGCTGCTTCTTTCTTCTGTCACATCATCAATAAACACCAATGACCCAGTGCCACTGGAAGCCATGCATGCCCATGCCATCACACTGCCTCCACCATGTTTTACAGATGACGACGTGTGCTTTGGATCATGAGCTGTTCCAAGCCTTCCCCACACTTTTTTCTTCCTGTCATTCTGGTACAGATTATTCTTAGTTTTATCCGTCCAAAGATTGCTTTTCCAGAACTGGCCTGGCTTTTTTAGATGTTTTTTGGCAAAGTCTAATCTGGCTTTTTTATTCTTCAGGCTTATAAATGGTTTGAACCTTGTGGTGAACCCTCTGTATGTGTTCTCGTGAAATCTTCTCTTGATTGTAGACTTTGACAATGATACGCCCACCTCCTGGAGAGTGTCCTTCACTTGTCTGGATGTGAATGGGTTTTTCTTTACCATAGAGAGGATCCTGCGATCACCCACCAACGTTGTCTTCTGTGGACGTTCAGGCCTTTTTATGTTGCTGAGCTCACCAGTGTGTTCAAAATGTACCAAACTGTTGATTTGGCCACAATGTTGCTACTATGTCTCTGATGGATTTGTTTAATTTTTGAAGCCTTACAATGGCTTGTTTTACTTGCATGGGCAACTACTTTGGACGCATGATGTATTTTCACAGCAATCGATTCCAAATGCAAATACCACACTTAGAATCAACTCCAGACCTTTTACCTGCTTAATTGATGAAGAAATAACAAAGAAGTAGCCCACACCTGGCCATGAAACAGCTTTTAATTTAATTGTCCAATTACTTTTGGTCCCTTGAAAAAGGGGGGATGGCTATTGTTAAGATATGTAATTCCTAAACCCTTCCCCCAATTTGGATGTACATACCCTCAAATTAAACCTGAGAGTGTGCACGTTCAGCCCATATCCATTATATAACTATAGCTTGAATATGTTTTGGTAAATATCTGGAAAAAAACTAAAATTGTGCTTGTGTCAAAATATATATGGACCTAACCGTATATACTGTGTGTGTGTTAGAGCTGCACGATTCTGGGAAAAATGAGAATCACAATTCTTTTGCATAGAATGAAGATCACGATTCTCTCACGATTCTCAAAAAAATAAATATTTTACAGATTTACAACCTCTGAACATGAGAGATATAAAATATCTGTGCGCAGTCTCATAAGGGACAGTGGTTGGTATTTTAAGTCCTCCTTTAATAGCCTGTCTGCAAGGTCTGGGTAGCTGACTCAGACTGTGCTGTGGTAATATTCATAATATTTTATAAGGGACAGTGGTTTCTGGTATTTTAAGTCCACTTCTCACATGCCCCCTTGAATAGCCCGTCTGACTGTCACCTGCAAGGTCTGGGCCCCAGACCTTGCAGATGACAGTCAGACAGGCTATTAAAGGGGGGCATGTGAGGAGTGGACTTAAAATACCAGAAACCACTGTCCCTTATAAAATATTATGAATATTACCACAGTCTGAGTCAGCTACCCATATTATGAATATTTCCACAGTCAGCTACCCCAGAGTTTGGTGGTTGCCGGTACTCACGTGTGTGTTGGAATCATCGGATCAATACTGGTGCACACACAGACTCACAGTGTGCAATGCGCACTCACTGTGGTGTTTCATTAACAGGTGTTGTGCCAAGAATGGTTCCCCGCCGGATTCTGTTCCCCCTAATGAGCAGAGGGCTGGAGCGGCCGAAAAAACGTGGTGGTACCGCCCACGATGATGCGGTGCTGCGGCGCATCACGCTCTCTGCTGACTGACGTCAGTTCCTATTGCTGACGTCAGTTCCGATCAGCGCCATTTGCGTTCCATGCTGGTTCCGGCGCGGAAATACAAAAATACAAAAATCGAGCTAATCCAGCCTGGAGATCGCGGGGGGGGGGGGGTGTGAATCGAAATCGCGATCTTATAACGATTAATCGTGCAGCTCTAGTGTGTGTGTGTGTGTGTATATATATATATATATATATATATATATATATATATATATATATATACTGTATATATATATTTACACATATATACTGTAATTCAATTCAAAAAGTAAATCCCTTATATTTCTTCTTTTTTTTTTTTGATGATTATGGCTTACAGCTAGTGAAATCCCAAACTTTAGATTCCCTAAATTTATCTCAGAAAATTAGAATGCTACATAAGATCAATAAAAAAAATATTTTTAATACAGAAATTTTGGCTTACTGAAAAGTATGTCCATGTACTTTATAGTATGCACTCAATACTTGGTTGGGACTTCTTTTGCATGAATTACTGCATTACAGGGTTGCCAACTTTCAGTAAATATACAAACAGTTTGTAAAATCCATACTTTTTGCATCTGTCCATGAATGTCCATTACAGACATGTAGGCTGCATGTCCGTAACTGACATTAATGGACAAATGCAACAATTATGGATTTTACAAACTGTTTATAAATTTAATGAAAGTTGGCAACCCTGCTGCATCAATGCGGCGTGGCATGGAGGCGATCAGCCCATGGCACTACTGAGGTGGTATGGAAGCCCAGGTTGCTTTGTTAGTGGCCTTTAGCTTGTCTACATTGTTGAGTTTGGTGTCTTTCATATGCGTCTTGACAATACCCCATAGATTGTCTATGGGGTTTAGGTCAGGCGAGTTTGCTGGCCAATCAAGCACAGTGATACCATGACATACCTCCCAACATTTTGAGATAGGAATGAGGGACACCTACTAACAAACGTATGTAGGCATATGACACGCCCCTTGCCACACCCCCTTAAAGGAGAATTAATCAAAGAAAAAGGTTAATTAAATCCACAACTGCTTTTTTTTTACCACTACTATTCCTTTAAAATGTACAAATGCAGCAATTTAGAATTTGGATTAAAGGTTTAGCATTGGGAAACACTTTTTGAAAGATAAAAAGTGAATTTTATATACAACTATATAGATCAGACCAAAATGAGGGACAAATGAGGAGGAAAGCGGGACAGAGGGACATTGCTTCAAATCTGGGACACTCCCTCAAAATCAGGGACAGTTGGGAGCTATGCCATGATCATTATACCATGTATTATTTCTTTTGGCAGAGTGGGCGGGTGCCAAGTCCTGCTGGAAAATTAAATCAGCATCTCCATAAAGCTGGTCAGTAGAGGGAAGCATGAAGTGCTCTAGAATTTCCTGGTAGAGGGCTGACTTTGGACTTGATAAAACACTATGGACCAACACCAGAAGATGACATGGCTTTCTAAATCATCACGACTGTGGAAAATGTTGCATTTCATTTAGAAATTAAGGTCCCAGAGTCTGGAGGAAGAGTGGAGAGGCACAGAATACAAGTTGCATGAGGTCCAGTGTGAAGTTTCCACAGTGATGATTTGGGGAACCATGTCTTCTGCTGGTATTGGTCCACTGTGTTTTATCAAGTCCAAAGTCAGCGCAGCCCTCTACTAGGAAATTCTAGAGCACTTCATGCTTCCCTCTGCTGACCAGATGCTGATTTCATTTTCCAGTAATTGCTGCAAAAGGAGCCCCGACCAAGCACTGAGTGCATACTATACTGTACATGGGGGGTTTAACCTGATAATAGAGTTATCAGGAAAAGGGGTTACTTTTAGGCAACAAATTATAGATCGACAGTAGAGTAGCGGCCTCACCCCCTCTTCTCTGTCTAGGGGTATGTTGTACGTGAGGGTGAGATGCGCTACGGCCCATGTCCTCCCCATTGCAGCAGGTGAGGTGAAGGCCAGTACCAAGTATTCTTCTCGGGCCTGTGTGTTTCTATTCACAACGAAGTCCTGCTGTGCTGACACTCCCCTTCACTCCCATCAACCAGAGTTCCACACACCGATAAGGATCCAACACTTCTTTTATTGTAACACACAATAAACAGTTCTTTGTTAGCCAATTAGTTGAGATCCATAAACAGTTCAATACGGTGGGGTGAGCAGGTCGAGGCACTGTCCTAATGATAAACTAAACCACTGTGGTCTCACCAGCGGTTGCTATTGCCATTGGCTAGAGAGAGGAACTTGAAACGTATGAGTCTCTACCAGCGACTCTGAAGAACATGAATGGAGTACCTTCGTTGTGTTGCGGCCCCTGTCAGGGGGAAGATGTCCCTCCAAGGGAGTTACCAGAGGCCCCTCCGTCACCGGGTTGATGCTGCTCCGGACTCTTCAGACGGGGAACCTCTCCGGCCTCCTCACCTCAGACATAGGCCCCATCCACCTCAGGGTCCCTCGGACTCATCCACCCTTGCGGAGCCCAGTCTAAGTTACTGGGCCCCAGGCCTCCGGTGTAGTACCTCACCCCAGGCTTAAGGTGCCTGAGATGGACGCCAACACTGCTCCGACCAGGCCATGGGCGCCTGGGCCGGAACTCCGGACCGACCGCACCCAGGCCTAAGGTGCCTGGGCGCCGGATGTAGAAGACCTCGTGGCGAGGGCGTCTCTCCCCTTTATCTCCTCCCGTGACGCCACAGCAGGTTCTCTGCCCCCGCTGTACCACCGACGGAACGGGACAAAAAGGACAGCACTGCGGCAGTGATTCTACCTCGACCTGTGGGAACACCGCCACCCCAGGCCAAGGAGAATAGTACACCACCAAAGTCCTCCACGACTGAAAGTGGTCCAAATCCTCTAGGATTTACACACACCTGGGTCATACTACTACCCAGGTGTATCCCCCCTAAATTTAGACCCCCGCTACAGTAGTTTAATCAAAATGTAAAGATTTTATTCGCTAATATATCCAGTATTGTATCTTGATCTAAACTAGAAAGTGCAGGTACATAAAAACTGATTGCTGTCTTTCGCCACTGACTTAAATACCATAAACAACTGAGACTAACAAGACAAACTTAAAACGATACATGGAACACGGTACAGAGTCCGGACGCATAGCACAGGCACTAAAAATGTCACAGTCCACATCAGCATTTTCTAATGCCGATGTGGACTGTGACATTTTTAGTGCCTGTGTTTTTTTGTCCTTTAAAAACCTTTGGAAAGCTTATTGAATTGAATTTTGAATCCACTTGAATGACCACTACTTAAATTTAAAAGTGCGCACTTTAAGGACTTTTTTTCATGGTGTTGTGATTCAACCACTACTATTAATATTTTTTTCAGCGGTTTCTCCATCAGGATCAAGACATAAAGTTATTGTATTGACTACAGTAGCACCCCTTCAATACCATGTTCCTCCTCCCCCCTCCACACCTGCATTAGCTCATTGCCAGTCAATATAACAATTGGCGCTGCAAGGGAACATAATTGACCCCTCTATACCAATTTCATTAGAATTGTTGTATAATTGTTGCCAATGAGCTAATGCTATGCGATCTATCATGCATAAGTTCGAAAAAATGGAAAAGGATGCATTCCTTTTCTGTTTCTTTTCCGGACCTGGAGGTAGGTGGGTGTAAAGGGACACAAGTCCATTTATATCAACCTGGTCATCGAACCCCATGGAGCTTTCGGTCAGGTCTGCCTAAAAAAGCAGGCAAACAAGCAGACCTGATCGGAATGTCTGTGCAAAATGGCCCTAACATATTGTTTCTTTTTTCCTACAAAAGGGCCTACAAAATAATTCAAAAAATAGTCAGGCCTTGCATTTTCATTTACAACTCCTAAGGAAAGTTGAGGGTTTGAGGGCTGCTTAAGCCAGACTGGTTGGGGGAGGGAATTTGCTGCCATATGGCATTGCAGTCATTTTAAGAGTTTCCACTGCAAGTCAGTTTTATGTGGACCCTACATATGACATTTTGACAGCAGTTATGCTGATCTTCATACAAGCACCTGATGGCAACCCAAATTATCAGGCTTGGACAATCCCAATCCCAAGTCCCAAAAGGTGTATGATTTATGGCTGTGGTTAGAAACATTTGATGTGTTGTGCAATGTATATTCTTGGCAGTGAATGTTATACCTCACTAATGGCCCTGAGGACTTTTTGTGCTATTTATGGAAAATGCATCTTGTAAACTTTATCCCTAGAGGGAAACCTTCCAGTTGCTGCCAGATGTGTACTTGCTATTGAGGTATACAACCAGTTGAAATTTGGCCACATAATGAGGACACGAATAATAACTTTCTTGCCCCATTGAACATCTATGGCATGCATACTCAGTGTGGGACTTCAAGTGGTCTTGCAGGAAACCTTGGTACTTTTTAGTATTGCACCTAATTACTGGAGGTCCTTACATTAGTTATAATCCATATCTGTATGCTGCCTCTACAAACACAGCCAACACTTTGACAGTCATCCCTCTGATTATTTGCATTTGACACACCTGTTTGGGAATTCTTCCCATCTTTTAGCATGCAGCAACAGCTCTGAAGAAGGGGGAGTCCACACCGAAACACATTGTCTTGATGTACTTATTGCTATTTTCAATAAATGTCTTCTAACATACCTCCCAACTTGCATCTTAGCGGACACTGGGCGCTCCTTTTCCACTTACCTATCCAAGTCTACATATGGAAATGAAACTTAAGGCCGTACCCAAAGGAAGCAGCCCTAGCCCCAAGAGGGCTCATCCAAGTTATCACCCACCAACGACAAGTGACTAAGCCCTAACAAGTTACCCCAGGATAGGGGGAAAGACTCAGGGATTATTTTTTTTCCAAGAATTTTATTGAATTTTTTTGGTTTTATAACATGTACAGAATAATACAGGGAGAGTAAATGATATCATCCATACAGTATAACAGAACTCAACATTAGAGATGTAGGAAAACACAAGATCCACAGATGTTCCACGTACATTAGTGTAATGTAAATAAACTGTCTCAATAAGTGCCAACATAGTAATTGGGTTGTATTAAGAACTAAGCTGAAAGGAATTTATATCTAGGTGAAATCAACAAAAACTTCAAAAACAGGGGGTTTCATGGGAGGGACAAGGAGTGTAAGAGAAATGATATGGAGAACCATTACAGGTCGACCCCGACCCCAGTCACCCCTAAAGGGATCTAACTGTGATCGGGCGGGGATCCCTGCAAAATTCAGCTTCGGACCATATCAGGCGTGGTTCTTGGAAGAGCAAACATACCTCGTCTCCTGGATAGTCATATATCTCACCATATGCAGTGGTGAATATAAGCTCATAGTCAGCTAACCGGTGTGTTACACTATGTGCAATTTGAGATAGGAAATGGCACCTGAATAACGTCAGGATCCCGTATCACGGACGTGGGACCATGTATACATCAAAGGAATATGAATACGGAAAATTAGGAGGGGGGGGTAGGGGAGACGGATGTATCAAGTAGTTTGGAGGATTCCAGTCTAAGCTATCCACGTTGGGGGCAGAGATGCGATTCGTGCGGAATCAGCAGCCATCGAATCTCTGTAGTGTGTCCAGCATGCCCAAGTATCTCGGAACTTAGTGTGGGTGTCTTTAGCTTGATGGATGAGCCTTTCCATTTCTGCTATTCTATCTACTCGGGAATGCCATTCCTCGATAGTGGGGGGGGGGCGAACGCTTCTCCAGTGAACGGGTATGCATTGGGTGGCAGCGTTAGTGAGGTGCAATGTAAGGGATTTACGATAAGAGGACTGAGGTAGAGACGTATGGTGTAAGAGATATTGTGCAGGGATGAAGTCTGGGGTGTAGGTAGTGATACACACAATTAAGTCATGTACCCTTCTCCAGAACGTTTGGATCAGTGGACATTCCCACCATATATGTATGAGGGAGCCCAGGGCTGAGTTGCATCTCCAGCACGTTGGGGGAACGCTAGGGAAAATTTTTTGGAGTTTAACCGGGGTTCGGTACCACCTAGAGTAGAGTTTATATCTATTCTCCTGTGCGGAGACATTGGTGGACCCTTTATGCATGTGTTCCAATATGCAATCCCAATCTTCCTCGGACAAAGTCATTAAGAAGTCTGTATCCCAAAGCTGGGTAGTCTTATAGTTGGGGGAGGTGTCAGATAGTAACAGAGAATACAGTGCCGAGATTAAATGTCTCTGAGGTTCCGTTGCGTTGCAAATGTGTTTGAAGGGGGTCAGATCCCTATACCATTGAGAGAGTGGTTGGGCACTATAGAAAAAATGTCTGAGTTGAAGAAATTTAAAGAAAGGTATGTTGAAGTGTGGGAATTTGGAAGACATTGCCGGGTGCAAAAGGAGCACTTCGTCAGCGAAGAAGTCATGTGCTCTGACCCGAGGGTCAAGGGGGTTTACAGTCAGATCATTGGCAGTAAGGTCTGGCGGAAAGTCAGGATTTTGGGAAAGAGGCGTCATAGGTCCAGGGAAGGGGGTCATATTAAAGGTCTGGCATGCCGAGGGATTTGTTTTTAAGGGGGTTTAGGTATGCCTATATGTTTTCAAAGTTGATGTTTAAAAAATGCTTAAAGGGGAGTTCCAGCCTTTTTTATGCTTATTAAAAGTCAGCAGCTACAAAAAGTGTAGCTGCTGGCTTTTAATAAACAGACACTTACCTGCTCCACTGTCCAGCGACAAGGCCGAACGGAGCTTCGCTCCTCTCCCCCCTCTCTCCGCTGGCGCCTCCATTCTAACTGTGGGCACCCGGCCGTGACAGCTTTTGGCTTCACGGCCGGGCACTCACTGCGCATGCGCGAGCAGAGCTGCGCAATCTGAGTGGACAGGCGATCGCCTGGGACCTGTCAGGTGTCCCAGGTGATCTCCTACAAGGAGGGGCCACCTTAGGCGATATGACAAGTCGCCTAAGCGGTCCCTGGGCGGAAGGAGGAAGTGGGTAAGGAAGTCCCACTCCTACTGAAGCCCCCACTCCCCCCCCCAAAAAAAATACATGCCAAATGTGGCATGTAAGGGGCGAGGAGTGGTTTAAGCAGAAGTTCCACTTTTGGGTGGAACTCTGCTTTAATGAGGGGACATGTGTGTGGTCTGCGTTTTTTTTTTTCAAAGTATTGTCATTTCTTGATGTGTTAAATCTGTGACAGCCCATTCTAAGTAGTGTTTATTTTCGATGGGTGAATTAGATATATCTACCTGGGACTCCACATTTTCTAGGGGTTTGTATAGGCCAGTGATGGCAAACCTTGGCACCCCAGATGTTTTGGAACTACATTTCCCATGATGCTTATATACTCTGCAGTACATTTGAGCATCATGGGAAATGTAGTTCCAAAACATCTGGGGTGCCAAGGTTCGCCATCACTGGTATAGGCCATTAATATGGGAGATGGTGATAATATTGCCACTGGACAAGAGGTAAACTAAAATTTTCTGTATGGGTCCACAAGCAGGGATCTATTCTCTATTCTATACAGAAATAATATGTTTTTGCTAGAGATACACTTTAAGAAATGGTGTAGCTTTTCAGGTTTAAAGACATGGGGGTCTCTATATAAAAAAATCCTCTGTGTAATATTGTCAGCTCCATCAAATGGCCATAATATGGTATTTTCCTGAAATGCCCCAAACAAGAAAATATTGCATTATGGCCACTAGATGGCATAAACGAGCATAGGAAATACATAGAAAATAACATTTGACACATTCTACAAACATTACAGGTAATATTTACAATGTTTGTGTGAATATTGGGGCAGTGGCACGTTTCATTAATAGACCCCTTTGATGTCTATGACTGTAAAGCCCTGTACACGCGATAGGTTTAACCGATGAAAACAGTCCGATGGACTTTTTTAATCGGACAAACCGATCGTGTATGGGCACCATCAGTCTTTTTTCCATCGGTGTTTAAAAATAGAACATGTTTTAAATTTATCCGATGGTTAAAAAACCGATAGCAAATTACTATCATCTGTGGGGAACTCCATCGGATAAAAAACCCACGCATGCTCAGAATCAAGTCGACGCATGCTCAGAAGCATTGAACTTAATTTTTCTCGGCTCATCGGAGTGTTTTATGTCACGGCGTTTGGAACGATCGGTTTTTTGACTGATGGTGTGTAGGCAAGACTGATGAAAGTCAGCTTCATCGGTTTTCCGATGGAAAAATCCATTGGTTAAAAAACCATAGGAAATCCGATTTGTGTGTACAGGGCTTAACAGTAGTCTTCTTAGATGAAATTTAACCTTGATGGAATTGTATTTCCCTATATCTGGGTTGTTGTACTATCCGACTGAATATGTATGTGACTTCAGTTGAAGTTTGTGAAAGGTTCTAAAGGTCTCTAAGCTTCACACTCTTGAATAGCAGAAAGCAGGGATTACCTCTGGAGATGGTGCAGGTTAAAATATATGGAAACCCAATCACTGGAACCCCATATAATGTAATTTGATTTTTTTTTCAATATTTTAAAATTTGCAGCTTTCACTAAAACAATAGCTGCTAATCCTGCCATCAGGTGGTCTGTTTCTGGCACTTCCTATTATAGGGTGACAGCATCTCTGGCTCCTAGTTTTGCTTCTGCTTTGTCACCCCTGTCTTATGGGCTACTGATGGAGACTTAAAGTGGCCTTTTCCACAGACATTAGACAAGCATTATCCACTGTTGTCACCATCAGGAAACCCACCCTGAGAAATGCACTACACTCAGGAAATGGCTGCAAAGAGGCTGCAGAAGCTCACAGTACTTACTACAACAATGGGTGAATTAACCACTTAACGACCGCCCACCGCCGATTTACGTCGGCAGAATGGCACGGACAGGCAGAATCACGTAGATCTACGTGATCGCCTTTGTGCAGTTGGGGGGTCCATCCGGACCCCCCTTCACTGCAGTGAGCGGCCGTTAAGTGTTCGGGAGCGATCAGGCATGAGGGGGCGGCCGCTCGATTCCGCCCCCCCCTCGCGATCGCTCCCGGCCAATGAAAATGCTTCCTCCGCCATGTGATGTAAACAAGGCTGGAGGAAGTGATGTCATCTCCCTCGCCGCGGTCTTTTCGTTCCCGGCGCCGAGCAGAGAAGAAGCAGGTTAGTGCACCAACAGTCCACTGACACGTAGGTACACATAGGCACACAAATCACCCCCCAGTCACCCCCAGATCACCCCCCAGGTCACCCCAAAGCCCCCAATCACAGTGTCACTGATTGCAGTGATCATTTATTTTACTGATCACTGCATTTAGTGTCATCTGTGATTGTAAAAAGTTGCAGGGCAGTTAGGATTAGGCCCCTTTAGGTCCAGGGTAGCCCCCTAACCCCCCCTAATAAAGGTTTAACCCCTTGATCACCCCCAGGTAACCCTTTCACCCCCTAACTTCAGCGTCACTAAGCGATTGTTTTTCCGATCGCTGTATTCGTGTCGCTGGTGTTTTAGATTATTAGTTATTTTTTTTTAGGTTCGCCGCAGGTTTTTATTAGTGTCAGGTACCCCCATATATTATTTTAACCCCCTGATTGCCCCTAGAGTTAACCCTTTCACCAGTGATCGCCGTATAAGCGTCACTGGTGTCACTGGTTAGCCAGTAAGTTATTTAGTTATTTAGGTTACCCGTCAGGTTTTTATATAGTGTCAGGTACCCCCATATTTAACCTAATAAAGGTTTTAACCCCCTGATTGCCCCTAGTTAACCCTTTCACCAGTGATCACCATATAAAGGTTACGGGTGACGCTGGTTGATTAGTTTGCTTTTTATAGCATCAGGGCACCCGCCGTATATAACCCAATAAAGGTTTAACCCCCCTGATCGCCCGGCGGGTGAGATCAATCAGGTTTTAGCGCCAGAGAGGGTCTGCGTCGCCCCAGGCAGTGTTAGGTTAGTGCCAGTAACGCTAACACCCACGCGCAAAGCATACACCCCCCTTAGTGGTATAGTATCTGATCAGATCTATACTAGCATCCCCAGCGGTTTAGGGTTCCCAAAAACGCAGTGTTAGCGGGATCAGCCCAGATACCTGCTAGCGCCTGCGTTTAGCCCCTCCGCCCAGCCCAGCCCAGCCCAGCCCAGCCCACCCAAGTGCAGTATCGATCGATCACTGTCACTTACCAAACACAACACACATAACTGCAGCGTTCGCAGAGACAGGCCTGATCCATATCAACCAGTCCATAGCAAACGTCCATAGCAACCAGTCCATAGCAACCGTCCATAGCAACCATCCATAGCAACCAGTCTATAGCAACTGTCCATAGCAACCATCCATTGCAACCAGTCCATAGCAACCGTCCATAGCAACTGTCCATAGCAACCATCCATAGCAACTATCCATAGCATCCAGTCCATAGCAACTGTCCATGGCAACCAATCCATAGCAACCGTCCATAACAACCAATCCGTAGCAACCGTCCATAGCAACTGTCCATAGCAACCAGTCCATAGCAACCATCAATATCAACCAGTCCAAGGTGAATGTTTTGAACGCTACCACTCAAAAGTGAAGTTTTAGCGTAGGGTACAGCATTTCACAGACAAGGACACACTTACACAGGGTCTCCCAAGATGCCATTACATTTTGAGAGACCCGAACCATTACAGTTGTAAAGTTACAAAAAAAAGTGTAAAAAAGAAAAAAAAAACGTAAAAAACAAAACACAAAAAAAATATAAAATAAAAAAACCAAAAATAGTTGTCGTTTTATTGTTCTCTCTCTCTCTATTTTCTCTCTATTGTTCTGCTCTTTTTTACTGTATTCTATTCTGCAATGTTTTATCATGCTTGCTTTTCAGGTATGTAATTTTTTGTTTTCAGGTGCGCCATTCAACTGCAGCGCGGAATTATTTATCTTGACAGCAACAGCGTTTGCTCCCACGATACATAAAGCCGTGACACCACAGTTAAAAAAAAGAGCATATATGCCGAAGCATGGGGGCAGCAGGGGCGGAGGAGCGATTTTGCTCCTAATGCCGCGTACATACGGTCGAAATTCCGACGGAGGCCTGCCCGTGGAAAATTCCGACCGTGTGTACGCGGCATAACTTTTTTGCGGGAGGATGCCCCCATGCTTCGGCATATATATATTTTAGGCACAGGTTGCGTTAAAACATTTTTTTATTTTTTACTAGGTTTTGTTTTGGTATTTGCTTTGCAGGTATGGCATGGTAAGGTCTTACTGTTGTACTGTAATGTTACTTTGTTTTAATGTTAACCACCATTTGCTTAGCAGGTACGCCATTCAGTTGCAGCGCGGATCTATTTATCTTGACAGCCGTGACTCCAACGCTGTAGGAGGTGATTTCACCACCACAGTTAAAAAAAAGAGCATATATGCCGAAGCATGGGGGCAGCAGGGGCGAAGAAGCGATTTTTGTATATACGGTCGAAATTCCAACGGAGGCTTGCCCGTGGAAAAGTCCGACCGTGTGTACGCGGCATAACCTTTTATGCCGCGTACATACGGTCGAAATTCCGACGAAGGCTTGACCGTGTGTACGCGGCATAACTTTTTTGCGGGAGGATGCCCCCATGCTTCGGCATATATGCCCATCATTAGAAGTGGGTGGATGAAGGGAGGTATTCTAATGGTGGGCATACCCACCAATCAATCTCTTTTTTTCGTTCAGCCAACAGGCTGCATGAAAAAAAAGATTACAATACATGTCCAACAAGGACCAGCAACGTACTGGTATGTTGCTGGACTTTGAATGTTTATACCAGAATGATGCCTGCGGGTTTAGGTATCATCTTGGTATCATTCTTTTCAGCCAGCAGCCGGCTTTCATGTAAAAGCAATTCTAGCAGATAATTAGCCTCTAGACTGCTTTTACAAGCAGTGGGAGGGAATGTCCCCCCCCCCCGGATATAAAAAGCGCCATTGGGAAATTGGGAAAGCATTTTATCACACCGATCTTGGTGTGGTCAGATGCTTTGAGGGCAGAGGAAAGATCTAGGGTCTAACCCCCCAATTTTTTTCAAAAAAAGAGTACCTGTCACTACTTATTGCTATCATAGGGGATATTTACATTCCCTGAGATAACGATAAAAATGGTAAAAAAATAAAATATGGAAGGCACAGTTTAAAAATAAAATAAAAAAGCCAAATAAATAATAAAAAAAAAAAAAAAAAAGCACCGCTGTCCCCCCCTGCTCTTGCGCAAAGGCGAACGCAAGCGTCGGTCTAGCGTCATATGTAAACAGCAATTGCATCATGCATGTGAGGTATCACCGCGAAGGTCAGATCGAGGGCAGTCATTTTAGCAGTAGACCTCCTCTGTAAATCTAACGTGGTAACCTGTAAAGGCTTTTAAATGCTTTTAAAAATGAATGTAGTTTGTCGCCGCTGCGCGTTTGTGCGCAATTTTAAAGCATGTCGTGTTTGGTATCCATGTACTCGGCCTATGATCATCTTTTTTATTTCATCAAACATTTGGGCAATATAGTTTTTTTTAGTGCATTAAAAATAAAAAAAGTGTGTTTTTCCCCCAAAAAATGCGTTTGAAAAATCGCTGCGCAAATACTGTGTGGAAAAAAAAAAATGCAACACCCACTATTTTAATCTGTAGGGCCTTTGCTTTAAAAAAATATATAATGTTTGGGGGTTCAACATAATTTTCTTGCAAAAAATTTTTTTTTTTCATGTAAACAAAAAGTGTCAGAAAGGGCTTTGTCTTCAAGTGGTTAGAAGAGTGGATGATGTGTGACATAAGCTTCCTAATGTTGTGCATAAAATGCCAGGACAGTTCAAAACCCCCCAAATGACCCCATTTTGTAAAGTAGACACCTCAAGCTATTTGCTGAGAGGCATGTTGAGCCCATTGAATATTTTTTTTTTTGTCCCAAGTGATTGAATAATGACCAAAAAAAAAAAATGTACAAAAAGTTGTCACTAAATTATATATTGCTCAAACATGCCATGGGCATATGTGGAATTACACCCCAAAATACATTCTGTTGCTTCTCCTGAGTACGGGGATACCACATGTGTGGGACTTTTTGGGAGCCTAGTCGCGTACGGGACCCCAAAAACCAAGCACCGCCTTCAGGATTTCTATGGGTGTAAATTTTTGATTTCACTCCTCACTGCCTATCACAGTTTCGGAGGCCATGGAATGCCCAGATGGCACAAAACCCCCCCAAATGACCCCATTTTGGATAGTAGACATCCCAAGCTATTTGCTGAGAGGTATGTTGAGTATTTTGCAGATCTCGCTTTTTGTCACAAAGTTTTGAAAATGTAAAAAAAGAAAAAAAAAAAGAAAACAAAATGTCTTTCTTAATTTTCAAAAACAAATGAGAGCTGTAAAATACTCACCATGCCTCTCAGCAAATAGCTTGGGGTGTCTACTTTCCAAAATGGGGTCATTTGTGGGGGTTTTGGGCTATTTTGACATTTTATGGCCTTCAAAACTGTGATAGGTAGTGAGGAGTGAAATCAAAAATTTATGCCCTTAGAAACCTTGAAGGCGGTGCTTGGTTTTTGGGGTCCCGTACGCGGCTAGGCTCCCAAAAAGTCCCACACATGTGGTATCCCCGTACTCAGGAGAAGCAGCAGAATGTATTTTGGGGTGTAATTTCACATATAACCATGGCATGTGTGAGCAATATATCATTTAGTGACAACTTTTTGTACATTTTTTTTTTCTTTTTGTCATTATTCAATCATTTGGGACAAAAAAAAAAAATATTCAATGGGCTCAACATGCCTCTCAGCAAATAGCTTGGGGTGTCTACTTTCCAAAATGGGGTCATTTGGGGGGGTTTTGTGCCATCTTGGCATTTTATGGCCTTCAAAACTGTGATAGGTAGTGAGGAGCGAAATCAAAAATTTATGCCCTTAGAAACCTTGAAGGCGGTGCTTGGTTTTTGGGGTCCCGTACGCGGCTAGGCTCCCAAAAAGTCCCACACATGTGGTATCCCCGTACTCAGGAGAAGCAGCAGAATGTATTTTGGGGTGTAATTTCACATATGCCCATGGCATGTGTGAGCAATATATCATTTAGTGACAACTTTGTGCAAAAAAAAAAAAGTTTGTCATATTCCCGCAACCTGTGGCAAAATATAAAATATTCCATGGACTCAACATGCCTCTCAGCAAATAGCTTGGGGTGTCTACTTTCCAAAATGGGGTCATTTGGGGGGGTTTTGTGCTATTTTGGCATTTTATGGCCTTCGAAACTGTGATAGGTAGTGAGGAGTGAAATCAAAAATTTGCGCCCTTAGAAATCCTGAAGGCGGTGCTTGGTTTCCGGGGTCCCGTACGTGGCTAGGCTCCTAAAAAGTCCCACACATGTGGTATCCCCGTACTCAGGAGAAGCAGCAGAATGTATTTTGGGGTGCAATTCCACATATAACCATGGCATGTGTGAGCAATATATCATTTAGTGACAACTTTTTGTAATTTATTTATTTTTTTTGTCATTATTCAATCACTTGGGACAAAAAAAAAAAAATATTCAATGGGCTCAACATGCCTCTCAGCAATTTCCTTCGGGTGTCTACTTTCCAAAATGGGGTCATTTGGGGGGGTTTTGTACTGCCCTGCCATTTTAGCACCTCAAGAAATGAGATAGGCAGTCATAAATTTAAAGCTATGTAAATTTCAGAAAATGTACCCTAGTTTGTAAACGCTATAACTTTTGCGCAAACCAATAAATATACGCTTATTGACATTTTTTTTACTAAAGACATGTGGCTTAATACATTTTGGCCTAAATGTATGACTAAAATTGAGTTTATTCGATTTTTCTTATAACAAAAAGTAGAAAATATCATTTTTTTTTCAATATTTTCGGTCTTTTTCTGTTTATATCGCAAAAAATAAAAATCGCAGAGGCAATCAAATACCATTAAAAGAAAGCTCTATTTGTGGGAAGAAAAGGATGCAAATTTCATTTGGGTACAACATTGCATGTCCGCACAATTTACAGTTAAAGCAGCGCAGTGCCGAATCCCAAAAACAGGCCTGGTCCTAATGGCCCGAAATGGTTCGGGGCTTAAGTGGTTAAAGGTAAACCAAGTATGTTAATAATAAAATAAATGTCAGTTGTCTATGATTCAAATTGTTTTGCAAACTAAACATCATTCGATAGTTATTAGACTCTGAGACTCTGCCTATAACGAATCCAAAATGAATTACAGGTCTGATACATATATTTAGAGTCGCATCGAGGAGCTTGACATTCAAAAGCATTTTAAGAAGCTGACAGTTTCACTTTAAGGCAGCATTGGAGTTGTTTCTAGCAATAAGTGAAACTAGTATGCAGGTAGTGTTAGCAATAGTCCCTGAAGGTATAGAGTTATGAAGATCCCCTAAATGTAGGTCTGTTACTAATTATGTTTAAAATTAGATGTTAATTAACCACAGGTGACATGAACATATAGAACACTGAGCGTCTCATTAAACCTGACATAAAATGAAACTAACCTTAACTCCCTCCAAAATGAATTGTGCTGAAATTTCTGTATGATAAGCATCATATTCCTTTGTCCTAGAGTGAAACTTTATGCAGGCATACAATGCTGAGACCCCAAAGTCAAGCGACTTGCTTCCGTTTTTTGTGATTTAAAATTGCAGTCCATGGCACTCAAGCCACACCAAAGTCGCAGAAAAGTAGTGTAGGGACCTTTTTTTTTTGGTCTCCGCCACATAAATAGCATTGATTAAGACTACACCCATTGAAATTAATGTGTTTTGACTTGTCATGTGACTTTATGTCCCAAAAAATGCATGATCACTCGCAGCCGTGTGAACCAGGACCTACCCCTGATGAGCAGAACTAGGAGCCAGTTAGACTCTGCTACAGTGCACAGTGCTACAGTGCTCATCATTGCCTTGCTACTCCTTCATTGTCTAATCAGTAGGCTCAAAGTAGACTGGTTTATTGTTTTGCTGCAGTGAAGAAAGTAAGATAATTGGTTTTTGAGTTTTCTGGAAGAGCATAGACTAGATCAGGGGTCTCCAAGCTGTGGCCCGCGGGACAAATGAGGCCCTTTGCTTGCCTTTATCCAGCCCTTGGGGCACTATTCCTTCAACTGACACCAACGAGGCGGCATTATTCCTCCCACTGACACCAGAGATGGGGAACTATTTCTCCCACTGACCCCAATTATGGGCCACTATTTCTCTCACTTACACCAAAAATGGGGCACTATTCCTCCCACTGACACCAATGTTGCAATTTTTTGTTTTACTCCCATTGACCACCAAGCCTATGGCATTTTCCACTCCCATTGGCCACAGTCCGGCCCCCCTAAGGTTTGAAGGGCAGTAAACTGGCCCTTTGTTTCAAAAGTTTGGAGATCCCTGGACTAGATGGTGCAGGGAAGGCCACACACTGAACAAAGCAGGGGTCAGGACAATTTATGGCCAGCTAAAGTGATCTCTTTCTTTTTTTTTTCTCCAAACAAGATCTAATGAAAAAATAAATTTTTGAACATATAGTACAGAGATATATCAAGCATTGTTGTATACATTCAATGTGTTGCAACATTCAGTTGGATAAAGGTAACAGGAACAACAGTTTACCTGCCTAGGGGCTACCAGTGCTCAAAGTCAAGGAAGGCTGTAGGTTTCAAGCAACTAATAATGAACATCAAATAACGGGGCTAAGCTCAAACTAGTAGGTATGAAAGAGGGTGTTTGAAGGAAGAGAAAAAAAAGAGGGGGTGGGGGGTGGAGAGCGTTACGAAGTAAGCACAATATGTGTTTGGTTAGGAGGGTTTGTCGGGGGAACAGAAAGTGCAAATATGATGTTATATACATTGGCTAATGTAGCCCTCCTAACTGTAGATAAATCTGTAGGGGATGGGGGGGGGGGGGGTGACGCATAAGTGATCTCTTTCTGGCACTACTCTCTACCTTGCAGATTGCCAGATTTATTTATTTTTTAATGGCATAGTGTTAGGAGATGGACATAGAATATCAGTTTTTATTCAGGTATTGCTGTAGTGTACCAGCTCAGCCACCACATTCTCTTTTGCTGGTATTCTGGTGATCTCCCTTCATCTGATACTGGAAGACTCCCTGCTGCCTATCTGCCCTATCACATACAGAAAAAAAGGATAAAATAAATAAATTGTGGATTCTGTGTTGTGAACTTTGAAAATGAATCTCTTAACAGTGATCATAGATACAGAGGTGAATGAGTCTTTGTTTTAAAATAATTTTACTGCTTGTTCAGAATACATAAGTACTTTAGTGTTCATGATTTGGGCATAGGTTCACTTTAATAGATCTATGTTTCAGATAATTTTTTTCCATTTTGATCCGGGTGACTATAGAGCCATCCATTCACTTTTATGGGACTGAGAGGGTGTTGCTTCCATCCCTCCACCCTCTTTGCCTGGTTCTTAATCAGCTGGAGTGGAGGGCAGTTGAGACATTAGGGTTCTAATTAACTGCTGATATCTCCATAAAGAGAACCTTTGACCTCTCAATGCTATCACATAGGGAGGTTGTGCTAGCAATGAAGTTAAAGGAAAAAAGTGTTTAAAAATGTAAATGATAATATAATAAAAAAAATATAACCCAGAAAAATTAGAGTCCACTCTGTTACCCTCAGTACACACATGTAGGGCATGCACATGTATGCAAACAGCGATTGTGCCACACGTGTTGGGTATTGCTGGAAACTTCGAAGTGAGAACAATAATTCTAGGGCCAGCAATCACTATTAACTGTAAACTGATAGCTAGTAAAGACTTTTAAAACTTTCCCTATGGACAATTTTGGGTACCAAAATTTCACAGACGTGGTTTTTAAGGCTTGACATGTTTGATATTTATTTACTCAACGTCAGCCCATATCTTGTTAATATTTTTCCAAAAAATTTGATTTTTTATTGTGTTTGTGTACAATAACTTCCTTTTAGTGTAATTTTTCCTGAAAATATAGTTTTGATAAACAGTTTTGCAAGTATTGTGCAGGGCCACAGCTTTGATAAAATATATAATTGTTTGAGATTTTAAAATGTGTGTGAACAATTTAACCACTTGTGGACCTCCCAGCGTACATTTTCTGCAGCATGGTGGCCTCTCTGTGCTAGATCATGTACCTAGTACGTGATCTGATGCTTCCTGGTCTGGGGCGTGCACCGCCAGTGACCCACTCCCGCTGTGATTATACAAAGTGCGAGACTGCGGACTCAATGTCCACCGTCACACAGAGATTCCATGGGACACAGGCAGAATAGCAATCTGCCTATGTAAACAAGGCAGAAGTTATTGATCCAGTGTTTCTGCAAAGCATGAACACGGGTCTTTGCATTGGCCCAGTCAAAGCACCTCCCCCACAGTGAGTAAGCACAAACTAGGCATACATTTAACCCTCTGATCGCCCCTGATGTTAACCCCTTCCTGGCCAGTGTCATTAGTACAGTGACAGTGCAAATGTTTTAGCACTGATCACTGTATTAGTGTCACTGGTCCCCAAAAAGTGTCAGAAGGATTAGGTATCCGATTTGTCCACCACAATATTGCAGGCCCGCTATAAGTCACTGTTCACCGCCATTACTAGTATAATAAATAAATAAAAATATCCCATAGTTTGTAGACGCTATAACTTTTGTGCAAACCAATCAATATACGCTTTTTGGGATTTATTTTTACCAAAAATATGTAGCGGAATACATATTGGCATAAATTTATAAAGAAGTTAGCTTTTTTTTTTACATTTTTTATTGGGTATGTTTTATAGCAGAAAGTGAAGAATATTGTTTTTCTTTTAAAAATTGTTTATAGTGCAAAAAATCAAAACTGCAAGAGGTGATCAAATACCACCAAAAGAAAGTTCTATTTTGTAGGAAAAAAAGGAAATAAAAGTATAATAAATAAATAAAAATATATCATAGTTTGTAGACGCTATAACTTTTGCACAAACCAATCAATATACGCTTACTGGGATTATTTTACCAAAAATATGTAGCAGAATACATATTGGCATACATTTATGAAGAAATTAGCTTTTATACATTTTTTATTGAGTATATTCCATAGCAGAAAGTTAAAAATACTGGTTTTCTTTCCAAAATTGTTTATAGTGCAAAAAATCTAAACCGCAAGAGGTGATCAAATACCACCAAAAGAAAGCTCTATTTTGTAGGTAAAAGGAAATAAATTGAATTTGGGTACAGCATCGCACAACCGCAGAATTGTCAGTTAAAATAACACAGTGCTGTATCGCAAAAAAATGGCCTAGTCATAAAGGGGGGTAAATCTTCTGGAGCTAAAGTGGTTAAAAACTACTCCGGACGCAATGTGGTTAATAAAAACAGTTGTCCTTTTTTTTAAGCACAAGTTGTAGGTAACAGTATGGGGACAGAGAGATGAGGATCCTCCTTTCGGAAATAAAGATAGATAGACACAGGTAAGAGGGGTATAGAGTTGTTTATATAGGGGTTATGAAAGACAGGTAAAGGAATATATACATATTTATTCTTATTTGTATTTTTCTTTGTTTTTCACAATTTGAAGGAGGATGGCAATGGGGACGGGGAGATAGGAACCTCCCCCCAAAAGTAAGATAAACAGACACGGGTAAGCGGGGGTATAGATCTGGGGTAAAGTCACTCACATAAAGATGCATATGCATGTGTGTGTACGTTTATATTAGTACGCACATATATGCATATGACTCCCCCCTTTTTTTTTGGAGGGGCGGGGATGGGGAAGGGGACCTGCTCCCATGTCTCTCGCTATCCTTTTTCTCTTGTTTATTACTTAGATCCTAGGCCCAGGAGAATTAAGGGCACATGCTGCGGCATAGATTCCTTTTTCAAATGCATGTTAGAGGACGGATCCATTTATGTACCTATATGTATTTTTTATGTAGTTATGTGTATTTTGAGACTGTTTTGTATTTTTATGAATGATTTGCAAATTGTTTTGCAAAGTATGTAAGATTTTTTTATTTGTAAAAAATTCAATAAAAACTTTGTCCTTTCTAAGTTGCTTAATGGTCATCTTAAAAGTGCCTTGAAGGACACTTGCAATTATCATTTATATGGGCTTTAAAAGTGTCATGGGATTCAGGGATCCTGGAGCGCTGGATAAGCTATGTGAACATGGCAGCTTATGTTTCCGATATAGTTGTCCTGTAACAACTAAGCAGATTAACTTTGCGCCTGAGATCCACTCCTGATTTAACCCCCGGTAAAAACTTTGCTCCAACTTTTTTTAGTCCTATAGTCACAAAAAAAACAATTGAATTGACTTAAAATCCCAATGCATAGGTCTTGTTTTGAGAAATTTGTGCTTGGCTACACTCTGTGTCTGACAAAACAAATAGGAGAGGAATAAAATAACATTGACCTTTATCAGATAACTCATCTCTAATGATCTCTATTCCTCAAGGTATGAGATTCTAGGTGCATGTAGCTTTACAGTTATTAATTATGTACCATTGTCCACCAGCTAAAGCTGGTCAATACTGGCAGCTAAGACAATATCAGTATCCGTACAATCCAAAGTTTAACATTGCCTCATTTTGTTAATTCTTATAGAACTAGGCTGACTGCTTGGACCCCAGAGAGCTAGAAATCTCAAAGCACTGATGGATGGTATGTAGCTTCCTCGGCGCACAAGAACAGCATTTTATATGTGTTTCCTTCCAGTAGAGCCGCAGCACTGTTGGTGGTTTATTTAAAAATTCTACATTTAATCATTCATGCCAGTATGTTTTAACCTATTGTAAAGTTACATTAAGTTCAGAGCTAGTTTTTCCCCCTAGGCTACTTTTATTGTTCTACCCCCTATGACCAAAGATCTTTGTGGCTGTGCAGATTCTTACAACTCATATATAATATAAATCAATATGTTCTGCCTGCGATGAAATTTTAATTTTCTAATATTTTCTCTGAACAGTTACAGAAGAGGTATACAAAATAAGATTGTACTGCCCTGGGCTATGGCCTCTGTGATTTTTCCATAAATTCAGGACTAAGTTTTAAGGGATAAGAAAAAAGTTGAAATTCTATTTGGAAGCTGTAGTTGCAGCTATGGGGGGAACTTCACTTTTTAAAAAGACCCTGTCAAACAATGCCACTGTCAATGTTTGATTAAAGCGGTTTCTCTTGCTGACTTCCACATTACTACAGTAATACCCTGAAGGTCAGCAGAAGGAACCAGTGAAAGTGGTTGGGGACCCAGGAGATTGACACACCCAGAAGGAATGATTTCCCTGCAGATTTTAGGAGACAATTTTTCCACAATAGAGCAGATGAGAAGAGAGGTACAGGTACGCATATCTCCCAACTGTCCCTGATTTTGAGGGACTGTCCCTGATTTGGAGCAATGTCCCTCTGTCCCTTTTTCCTCCTCATTTGTCCCTCATTTTGGTCTGACCTATATAGATGTATATAAAATGCACTTTTTATCTATCAAAAAGTGTTTCCCAGTGCTAAACCTTTCACCCAATTTCTAAAGTGCTGAATTTGTAAATTCCATAAGCAAATGTAAAGGAATAGTAGTGGTAAAAAAAGCACTTGTGGGTTTAACCAATCTTGTTTTTTTTGTACAATTCTCCTTTAAGGGGGCATGGCAATGGGTGTATCCTATGCCTGCATACTTTTGCTGATAGGTGTCCCTCATTCCCATCTCAAAATGTTGGGAGGTATGGGTACGTGCTTTTCTCAGAAATCTTATATGATGACAGTGTCCCTCGAAAGGGTGACTCCACTCAAATATAAAAGTGTTACACTGTTTAATTTTTGTGTATGGATGTTGCTCATGTAGCAGAGAAGTTTGTGAATTTGTGATGGTGTGTTTAGGGTTATGTGCAGTGTATTTTTCCTCATTCTCCTCGCGGCCAATCAGAAAGCCCTTATTGGCCAGGGAGTCTCAGGACACACTTGCTGTTTCTGTTCGGCCAGAAGGAGAATGTCTCCTATGTGCTCGCCAGAGTGGCCCTGGCTCTTCCTTCTCCCTGCCTCCATAAGGTAAGCCAGTACTCCCCTCGGGTGACCCCCGCACATGCGCGAGGGGGTGATCACCTTTGTCTGTGTCCCCCTGTGGGGGGGTGGTAATTGACCACCGCCACCTGTCTCCCTGGGGGGGTGTTGGGGTTAGTTTGTGCCACCCCTCCAAAATAGTGAGCACCAGTACAGTTTTTAGGTGGAGGTGGGGTAGGCTTCCCTGAATAAATAAGTTTTCAAGGATCGCCTAAAGGCGGACAGGGTAGGAGCTGACTGGACATAAAGGTGTAGGGAGTTCCAGAGGATGGGAGAGGTTCTGAAAAAGCCCAGGAGGTAAGCATGGGAGGAGGTAACAAGGGAGCTAGAGAGCAAAATGTCTTGGGAGCAGAGAGGGCGGTATAGGCAATATCTGCAGATGAGGTTGGTGATGTTGCTGGGAGCGGAGTTGTGGATGGCTTTGTATTGTGGTTAGTGTTTGAATTTTAAACAATGGGCTAGTGGAAGCCAGTGAAGAGAGTGGCAGAGAGGGGAGCAGTCACAGATCAGTTAGTAAGGTGTATAAATCTGGCAGAAGCACTCATATTAGACTGAAGGGGGATGGCCTGTTTAAAGATAGTTGCAAAAGTCAAGGCGGGATATAGCTGGAGAGTGAATAAGTTGTTTTGTGGTGTCCTTCGTGAGGAAGGGGCAAATTATGGAAATGTTGCAGAGGTTGAGGCTGCAAGATTTAGTCAGTGATTGGATGTGGGGCCCTAAGAAAAGGTCAGAGTCTAGAATTATACCTAGCACCCTGGCATGTGCGGAGGGACCAATAGTTTTGCTGTTGACACCAATGGTAAAGTCATGGGGGTGGTCAAAAAGAAGGAAATATTACAAGCTCAGTTTTAGAAAGATTGAGTGAGTTTGAGGAAGTGTTGTGACATCCATACTGATATGTTGAGGTTATCAGGTGACCAAAAGAGGAAGTGTAGGTAGAGAAGAGAAAGGGTCCACACAAAGGTCTAGTAGTACAAGTATGAAGTAGTGGCCATTGGTTTAGGAGTTATTAAATTGTTAGTGAGTTCAAATTTAATACGGCAGTTTTTTCAAGAAGGTTCTTTCAGTGAGGTAGCTGCATGACGTAGGTGAGCCTTTATTCATTCATCTCCATCAGGTAAGAAACTTTTTCAGTGATGGGATGGCAGTAGTGTTTTTTTTTTTACGAAAGTTGTATCTGCAGAAATAATAAAGAATATATATACAAATTGTAGTTAGACATGCGTACACAATGGAGCTGTGCCATAAAACAGCAGTGCATAAATAATAAACACATCTCACAAATTGCAATCATTCCAGTAATTTGCAGATTTCGGCCCGGAGCTCACAATAACCTGGCAGCAATACTTGGGTATAATAGGCATACAAAGTAATGTGTTTCCCTATTCATGTTCCATTCTCCCTTACTCTGTGTTTAATTTGTGAAAGTCATTAGCTGCAATCTCAACTGTGAAATTGCTGGCTAATATTTATTTCATTAATAGTACAGCCCATATTCCCTCTACCTGGCAATACAACATTAGCATTTTAATTAAAGCACTGAAATAGCCAGAACTGC
The DNA here is from genome assembly GCA_029206835.1 of Rana muscosa. Lineage (NCBI taxonomy): Eukaryota > Metazoa > Chordata > Amphibia > Anura > Ranidae > Rana > Rana muscosa. The sequence continues at coordinate 153,744,677 of CM055116.1, read as the reverse complement.
GCCTTGGGTGAAACTGTCCTCTGTTATAAATTCTGGGAACAAAATTCTGGACTCCAAAAAAAAAAAAGAAAGAAAAGAAAGAAAAATAAACTACTGGTTACAATAAATTAACAAGGATGTGGTTTTCAGTTTGCTACTTTTGTGTATACATTTTATGGGGCAAGTCTATTCAAAACTGATATTTTAGTTAAAACCTAAGGGGTTAATCCTCTGCATTGTGTAAAAAGGCTGCTTGATCCTGTATGCACAGATCCTCCTCTTATTGCATTGTCTCCAAAACATCTCTGGATAAGAGAGTTAGTGGAGTCAGTCTACACATGCTCAGTTTGGTGTATATTGCTAGAGAGTTTTTTTTTTCTTTTTTTTTTGTTTACAAAAGTTTATTTGAAAGTTCAAAAGTACAGTTACAATAGGAGTCAATGGAAGTGATCATTACTATTACACATTACTATAACACATCATTGTAAGAGATAATTGCCGGTATTGGATTGGTATGATTAAATTAGCATGCAACCTTCTGTCATAAAAGATAGTACTGTAAAAAGATACACAACCAGTGTCTAGGGTGGACCAGGTTATTGGAAATGTATAATAAATGTAACATACAACCTTCTGTCATAAAAGATAGTACTGTAAAAAAGATATATAACTAACAGTAAGGGTGGACCAGACTAGGCAGGTAAAGAGCAGAGGTGGGGGACTTGAGTCACATGATTTGACTTAAGTCAGACTTGAGTCACCTGTTTGAGGATTTGCGACTTGCTTGACAGAATTCAATAAATGACTCGACTTGACTTTGACTTGTCACTAATGACTTGCGACTTGACTTTGACTTGGGCTATATGACTTGCAATGACTTGGCACCACTAACACTAACCACAAGCCGCCGTCTGCCTACCTGATCAGCGTGTCATGCAGACAGACGGCGGCCATTGCAGTGTTCAAAAGCCGTGCCTCCTCGTCTGTGATAGGTGGAACACTCAATTTCACAGCAGGCAGTGTTCAGCCTATCACGGACATTCTCTTATCCTCGTCTGTGTTATGAGGATGAGTGGATGTCCGTGATAGGCGGAACACTGAATGCTGGGAAATTGAGTGTTCCGCCTATCACAGACGAGGAGGAGGCGCGGCTTTTGAATACTGGAATGGCCGCCGGGATGCCGCCGATAAGGTACACGGCTGACGGGCACAGTGAAGCATGGACACAGTGAAGCATGGGCACAGTGAAGCATGGGCACAGTGAGGCATGGGCACAGTGAGGCACAGTGAGGCATGGGCACATAACCAATATTATTTATTGTTATCCCTCCTATTATTTTTATACAGTATGGGGTAGATCAGTATTTTGACTTGATTTGTGACTTGACCAAAATAAATGACTTGACTTGACTTGCTTGACTTCTAGCAGGGACTCGACTTGACTTGCTTGCTTTTCGTCACAGTAACTTGGGACTTGCTTGAGACTTGAAGGTTAAGACTTGAGACTTGCTTGTGACTTGCACATGTGTGACTAAAGCCCCGTACACACGATCGGTTTGACTGATGAAAACCGCCCGATGGATGGTTTTCATCAGGTCAACCGATCGTGTATGGTACCCATCGGTCTTTTTTCCATCGGTTGTAAAAAATAGAACTTGTTTTAAAATTTTCCGATGGATAAAAAACCGATGGGAATTTCCGATCGTCTATGGGCAAGTCCATCGGATCAAAAACCCACGCATGCTCAGAATCAAGTCGACGCATGCTCAGAAGCATTAAACTTAATTTTTCTCGGCTCATCGGAGTGTTTCACGTCACCGCGTTTGGAACGGTCGGTTTTTTGACTGATGGTGTGTAGGCAAGACTGATGGAAAACAGTTTCATCGGATATCCGATGGACAAATCCATCGGACGAAAATCCATAGGTTATCCGATCGTGTGTACGGGGCTTTACTCCCATGTCTGGTAAAGAGACATGATGGGTGAGATTTTAGGAAATAGTCCAGTAAGACCATTTTTTTTTCATATATATGTTTGAAATCATGAAGGGTGTGAAAATCCACTCAGAGATCCTCACCATCTCCATTCTAGCCAGCACCTGCGACCAAGGGAGAACACCAGATCTCCAATTAAAGGCTATCATCCATTGGACACAGCTGCATATAGAATGAAAAAGTCTCATACAAGGTATGGGGATATTAGGGATGTTGGCGTATAAAATGCAGATTTGGGGGTTAAGGGTAATTTTTTGTTTGGATGTGCTCTCAAATCTATCTGTAACATTGCGCCAAGTATCATTTAAATGTTTACAGCTCCAAAAGGTGTGGAAGACATTGCCCGTCTCACCACAGCCCCTAAAGCAATTTGGGGAGACTGAAGGATAGAATGTGTGGAGCTTGGCTGGGGTGAGATACCATCTAGAGAAGACCTTCATAGGGGTTTCTCTAAATGAGCTGGCTTTATTGCTCTTGTGCAAGTTGTTAATCATGGTACTCCAATCTTCTACTGAAAAAGAAATTCCCAGATCAGATTCCCAGTGGGCCATCTGCGTAGGTCTTTCTGGCATGTTAATATTGTTGAGGTAGTTGTATAGGCGCGAGATGAGGCCTTTGTCTTTAGATAAGGATGAACATATCTGCTCGAAAATCGTATGGGGGGGTTGGTGGAAAGTGAAAAAACCTCTGCATAGAAGAACCTAATCAAATTGTAGTGTTGAGACTCCGAGGCTGGTATACCATGTCTAGTTTGTAGTGTAGAGAAGGGGGAGAACTTTCACTTTGTAAGAATTGATTTTAATGTGGTTAGCTTTTTATCTATCCAACAGGAGAGCGGGCTATTGTCTTTATATGTGAATCTGGGGTCCCCAAGATATGAGGCTAGAGGGGGGGTAGGAGAAGCCAGGTTGTATAGGTGGCTGATTTTTTGCTATAGTTGGTATAAGTGTGCTACAATGGTGTTGCATTTGGAGAGTTTGGAGTATGAAGTAACATTTGTCCATAGTAGCCCTTGTAAATAGAGTGGTGAGATTGAACATGTTTCGAAGATTTTCCATGGGATATTTTTGGTTAGGGTGAACCATTGTGTCATATGTGTGAGTCTTGCAGCAAGGAAATATAAACAAAGGTTGGGGAGACCCATCCCTCCATTGGATTGTGGCCTGTGCATGTGTGCATAGCTACATCTAGGCTTCCTGTCGGCCCAAATAAATTTATTAATCTCTCTTTGAAGGGAGGCTAATTTGGATTTAGGGATATTAATAGGGAGGGTACGAAAAAAATAAAGCAATTTAGGGAGGATTGTCATTTTTATAGCACAGATTCTCCCCAGGAATGAGATGTGATAGGTGGACCACGTTTTGAGAAGGGCAGATATGTGCGTAAAAAAAGGGGTGTAATTGTGTATGTATAGTTGGCTATGGGAAGAGGAGATATTGACTCCAAGGTATTTAAATGAACGGGGACACCACATGAATGGGAAGTTTTTTTTTTAACAAAGACATAGTTCGTTCATTGTAGTTAATGGGAAGAGCAGAACATTTGTTAAGATTAATTTTGAGGCCTGAAATGTTGTGAAACAACTTCAATTCTCTGAGTAGGGAGGGTATAGAGGTGTGTGGTTCTGTAAGGTAAACTAGGGCATCATCAGCATTGAGGCTAATTTTGAACATATTTTCTCCTTTAGTGTATCCCTTTATATCTGTGCAATTTCTAATTCTTTGGGCCAGAGGTTCAATAGCCAGTGCAAAGAGTAGTGGGGACAGGGGACAACCCTGTCTCGTACCCCTACCAAGAGGGAAAAATTCAGAGTTATGTCCCAGGATTCTAATGCGGGTTTGGGGCGAGTGATAAAGTGCATTGAAGCCCTGGAGGAATTTATCTGAGATGCCAAATTTAGGTAAAAGATGGTTTAGGTAGGACCAGTTGACGCTGTCAAAAGCCTTATGGATATCCAGGCTGAGGAGGCAGAGTTGGCGGGAGTGTAGTTTGGCATCCTGTACTATATTAGTGACCAACCTTATGTTATCGGATATCTGACGATTGGGAATAAATCCTGTCTGATCTATGTGGATCAGATTGGTGATGACCACTGCCAACCTGTCTGCCAGTAATCTACCAAAAATTTTCAGATCGTTATTTAGGACTGAAATGGGGCGGTAGTTTTGTGGAAGGGTGTGGTTTGGGGATCAGTGATAAATTGGCTAATAGCATTTCTTCAGGGAATTGACCACCATCAAGTACATAGTTAAAGAGCTTGGTCAAGAAGGGAGCTAAGATAGAAGCATATTTCTTATAATATGAGGCAGAGAAACCGTTTGGGCCTGGGGCTGTGGAACTTTTAAGGGATTTAATGATTTTAATTATTTCTAAGTTCGTACATGGTGCATTCAGAGAATCTATTTGTTGGGCGTTGAGAGAGGGAAGCTGTATATCATCAAGCCAGATACTTGATTCTCGATTAGGTTGGACTTGAGGGCCTGAGAGAAGATCTTTATAGAAAGATGAAAAAATATTTAGAACCTCCTGTGGGTGGGTGACTGTGTTCCCTGCTTTATCCCTCAACTTATAGATATGGGGGGGATTGTGTTCTTGATTGAGTTTCCTGGCGAACATGGCAGATGGGGAGTTGCTATGAAGGAAGAATTTTGCCTTAGAAAATCTAAGTGACTTTTCCGTATTATCTGATAATAATTTATCTAATGCATGGCGTTTACTTTGTATTTGGTCAGTAAGATCTTGTGAGGGGGTTCGTTGTATGCGGTTGTATAAAGTCTCTAAGTCCTTTGTGAGGGATCTAATCTCGGCCAATCTTTATTTGTTTCTCTTGGCTGCCAAGCTAATCAAGTGGCCACGTAAAACTGCCTTATGAGCAGTCCAAAGAGTGGAGGGTAATGTCTCATCATTTTCATTATCGGCAAAATAGTTTTCTAACTGAGTGGAAACAGCTTGTTCTATACCGGGATCGGATAGAAGTGTATCATTAAGACGCCAGTTGAAGGGAGAGGGTGACATACCTATATGTGATGTTTCAAATGACGTAATGTCATGATCAGACCAGGGGCAGGGATATATAGTTGCTTTAGAAGAGTTTGCCAGTAATATGGGGGTGCTAAATATATAGTCTAATCTGGCGTATACATCATGAGGGTGCGAATAGTGTGTGAAACCCTTCACACCAACATTATGTGCCCTCCACGAATCTATTAACTGAAAATTACCTAAGGAGCGATTAAGGGATTTAGAAAATGCTTTGGAGGAAGGAGACACTTTACTTCGGTCCAGAGCGGGGTGTGAAGCTAGATTAAAGTCTCCACCTAAAATAATGTGGGGTGAGTTGAATCTGTCTCGTGTCGAAAAAAACTTGCCAAAAAAAGATGACTGAGATTTGTTAGGAGCATACACCGATGCTATGGTCAGAGCGCGGTTGTTAATAGGGCCTTTGAGGATTATATACCTGCTTTCAGGATCTTTAAAAATACTGTATATACTCGAGTATTAGACGACCCGAGTATAAGCCGAGGTACCTACTTTTACCACAAAAAACTGGGAAAACGTATTGACTCGAGTATAAGCCGAGGGGAGGAAATGTGCCCATTGCCCAACCTTACTGTGCCCATTGCCATCTCACTCTGCCACCTCACTGTGCACATTGCCACCTCACTGCCCATTGTCACCTCACTGTGCCCATTGTCGCCTCACTGTGCCCCCTTACTGTGCCCATTGCCATCACACTGTGCCACCTCACTGCCCATTGTCACCTCACTGTGCCCATTGTCGCCTCACTGTGCCCCTTACTGTGCCTATTGCCATCTCACTGTGCCACCTCACTGCCCATTGTCACCTCACTGTGCCCCCTTACTGTGTCCATTGCAGCCTCCCTGTGTAAGTCAGTGTACCTGAAAATCTTGTAATTCCGCGTCTGGCGTCCATTGTTCAAATCTCGCGCCGTTCTCCCTGTCCCTTCCGTGATAGGCGTTTCCAGCAAACACTGTGTAGAGTGTTTGCGCCTATCACAGAGGTCCTCTCATTCTCCGACTCCGTTTCCCAGCAGGCACTGTGTTCAGTGCTCCGCCAATCACGGACGTCGGACAAGAGGACCTCCGTGATAGGCGCAACACTCAACACAGTGTTTGCTGGAAACGCCTATCGCGGAAGGGACAGGGAGAAAGGCGCTAGATTTAAACAATGGACGCCGGCCGCAGAATTTCACGATTTTCAGGTACTGACTTGAGTATAAGCCGAGGGGTATACTTTCAGCTCTAAAAAAAAGGGCTGAAAAACTTGGCTTATACTCGAGTATATACGGTATCTGTTACATCAAATATTATCGAATTGCGAATAAAAATTGCGACTCCTCTGGTTTTGTTTTGATATGTGGTATAGTAGAATTGGTTATAAGCCTTGTTAAAGTATTTAGGGTGGTTAGATGTTGAAAAGTGGGACTCTTGCATGAGTATTATATCGGCACCGATCCTTTTATAATGTTGAAAGGCCTTTTTGCGTTTATGTGGGGTGTTAAATCCTTGCACATTGTGCAAAATGATTTTAATGCCCATAATTTATGTATAATAGGTGGATCTTAAAGAATATGTGGAAGAAAGTAAGCCAGGAATGAGGAATGAAGGACATAAGAAGGGATGGTTGGGGGACTATCATGGATCCACCTATTAAAACTAGCCGCGATATCTGAATGATCTTGTAGTGAGAAGATTGTGACCAAATAATGAGTCGAACTCTATACCGTGTGTAGATAATATGTTCACTTTTGGATAGAATACTATCTTGAACTGTTGTGTTTAGTGTGTAGATGAATTGACTTCCATTACTAAGGGTAATATCAGAGATTGCTAAATATGCAACGAGAAACATAGAAATTGACACAAAAAAGAGTGTCAAAGGGACAAGGAATAACTTGTCACTAATAACCAATAACTTGTCAATAGGACAATTACATCCTGATCCTGCAGTCCAGGCCCAAACCCAACTCCTGAAAGATAGGAGCCGTGGCGTGAACCCCGATCGCAGGATGGGGGTCAATCTAGCGACGACGGATGTAGCAGGCATCCTAGAAAAAAAAAAAATACATTTGATATCACATGCATTTTGCAACTAACAACATAGGGAAATTCTGAAAACTGCAGTCCACTAAATAAAATACGATAAGTAAGAGTGGATCTCAACAAAACAATATTATAGCTCCCAACTCAGACCCCTTTGTAGAAATTGTATGCTGTATATATGTAAGCTATAAAGAAGGGATCAATATAAATCCTCAGGATGAGGACATGACTGTCAGACCGTTAAATGTATTATTCCCATACATCAACATGTCTCCCAGCCCCTTTAACCACTTGCCGCCCGCCCTATAGCGGATTGACGGCGGCAAAGTGGTTTCAAAATCCTGACTGGACGTCATATGACGGGGGCGCGCATCGCGGCGATCGTTGCTGCGGGGTGTCAGTCTGACACCCCGCAACACCGATCTAGGAAAAGAGTCTCCGTCGGCTGATCACAGTGTAAACAGGAAAAGCCGGTCATCGGCTTTTCCTCACTCGCGTCTGTCAGACGCGAGTAGAGGAGAGCCGATCGGCTGCTCCTCTGACAGGGGGGGTTTGTGCTGATAGATTATCAGCGCAGCCCCCCCGAGGATGCCCACACTGGACCAGATGCCCCCAGACCACCAGGGATGCCAGCACCAGGTACGCCACCCTAGACCACCAGGGATGCCAGTTAGTGCCCCCTAATGGATGCCAATCAGTGCCCACAATGGATGCCAATCAGTGCTCACAATGGGCATCACTGATTGGCAGGCATTATTGCTTGGCACTGATTGGCATCCATTACAGTACATCAGTGCCCACCCGTGCCACCTATCAGTGCCCATCCATGCACATCCGTGCCACCTATCAGTGCCCATCCATGCCCATCCGTGCCGCCTATCAGTGCCCATCAGTGCCACCTATCAGTGCCCATCCATGCCGCCTATCAGTGCCCATCCGTGCCGCCTATCAGTGCCCATCCGTGCCGCCCATCCGTGCCCATCTGTGCCACCTATCCGTGCCCATCCGTGCCGCCTATCCGTGCCCATCCATGCCACCTATCCGTGCCACCTATCAGTGCCGCATATTAGTGCCCATCATCAGTGCCCATCAATGCCACCTCATCAGTGCCACCTCATTGGTGCCACCTCATCAGTGCCCGTCAGTGCAGCCCCATCAGTGAAGAGAAAACGTACTTATTTCAAAAGTTTTGTAACTGAAACAAAAAAAATACTTTTTTAAAAAAAAAAAATCGGTCATTTTTATTTTTTTTAGCAGAAAAAAAAATCCCAGAGGTGATCAAATACCATCAAAAGAAAGCTCTATTTGTAGGGAAAAAATGATAAAAATTTAGTTTGGGTACAGTGTAGCACGACCACGCAATTGTCATTCAAAGTGCAACAGCGCAGAAAGCTGAAAATTGGTCTGGGCAGGAAGGTGTATAAGTGCCCTGTATGGAAGTGGTTAAAAAAAAGGGGGAGCAGGGGCGGAGGGGTGAGGCAGGGAGGGGAAGAGAAGGGAAGGGAGGGGAGGAGTCAAAACAGAAAGAGGGTGAGGTTGAAAAATTCTTCCATAAACTGTCTGGGGATAAATAATATATAATAGACTCCTGTGTATAGTGACCAACATCATTTATATCAACAAGTTGAATTTAGCACTATTGTTGTGTGAACATGGGGGGGGGGGGGGGGGGGGGGGTACTGGTGAGGTGAGGAGTCATCAAGCTAGCAGCAAAAATGTCATTTTTAGAAATAAGATGAGAACCGTCTTTTTTGTTTTTTTTTGTCATATCATTGGAAAAGGATAGTAGCCCTGAGTACTTATCAAAAGAAATTGCTGTGAGGAGAGTCATGTATGGTTATCAGGTTAATGTTCAAAGAAAAAGGTGTTTTTATGAAATAAAAACAGGTCTCTATCATTTCCCTTTTATCATACTTCCAGCAGAGTATGTATGGGCCATATCCAGATAAAGGCGTCTGTAAAGCGTGTGATGAGGATATCTCTGCCCGTTAGTATGTCAATTGCTGACTTTAGTTTGTTAAAGAGGGAGAGAAAAAAAAAATCTATACAATTGTGGTTCTTGTACAACAAACACGAACTGAACCATCATAGTAATAATCAGAAAAAAAAATAATACAAAATAAAGAAAGGATGATTATCATTATTCCCTATCTGTAAAGGGGGAGACCATATGGAGAGTCATTTGGAACCCTTCAATAATCCTTTTTTGGAAAACAAGGAGAAGGATTTATAGATTTATGGACAGACCAGGGCATCCATGTAGATAATTGTAGGGAATATAAATTTCAATCAATGTGCTTGATCCTGGAATGATTGACGCCAGCGTCTTTGTTCTCTTTGGTCTCTTTGAGTGCGACGGGAAGATGGTGTGGACCAGATTGGGGAGGATCTGGGGGTGGCTGGTGGTCTGCTAGGGGGTTCTGGATCCAGCAGGCCCAGCTTAACCAGAAGCTCTTTACCTTCGATCACGTTATATACTGTGTATGTGGAGCCGTTATGTGGGACCGTAAGCTTAAAGGGGAACCCCCATCTATAACGGATTCTAGCTGATTGTAGAATAGTTGTGACCTCTTTCATCCGGCGTCTCCTGTCCAGTGTGGCCGGGGAAATGTCTGGGAATATCTGGAGTTTTTTGCCTTCCAGATTTATATTGGGGGAGTTTCTGGCAGCGTGCATGATTTCTTCTTTGACTAGGAAGTCCTTCATGCACATGATTATGTCCCTGGGTGGCATGTCTGGGCCCTATGAATCCTGTCACAGATAAAGGCTGTTAGTGGTTTGTCTGGCAGGAGACCCTGAAAAACTTTTGAGACTGCTGGCATGAGGTCTATGACTGTCTCAGGGGTTCCACGCAGCCTAATATTGTGCCTACGATTTCTATTGTCAAGGTCTTCGACTTGGGCTTGCATAAAGGCAAAGCTATCTGCCAGAGTTTCATAGTCCTTCCTTAAATCATTATGAGCGAGCGAGAGCTCGTCATGTTTGGTTTCCAGAATGTCAGTTCTGTGACCTATGCCTGCTATCTCTTGGGAAAGAGCAGCGGTGGATTTGTGTACCTCGCTCTCTATCTTGTCCACTAGTTTATTGAACATGGAGGTTAGGCTATCATCCAGGTCTGCCTTTGATAGAGGGATAGAGTACTCACTGCTAGTTGATTGTGAGTTTTGCAGTTGATTCTTCTCTGCAGCCTTGTGTGTGCCGGCGGCGGCGCCATATTGGGACATTTTGTGCTGCTTATTGCCAGAGCGCAGGGGAAAGTTTGTCAGGTTTTGCTGTGTATAGCGAGAGCGCCCGCTTTTCTTCCCTGGCATGCACGAATGTTCCCTGCGGGGGTGCCGATGATTGGGGCTAAAATTTATGTTGTATAGCCCTGGTTATCGTGCCTGCATTGTCCGGGTCTGACGGAGCTGATCCTACTCGCGTCCTTCCCACATCGCGCCGCGCATGCGCCCCCCGAGAGTTTTTTTTTTCATGGGAGGGTGCATGTGATCAGCACAGGGCCATACAGCACTGTCCAGAGGGTCATGGGTCCTGCATCCTTCTAGGACATTCATGGGAGAATGAAAACTCCTCCTACAAGCTTTAACCAGACACTGTTAGAAGTCACAAGACTGCTATATACTGCTGATGTGAAAAAGTATTTAGCAGTTTATGTTTACTAAAATTATTGCATTTCCATGTTATGTGTACTCTGGGAGACCAGATATAGTGAATGCAGAGTCCTGGGTTTAGTAGCACTTTAAGTCCAACTCCAGGCTGGAAGAAACAAAAACACTGGCATGCCCCCCTGCCCCCCATTGCCCCAATTCCCCCCACCCCCTACTTCAAGGGTCAAATGCTCACTCAATATGCTCAATCCATCTAGAGGGAGTCAAGAAGGCTGCAATACTTACCCTAATCCACTCTGTCCGGCTCCAGTGCTCCCACTGGCTATAAGCCCTGCATTGTATGAAGAAGAGGCAAGATGGTGATTGTGGCCAGAAGCGCCTTAGAGAAAAGGCTGTGGGGTACAGCTGGAGGGATTCTACTGGAGCAAGAAACAAGGTATTATACCTTATTCCTACACCTCTATGCAAAAATGAGCATTATCCTGTTGCACTGTGTGTGTGTTGGAGAGGCGGAAGCACTGCAAAGGTAGTTTTTTTCCTGTGCCTGGAGTTGTGCTTTAATGGATCTACTCCTCCCCGGCGCACTTACTAACATGTTGTATCACAAAGCTCATATTTGGTATTAGTCTAAATTTTAACTAAGCCCAAAAATGGCCAGAGTTGTTAGAGGGAACCACTGGTAGACCCCTTTCCAGTCTTCCCTGCGGCACCCCTACACTCGAGTGATGCACACAAGCTCCCTCACCAGCGGCTGACATCTTCAGCTGGTCTTCGTGTGGATCTTCAGCCATCTTGATTGGCCGGGATGACCTAACTATGAACTGGACTGTGCATGCCATTAGGGTTGATTGACTAAAGGCAAATAGTCTGTGCACTTCACAAAGTGCAGTTTCACTCTGCAAGTGCAGTTCCTTCAAAGCTTAGTAAGCGAGGTAATCCTTCACTTTGCAAAGAATACCCAATCAAATGCACGGAAATTTAAAAAAAACTGCATTTGTGCTTGCACATGATTGGATGATGGAAGTCAGCAGAGCTTCTGGTCAATTACTAAGTTCTGGAGCAACTGCACTTTGCAAAGTTCACAGTCTATTTGCCTTTAGTAAATCCACCCCATTGTGACTCTTCTGCATTAAAACGCCTACCTATTTGCAATTTTTAATTTTTATAATAGATAATAGGGAATCACTGCATTTTCAGTACAAAAATGAAACGATTCGGCAACTCAGCCTGACCAATTTTAATTACAAACAGCTTGAAGGAATGAATTTGTAAGGAGCATAAAATTCACCGTATTTTAAAGCTGAACTCCAGGCAGCTATAAAAGGCACAAACTAAAGCATCTCTGTATTCATTATTAAATCATATTGTATCTTTTTTTTTTATGCAACTGATGTAAGTACCTGAATTTGACATGGTGGCAGCCTGGTAAAATCCCATTTACAGCATTGCTCTCAGACCGATGCATGCAAAAAATACTGACACGGAACATGCTGAGAGAAGGAGAGAGCAGCGTGAGCAGAGAGATCACCTCATCAGTCTGTTGCTGCTTCTTCAGTACCCAGTCAGCAGGCTGGGAGAGGAGAGAGGACACCACTGTATTCTTTCTGCAGTCTATACTGTAACAGAGAAAGCGTTGCCATCCATCTAGCTTTGCTTTGTCGCAGAGCTTTGTGAATCTTATAAGTGGGTGGACAGAAATTCTAATTCATTGACAGGTCAAACAAACCCAAATATGTATTTCAGCTGTGTATTTAGCTGTTTGCCTGGAGTTCAGGTTTAAACAGGGTGAATATTATAGCAAACATCTTCTATTGAAGAACAGATGCTGACAAATGTCAGAGGATGCAATTCTTACTAAGCAAATGCTGGGCAAATGTCCACTAATCTAGCTATGTAAATAGGGTGAATGTTGACTGAAGAATTTTGAGTGATTGCCAGTTAAATTGCCCATCTATTTTTTTAATAAATATAACTCTAAAATACACTAAACGACTCAAGACTGTATTAATTAAAAAAAAAATAAGCAACAAGAAAGAGAGATTATATTTTTCCACTACCTTTTATTTTCTGTTTCATTGAGCCTTTGAGCTGCAGATTTACTGACCATAACCACCCCCCGATCGCCCACCTAAAACAAACAGTTGGAGGGGACTGTACACATGGCACAGCCAGGATTCTTTGCAACACGGCATCACCACCATCAAACTCACCCAGTCAATAGGGCCGTGTCATAACCGAACGCCAAGCGATTGGATGAATGAATGAATGACTTGTATATCGCTACAAATGCGAACTGAATCGCCTCAAGGCGCTTTTTGCAGCCAGTGTCTGCTTGGCTGGTGCTGTCATTTACCCCGTAGGATCTTGACACACTTGGGGGACACTTTCGTACACATATATGTACACATATATACTGGGCCAATTTTGGACAAGATCCAATTAACCTACCAGCATGTCTTTGGAGTGTGGGAGGAAACCAGAGTACCTGGAGGAAACCCACGCCGACACAGGGAGAACATGCAAACTCCAGGCAGAGGGTGTCTTGGTCGGTATTCGAACATGTGGAGAAAGTATTATCATGTATAATCCATGTTTAACAAAAAAACAGGGATTTAGGAGGAGGCAGTATCACCTCCTGAATGGCTGAAAGTCACAGTATCACCTCCTGAATGCCTGCAAGCCACAGTAACACCTCCTGAATGGCTGCAAGTCACAGTATCACCTCCTGAATGCCTGCAAGCCACAGTATCACCTCCTGAATGGCTGCAAGCCACAGTATCACCTCCTGAATGCCTGCAAGCCACAGTATCACCTCCTGAATGGCTGCAAGTCACAGTATCACCTCCTGAATGGCTGCAAGCCACAGTATAACCTCCTGAATACCTGCAAGCCACAGTATCACCTCCTGAATGTCTGCAAGCCACAGTATCACCTCCTGAATGCCTGCAAGCCACAGTATCACCTCCTGAATGTCTGCAAGCCACAGTATCACCTCCTGAATGCCTGCAAGCCACAGTATCACCTCCTGAATGCCTGCAAGCCACAGCCTCACCTCCTGAATGCCTGCAAGCCACAGCATCACCTCCTGAATGCCTGCAAGCCACAGTATCACAGTATACACCTATAACAGCTTCAACTCTTCTGGGGAGGCTGTCCACAAGATTTAGGAGAGTGCAGGAGTGGCCTGTCCATTAAGGGCGAACAGGGGCCGGCCCCTCTGTCACGTAGTCCCCTATATGGCAAGTGTATAGATTCATGCATTGCATGAATTTATCCATGGCTGCCGCTGGCACCCCCTAATCAAGTCACCTTAAACAAAGACCACAACAGGTCTAGTGGCGCTTTGGTATACAAATCCTTAATGGCAGTTCACGTTCCACTCTCCTCTCCTCACCTGCATCGAAATCCACAGCTGGTTTGACAAGGCTTTAATATATGGATCCTTTAGGGAAAATCACATTCCACTCTCCTCTCCTAAAAGCACCACTAGACCTGGTGTGGTCTTTGTTTAAAGGGGTTGTAAAGGTTCATGTTTTTTCACTTTAATGCATCCTATGCAGGCCCGGACTGGCCATAGGGCATACCGGGCATATGCCCGGTGGGCCGTGGTGGCATGCGGGCCGCCAGGGCTGCATGTCACGTCTCCCCCCCCCGTGCACTCTCAGGTGCGAGTCGGAGCCGCACTCGAGTGACACTCGTCGGCACATCAGGGGGCCGGGACCCGCAACGATCCCCTTCTCTCTGGCACAGTGGCCCCGGCTCTGATGATCTGATCAGTCTCGGCTGGGCTGTCTCACACAGCCAAGCAGAGCGAAGCCGCCTCCTCCTTTATGTCTATACAGGGGGAGGGGACCCGACATGCAGTCCCGCGCTGATCTGAGGTACATTATGGGTCTGTAGGGGTGGTCTGAAATGTAGGGGGTTCTGTATTGTAGGGGGTCTGAAATGTAGGGTGGTTCTGTATTGTAGGAGGGGTCTGTAATGTAGGGGGGTTCTGTATTGTAGGGGGGTCTGTATTGTAGGGGGGTCTGTATTGTAGGGGGGTCTATAATGTAGGAAGGTCTGTATTGTAGGGGGGGTCTGTAATGTAGGGGGGTTCTGTATTGTAGGGGGGTCGGAAATGTAGGGGGTTCTGTATTGTAGGGGGGGTCTGAAATGTAGGGGGGTTCTGTATTGTAGGGGGGTCTGAAATGTAGGGGGGTTCTGTATTGTAGGGGGGTCTGTAATGTAGGGGGGTTCTGTATTGTAGGGGGGGTCTGAATGTAGGGGGGTTCTGTATTGTAGGGGGGTCTGAAATGTAGGGGGTTCTGTATTGTAGGGGGGTCTGTATTGTAGGGGGCCTGTATTGTAGGGGGTCTGTAATGTAGGGGGTTCTGTAATGTAGGGGGGTCTGTATTGTAGGGGGGTTCTGTATTGTAGGGGGGGTCTGAAATGTAGGGGGGTTCTGTATTGTAGGGGGTCTGAAATGTAAGGGGTTCTGTATTGTAGGGGGGTCTGTATTGTAGGGGGGCCTGTATTGTAGGGGGTCTGTAATGTAGGGGTTCTGTAATGTAGGGGGGTCTGTATTGTAGGGGGGTTCTGTATTGTAGGGGGGTCTGTATTGTAGAGGGGGTCTGTATTTTAGAGGGGGTCTGTAATGTAGAGGGGTTTGTACTGTAGGGAGGGGGTCTGTACTGTAGGGAGGGGTCTGTATTGTAGAGAGGGTCTGTATTGTAGAGGGGGGCTGTATTGTAGAGGGGGTCTGTATTGTAGAGGGGGTCAGTACTGTAGGGAGGGGGTCTGTACTGTAGGGAGGGGGTCTGTACTGTAGGGAGGTCTGTGTAACATGCAGGGGGTCCAGAACTGTTAGGGGGTGTCTGTGTAACAAACTGTGGGGGGCTATGTAATGTAAAGGGGTCCAGAGGTGCGGTGCTATGTAATGTAAAGGGGTCCAGAGGTGCAGGGTGCTGTGTAATGTAAAAGGGTCCAGAGGTGCAAGGTGCTGTGTAATGTAAAGGGGTCCAGAGGTGCAGGGTGCTGTGTAATGTAAAGGGGTCCAGAGGTGCTGTGTAATGTAAAGGGGTCCAGAGGTGCAGGGTGCTGTGTAATGTAAAGGGGCCCAGAGGTGCAGGGTGCTGTGTAATGTAAAAGGGTCCAGAGGTGCGGTGCTATGTAATGTAAAGGGGTCCAGGGTGCTGTGTAATGTAAAGGGGCCCAGAGGTGCAGGGTGCTGTGTAATGTAAAAGGGTCCAGAGGTGCGGTGCTCTGTAATGTAAAGGGGTCCAGGGTGCTGTGTAATGTAAAGGGGTCCAGAGGTGCAAGGTGCTGTGTAATGTAAATGGGTCCAGGGTGCTGTGTAATGTAAAGGGGTCCAGAGGTACAAGGTGCTGGAACCCCACATCCCATCGCCGCCGTGCCCCCCCCCAGCTACTCAGTCTAAAATGCCCGGGCCTATTTTTTGTCCCAGTCTGGGCCTGATCCTATGCATTAAGGTGGAAAAACATCTGATACTTACACCCCCCCCAGCCCCCCGTTTTACTTACCTGAGCCCGTTCACCTGCTGCACTCGCCCCCAACGTCCTCTTCTCCGCTCAGTTCGGCCATTGATTGGCTAGACTGGATGGATTGATAGCAGCGCAGCCATTGGCTCGCACTGCTGTCAATCACATCCAATTACGCGGCGCGCTGGGGGGCGGGGCCGAGTGATACAGTCGGCGGCTATAGCCGCCGGCTGTATCACGGGAGCGCGCCCGCAAGAACTAACCCCCATGGGAGAGAGCTTGCATGAAGGGGGTTAGTTCTTGTGAGGAGGAGCCGAGACAGCCGCCGAGGGACCCCAGAAGACCAGGTGCGGGGCCAGGGTAGGAGCTGCTGGTATTAGTTTGGGTCTGCACTCTGCCTGTCAACCCCAGAAATTTGGCTCGAACCCCCCTTGGCACAACTGGATAACAATATGGATGTGGGACCCAATGGCAAAGAGGACCACAACAACAACACACTGTAATATGTATAGTTACCGTTACCTTGGCACTGGTCACCTGACTCTCAGCTGCAATAGACAGAGTCCCACACAAGATGTAACTTAACCAGATGTAAAATGTTTACTTGGAAAAGAGTAGAACCATGGTTATACAGATAGAATTGACTGTACACAGATCCCTGCAAAGTCAATGAAACATAACTGGTTCAAGATTTCTATATCACATCACCTATTACCATAACCTGGGTCAGATGCGAGTAAGTGTATTATGGTGGAGGAATCTCCCAATGCCACAATACCGGCACTGGGACACTTCCCCACCAAGTCTCACACACACACTCACTATAACATCAATAGAACAGAGACAATATAAACAGTTACATCAAGCATTAGAATTCCAATGGCTCCCTCCAGTGGACAGTTCAAACTGGTGCGTATCCCTTTGTAGTGAACGTTGTAGAGAAATAAAGTGATGACTGTTCCTTTAAGTTCAACTCGTCTTCTGCTAGCTCTGTTGGTGCACTTAATTGTATTCCAAACAATATGTAAAGAGGAAAAGTGACCACTCAGTGAATGTAAAGCAGAATTAAAGGAAACGCTAGTTCTCCCAAGCTGCTGTCCCACTCTCGGGTGCAAAGGATCCCTATCTGTGGCACCGCAAGTGTCAACTATAGGGACCACTCTCCTGCAACTCAGTTAACTATGTTGGTAGGCAAGTGCCTTCTCACCACTAAGAGTCCTCTCCTCACTGGTATCTCCGTCATGCAAGATGACGTTGGTTCACCGAGCGGCCGCTTACAGGGTGCAGGTGGATGGATGGCGTCAGATGTGGTGGAGCGTAGGACGGTTCCCTCTCTGTCTCAGTCAGCCATGCTGTTCACAAGGATCCCTCCGTCGGCGATCCACTCTCGAACCTTTGGCCCAGGCTTCTACGGCCTAGGCACGCTCACAGCAGGCCTCTTGCCTGTTGAAAGATGGCATCCAGAGAGAGCGTGCTGAGGCCTTGCTTGTCCTTATATAAGATTCCACAGCAGGCTGTGCGGTGGCGCACTGTTTTCTGGTAGCACAGCGACACTGTGGGTATTGTAGTTTCAATCCAACCCACGGCAATAGAGTCACTTCCTCTCGCACTACAATGCCCACCATGCTTTGTTCCATAATACAACGGAACTGAACAAACTTCAATGGCACAACATAAACAGACACCAGAGGGAGCCAACCTCTTAGTTAGGAACACAAAGTAGTATTTTTTAGATACTCTTAATTGTAACCCCTTGCTACATAAGTATAACATGTTTGTTATATTTAAAAAAAAAAAAAAATAACCTTTACAACCTCTTTAAGGTGAGATGCTAGCATAAACAAGGAAACATAAAACATTCCAAATTGTGCTCCACCAATGGGATATTAGGCTGGATTCACATCTATGCATTTTTAGTGCTTTTTGCATTTTGCAGATTTGCACTACAGAATGTGTTCCATAGGAACACATGGTAAATGGACTGTAGTGCAAATCTGCAAAATGCATAGGTGTGAATCCAGCCTTAGGGTTAGTCACTCCTTGATTTCTACCTCTCTGAACTCCATATCAGATCTCATGGATACCACTCACCTCTCTGCACACCATGCCCCAGCACCAATTAAAGAAAAACCTTACACACAGCAGGGAGCAATGATAAAAATCCAGCTACAGTGGCCCCTTTGGTGGGATAACTATCATACAACATAACTGAACCAGAACTTGCAGCAGACTTGCAGAATGTTTGCAAAGAAAGTTCATCTGGAGTCATGCAATGTGGACTTGCTGCAATTGTGCAACAAACTTGTGAAGCCTGGCAAGTCTAGCAAGAGCTTAGCAATCATTTCCAAACTTGAAGCACAATTACTTGCTAACTGGGTAGGCTGTCTGGGGGCCTATCCAAAACAAGAGAGCAGCATAGGGTTGGGATTGCGGCCTGCAGTCCAACCAGAAGTGACGGTTCTGCCGGCCGGAGAACCTATCATGGTCAGAGGTAGAGGGGAAGCTATCGCCACTAGGGGGCCAACCACCTTATTACCAGGGACCACAGTAAGTAGCTAAAGCAAGCTATGAGTAAACACTGAATTTGTGTGAAACGCGTCAGCTGTCCTGAGTTTGCTGGTTTTTGTAGTGCCTGTTTTGCCTAATAAACACACGTTGGCTTGGAGTGCGGCTGTCCTCATCTATTTTTCCCCAGTAGCTAAAGCAAGTACCGGAGCAGTATTCTCGCCAACCGGGGACGGTGAAGAACCGGGAAACTTCAGCAGGTGCCAAGCCAAATAAATCTCTTTGCATTCAAGAAGTGTTTGGCGCCCATGAATCTATCTTGCTCTACACCCACCATGCCTTGTAACACACTCTATACAGAAGGATGTCAGCTGTCCCTAACTAGAGGTTCTCATTAGACCGAAGGGCCCGGGACCTTGTTACAATAAAAAAAGTTAGTTTATACTACCCAAATATTTTCTCCTGCATATAATCATACCGAACACATGAAGCTAGAGTGAATGTAGCCCAAAAAAATCCACTGTATTTATAATCTTAATAAGTCCTACTGCATGTATATTCTGTTTGCTTGTATGCTGCAGCTTTCGGGAGCTCAGGAAGGGCCGTTACATTTGAATGGATAAGTACCATATCTGCTTTCACCTCTAGCCTCAATCTGCTTTGGGTCTAGCCGCAGATATAAATTATGCTAAACCTTTCTTCTACTGACACTTGTAATATTTTGTAGCACCCTTTAATATATCACTGACAGCTCTGTAAATAATCCCCACTGAGCTGTTTTATTTTCATATTTCTTCAATTGCATTGTTGTATTTTCCCTTGTCATGTCAGCATTGAGTGCCCAGTATTAAAAGTCTCTGCAAAGATCCAACTGTTCTTTATAATATGGTTAGAGCGCATTGACACGTAAAAATCTTGCCTGCAAATTAGCTTGCTTCTCCCTGTCTCTCGGAAAGAAACCCCTTGAAGCTGAGGGAAAAAAACATCAATCAATGTGTCTTACGTTTACTGAAACACCTGGCTGGATTATGATAAAAATGTATGTGCTGCACAGAGCTATGTTATATTTTATCTAATGTTGTGCTATTCTTAGATACAGCAGAGCATAGAGTAAAATGGGCAAGGAAAGGCACCTGTTGCTATTTTTTTTTTACATGATTTGGAATCCTTGGATTTGGTTTGCTAAATTAACCACTTAAGCCCCGGACCATTTCGCTGGCCAAAGACCAGAGCATTTTTTTGCGATTCGGCACTGCGTCGCTTTAACTGACAATTGCGCGGTCATGCGACGTGGCTCCCAAACAAAATTGACTTCCTTTTTTTCCCACAAATAGAGCTTTCTTTTGGTGGTATTTGATCACCTCTGTGGTTTTTATGTTTTGCGCTATAAACAAAAATAGAGCGACAATTTAAAAAAAATTCTATATTTTTTACTTTTTGCTATAATAAATATCCCCAAAAAATCGACAAAAAAAATTTTTTTTCCACAGTTTAGTTTCCACAGTAGTATTCTTCTACATATTTTTGGTAAAAAAAAATCGCAATAAGCGTATATGGATTGGTTTGCGCATAAGTTATAGCATCTACAAAATAGGGGTAGTTTTATGGCATTTTTGTTATTATTATTTTTTTTTACTAGTAATGGCAGCGATCTGCGATTTTTATTGTGACTGCGACTTTATGGCGGACACATCGGACACTTTTGACACATTTTGGGGATCATTGTCATTTTTACAGCGATTAGTGCTATAAAAATGCACCGATTACTGTGAAAATGACACTGGCAGTGAAGGGGTTAACCACTAGGTGGCGCTGAAGGGGTTAAGGGGGCGTGGCTACGAGTGACAAGACACTGATCGCTGCTCTTGATGAGAGGGAGCAGACGATCAGTGTCAGTGTCACTAGGCAGAACGGGGGGAGGCAGGTTTACACCTGCCTCTCCCCATTCTGCAGCTCTGTGACCCGATCGCGGGACACCGACGGACATCGAGTCCGCTGGTCCCGCAGGCACGGTTACGGAGCTCGCGGCAGGGGCACGGTGGGAATTTCAAAGTGACGTGCCATTCTGCCGACGTAAATGTACAGGAGCCGATCCTTAACTGGTTAAAGTAGTTCTAAAGGTGCAAGTTTTTTTTTTTTTTTTTACCTTAATACATTCTATGCATTAAGGCAGGGGTGTCAAACCTGTGGCCCAAGACGGCTATGAACTTACTTAAAAATGTGGCCATAGAAAAATTTGACAGGGTCCCTTTACTGGACTTTTATCTCCCCCCCCCCCCCAAAAAAAAATTAGAACCCAAATATCTGGTGAGTACCTTGAGAATTCATTCAGAATTGCTACAACATCCATCGAACCAGATATTGATGCTGTCACGATCAGGGGTCAGTCTCTAAGACCAGTTACTATAGCAGTTGTGGAACTACCACCAACCAGCAGGATAGGTACACAGGCAGTCACCCTGGCAGATGACGCAGGCTCACCTGAGATGCGGAGTCTCAAGTACTAACCGGTGTTCACCAGAGCTCTTGATTGTGGAGATGGATTTTGTTGTGTGTTAGTACCAGGTCGTGGTCCTCAGGATCGCCGCACCAGGAGGTTAGCAAGCCGGGGTCCAGTAGCGCATAATAATCAGGTAAGGATCAAACAAAAGCATAGTCCGTAAACAAGCTAAAGGGTCAGTAATGAGTAGTTGCAGGTTGGGATCAGACAGAAGTGTAGTCAAGTGGTAGCAAAATATGGGCGTCAATAGGGAATACAGGAGCAAGATACTGGCTGAGAGAGCACAATAATCTGGCAAACAGGAACTGCAGAGAGATGGCTTAAATCAGGAAGTTCATGGGAGGAGCAAAGAGTACAAGGTTCAGCAGAAGTCAAGGCATAAGGCAGGGTTGTTCAATAGATCAGAGAGGGTGCTGTCCAGAATTTCAAGTAGCTCAGCGAGAAGAGTCACAGCAGAGGTCCCAGGTTTAAATCCAGGCCCTGACAGATGCGTTAGTCTATCAAAAACAATGTGAAATATCACACTAGTTTTATTTTGTCCTCTTTTTCTTTTATATTAAAAAATATTACAAAATATGAGATTTTATTACTCAGATAGGTACATTATCTATATCCGTGATTGTTAACTTGTGATCTGCCTGACTTTTTTCTGTTCATGTGAGTCTGTACTTGGCTTTTTACTACTAATAAAAGTAATAGGGTTGCGCCTATACCACTTTTTTAAGACCCAGTGCAAGTACCGATACTTTTTACCATCGTACAGATCATCTGTGAGGCTGCCCGGCCCCCCCGCTAAGCTGAGGACACCACAAGTTTCTGATTTCTGATTAGGCATCGGAAGCATTTGCACGAGTACAAGTACTCGTGCAAATGCTCTGTATCGGCACTGATACCAATACTATAACCCTAAAAAGTACTCACTAATACTGCGCTTAGTTTTTGACCCCACTCCACTGGAGTTCCATAAAGGTGGAGCAAACTATCAAGTACTACATCCCATTGCTGTCTGTTGAATGAGTAGCTAAATTTGTGTGGTTCTTGATAGCAAATGTCATATCCTAATTATTATCCCAGAAGTCTGACAGTCTTATCGTAGGACTAAGCACTAGGCATGAGCTCGATGTTCGAGTCGAACGCATGTTCGACTCGAACATTGGCTGTTCGCCTGTTCGGCAAAACCAGAACTTTGCAGGCCGTTCGCGCCAAATTCGTGTGACGCGAATGGCCCACAATGCACTGCGCCATCGTAGTGCATTACCGGCGCTGTGATTGGCCAAGCATGCACTGTGACCCCGCATGCTTGGCCAATCACAGCGTCGGCAGCGAGGAGAGCCATAATTGGCCACAGGCAGGATGCCTGTGGCCAATTATAGCTCAGGGGGGTTTAGTACACGCCCAACACTATATAAGCCCGCCAGCGTGGTGGCCTTGTGTAGTGTGTTGCCGTGCAGGGAGAGAGAAGGATAGGCAGGGACAGTGTCAGTGATATTCTTTGCTAAACCTTGTGCATTTACAGTGTGTTGGCGTGCAGGGAGAGAGAAGGATAGGCAGGGACAGTGTTAGTGTTATTCTTTGCTAAACCTTGTGCAGTTACAGTGTGTTGGCGTGCAGGGAGAGAGCAGGATAGGCAGGGACAGTGTCAGTGTCATTTTTGCTAAACCTCCTGCACAGTATACACCTGAAGCTACCCCTTATTGCTCGTGGTGTTGTTCTGTTGTGTAACACAGACAGGCATCTGCAAGCAGTTACAGTGGGTGTAGGTGCCTCCTGCACAGTATACGCTACCCCTTATTGCTCGTGGTGTTCTGTTGTGTAACACAGACAGGCATCTGCAAGCAGTTACAGTGGGTGTAGGTGCCTCCTGCACAGTATACACCTGAAGCTACCCCTTATTGCTCGTGGTGTTGTTCTGTTGTGTAACACAGACAGGCATCTGCAAGCAGTTACAGTGGGTGTAGTGTGCCTCCTGCACAGTATACACCTGAAGCTACCCCATATTGCTTTTTTTCTTCTTTTGTGTAACACTAACAGGCATCTGCAAGCAGTTACAGTGGGTGTAGGTGCCTCCTGCACAGTATACACCTGAAGCTACCCCTTATTGCTGTGTTTTTCCGTTGTGTAACACAGACAGGCATCTGCAAGCAGTTACAGTGGGTGTAGGTGCCTCCTGCACAGTATACACCTGAAGCTACCCCTTATTGCTGTGTTTTCCTGTTGTGTAACACAGGCAGGCATCTGCAGCAGTTGCAGTGGGTGTAGGTGCCTCCTGCACAGTATACACCTGAAGCTACCCCGTATTGCTGGTGTTTTTCTGTTGTGTAACACAGACAGGCATCTTCAAGCAGTTACAGTGGGTGTAGGTGCCTCCTGCACAGTATACACCTGAAGCTACCCCTTATTGCTGGTTTTCCCATCTCCCTGCAGGCCATTAGAATGTCTGGAAGGCCAACAAGGAGAGGCAGCTGCCAATGCGTCCTCTTCCCTCGTATCAATGTCATCATCAGTCACTCCTTCCCTAGACCCACCATGTCCTCCTGAGGAGTCCCCCGAACTGTTTGAGCAGAGTGTTGGGTACATGCTCCAGGAGGATGCCCAGCGTTTTGAAGGGTCTGATGATGATACCCAGCTAGAGGAAGGCAGTAGCGTGAGCGCAGAGAGAGGGGATGCTCAAGAAGGACAGCAATCTGGCAGTCATGTTCCAGCAGCTGCAGCAAACTGCCAGGTTTGCTCCAGTGATCAAGAGGGAGGGGATGATGAGGTCACTGACTCCATGTGGGTGCCGGATAGGAGAGAGGAGGAGGAGGAGGATGAGGAGGAGGCACATCTCCAACGAGGCAGGATGCCCTCCGGGGGCCAGCATAAGGGCAGCACACCGACTGAATCACACCGCAGAGCTCCGCCTGTGCAGGGCACTGCCTCTGCGCGTTATTCCAAAAATTCTTTGGTGTGGGCCTTTTTTGAGTCGAGTGCATCAGATCGCACCGCTGCTATTTGCAACATATGTCTCAAGCGTATCTCGCGTGGCCAAAACATCAGCCTCTTGGGCACCACATGCTTGACCAGACATATGTTCACCTGCCATGCAGCTCGTTGGCAAGCGTACCTTAAAGACCCACACCAAAGAACAAAGCGGACCTCTCCTTGCTCCTCATCAGCTGGGATCTCCAACCCCACTATACCTTCAGTCCTCTCTGAAACCTGCACTGAGAGGAATGAAGGTGTAGAATTAGGTGTGTCACAGCCAAGTACTTGCGGGCACTCTGCTAGCAGTACACCGACGTCCGATTATAGCAGGCAAATTTCCCTGCCCCAGCTGCTGGACCGTCAAAAGAAGTTCACTCCCAGCCTTTCACATGCCCAGCGGTTGAATGCTAGCTTGGCTAAATTGCTAGCACTTCAACTGCTGCCTTTTCAGTTGGTAGACTCGGCCCCCTTCCGTGAGTTTGTGCAATGTGCGGTTCCTCAGTGGCAGGTTCCCAAACGCCACTTTTTCTCACGGAAGGCGATTCCGGCTCTCTACCGGCATGTGAAAGGCAATGTCCATGCCTCGCTGGACAGGGCGGTCAGCGGTAAGGTGCATATTACCGCGGACTAATGGTTCAGCAGGCATGGACAGGGACATTACCTATCTTTCACGGCCCATTGGGTCACTCTTTTGGCAGCTGCGAAGGATGCAGGACAAGGTGCAGTAGTGTTGGAGGTTGTTCCGCCGCCACACCTCCAAGATGCTACTACTGGTTGTGGCACACCTCTCTCCTCCACCCCATCCTCTTCTTCTTCCTCCATGGCCTCTTCCTGTGCTTTGTCCTCTGAACCAGCGGTGCTTCGTAGGCGTTCAAGGGGCTATGCAAGTACGCAGGCAAAAAGATGCCATGCCGTGCTTGCGCTGGTGTGTTTGGGGGACAGGAGCCACACTGGGGCAGAGGTTCTGTCAGCTCTTCAGGGGCAGGCCGAGAGGTGGTTGACGCCATGCCAGCTTAAGGCAGGAATGGTGGTTTGTGACAATGGCACCAACCTCCTCTCCGCCCTCCGACAGGGACAACTGACCCATGTGCCCTGTGTGGCTCACGGTTTTAACTTGGTGGTGCAGCGGTTCTTAGGCAGGTACCCGGGCTTACAGGATGTCCTGAGGCAGGCCAGGAAAGTCTGTGTGCATTTCCACCGATCATATAATGCCAGTGCTCGGCTGGCTGAGCTACAAAAGGAGTTGAACCTGCCCAAGAACCGCCTTATATGTGACATGCCCACCAGGTGGAACTCAACGTTGTCCATGTTGCAGCGGCTGAACACGCAGCAGAGGGCCATCAATGAGTACCTGTGTGACTACGGCACCAGGACAGGGTCAGGGGAGCTCTGTTTTTTTTCACCATGCCAGTGGGGCATGATCAGGGATGCATGCACTGTTCTGGCACCATTTGAGGAGGCCACGAGGATGGTGAGCAGTGACAGTGCATGCATCAGTGACACTGTACCTCTTGTCCACCTGTTGGAGCATACGCTGCGTGGAATAATGGACAGGGCACTTGAGGCAGAGCAGAGGCAGGAAGAGGAGGACTTCCTTGCCTCTCAAGGCCCCCTTTACCCAGACAGTGTTCCTTCTGTCCCACCCATCACACAGGAAGAGGAGGAGGAGGATTGTGTCAGCATGGAGGTGGAGCCTGGCACTCAGCATCAGCAGCAGCAGTCTTTTAGGGATGATTTACAGTCCCAAGAAACCCGTGGACTTGTACGTGGCTGGGAGGAGGTGGCTGCGGATCATGTCGTCCTTAGTGACCCATAGGACCCTGGACCAAATGCCTCAGCTAACCTATGCTGCATGGCCTCCCTGATCCTGCAAAGCCTGTGGAAGGATCCTCGTATTTTTCGAATCAAGGAGAGGGACCATTACTGGCTGGCCACTCTCCTTGATCCACGTTACAAGGGTAAGGTTGCGGACCTTATCTTGCCGTCACAGAGGGAGCAGAGGATAAGACATCTCCGGGAGGCCTTGCAGAAAGGTCTGTGCAATGCGTTCCCAGAGACTGGGAGGTTACAAACTCCTGGTCCTGGACAACGAGTTGCTGAGGCTTTGGTCAGTCAAAAGAAGGAGCAGTGGGGAAGGTGGCCGTCTGACCGATGCGTTCAGACAATTTTTTAGTACGCAGCCCCAAGGTATGATCGCTTCCAGCAACCATCGCCAGCGTCTGATTTACATGGTCCAGGAATACCTAGGGGCAAGGTCAGACTTGGACACCTTTCCCACCGAATATCCTCTGGCTTCCTATGTCTTGAGGATGGATCACTGGCCAGAGCTTGCACAGTATGCAATTGAGCTACTGGCCTGTCCTGCATCCAGCGTTCTTTCGGAACGCACATTCAGTGCTGCTGGAGGCTTTGTAACCGATCACAGGGTGCGCCTGTCCACCGACTCGGTTGATCGACTGACCTTCATAAAGATGAATCAGTCTTGGATCACCACCAGCTACCAAGCACCTGAAGCTGATGTAACCGAATATTTTTTTTTTAAATGTCACATCCCTTCAAGACTGCCTATGCTGATGCTGAGTGCCTGTCCTGTTATGTTGACTGACTATCCTCTTCCTCCTCAATGATCCTGCCGATAGCTTGGAAGAACATTTGTGGTTCTGGGTGCCGCCCCCAGTGGCTAAGACCCAATTTTTCAGCCCCCGTTTAACAGGGGCGTGTAATTAAAATTTTTGATGCAATGCTTTGCCGCAGGGCTCATTCCTGCACTCCAACTTGAGTATCTGGGAGGGGTTGCAGTGTCGTGGCACCAGCACCAGTGCATAAGGCCCAATTTTTCAGCCCCTGTTTAACAGGGGCGTGTAATTACAATTTTTGATGCAATGCTTTGCAGCAGGGGTCTTTCCTGCACTCCAACTTGAGTATCCGGGAGAGGTTGCAGTGTCGTGGCACCAGCACCAGTGGCTAAGGCCCAATTTTTCAGCCCCTGTTTAACAGGGGCGTATAATAAAAAATTTTGATGCAATACTTTGCAACAGGGCTCATTGCTGCGCTCCAAATACAGTATCTGTGATGGGTTGCAATGTTGTGGCACCAGTGCCTAAGGCCCAATTTTTCTGCCCCTGTTTAACAGGGGCATGTAATTACAATTCTTGATCTAATACTTTGCAACAGGGCTCATTGCTGCACTCTAAGTACAGTATCTGTGAGGGGTTGCAGTGTTGTGGCACCAGCACCAGTGCCTAAGGCCCAATTTTTCTGCCCCTGTTCTACAGGGGCATGTAATAACAATTCTTGATCTAATATTTCACAGATGGGCCCATTACTGCGCCCACCAAGAGTAACTGTGAGGACTTACAGTCTTGTGGCACCAGCACCACCGCCACCACCAAAGGCCCAATTTTTCAGCCCCTGTTCAACAGGGGCATGTAATTACAATTCTTGATCTCATAATTCACAGCAGGGCCCATTCATGCGCCCACCAAGAGTAACTGTGAGGGCTTACAGTGTTGTGGCACCAGCACCACCACCATAGGCCCAATTTTTCCTCCCACTGTTCAACAATGGCATGTAAATACAATTCCTGATATAATAGTTCACAGCAGGGCGTTCCAGCGCCCACCAAGAATAACTGTGAGGGCTTACAGTGTTGTGGCAACACCAACATGTAAGGGGCAAATTTCAGCAGAGTATATACGGCAGGCCCCTACTTTCAAACATCCAACTTACAAACAGGAAGTGAGAGGAAATCTACCCCTAGGAAGGGAAATTCTCTCCTGTAAGAGTTAATATGGGAAAAAGGTGTCTCCTCTCTACTGATGCTTTATCACCAATCCTTGTTTCAATAAAAACCCCACTTTTCAAAAACATTTGTCATTGGGACGGAAAGTGAGGTGAAATGTTCTGAACAAGGGGCACAGACAGCAACACCAACATGTAAGGGGCAAATTTCTGCAGAGTATATAGGGCAGGCCCCTACTTTCAAACATTCAACTTATAAACGACTCCTACTTGCAAACGGAAGGAGACAACAGGAAGTGAGAGGAAATCTACCCCTAGGAAGTGAAGTTCTCTCCTGTAAGAGTTAATATGGGAAAAATGTGTCTCCTCTCTACTGATGCTTTATCACCAATCCTTGTTTCAATAAAAAAATTAAAAAAATTCAAAAAACATTTGTCATTGGGACGGAAAGTGAGGTGAAATGTTCTGAACAGGTGCACAGACAGCAAAACAAATGTTACAGGGGTGATAACCCTTCCCTATGTTCTCCAAAATGCTTAAAAATAGATTTTTTGGCTAGAGCTACACTTAAAAAATGTACCTGTTCCAAATTAGAAAAAGATTCAAGAACAAACCTACAGTCCCTGTCTTGTTTGCACTGCCTGTATACTGCTGTTCAGAGTATATAGGGCCTTTTTTTATTTTGTGTGCGGGGTTCCCCTTAATATCGATACAAGACCCAAAGGGGCTGGTAATGGGCTGGGGGGGGGGGGGGTGATGGGGTAGCCATGCCATTTTTCTCAATGATTTTCATCCATATTACCGGGACCAGACATTACATTAAAGCCGCAAGCAGTTTTAAATGGCTTTTTTTTCCTTTAGAAATGTCATTTTGTGCAGGGACAGTTCTAAACACGGGAAACACATGCCACTTCACAGGCATACTTTAGACACCCCCCAGGTACGATATTTAAAGGAATATTTCACTTTTTTTTCACTTTATGCATCATTAAAATGACTGCTGACGAAAAAACGTCCGTTTTTAAAACTTCTTTTTGCATTGATACATGTCCCCTGTGGCAGGACCCGGGTCCCCAAACCCTTTTTAGGACAATAACTTGCATTATAGCCGTTATAATTATTTTGATTTAGAATGTTCGCGTCCATTGTATTTAATAGGGTTCTAAAGTTCGCGCAAACTTTCGGTCCGTTCGCAGGTTCTGGTGCGAACCGAACCGGGGGGTGTTCGGCTCATCCCTACTAAGCACACCATGATTGATGGCGCCTGTGACCGACCCAAGCAGGACAGGGGATTTTGGAGGGGACTGTAGGCTAGCCTCTTGCCTACTGACTATGGGCCCTGGCATTTGAGGGGGGCTCTATTCTTTGGGAGGTGTGTGCCTGGGGGACCTTTGGAGTAGTTTTACTTCAGATTCAAGTCCTTTTTTAAGCTTGGGGCTTTGCTACTTTGGTTAGATTATGTGGCCAAAAACCCAGCACGCATATATCTCCACTGGAGTTTCATAAAGGTGGAGCAAACTATCAAGTACTACATCCAAATGCTGTCTGTTGAATGAGTGGCTAAATTAGTGTTGGTCTTGACAGCAAATATCATATACTAATTATTATCTCAAAAGTCTGACAGTCTTATCGTAGGGCTAAACACACCATGATTGATGGCGCCTGTTACAGACCCAAATGGGACAGGGGCCTTTGGAGGAGACTGCAGGCTAGCCTCTTGCCTACTGACTATGGGCCCTGGCGTTTGAGGAGGCTCTATTCTTTGGGAGGTGTGTGCCTGGGGGACATTCTGGAGTAGTTTTACTTCAGATTCAAGTCCATGTCTCCCTGAAACACACAGACTCTGAGAACGAGAGGACCCGGATACAGATTTGGGGTCTCTATGCCCAAACCAGCATTGACTGCTCCAACCCCCTCCCAGACTCAGAACAGGTGTTAATATAATCAGCTGAAAAGAACATGATTCTGGGGTCTACTCCTATAATCTGTTTACTAAAGGTTAATGTGTTTATTATGCCGCGTACACACGATCTGATTTCCCGTCAAGAACGCGGTGACGTACAACACTATGATGAGCCAAGAAAATTAAGTTCAATGCTTCCGAGCATGCATCAAATTGTTTCCGAGCATGCATCGGAATTTTGCACGTCGGAATTGCTACAGACTATTGGAATTTTTTACGTCGGAAAATTTGAGAACCAGCTCTCAAATTTTTATTTGTGGGAAATTCCGACAGGAAAAGTCCGATGGAGCCTACACACGGTTGGAATTTCCGACCAGAAGCTCACATCGGACTTTTCTTGGTGGAAATTCCGACCGTGTGTACTCTCCCATTGTGTTTTTCCTCCTAGGTGTGAATTCCCATTGTTAATTAAGTCACCTATTGTTTCTGTCTGTTGGCTAATCCTCTTGGAGGTTCCTACATGATATGATTAGTCTGGTGTTAACTTTACCTCGTTATCGAACCATTGTGTGATGTTTTGGGTAATATTTGGTTTTATTGTTCATGTGGTGACTGCCCTAATTTTGAAGTGTATAAACATTTGTATTTCTGTTCAATAAATATTCATTCCTATGGTTCTTATCCCAACATCTTGCCTGTGTACGATACTTTAGGTACAAGGGCTGGTATTAGCTCTCCGTCTGCTGGAAGAGTTTGAAGAGCAGGAAGCACTGTTTGGCAGAAGCACCCAAGCTGGGTGCCAGGCATTCCGTCACAGTGCCTTAACTGCTCAAATGTGGTTCAAAGAGACAAATATTCTTAAAGTGGTTGTAAACCCACTTTTTCAACTTTCACCTACAGGTAAGCCTAGATTAAGGCTTACCTGTAGGTGCAAGAAATATCTCCTAAACCTACACGGTTTAGGAGATATTTACTAAAAATGACAGGCGCCGCTGTGTACGGCGCATGCGCGCCGTAGACAACGGCGCATTCATGGGGTTAATCCCATTCACAAAATCAGCTACTTCCCAGCAATAGCTGGGCGTAGCCGATTGTGACGGCTCTCGCGTGCATGGGCAGAGTGACGTCTCCGCTGCTCCGGCCACTCACAGCGCCGGAGCGGCGCTGTGATTGGCTGGTGCGGCGATACCCGGAAGTAACCTTCCGGCTATCGCCGCAGCGATGGATGCGGCTGAAGAGGGAGACGAGGACGGCTTCGGGGGCCCCGATCTAAGGTACGTGATGCATAATGAGCTATTATGCTAGTCATATTAGCTCATTATGCCTTTCTCTTACAGGTGGTTATGGGGAAAGAAAAAAAATATAGGGTTTACAACCACTTTAAACCAAACTCAGAGAGGGCTCTGTTAAGGACCTGAGACCAATAGCAGTTGCTACATGTGTTTCTCCTGTTGCTATGCCACTTGTGTCCATCTCACACTAAAACCAGTTTCAAATGAACTTATCCATTAGGCTCTAGGGATAGAGAAAGAAGAATTTGTAAAACTTAGAAATGTACTGAATAAAATGCAACTATAAACTGGAACAGCAGCTACTGAAGGTGAACTATATAAAGTAGTTGTTGAAATTTATAGCTATAGGTCATTGTTCTAAGACTCAAGAGAATTAATTAGTTCCATTTTTTCCCCAAATGTCATTTTATCAAAAGGGTACAGATAAGAGTTGCAGATATAGCCAGTGCAAATAATAAAGTCCAGTCACATTCTATTTTCTTCCTTAAGTGTCTTTATTCCGACTTTTATAAATATTTAATGTAGCATTTTCAAATGTGGCCGAAGAGCTTTGTAACGTTCCAATGTTTAATTAAACCATTCTTAAATGTTAAATAATGGATTTATTATGTAAAAGATTAATATACACAAAGTAATTGCTGCTTTATCTTTCTAAGTCATGCTGAGCTGAAATTTCAAATACCTGGGCTCGACCAGGGAGGTAATTTAGGAGCAATCAATCAGAGGCTGAAACCATTAGAGGAACCGATGGATAACATTTCTCCAATTCAATAAAAATGAGGAATATTAATGAACTACCACATATGTTCCCATTATTATGATCTCTGTGTTAAAAATATTACTATTAAACTCTTTTTAAAGTTAACTCGACCTGGACTAAAACATAAGTGCTGATGTGCAGGAACCTTGGGGCACCTCCATTCATCCACATTACTCCTGATCAGTGGCGGCTGGTGTTTTTTTTGGGGGGGAGGGGCGGCAAACAGTCACCCATCCCCCTGAGCGGCACCCACCCCCCTGCTGTTTGCTGTTCGGTCCGGCACCTTCTCCATTGTGGCGGGTGGCAGGCAGCATGGTGCAGCGGCTCGGCTCCGAGTCCTCTCCTCCATGGTGGCTTCCATCTCCTCCCCTCCTCCTCCTAGGCATCCAATAGTATCGCCTGTGCTTTCAGCCAATCCGGTGACCGGTGTCAAAACCCACTTCCTGTCTGGCCAGGAGGAGGATCAGTGTTGCAACCACAAATATTGATTCTCTGTTGTAACACACCTATTTTGAAGCCTATTAGAGCCTCTGTCTCTAATCGTTGGTTGAAAAAGTCAGCCCCTCCGCATTGGAATCAATGCGCCGGTGTCCTAAAAGGGGCCGTACGCATGGATATGGGAGGCAGGGATGGACAAGGGGGGCACTGCCCGTGCGTCCTTAATTCACAGGCCGCCCCTGCTCCCGATATTGGTCCCTGTGTCCATGTGGTGCCCCTTGAATAATAGGTTCAGCCTTTACACAGGATCTTGACTTCCTCAGGATCTTGACCTAGCCCCACTGAGCCCCATTCTGTAAATTACATTGAACTCTTCCACAACCTAATCATTTTAAATTAGCCTTATGAAAAATAGAGAGCTATAAGACATGAAAGCTGGGCTTAGCAAGCACAGGTGTAGCTTTATACTGTAATCAGTATCAGGCAGAGCTTGACATCACCCTTGCGAAATGTTCTAAAAAAGAGAAAAAAAGGTAATTTTGCTCTTTTCTACTTGCCTCCTTTGTAGCATATTGTTTCTTTGGCACTACAGGTGCTCTTTAAAGGAACTATAAAGGTTCCCGTTTTTTTTTTTTTAAATAACAAACATTTTATACTTACCTCCACTGTGCAGCTCGTTTTGCACACAGTGGCCTCGATCCTGGTCTTCTGGGGTCCCTCGGCGGCTGTTTCAGCTCCTCCCCACAAGGACTCCACACCATAATGCGAGCGAGCTTGCATGGTGCGGAGTTACTGCGGGCGCGCTCCCGTGATACAGCGGCGGCCATAGCCACCGACTATATCACTCGGCCCCGCCCCCGGCGCGCCGCGTCATTGGATGTGATTGACAGCAGCGCCAGCCAATGGCTGTGCTGCTTTCAATCCATCCAGTGTAGCCAATCAACGGCCGGGCTCAGGAACTCGGAGGATGACGGGAGCGAGCGTGGGACTTTCGAGGGGCCAGGTAAGTGAAACGGGGGCTCGGGGGGGGGCGGTATTGTCGAATGTTTTTTCACCTTAATGCATAGGATGCATTAAGGTGAAAAAACATGTACCTTTACAACCCCTTTAAGCTAGATCTAAAATAGAAAAAAATAAAAATAAATTTGTTATGTTAGCAATATCTGACAAGTAGATATATATTATTGCCTGCACCAAAGACATGACAGCCAAAAAGAAAACTTTCCCAATACCTCCTGGCAACATTAAAAAGCCAGTGAAATCAGAGGATGAAG
The DNA here is from genome assembly GCA_029206835.1 of Rana muscosa. NCBI lineage: Eukaryota > Metazoa > Chordata > Amphibia > Anura > Ranidae > Rana > Rana muscosa. The sequence continues at coordinate 153,711,176 of CM055116.1, read as the reverse complement.
AAGAGGCAGATACATAATTTATGATTGAAGATTCTTCAAAGATAATCTCAGCACTGCCTTACTGTGCAATCTCCTGGCACAGAAATACAACTTTTCATTAGTTCATCTTCTCTCATATTTAATCTTGTATTTTTGTTAAGTAGATGTGGCTAAAAGCTCAAAAAGATAAATAACTTACAAAAAGCCTAGTAAAAATGCAGAGCTGTGATTTTGCTAAATATTCAATTTATCCTCATCCATCCGACACCTGCGGCATAGGCAATGTTTTTACTGATGGTTGGTGGCCACTGAAGTTTTCCTGCAATTCACATGGTCATCTCCATTGGATAGATTTGACTGACAGCTTGTATTACATAGTTTGTTCTTTTTTTATCAGCCTTTTCACATGCAAGACAGCACTTTTGCCTGAGTTTGCCCTTCAAAGAACAAAAAAGATTGACAATAAGATCGACCTAATCGTGCTAACCATTGCTAGATAACAGAGAGAGGAAACAGGTGGCCTGCACTTTAGGAGCACAGGATTGAACTAGGCAAGGGCCAAATGATCACTTTGCCAAGTAATTGTGTGAGTGAAGAGGACACAAGTAGGTTCTGACTGGACAGGACTTACAAGAGTACAGATTGATTTGTGGATTGTGGGTATCCAGGCAATAATAAAGCACCAAAATCCCCAGAATGGTTGAACAAAGGAATGGTGGGTGGGATTTTTTACGGGTGCAAACAAACACTAAAATATCAAATAAATTATATATAACAATATTTTTATTTTGAATAACAAAATAAAAAATATAAGTAAAATTTAAAGAGAGTACAGGTACTAAGCGACAGTAGAGTCAGTTGGTATTCCCGACATGTTTCGCCCATAGATTGGGCTTCTTCAAAGGGGAAAGAACTGTCCGGCTAGTAGTACATGTATTCCGTCTCTCCTATAGTGGATCCCACCAGTCATACCCCATACGACGACCAGTCAAGTCCGAAACACTATAGGGTGTTGGGTGAACACAGGGGGAACAATGGGACCAGCTATACAGAGTATATAGGCTAGTTTTACTTTAAGCCTAAATTTCTGGGACAAATGCCGTCAGCAAGATGCGATAGATGTAAACATCCAAAACACTGTACCACATTTGACGACCAGTCAAGTCCGAAACACCATAGGGTGTTGGGTGAACACAGGGGGAACAATGGGACCAGCTATACAGAGTATATACGCTAGTTCTACTTTAAGCCTAAATTCCTGGGACAAATGCCGTCAGCAAGATGCGATTAGATGTAAACATCCAAAACACTGTACCACATCTGACAGCAAGCGTTGTCCCAGGGGCTCCATTTGTCCCAGGAATTTAGGCTTGAAGTAAAACTAGCCTATATACTCTGTATAGCTGGTCCCATTGTTCCCCCTGTGTTCACCCAACACCCTATGGTGTTTCGGACTTGACTGGTCGTCGTATGGGGTATGACTGGTGGGATCCACTATAGGAGAGACAGAATACATGTACTACTAGCCGGACAGTTCTTTCCCCTTTGAAGAAGCCCGATCTATGGGCGAAACATGTCGGGAATACCAACTGACTCTACTGTCCTGTAATATTGTATCGCTTAGTACCTGTACTCTCTTTCAATTTTACTCATATTTTTTATTTTGTTATTCAAAATAAAAATATTTTTATGTATAATTTATTTGATATATTAGTGTTTGTTTGCACACGTAAAAAATCCCACCCACCATTCCTTTGTTTTTTCAAGAGTACACTATACCTCTCTGTAAATAGTGCAGGCACAAAGAGGCCATAGCAGATCTCCTTAGTCTGCCTTCAAAGCTAGGGATGAGCTTCGTGTTCGAGTCGAACATACGTTCGACTCGAACATCGGCTGTTCGATCGTTCGACGAAGATCGAACGATTTGGGCCGTTCGCGCCAAATTCGAGTGACGCGAACGGCCCACAATGCACTACGCCATCGCAGTGTCATCCAGGCGCTGTGATTGGCCAAGCATGCACTGTGACCCCGCATGCTTGGCCAATCACAGCGCCGGCAGCGAGGAGAGCAATGATTGGCCACAGGCAGGATGCCTGTGGCCAATTATTGCTGAGGGTGTTTAGTACACGCCCCACACTATAAAAGGCCGCCAGCACGGCGGCCTAGTGTAGTGTGTTCCGGAGCAGGGATAGAGCAGCATAGGCAGGGACAGTGACTTTTATTTCTTTCTTGCTTAACCTGGATTCCTTTAGTTTAGGGAAAGAGAAGGATAGGTAGGGAGAGTGTCAGTGTGTTTTGTGCTTGTGCTATATTGTGCTTAAAAAAAACATTTTTTCTAGGGACAGAAAACTGTAGGTAGGGAGAGTGTCAGTTTCTTTCACTGTCAAAGTCCTTGTTTCCAGGGACCTGGAAGGACAGTGAGTGAATTCTCCTTGTGCTAAATTGTGCTTAAAAAAAAACATTTTTTCTAGGGACAGAAAACTGTAGGTAGGGAGAGTGTGTCAGTTTCTTTCACTGTCAAAGTCCTTGTTTCCAGGGACCTGGAAGGACAGTGAGTGAATTCTCCTTGTGCTAAATTGTGCTTAAAAAAAACATTTTTTCTAGGGACAGAAAACTGTAGGTAGGGAGAGTGTGTCAGTTTCTTTCACTGTCAAAGTCCTTGTTTCCAGGGACCTGGAAGGACAGTGAGTGAATTCTCCTTGTGCTAAATTGTGCTTAAAAAAAACATTTTTTCTAGGGACAGAAAACTGTAGGTAGGGAGAGTGTGTCAGTTTCTTTCACTGTCAAAGTCCTTGTTTCCAGGGACCTGGAAGGACAGTGAGTGAATTCTCCTTGTGCTAAATTGTGCTTAAAAAAAACATTTTTTCTAGGGACAGAAAACTGTAGGTAGGGAGAGTGTGTCAGTTTCTTTCACTGTCAAAGTCCTTGTTTCCAGGGACCTGGAAGGACAGTGAGTGAATTCTCCTTGTGCTAAATTGTGCTTAAAAAAAACATTTTTTCTAGGGACAGAAAACTGTAGGTAGGGAGAGTGTGTCAGTTTCTTTCACTGTCAAAGTCCTTGTTTCCAGGGACCTGGAAGGACAGTGAGTGAATTCTCCTTGTGCTAAATTGTGCTTAAAAAAAACATTTTTTCTAGGGACAGAAAACTGTAGGTAGGGAGAGTGTGTCAGTTTCTTTCACTGTCAAAGTCCTTGTTTCCAGGGACCTGGAAGGACAGTGAGTGAATTCTCCTTGTGCTAAATTGTGCTTAAAAAAAACATTTTTTCTAGGGACAGAAAACTGTAGGTAGGGAGAGTGTGTCAGTTTCTTTCACTGTCAAAGTCCTTGTTTCCAGGGACCTGGAAGGACAGTGAGTGAATTCTCCTTGTGCTAAATTGTGCTTAAAAAAAACATTTTTTCTAGGGACAGAAAACTGTAGGTAGGGAGAGTGTGTCAGTTTCTTTCACTGTCAAAGTCCTTGTTTCCAGGGACCTGGAAGGACAGTGAGTGAATTCTCCTTGTGCTAAATTGTGCTTAAAAAAAACATTTTTTCTAGGGACAGAAAACTGTAGGTAGGGAGAGTGTGTCAGTTTCTTTCACTGTCAAAGTCCTTGTTTCCAGGGACCTGGAAGGACAGTGAGTGAATTCTCCTTGTGCTAAATTGTGCTTAAAAAAAAACATTTTTTCTAGGGACAGAAAACTGTAGGTAGGGAGAGTGTGTCAGTTTCTTTCACTGTCAAAGTCCTTGTTTCCAGGGACCTGGAAGGACAGTGAGTGAATTCTCCTTGTGCTAAATTGTGCTTAAAAAAAACATTTTTTCTAGGGACAGAAAACTGTAGGTAGGGAGAGTGTGTCAGTTTCTTTCACTGTCAAAGTCCTTGTTTCCAGGGACCTGGAAGGACAGTGAGTGAATTCTCCTTGTGCTAAATTGTGCTTAAAAAAAACATTTTTTCTAGGGACAGAAAACTGTAGGTAGGGAGAGTGTGTCAGTTTCTTTCACTGTCAAAGTCCTTGTTTCCAGGGACAGAGAAGGACACCTGAAGGTAGCCCTTATTGCTTTTTTCCCATCTCCCTGCAGGCCATCTATTAGAATGTCTGGAAGGCAAACAAGGAGAGGCAGACAGTCAGGAGGCAATAAAAGAGGGCAAGCAGGCTCTGTGTCTGGGGGCAACAGTGCTGGTCGTGGACGCGGTGCATTGTCATCAGCACATGGCCATGGGACACGCTTGTCCTTCTTTTCGGCAGCTGGACATGTTGAGCCACATCATGCCGAAGACTTGGTAGAGTGGATGACCAAGCCCTCCTCCTCCTCCTCATCCTCTCTCACCCAGGCTCAGGGTACTGGAAAAGCAGCTGCCAAAGCGTCCTCTTCCCTGGTATCAATGTCAGACTCATCATCAGTCACTCCTTCCCTAGACCCACCATGTCCTCCTCCTGAGGAGTCCCCCGAACTGTTTCAGCACAGTGTTGGGTACATGCTCCAGGAGGATGCCCAGCGTTTCGAAGGGTCTGATGATGAAACCCAGCTAGAGGAAGGCAGTAGCGTGAGAGCAGACAGAGGGGATGCTCAAGAAGGACACCAATCTTGCAGTCATGTTCCAGCAGCTGCAGCATACTGCCAGATTGGCTCCAGTGATGAGGAGGGAGGTGATGATGAGGTCACTGACTCCACGTGGGTGCCTAATAGGAGAGAGGAGGAGGATGAGGAGGAGGCACATCTCCAACGAGGCAGGATGCCCTTTGGTGGCCAGCGTAAGGGCAGTACACCGACGGAATCACACCGCAGAGCTCCGCCTGTGCAGGGCGCTGCCTCTGCCCGTCATTCAAAAAGTTCTTTGGTGTGGGCCTTTTTTGAGGCTAGTGCATCAGATCGCACAGCTGCTGTTTGCAACATATGTCTCAAGCGTATATCGCGTGGCCAAAACATCAGCCGCTTGGGTACCACATGCCTGACCAGACATATGTTGACCTGCCATGCAGCTCGTTGGCAAGCCTACCTCAAAGACCCACACCAAAGAACAAAGCGGACCTCTCCTTGCACCGCATCAGCTGGGATCTCCAACCCCACTATAACTTCAGTCCTCTCTGAAACATGCACTGAGAGGAATGAAGGTGTAGAATTAGGTGTGTCACAGCCAAGTACTTGCGGCCACTCTGCTAGCAGTACACCGACGTCCGATTCTAGCAGGCAAATTTCCCTGCCCCAGCTGCTGGACCTTCGAAAGAAGTTCACTCCCAGCCATCCACATGCCCAGCGGTTGAATGCTAGCTTGGCTAAATTGCTAGCGCTTCAACTGCTGCCTTTTCAGTTGGTAGACTCGGCCCCCTTCCGTGAGTTTGTGCAATGTGCGGTTCCTCAGTGGCAGGTTCCCAAACGCCACTTTTTCTCACGGAAGGCTATTCCGGCTCTCTACCGGCATGTGGAAGGCAATGTCTTGGCCTCGCTGGACAGGGCGGTCAGCGGTAAGGTGCATATTACCGCTGACTCATGGTCCAGCAGGCATGGACAGGGACGTTACCTTTCTTTCACGGCCCATTGGGTCACTCTTTTGGCAGCTGGGAAGGATGCAGGACAAGGTGCAGTAGTGTTGGAGGTTGTCCCACCGCCACGCCTCCAAAATGCTACTACTGGTTGTGACACACCTCTCTCCTCCACCCCCTCCTCTTCTTCTTCCTCCATGGCCTCTTCCTGTGGTTTGTCCTATGAACCAGCGGTGCTCCGTAGCCGTTCACGGGGCTACGCAAGTACGCAGGCAAAAAGATGCCATGCCGTGCTTGCGCTGGTGTGTTTGGGGGACAGAAGCCACACTGGGGCAGAGGTCCTGTCTGCTCTGCAGGGCCAGGCCGAGAGGTGGTTGACGCCACGCCAGCTTAAGCCAGGAATGGTGGTTTGCGACAATGGCACCAACCTCCTCTCCGCCCTCCGACAGGGACAACTGACCCATGTGCCCTGTGTGGCTCACGTCCTTAACCTGGTGGTGCAGCGGTTCTTGGGCAGGTACCCGGGCTTACAGGATGTCCTGAGGCAGGCCAGGAAAGTCTGTGTGCATTTCCGCAGATCTTATAATGCCAGTGCTCGCCTGGCTGAGCTGCAAAAGGAGTTGAACCTGCCCAAGAACCGCCTTATATGTGACATGCCCACCAGGTGGAACTCAACGTTGGCCATGCTGCAGCGGCTGCACACGCAGCAGAGGGCCATCAATGAGTACCTGTGCGACTACGGCACCAGGACAGGGTCAGGGGAGCTTGGTTTTTTTTCTCCACGCCAGTGGGGCATGATCAGGGATGCATGCACTGTCCTGGCACCATTTGAGGAGGCCACGAGGATGGTGAGCAGTGACAGTGCATGCATCAGTGACACTGTACCTCTTGTCCACCTGTTGGAGCACACGCTGCGTGGAATAATGGACAGGGCACTTGAGGCAGAACAGAGGCAGGAAGAGGAGGACTTCCTTGCCTCTCAAGGCCCCCTTTACCCAGACAGTGTTCCTTCTGTCCCACCCATCGCACAGGAAGAGGAGGAGGAGGAGGAGGAGGAGGAGGAGGATTGTGTCAGCATGGAGGTGGAGGCTGGCACTCAGCATCATCAGCAGCAGTCTTTTAGGGATGATTTACAGTCCCAAGAAACCAGTGGACTTGTACGTGGCTGGGAGGAGGTGGCTGCGGATCATGTCGTCCTTAGTGACCCAGAGGACTCCGGAGCGAATGCCTCAGCAAACCTACGCTGCATGGCCTCCCTGATCCTGCAAAGTCTGCGGAAGGATCCTCGTATTCTTCGGATCAAGGAGAGGGACCATTACTGGCTGGCCACTCTCCTTGATCCACGGTACAAGGGTAAGGTTGCGGACCTTATGTTACCGTCGCAGAGGGAGCAGAGGATGAGACAACTCCGGGAGGCCTTGCAGAAAGGTCTGTGCAACGCGTTCCCAGAGACTGGGAGGTTACAAACTCCTGGTCCTGGACAACGAGTTGCTGAGGCTTCGGCCAGTCAAAGAAGGAGCGGTGGGGAAGGTGGCCGTCTGACCGATGCGTTCAGACAATTCTTTAGTCCGCAGCCCCAAAGTATGATCGGTTCCAGCAACCATCGCCAGCGTCTGATAAACATGGTGCAGGAATATCTAGGGGCAAGGTCAGACTTGGACACCTTCCCCACCGAAAATCCTCTGGCTTACTGGGTCTTGAGGATGGATCACTGGCCAGAGCTTGCACAGTATGCAATTGAGCTACTGGCCTGTCCTGCATCCAGCGTTCTTTCGGAACGCACATTCAGTGCTGCTGGAGGATTTGTCACGGATCACAGGGTGCGCCTGCACCAGTCTTGGATCACCACCAGCTACCACACACCTGATGCTGATATAACAGACTAATTGATTTTAACATGTCACATCCCTTCAAGACTGATGCTGATGCTGAGTGCCTGTGCTGTTATGTTGACTGGCTATCCTCCTCCTCCGAGTCCTCAATGATACGATTGATGATGATAGCTTGGAAGATCATTTTTGTTTATGGGTGCCGCCACCAGTGGCTAAGGCCCAATTTTTCAGCCCCTGTTTTACAGGGGCGTGTAATTACATTTTTTTTAGCAATAATTTGCCATAGGGCTCATTGCTGTGCTCCAAGTACAGTATCTGTGAGGGGTTGGAGTGTTGTGGCACCAGTGCCTAAGGCCCAATTTTTCAGCCCCTGTTTAACAGGGGCGTGTCATTACAATTTTTGAAGCAATACTTTGCAACAGGGCTCATTGCTGTGCTCCAAGTACAGTATCTGTGAGGGGTTGTAGTGTTGTGCCACCAGTGCCTAAGGCCCAATTTTTCAGCCCCTGTTCAACAGGGGCATGCAATTACAATTCTTGATCTAATAATTCACAGCAGGGTCCATTGCTGCACCCACCAAGAGTAACTCTGAGGGCTTACAGTCTTGTGGCAACGCCACCACCACCACCACCACGAAAGGCCCAATTTTTCAGCCCCTGTTCAAAAGGGGCATGTAATTACAATTCTTGATCTAATAATTCACAGCAGGGCCCATTGCTGCACCCACCAAGAGTAACTGTCAGGGCTTACAGTGTTGTGGCACCAGCACCACCATCAAAGCCCCAATTTTTACTACCACTGTTCAACAATTATATGTAATTAAAATTCCTGATATAATAGTTGACAGCAGGGCGTTCCAGCACCAACCAAGAGTAACTGAGTGCTTACAGTGTTGTGCCAACACCAACAACTAAGGGGCCTATTTCTGCAGAGTATATACGGCAGGTCCCTACTTTCAAACATCCAACTTACAAACGACTCCTACTTGCAAACGAAAGAAGACAACAGGAAGTGAGAGGAAATCTACCCCTAGAAAGGAAAATTCTCTCCTGTAAGAATAAATATGGGAGAAAGGGGTCTCATCTGTACTGATGCTTTATCAGCAATCCTTGTTTCAAGAAAAACACCACATTTCAAAAACAGTTGTCATTGGGACGGAAAGTGAGGTGAAATGTTCTGAACAGGGGCACAGACAGCAAAACAAATGTTACAGGGGTGATAACCCTTACCTATGTTTCCCAAAAAGTTTAAAAATAGATTTTTGGGCTGGAGCTACACTTCAACAATGTACCTGTTCAAAATTACAAACAGATTCTACATAAGAACAAACCTACAGTCCCTGTCTTGTATGCACCGTCTGTATACGGCTGTTCAGAGTATATAGGGCCTTTTTTATTTTATGTGCGGGGTTCCCCTTAATATCCATACAAGACCCAAAGGGGCTGGTAATGGGCTGGGGTAGGGGGGGGGGGGTCATGGGGTAGCTATGCCATTTTTCTTAAAGAATTTCATCCATATTACCGGGACCAGACATTACATTAAAGCCGCAAGCAGTTTTAAATGGCTTTTTTTTCCTTTAGAAGTGTCATTTTGTGCAGGGACAGTTCTAAACACGGGAAACACGTGGCACTTCACAGGCATACTTTAGACACCCCCCAGGTACGATATTTAAAGGAATATTTGACTTTTTTTTTTTCACTTTATGCATCATTAAAATGACTGCTCCCGAAAAACGACCGTTTTTAAAACTTCTTTTTGCATTGATACATGTCCCCTGGTGCAGAACCCGGGTTCCCAAACCCTATTTATGACAATAACATGCATAATAGTTGTTATAATTAGCACTTTAGAATTCGAACGTTCGCATCCATTGTATTTAATAGGGTTCTAATGTTCGTTCGAACTTTCGGTCCGTTCGCGGGTTCTGGTGCGAACCGAACCCGGGGGTGTTCGGCTCATCACTATTCAAAGCCTCCCAGGGCTACTGTAACCCAGGGAGCTCTTAATATGCAAAGTCCTACATACTGCTTAGCTCCACTCCCTCCAATCTCCCGTGTCTCGTAATTGGGCCATTAATTTAATGGGTAGCCCCAATGACCAATCATAAAGCATGGAAGGCAGGAGTAAGTGAGCTGTGCATTTACAAGTGGAAGTCAATATGCATATTACAACTTGATATCACTGAAGAATTATGGAAATGTTCATTTTCAGATCAGGATGTCAGTACAAAGTGACTTTAAAGCAATAAAATATATATTTACAAGGAGGAAAATAAGTACTCACCTTTTCAGAAGCTCATACTGCCAAGTCTCTTTAAAAACAATACTTCTGAGGTTTTTGATGGAGGAACCACTGTGTGCAGTAGGGGACCAGAAATAAAACACTACTGGAAGTGCTGGCTTCTGCAGAGACTGAATTGATAATAGAGGATAATAGAGGAGTGCAGGAAACAGGAGAGGTACGCTTGTTGTTATTATAGGCATTTATAAATTGCAGACAATTTATGCAACACTTTCCATTGAAACCAGTTTCTGCCCTCAAGCAGCTTACAGTCAACGATCTATTATCTCACATGCATATATACACATGCACAAACTACGGCCAATTTGGACAGGAGCCACTTAATCTATTGGCATGTCTTTGTAGTGTAGGAGGGAACCGGAGTACCCAAAATAAACCCACTCAAGCACAGGGAGAACATGCAAACCCCATGCAGATAGTGACCTGACCAGGATTTCAACCAGTGACCTCAATGCAAAAGTGTTAAACACTAAGTCACTGTACTGTGAGATAAACTTTCTTCTTTTTTTTATGGTTCCATGTTTGAATGGTGACCTTATTTGTGCAACTGAATAAAAGCAGCCATTTATATTGAAAAAAAAAATGCATATACAAGGACTAGAAAAGGGTATTTTTTGCATTCATACATACAGCCAGGAGCTGTGTCCTTCATCTGCACTGGATTGATACAATCCTAAAAGCTTAACTAATTACACAGATAAAATATACAGGTGAAACTTAAAAATTTGAATATCATAATTTTTTTTCACTAATGCAACGTAAATGGTGAAACTAATATATGAGATAGACTCATTACATGCAAAGCAAGATAGTTCAGGCCGTGATTTGTCATAATTGTGATGATTATGGCTTACAGCTCATGAAAACCACAAATCCACAATCTGAGAAAATTAGAATATTACATGCAATCAATAAAACAAGGATTGTACATAGAACAATATCGGACCTCTGAAAAGTATAAGCATGCATATGTACTCAGTACTTGGTTTGGGCCCCTTTTGCAGCAATTACTGCCTCAATGCGGCGTGGCATAGAAGCTATCAGCCTGTGGCACTGCTGAGGTGTTATGGAAGACCAGGGTGCTTCAATAGCGGCCTTCAGCTCTTCTGCATTGTTCAGTCTCATGTCTCTCATCTTTCTCTTGGCAATGCCCCATAGATTCTCCATGGGGTTAGGTCAGGCGAGTTTGCTGGCCAATCAAGCACAGTAATCCCACGGTCATTGAACCAGGTTTTGGTGCTTTTGGCAGTGTGGGCAGGTGCCAAGTCCTGCTGGAAAATGAAGTCAGCATTAGACATGTGCACTGCCGAAAAATTTGTTAATTTTCGTATTCGTTTGATTCGTTCTTTAGCTTTTTTCGGAAATTCTGAAAATTCGGAAATTCGGAATTCGGAAATTCGAAAATTTTCAAATTCTGAATTTTCGAATTTCCGAATTCTGAATTTTCTAATTTTTGAAATTCCGATTTTCTAATTCCGAATTTCCGAATTTCCGACTTCCAAAGTTTTCGATTTTTTTACATTTTTGAATTTCCGAAATTTTGAATTTCCGAAATTCGAAAATTCGGAATTCGAAAGTTCGGAAATTTGAAAATCGGAAAATTCAGAAATGAAAAAATTCGGAATTAACGAATTTGTCAAAATTCTTAAAAAAAATATTCGGAACTAAACAAATTGCACATGTCTAGTCAGCATCCCCATAGAGCTCGTCTGCAGAAGGAAGCATGAAGTGCTCCAAAATCTCCTGGTAGACGGCTGTGTTGACCCTGGACTTAATGAAGCACAGTGGACCAACACCAGCAGATGACATGGCTCCCCAAAGCAACACAGACTGTGGAAACTTCACACTGGACTTCAAGCATCTTGCAGTGTGTGCCTCTCCATTCTTCCTCCATACTCTGGGTTCTTGGTTTCCAAATGAGATGCAAAATTTTCTCTTATCAGAAAAGAGGACTTTGGACCACTGAGCAACAGGCCAGGTCTGTTTTTCTTTAGCCCAGGTAAGACGCTTCTGACGTTGATTGTTGTTGGCTTGACAAGAGGAATACGACATTTGAAGCCCTTGTCCAGGATCCGTCTATGTGTGGCGGCTCTTGATGCACTGATTCCAGCCTCAGTCCACTCCTTGTGAAAGTCCCCAACACTTTTGAATGGCCTTTTCCTGACAATCATCCATGCTGCTTGTGCACATTTTTCTTCCACACTTTTCCCTTCCACATAACTTTATATTAATGTGCTTTGATACAGCACTTTGGGAACATCCAACTTCTTTTGCAATTACCTTTTGAGGCTTTCCCTCATTATGGAGGGTTTCAATTATTGTTTTCTGTACAACTGTCAGGTCAGCAGTCTTTCCCATGATTTTGATTTCTACTTAACTAGACTGAGAGGCCATTTAAAGGCTCAGGAACCCTTTGCAGGTGTTTTGGCTTAATTTGCTGATTAGAGTGGGACACTTTGAGCCTAGAATATTGCACCTTTTCACAATATTCTAATTTTCGGAGATTGTGGATTTGGGGTTTTCATGAGCTGTAAGCCATAATCATCGCAATTATGACAAATCACAGCTTGAACTATCTTGCTTTGCATGTAATGAGTCTATCTCATATATTAGTTTCACCTTTTTTTGTTTACAAAAGTTTTATTTGGAAGTTCAAAAGTGAAATTACAGTACATTGTTAATAGAAAGGATCAACAATAAATCTGAGGTTGTACATATATAACATCCGGTAACATGAAGTGTAATAAAAAAAATGGCATAGGTCACAGGTGGAACATGAGCAATGATTATAATAAGAGATAGTGTATTTTTAATGAAAAGGGGATAAATCATTTTTAGCAGTTTTTGCAGCAAAGTGATAACAAAGAACTTTATAGCACATATAAAGTGATCTACACGAAACAGTGATTATGTTAGATTCCAGTAAGACCATTTTTTATCGTAGATATGAAGGCTATAATTTAAAGTGTGGTAAATTCTCTCGGAAAGTTTGAGCATTTCCATTCTAGCAAGAACCTGCGGCCATAATAGGTTGTTAGATCTCCAGTTGAAGGCAATCATCCATTGGATGGAACTGCATAGTGAGTGGAATAATCTAAGGTATATTAGGTATATTGGCATATAGAAGACAGATTTGTGGAGTGGGGACAATTTTTTGTTTGGATGTCTTTTCAAATCTGTCTACTGCAGCACGCCAAATCTGATCAAGTTATTTACAGCTCCAGAACGTGTGCAGAAATGTGCCCGGTTCCGGGGAACCCCTAAAACAATTCGGGGAAGCAGAGGGGTAGAAAGTGTGAATTTTGGAGGGGGTCAGATACCATCTGGAGAACAATTTCACCAGGGTTTCACTAAAAGATATAGCTCTGTTACATTTGCGGAGGTTATCCAACATGGCGTGCCATGCCTCCGCTGACAGGGAACAATTCAACTCGGATTCCCAGTGAATCATTGGTCCAGACTTATCTTGCAATGTGAAATTGTTGAGGTAGCAGTAAAGCCGTGAGATCAGTCCTCTGTCTCTTGACGAGGAAATACATATTTGTTCAAAAATTGTGTTAGGAGGGTGAGTAGATAGCGAGAAATGTTCGGCATAAAAGGATCTAATCAATAAGTAGTGCATATGTTCAGATGATGGGAGATTGTTTTTAGATTGTAGTGGAGAGAATGGGGTGATTTCCCACTTAGTTCGTAAAGATCTCAGTGTGGTTATATTATTGTATATCCAAAGGGAAAAAAGGGAACTATTACTATAGGCCAGGTTAAATCTTGGAACGCCTAGAAAGGGCTAATGGAGGGATATTTGAGGAGAGATTGAAGGTACTTTTGATCTTGAGCCATAATTGATAGAATGGTGCCACTATTATGTTATATTTAAGGAGAGTATGATAGGAAGTTAGGTTAGACCACAGGATACCTTGTAGGTGAAGTGGGGAGACAGAGGTGGATTCAAACTGTTTCCAAGGTATGTCATGTTTTGGGGTGAACCATTGAGATAGTTGTGTGAGTCTGGCTGCCAGAAAATAGTGCCAGAGATTTGGAAGACCAAATCCACCCATGGATTGTGGTCTATGCATAAGTGCGTAGCTACACCTGGGTTTTTTATCTGCCCATATAAATTTGTTAAATTCTCTTTGGAGAGATTCAATTTTGGATTTTGGGATGTTAATAGGGAGGGCAAGGAAGTAATATAGAAGTTTGGGGATGATAGTCATCTTAATGGCACAATATCCTGCCAAGGAAGGAGATGTGGTAAGACGACCAGGTTTTAAGAAGAGAGCTAATATGAGTGAAAAGAGGGAGGTAATTCATTTTATATAATAAATTATGAGAAGATGTGACTTGAATGCCTAAATATTTAAATGATTGTGAGCACCATATAAATGAGAATTTTTTTTTGCAGTAAATTCTGCGTATTCTGGGGGAAATTAATCGGTAAAGCTGAACATTTATTTATGTTAATCTTAAGGCCAGAAATGTTATGGAACGTGTTGAGTTCTTTGAGGAGAGTAGGGATAGAGGTGAGAGCTTCAGTGAGAAATAGAAAAGCATCATCTGCATATAAACTGAGTTTAAACTCACTATGTCCTTTGGAGTATCCCTTAATATCTATATTGTTTCTGATTGCTTGGGCTAAAGGCTCTATTGCTAATGCAAATAGAAATGGGGATAGGGGATAGCCTTGTCTAGTTCCTCTGCTAAGTGGAAAGAACTCTGAGTTGTTTCCGGGGATTTTAATTCGGGTTTGAGGGGAGTGATATAGTGCATTAAAACCTTGTAGAAATTTTTCTGAGATTCCGAATTGGGGGAGAAGGTGATTAAGATAAGACCAGTTTACACTGTCGCTTTGTGAATATCTAAGCTAAGGAGGCATATATGGCAGGAGTGTAGGTTGGCAACTTGATGTTGGTGACCCACCTAATGTTGTCGACTATCTGTCTTCCTGGAATAAAACCAGTTTGATCTGCATGTATAAAGGTTGTGATAACTGCTGCCAGTCTGTCTGCAAGCAGTCTGCCAAATTTGTTTAGGTCGTTGTTAAGGACAGAAATGGGGCGAAAGTTTTGGGGGAGGGAGTGATTCTTAAGTGGCTATAGAATTAGGGAGAGGTTGGCCAGGAGCATTTCGTCTGGGAAGTGATTGCCATCAAGGATGTGATTGAATAGTTTAGTTAGGTTGGGGGCTAGTAGAGTGGCATTTTTTTTTATAGTAAGAAGAGGTGTATCCATCTGGGCCTGGGGCTGTAGAAGTTTTAAGGGATTTAATTATTTAGATTATTTCTGTATCAGAGCAGGGTTCGTTAAGAGAGCTGATTTGTTGTATGTTTAGGGAGGGTAGTTGTAAGTTGTCTAACCAGGTCTTTAAAGAAGGGCGGGGATGAGACTGTGGTCCAGAGATGAGATCCTTGTAAAAAGAAGAGAATATCTCTAGTACCTCTTGTGGGTGTGTGACAAGGTTGCCAGATTGATCTCTGAGTTTGTAGACATAGGGAGGTTTATGCTCTTGATTAAGTTTTCTTGCGAACATAGCGGAGGAGGAATTGCTATGAAGCATAAATTTAGCCTTTGAGTAATCTTTCTGTGTTGGCTGAGAGAATGAGGTCTAGGGCTTGGCGTTTGGCTTGTATCTGTTGTGTAAGTTCTTGGGATGGGGTGTGTTGTAATTTGTTGTAAAGGTAGTCTAGGTCCTTAGTAAGGCACCTAATGTCTGTGAGTCTTTCCTTATTTTTAGCTGCGGCTAGATTGATTAAATGTCCGCGCATGACTGCTTTGTGAGCAACTAAAAGTGTTGTTCATTATTTGTATTGTCTGTGAAATAGTTCTCTATGTGTGAGGAAATAGATTGAATGTTTGAGGGGTCAGTCAGAAGAGAGTCATTGAGACGCCAATTAAAGGGAGAAGGGGTGTGCGAAGTTTCAAGTGAAGTTATGTCGTGGTCTGACCATGGGCATGGGTGGATATGTGCTTTAGATGAGTTAGCTAACAGTACTGGGGTACAGACGATATAGTCCAGTCTAGCATAACAATCATGGGGGTGAGAGTAAAGACTCATACACACGATCGGACTTCAAACAAACTTTTCAGTGGATTTTTGTTTGAAGGGCGTTGGCCGGGAACACCCATAGCATACACACGACAGGACTTTTTCTGCAAACTTTCCCAAAATCACGTGGTTTTTCTGCTCTTTTCTGCTCTTCACCGCCACCCTTTGGTCAACTTCTGCTATTGTTGGTTGATTTTAACATTGGTTCTGGGCATGCGTGTTTGTACTTTGGACTAAAGTCTGATGGATTTCTGTACACACGATAGGACTTTGCACCGTAGGACTTCTGTTGCCGAAAAGTTTGTCCGTTTGCAGAGTAAACTTTTGTCCAATGAAAACCGAAAAAGTTTGTCCGATGGAGCGTACACACGGTAGGATTTTTTTGAAAACCTGCTCATTTTGAAGTTTGTTGTCAAAAAGTCCTACCATGTGTATGGGGCTTTATGAGTATATGCCTTTATTCCCACATTATGAGCCCTCCACGAGTCTATTAATTGTAATTTGCTAATAGAGCGGTTAATAGACTTGGAAAATGCCTTGGAAGAGGGGACTACTCTGCTTCTATCAAGGGCAGGGTGGGCCAACAGATTGAAGTCACCGCCTAGAACTATATGGGGAGAGTTATAACTGTAGCGGCCTCACCCCATCTCCTTTGTCTAGGGGTATGTCACACGACAGGGTGAGATGCGCTACGGCCCATGTCCTCCCCATAGCTGTGGGTGAGGTGAAGGCCAGTATCAGTATCTTCCTCGGGCCAATGCGTTTTAGTTATGAAACTCAGTCCTGCTATGCTGACACCTCCCTTTGCTCCCATTAACCAGAGTCCACACACCGATCACAGTCCAACTCTTGTTTTATTGCAAGATCCACAATAAACAGTGCTTCAGTAGCCAACTGGTTGGAACGTTATAACAGCCTGATACGGTGGGATGAGCAGGTCGAGGCACTATCCTGATTTCAATCTAAACCACTGTGGTTTCACCAGCGGTTATCGTAACCTTGATTAGTACAGAGCATAGAACTTGTGAGTCTCTACCAGCAACTCAAGAGAACATATATAGGAGTACCTTCGCTGCGCTGTGGCCCCTATCAGGGGAAGATGTCCCTCCAAGGGAGTTACCGGAGGCCCATCCGTCACCGGGTTGATGCTGCTCCGGACTCTCCGGACGGGTGACCTCCCCGGCCTCCTCACCTCAGATGCGGGTCCCGTCCACCTCGGGGACCCTCGGATCACTTCGCCCTTGCGGGACCCAGTCGAAGTCACTGGGCCCCAGGCCTACGATTTAGTACCTCACCCCAGGCTGAAGGTGCCTGGGATGGACTCCAACTCCATTCCGGTCAGGCCTAGGGTGCCTGAGCCGGAACTCCAAAACCGCCCGCACCCAGGCCTAAGGTGCCTGGGTGCGTGAAGAGAAGATCCTCGAAGACCTCGTGGTAAGGGCGTCTCCCCCTTTTATCTCCTCCCATCGACACCACGGCGGGTTCCCCGCCCTCGCTGTACCATCTCCGGAAAGGGACAAAAAGGGTAGCACTGCGGCAGTGACTCTACCTTGAGCCCGTGGGTACCCCGCCACCCACAGGCCAAGGAGGATAATACACCACCCAATCCTCCACGAATACAAAGGGGTCCAAAACCTCTCATAATTTACACACCTGGGTCACACTACTACCCAGGTGTACCCCGACTAAATTTAAAGACCCCGCTACATAACGTTCCAGGACTTAAAAAAAAATTGTAAAAAAAGATGACTGGGATTCATTTGGAGCATAAACTGATGCAATAGTAATTGCACAGTTATTTATAGACCCCTTAAGGATAATAAAGCATCCTTCAATGTCTTTATATAAATTTTAAATATAAAAAATAATGGAGTTGCGGATGAATACAGCAACACCACGAGTTTTGTTTGTAAAGGTAGTATAGTAAAATTGGTTATAAGATTTATCAAAGTAGTTGGGGTGGTTGGTGGATGAGAAATTTGTTTCTTGCAGTAAAATGATGTCAGCACCCAGTCTCTTAAAGTGATGAAATGCTTTTTTGCGGTTGTGGAGTTGAAAACCTGCACGTTATGTGAATTTTTTTTTAAGACCCATCGGTAAATGTGAGATGATAGCTATTATGAATAAATTCAACCATAATTGCTGGCATCGCGCAAAAAATGATAATCATGCACTTACTATACCCGTGATCTTTGTAGTATATATCTATCACAAACAATATAACTAGTGAATCATGCTGCAGAAAAAATTGTGCATGTGAACCATACCATGTGAACAGAACAAGGCAACAATACATTGTATAGAATGTCCAACTTGTCAGTAACTGGAGTAAGATACAATGACTTCCAATTTTCAAATTAATGATATAAAGAGCCATAAGGGCTGTAATTACCAATGAACATATAAAGTAGATTAGAAACGTGGGGACAAGAAGTTTCTTGTCACTTAATCTAAGAAGTGAATCTAGAGGACAAATATGTCCTAATCCTGCAGACGGGGTCAGGTGCGTCACCCCCAAAAATGCAGCAGTTAACCGCGAAAGCAGGTTGGGGGTCAAACTAGTGAAGGTGGATGTGCCAGGCAGATTAGTAGTGCTAGAATTTGCAGTGCATGGGAATATATAAAAAGGGGGGGATAATACCAGAATAGGGGAAACATTTTCAATAACCAACTAAAAATAACAAAAAGAGAGACCATAAAAGCGAAATTAGGTTTAGATTTAGGAGGTAAAGTCACATAAGTGCATCTAAATATGATGCTTATGAGGTGTAAAATATGGTATGAGATTCCTCCAGTAGCATCAGAGGTGTGAGGTCCTGGTGAAGTTCTTCTCTGATCCATACCGGATGATGTCTGTATAGATTGTGTCAGAGATTCATCTGAAGACCAGGACCTAAAGTTCTCCAGAGTGCCAAAAATGGAAAAGAAAGCTCACTTGTGTAGTCAATATCCTGTTAAAAGAAAAGTCATTGACAGTCAAAAGATAAAGATAATACGACCATGGTGGGGACCAATATAGCTGGTTATGGCTCCTGGAAAGATTGGCGCCATCTTCTCTGGTCTCTCTGGTTACGACGAGTGGAGGGGATGGACCATATTGGAGAAGACATGGGGGTGGATGGAGGACGGTTGGAGGGTTCTGGTTCCAGTAGGTCCAGCTTGACCAATAAATCTTTGCCCTCTATTACATTGTACACAGTGTAGGTAGATCCATTATGTGGTACTGAAAGCTTGAAAGGAAAGCCCCAGCGGTATTTTATTCGTGCAGTTTGCAAAATGTTGGTTACCTCTTTCATTCTGAGCCTCCTGTCTAGTGTGGCAGGGGATATATCCGGATAAATCTGCAGTCTCTTGCCATCTAGCTCAAAGTTAGGGGTGTTTCTTGATGCATGCATGATATCTTCTTTAACAAGAAAATCTTTCATGCACATAATGATATCCCTGGGTGGTTTGTCTGGGGTGGGTTTAGGGCGAAGAGCTCTATGAATTCTATCACATGTGAATGCAGACAGTGGCTTGTCCGGCAGGAGGTTATGAAATATTTTGGAGATCGTGGGCATAAGATCTGTGTCGGTTTCAGGGACACCGCGCACTCTAATATTGTGGCGGCGATTTCTATTGTCCAGGTCTTCAACCTCTGCTTGCATAAATGCAAAACTGTCAGCTAAAGTCTCATAGTCTTTCCTTAGGTCATTATGAGCCAGAGAGAGCTCATCATGTTTGGTTTCCAAAATGTCAGTGCGGTTTCCAATGCAAGCTATCTCTTGTGAAAGAGCTGTGGTGGATTTATGAACTTCCATCTCAATCTTATCCACAAGTTTTTCATATATGGTGTGACAGCAGGAAGGTGAAGTCGCCTGGTTGCATCCAGGGGGGTAGATATATTTCGCCCAGATTCAGGCTTTACGCCGACTTATACAACTAGGTGGAGAGTTGTATAAGGCTAGTGGGCTCATGGATGACTCATACCTCTAGGGAGAGTGTGGGGCGTCGTGCAGACAGAGATGAGGAGACCAGCTGAAGCTTGTCAGCTCATTTAGGCCTCTATAAGAACTCCCAGCTTCATTAGATGTTAGCTCATGCCTGGAACCAGACCTGTGTGGACTGTCTAGGGAGAGTGAACCCCTGTGCGGTGAGACAAAGCCTGTGTGGCTATTTGCTTGGACATTTAAAACCAGGGACTTAGGGACTAGGACAGCACTAGGCTGATCCCAGTTGTTAGTTAGGAAACCTGTATGTTTAGTCAGAGGTCAAGTTGACCAGGATTTATTTTGTTTATGTTTCTTTTGCTTTGCTGTGTTTTGTCACTGTAAATAGAAAATAAACCGCACCTTTTTGATTTTGAAAACCACAACCTCCGTTTGCTGGGCCTGTTTTTGTGTGGGGAGCCCATCTCGGGGGGTCACACACACCCGCTGCCGAGCTAACCCCCTCACAATGGCTGTAAGACTAGCATCCAGGTCAGCCTTAGATAGAGGTAGATTGTACTCACTGTCTTTCTGAGAAGAAGGGAGATCAGGTGTGGACTTCCCTGACACCGCAGTAGAGCCAGCGCCATTTTGGGACATCTTGTGCCTTCTTTCATCAGCGTCCAGGAGAAAGTTGGTTAAAGTGTGCTGGGAGCAGCGTTTTCGCCCTTTCTTGCTTGATGGCATGCACGGAAGTGTCCCACAGGGGTGCTGGGTGTAGTCGTCGGTTTTGGTGCAGAATAGCCCTGGCAGACCGAGTCTGGCGGAGCTGTGCTCAGACACGTCCTTTCCGCATCGCACCGCACATGCGCCCCTAGTTTCACCTTTTAAGTTGCATTAGTGAAATAAATAAACTTTTGCACGATATTATAATTTTACGAGTTTCACCTGTATACATTCGAGCAGTTTTATCTGTCATAGCTTATGCACAGTATGTCTGTCCATCTAGTCCTGAAATTTAGACAAAGCCAGTTGGATGACAACACCTTCTTTAACACAGCACACCAGATTGGCTCTCAGTGATACCCCTGCTTCATCCAGCTTGAGCGCTGCTGTACAAGAGTCTGATACCGAGTCCAACTCAGGAACTAGTTGCAGCTAAAAATATATTAAATTATTTATTAATTATTACAAAGCTGCATTAAATTTGTATAATTTACCTGCCTAGAGGTCAGCTTTAATCCATTGGCTCTCCTGCAATAATGAGAAGGATTATGAGAACAGAAAGGCCAGCTATGTGTCATGGTCTCTTGTAGTAAATAATGGCCATTCTGGCACAGACTATTCTCCCACAGAACTGCTACCCTTTCTAAATATTCATGGTGTGTCATAGAGGCCAGGCAGCTGTGACAACATTTACTATTTCAGTAGTAGTTTAGTATTTAGTACATATTTTAACATAAAGATTGGCAGTGTACTGCCAATTGCAGTATTTTTACATCAAAAATGCAACAGTCCTTTAAAGAGAAACTCCAGGCAGCAGACAATCAGTTAACTGCTAATGTTGTCAGGTACACTTGCTCAAGGACAGCTTAGTGTACATTCTCAACACTTATCATTGTCAGAATGAATGATGGATAATGGGAATGATAGGAATGTTACATCATTACCTTGCTGGGCAATCAAAATGGGCAAAGATATGGCCAGAAGCCATTAATGTCTAAACCGTGAAAATGTCCAAATTTGGCCCAAAGTGTCAATATTTTGTGTGCCCATTATTTTCTCTTCACTGCCTTAACCCTCTTGGGCATGGAGTTGACCAGAGCTTCACAGGTTGCCACTGGAGTCCTCTTCCACACCTCCATGACGACATCACAGAGCTGGTTGATGTTAGAGACCTTAAACTCCTCCACCTTCCATTTGAGCATGCCCTACAGATGTTCAATAGGGTTTAGGTCTGGGGACATGCTTGGCCAGTCCATCACCTTTACCCTCAGCTTCTTTAGCAAGGCAGTGGTCGTCTTGGAAGTGTGTTTGGGGTCGTTATCATGTTACAATACTGCCCTGCGGTATGTGAGGGGTGTACTCACTTTTGTGAGATACTGTGTGTGTGTATATATATATATATATAAGTGGCGGCCTCCTCACCCCCCTCTCTGCATCAGCTCGTCTTTCTCTTGTCTAGGGGTACCTTAGAGGGGAGAGAGCGGGGTCACCACGCCAAGCCTTCACCACATGTGTCCGTGCGGTGTAAGCAAAGTTCTTTCTCTACATTCGGGTCAGTGTTGTGCACCTGGAGTTACCTTGAACAATGTCCACCAGAAAAGAGCCCCACACCATTAAAGTCCAACACTCCTTTATTCTTCTCGAGTGAACAGCATAATCAGTTAGACTCCCTTAGAGAACAGAACAAACAAGGAGGTGTGGATGCTAGTAGGCCCAGACACAATGAACTCTCCACTTTCCTTCCTGAAAGTGGGCTGAGGTCTCCTAGCGAGGGGGGGATTTTCCTTCCAGGCGGTCTCCGATGGGCGGCTCACCTGTCACTGGCAATCTGCTGCACCTGGTCTTCAAGTGAGGAGCTCCCCCATTACGCCTTCTGGATTCGGGTACCCAATCCCTGGGTTCCCTAGGACCTCCTTCCCTCACAGAACTCTGAGCTCCAGACCTCCATCTGAGTACCCCACCCCAGGCTAAAGGTGCCTGGGATGGAACACGACCTCCGGACGTCCTCTAGGCCTAGGCCGCCTAGAGGACCGACACAGACCACACGCCCTCAGGCTGAAGGTGCCTGGGACTCGACCCCGTGACAAAGATGGCCGGCCCCTTTATACCCTCTCCCAGCAAGCACGGCGGGTTCCCCGCCCCACCATACCGCTGCCGAGGGAGGACAAAAAGGAGGCACAGCACACAATGATGGTTCAACCCAGCCCGAGGCGAAAGCACCACCCACTGGACCGCAAGGAACTGCACATCACTGGTGTCTCTGCCAGTTTGAATTACACCCACCCGGGAAAGTACATACCCGCTACACTCCCCCCCTGGTAATTTGACACTGGTCCCCAGTGTCTGGAACAAATCATACCCTCAAGGGCTGGCATGATCCAATCCAGAGACCAACTAACAATTGTACAAAAATATAAAACTTTTGAAAAACTTGATTAACTAAAGCAATTGTGTCTGAACCCTATATAAAAGGGGAAGGGAAACAACAACATTTAACCATAACTTTTTGAATCACATATTCACATTATACTTTTCCCACCCATCCTGACTAAGACCCACCCCATACTCAGTGGTCTTGATGGGATGCTCTCCTGCAGAGGGAAAAGAAAGAAAATTACCACACATAAACCCTGACACATATATTCGTGTGAGAAAAAATAAACTTCTCCGGGAAGAAATCCCTTTTCTCCAAGGAGTGAGTGTGTGAAAAGTGTTTAACGTTGCACAACACTGCCACCTGGTGACACCATCACGGTAACTGCACTTGTGGAACTTCTTTTCCTCTTCTCTTTAGCCCTATCTACCCCAGAGTCTGTGATCTCTTGCTGGAAAGTGAAGAACAAAACAGGAACAGTCCTTCTTCCTCTGGGTACAAGGACAACGGGCCCCAGAAAGTTCAGCAGCATATAACATAAACTGAGTCTTTTTCTCCTACAGGTAGAAGCGGGGATGCGGCAGAACAAGTGGCTTCAAGTGCTGGTCCATGGTCTCCAGATGATATTCTACATCTTCTCCTTCCTTGCGCCGGATCAGCACTTTGTCTGCATGGATGTGCCGTCCCAACATCCACTCTGCCTTGCAGTCCTTAAAACGCTGAGAGGCCTTGGGAGAGCATGCCAGGTACCTGCGTGCGTGTGGAATCTGAAGGTGAGTCCACACAAAGTCAGTGTACCAGCGCTTCCGGCACACTTCCACCTCATAGAGCAGCTCCTTGGACAAGTATGGATACTCCCATCCGTACTCCGCAGCAACCTTCTGGCCAAATAGGCGTTGTAGTCTAGCCAGAGGAGGCATAGTGGCTCTGTCCCCTTCGCCAGGCAAAACTATCGAGTCTGGGTGGCGAGGGACCTTGACCACATCTGATCTGTGCATTGGTGCCCGCAACAGCAGTCTCTTTTCCCCGGTCTTTAGTACAGATGGTACCGGGGATGTAGAGGCAGGCCGGGGACGGGACCCCTCTTCAGGCGCTGGTGCCTCCACCCGGGGTGTACTTTCCCCTGTAGACATGGGTGGATCCCTGGTTCTGCGGGATGAAGCGAGAGGTACTTTGTCCCAGCCCTTTTCTGCAAACAGTTCGTCTATAGCAACGTCGTCTCCCATGTCCGAGAGCGACTCCAGGTCAGAGGTGTCACACTCCTCCGCGGGCAGGTACCCTGTAGTGGAGACTGAGTTTTCACCTCTTCCCACACACCAAATCTCTCTGCCTGGCTTACCTCGGCCTTTACTTGAACCGGGACGTCCGGAATTCTTGCCGACGGATCCATCCCTGCCGGGTGTAAGCGGGGCGAGACGGTCCACCACAACCGCTGGTCGGGGCTACCATGCCGATCTTTCTCTTCGGTGGTGGACGCTGCGAGATTGTGGTGACCGAGTCAGCATCCTCGGATTTCTCCCGTTGAGTTTTCACGACCTCCTCCGCGGTCGCTGCAGTGTGTGCAGGGATGGCTGTCAAAGCAGTGATTCCTCCTCCTTGAGTGGTGTTGCCTGCAGCACGGCCAGGGTAAATGGTTCTCGGCTTCTCAACAGCTGGATCCACTTCAAAAAGAAACTCCCCACAGGCCTCACATCGCCCGAATGGCTTCAGTTGGCACACCAGTCCCGAACAGCCGGGACAAATCACACCCAGGGCCTCAATGTCCATGCATGAGTACAGGGCGAATCGACCCCTTGGCTTTAGCCGGATCCCCGTATCTGTTACCAGAGCAGCAGCAGTCAGTGTCGTGGTATAAGGGTGAATCAGAATCCACGATGTATGTCCGAACATGGTGACCTGTTGCTGATCCATCGCACACTGCCAAGTTTTTGCGCCAACGTCCCACGTGTAGTCCTTCACACGTACTGGACTTCTCCCCTTTGCTCCAGTTCGCAGGCTTTTCTTCTTTTTTTCCTTCTGAGTCACGCCCACGAACTAAGCGGTGGGGGTGTGCCTGGTGGCACAGTGCAAATAGAAGCCCCCACGTGTAGTCCTTCACACGGCTGAGCTTCCCCTTTCCTCGTCTCTTCTGCGCGGGCCTTTCCCTTCATTGGGTCATGTCCACGACTTCAAGCAGGGATGCACTTCGGCCAATGAAGGCCTGCCTACTTGTAACTCCTCCGGGCAGACACGTTCAATTCCGTAGTACACGAACACTATACCGGACCCGAGCCCCCACATGTAGCGGCCTCCTCACCCCCCTCTCTGCATCAGCTCGTCTTTCTCTTGTCTAAGGGTACCTTAGAGGGGAGAGAGTGGGGTCACCATGCCAAGCCTTCACCACATGTGTCCGTGCGGTGTAAGCAAAGTTCTTTCTCTACCTTCGGGTCAGTGTTGTGCACCTGGAGTTACCTTGAACAATGTCCACCAGAAAAGAGCCCCACACCATTAAAGTCCAACACTCCTTTATTCTTCTCGAGTGAACAGCATAATCAGTTAGACTCCCTTAGAGAACAGAACAAACAAGGAGGTGTGGATGCGAGTAGGCCCAGACACAATGAACTCTCCACTTTCCTTCCTGAAAGTGGGCTGAGGTCTCCTAGCGAGGGGGGGATTTCCTTCCAGGCGGTCTCCGATGGGAGGCTCACCTGTCACTGGCAATCTGCTGCACCCGGTCTTCAAGTGAGGAGCTCCCCCCGGTCCATTACGCCTTCTGGATTCGGGTACCCAATCCCTGGGTTCCCCAGGACCTCCTTCCCTTGCGGAACTCAGGGTTGGGCACTGAGCTCCAGACCTCCACCCCAGGCTAAAGGTGCCTGGGATGGAACACGACCTCCGGACGTCCTCTAGGCCTAGGCCGCCTAGAGGACCGACACGAACCACACGCCCTCAGGCTGAAGGTGCCTGGGACTCGACCCCGTGACAAAGATGTTCGGCCCCTTTATACCCTCTCCCAGCAAGCACGGCAGGTTCCCCGCCCCACCATACCGCTGCCGAGGGAGAACAAAAAGGAGGCACAGCACACAATGATGGTTCAACCCCAGCCCGAGGCGACAGCGCCACCCACTGGACCGCAAGGAACTGCACATCACTGGTGTCTCTGCCAGTTTGAATTACACCCGCGAAAGTACATACCCGCTACATATATATATATATATATATATATATATATATATACATACACACAGTATATATATTCTGAAAGCAGGAGAATAAAATGATAGTAAATGCAATTTACTATGTCACATGACAATGGCGCAATCTAAATAGTATTTTTGGTATAAAATGCACTTAAAGAGGAAGTAAACCCTCTCTAAGAAAAAAAAAACACCCTGCAAAACAAAGGAATAATGAGCTAGTATGCATAGTATACTAGCTCATTATGAATTACTTACCTGAGATCAAAGCCCCCGCAGCGGTCCCGGGTCACCTCCTCCGTTGCCGCCATGATACCCGGAGTGACTTCCGCGTATCGCTGCTCCTGCGTTGTGACTGGCTGGAGCAGCGATGACGTCACTCCCGCGCATGCGCGCAGGTGCCGCCACTAACGGCATGATCGCTGTTAGAAGCGGCACGCTCAGTGCGCCTGCGCCCGATGTCTACGGCGCATGCGCCGTAGACATATCCGTTTTCTGCAAATATCTCCTAAACCTTTTAGGTTTGGGAGATATTTGTTGCACCTACAGGTAAGACTTAATCTAGGTTAAAGTGGTTGTAATGGGTTTACAACCACTTTAAGTTTACTTCAGTGCTCACAAACACACTATATTACCCATTTTGTTTGAAAAATACAAAAGATGAGTGCAGTGCTTACCCCCGCTAGTAATAATGGGTCCTCTGTTCTGCCACGACTCTTAAAACTGCTTGGTCCCCATTGACACAACATATTAGAGGTAGAGAGCAACATACACCTGAATAACTTAAAATGGATGTAAACCCGATTCATGAAATCTGACCTGGGCACATCTATCTGTAGTGTTTACTTATCTCTCTCCAAAGCCCTAAGTCCTGTGTCTTTCTACAGTTTCGTTCCTCTGTTATCAGCATGATAACTTCTGACAAGTTCTCTGAGACCGGAGATAAAAGCAGCCTGAAATTTGTGTCGGGGTGGGTGCTATAAGTAGATTAGCAGAGAGCTTGTCTAGTCACAGCACAGCTCAGAAAGTAGATTTGTTCTTCTGCCTATGTAGAGGGGGGGGGTGCCTTTCCTCCAATCAGCTGTCACACAGTCTAAGCCCAGACTACACTCCTACTGCAGAATGAGGAAGTAAAAATGCTAACACAATGTTAGAATTCTAAAGAATATAGAAAGCTGAAGACAGCAAATATACATGTAAAGCTTATGTAATGAGATTTGTTTCATCTCTGTGTATCATCTGAGGCTGTTCACTTCACTGGGTATATGTGAGGGTTTACATCCACTAAACATTAACACACAGGAATTAGTTCATGGACTACCAGGTGATAGGTTAAGAAAATGTATTAACTCAAAACAGATAAACAAAGCAAGACTTAGGGCTCTTTCACATATGTGGACCGTTCAGGTCCACCTGTCAGTTTTTCAGATGGACCTGAATGAGGAAGGAAAAGGAAGCAGCGGCTTCATTCTCTATTCTCCTCCCCCCCCCCCTATTTTTGATTAGTTCAAGCTGCTGCTGTTGGAGGGGGGAACAGAGGGGTAGACTTTAAAACAGAGCCCGGTCGCCACCGCTGTAAACAAACTCTGGCGGGCGAAAGAAAGGGGGGACGCTAGAGAGCACACACAGCCAGCAGCCCTGTCACAGTTCAGTGTAACAGGGAAGTGAGAGGAGAGAGCCTATCTGGAAACCACACAGCCCAGCACTCTTCTCAGGGGTAACACAGTGGCAGAGGGGGAGGTTGATATTCAGCCCACTTTTTTCACCCTACCCAGCAGTAGCAAATATGGCCCCCCTGGGCCCACAAGTGGGACAGCAAAGCCAGGGATACTTGGCGGGAGGAGGTCGGCATGTTGTGGTGGTGTGGAAGTGATTCATGCCACCCAAATCACTTCCACATGAAAGCCGTCAGTTGGCTAAACATAAGTACACACACCATCCCGGCCACTATAGCTGCTGGGAGAGTGTCTAAAAGCCCTTGATCCTAGCGCTGTTTTAAAAGGGTACCCCACATGATGGGGTAAAATAATGTGTGAATGAATTTGCTTTTCACATGATTGAATGACTAAAGTGAATGTTCACACAATTTTTTGCATGAATTCTCAATATCCTTAGTAAATTAGCCTCTTTAAGTTTTATTTATGGATTACAGGCTACAAAGGGATATTTTTAGAATGCATAATATGACGTGGTCATTTCACGTTTTACATTATATATGTACAGAGTGACATCACTACACTCTACGCACAAACACAGGTGAGGTGACTGATTTTCTTCTCACTTATATTCATCCCCATGGAGGCCATGTAGCATCTTTAGATCACCCATTCAGCTGCCACATATGCATTGTTTATACTGGCATGGTCCCTTCTCATTATCACATCCCTGACGAAGGGGTCCTGCGAGGCTCTGAAACCTTGCATGTCTTCTGTGATGTGATCATTCTTCAATAAATAGTGGTGCCAATGTAATAAGTGAAGTAAACTTTTAAGTTCATATATGAATATATACAATTGCTCAATGAATGCAGGTGTACATCTTAGAAAAGATATCAAAAATTCAACTAAAGAATCCAGTGCACAAAAAGTACAAATGTACAAATAGATGAATAATTAGAGAGCCTTCCCACATGAAGAAATAATCCTTATAGAAGAGTGTTCAGTGGTCAGCGATCACCTCCCCATCAGATCAACACTCACCAGATGCGATGGCTGCTCTAACAGCAGCAAACACGTGTGTGTCTTTAAGACAAAAATCCGCTGTGAGTAGGTAGATCTCGCCCAATATCTGTTTGGATAAAACGCGGTGGAGGAACTCCTAGTATAGACATCATGCCAATGTCCCATCCCGGGTCGGCAGAAGCTTTGTATGCAAGACATTTACGTCTTTTTATATGCTTTTAATGATACATGGATTTAAATAAATGCTACACTGTCAAAACATTCTTTTTTTTTTATAACATTTTTATTGTGGAAATAAAAGTTCACAAACTACTAAAAGATCATGACAAAGGAGGGGAGGGAAGTCCTCCCCTCAATGAAAGAGTTTACCTTACATGAAAACGGGTGTAAGGTTACATCTTGATGGGTACATTCATAGTCAAAGGTGTATGAGGAAGCATATAGGTGGTCAGCAAGGGCACTGCTTCTCAGGGGAGAGATGGTGTCTGGAATGGGGTGAGAAAAATGGAAGGGCAGGAAGAGGAATATAAGGGAAAAAAAGAGTATCCTGTTGAGCTTTATTCACTTTAGTTTACATCCACCGAGGAGGCTTTATGAAGCGGATATCATGCGAGATCTACCTACTGACAGCTGTCTTAAAGACACACGCGTGTTTGCTGCTGTAAGGGCAGCTAATGCATCTGGTGAGTGTCAGTCTGATGGGGAGGTGATGGCTGACCACTGAGCACTCTTCTATAAGGATCATTTCTTCACGCGGGAAGGCTCTCTGATCTTCTTATTCACCTACTTGTAAATTTGTACTTTTTTGCACTGGATTCTTTAGTTGTTTTTTTTATATTTTTTCTAAGATATACACATGCATTCATTGAACTATTGCACATATTGATATAAGGACTTAAAAGTTTACTTCACTTATTACATTGGGGCTGCACATTTTTTATATATACAGTGCCTTTAAAAAGTATTCATGCCCTTTGACTTTTTCCACATTTTGTCACATTGCATCCAAAAACGTAAATGTATTTTATTGGGATTTTATGTGACAAAGTGGCACATAATTGTGAAGTAGAAGGAAAATTATAAATGTTTTTTAAAATATTTTAAAAATAAAATATCTGAAAAGTGTGGGGTGCATTTGTATTCAGCCTCCCTGAGACAATACTTTGCAGAACCACCTTTTACTCCAATTACAGTTGCAAGTCTTTTGGGTATGTCTCTACCAGCTAGAGAGTGACATTTTTGCCCATTCTTCTTTGCTAAATAGCTCAAGCTCTGTCATTTTGGATGAGGAGCTTCTAAAAACAGCAATTTTCAAGTCTTGCCACAGATTCTCAATTGAATTTAGGTCTGGACTTCGACTGGGCCATTCTAACACATGAATATGGTTTGACCTAAACCATTCTATTGTATCTCTGGCTGTATGTTTAGGGTCGTTGTCCTGCTGGAAGGTGAACCTCTGCCCCAGTCTCAAGTCTTTTTCAGACTCTACCAGGTTTTCTTCTAAGATTGCCCTGTAAGATTGCCCTGCATTTGGCTCCATCCATCTTCCCATCAAATCTGACCAACTTCCCTGCTGAAGAAAAGCATCCCAAAAACATGATGCTGCCACCACCATGTTTCATCGTGGGGATGGCGTGTTCAGGGTGATGTGTAGTGCTAGTTTTCCGCCACACATAGCTATTTGCTTTTAGGCCAAAAAGTTCAATTTTGGTCTTTTCTGACAAGAACACCTTCTTCCACATGTTTGCTGTGTCCCCCACATGGCTTCTCACACACTGCAAACTGGACTTTTTTTTAAGAATGGCTTTCTTCTTGCCACTCTTCGATAAAAGGCCAGATCTGTGGAGTGCAGGACTAATAGTTGTTCTGTGGACAGATTCTCTGCCCTGAGCTGTGGATATCTGTAGCTCCTGCAGAGTTACCATGGGCCTCTTGGCTGCTTCTCTGATTAATGATCTCCTTGCCCGGCCTGTCAGTTTAGGTAGACGGCCATGTCTTGGTAGGTTTGCAGTTGTGCCATACTCCTTCCATTTTCGGATGATGGATTGAACAGTACTCCCAGAGATGTTCAAAGCTTGGGATATTTTTTTATAACCTAACCCTGCTTTAAAATTTTCCACAACTTTATCCCTGACCTGTCTCGTGTGTACCTTGGCCTTCATGATGCTGTTTGTTCACAGACCAGCTGTATTTATACTGAGATTAAATCACACACATGTGGACTCTATTTACTAATAAGGTGACTTCTGAAGGCAATTGATTCCACTAGATTTTAGTTAGGGGTATCAGAGTAAAAGGGGCTGAATACAAATGCACGCCATACTTCTCAGATATTTATTTGTAAATATTTTGAAAACAATTTATCATTTTCCTTCCACTTCACAATTATGTGCCACTTTGTGTTGGTCTATCACAGTGATGGCGAACCTTGGCACCCCAGATGTTTTGGAACTACATTGCAGACTGTATGAGCATCATGGGAAATCTGGAGTGCCAAGGTTCGCCATTACTGGTCCATCACATAAAATCCCAATAAAATACATTTACATTTTTGGTTGTAACATGAACACATGTGGAAAATTTCAAGGCGTATGAATACCTATTCAATTCACTGTATTTGATCTGTGATGTCATTAGTCCCAGCTGGTTGTTGCTGTAGCACCCGTTATTCCTAAAGCCTTATCCAGGAAAGTGTGCAATCAACGTCCCTTCCCATCAGACACCTACAAGTAGGTGTACAGCTTTGACCAGTTGCGCTATGTTCCTGGTTTACAGCATGAGCATGAAGGTTGTAGCTGGGCCCCTGAGGATCTACCAGCCCCTAAGCTTCTTGTGAAAGTTTTGTTTCTGGGGTATGTATGAATTTTACCTAAAGGTATTCATTAGAAAATAAGTATATTCTACAAACAAATGCAATTAAGAATTCCTTTGATGATTTTTTTTCTTGTAAATATGAGCAAAATGCTCTATGTAGACTCCTTTTTAATAAATGTCTCCCACTGTGCCACTACTTTGATGTCAAAATCCAGAGGAATATTGAATATGTTTAAGCTTGCAGAAGTGAGATTGAGGGATCATGGTGCAGCCGTAATGGTTTCTTGACACACTGTGGAGAGTTAGCTGTGGACAGCTCGAACGCACTCTGTTTATATTCTATAAACACTGATGAAATCTTGGCATTGCCAGTGACAGCAAAATCTCAAATGAGCTCCTAGGCTGGGAACACGAGCTTGTTAAAATGTTCAATTTATAGAAATGTGTATAACATAGCATAGATATGTATGCAGGCAGGGATCTCTGTCCTATTGTTTCTATATACTTGTAAGTAGACATGTGCATTCGTTTTCGTCCGAATGCATTTTCGTCCGAATTTCAGCTATTTTCGTTATCGTTTTAACAAACGAAAACGAAAGCACAGAATCCGAAAACCGAAAGATCCGACATAAACAAATGCTTTATTTTCGTTTTCGTTGCTACAACAGTTCGACATAGATAGGAGATTCGACGTGACGCTGACAATAACAATCTGTGTCTATCGAACCTGTGGTCGAATGTGCCTAACCTTAACTCTATTAGTCCAAGATTATTCTACATAGGAGAGAAAAGATTCAACATTATAGAGAGAAAAGATTCGACATAGGAGAGAAAGATTCGACATAGGAGAGAAAAGATTCGACATAGGAGAGAAAAGATTCGACATAGGAGAGAAAAGATTCGACATAGGAGAGAAAAGATTCGACATAGGAGAGAAAAGATTCGACATAGGAGAGAAAAGATTCGACATAGGAGAGAAAAGATTCGACATAGGAGAGAAAAGATTTGTTATTATAGAGAGAAAAGATTCGACATAGAGAGAAAAGATCACTGCTGGAATTGGGTGGGGGAAGTAAAATAAAAATAAAGTTGATGATGAATGTTATTGGCTGATTGTAACCAAAGAGGAGGAGCAGTAAAATAGCTAGAATGATGAAGATTCGACAAAGCATCGAAAGTTAGAAGATTCGACGGTGCAGCAAAACTGTACGACGCTGCAATCGTACATTTCCGGTCAAAATGCATCCGCCCATAGGCTATAGAAGAATTCTAATGTTGGTTGACTAGTAATAGTAATGAATAAATATAATTATTACTAGTCATACAACATTAGAATTCTTCTATAGCTTGTGGGCGGAACATTCGACCGGAAATGTATGATTGCAGCGTTGTACAGTTTCACTGCTCCGTCGAATCTTCTTTGAACATTCGACAGACACCATAAGCCTTCAATGACAGATTCGACCTTAATTCATTCAGATTTTCGGACGAATGCAATTTCTAACGAAAAACGAAATAAATAAAAACAAATTTCGGGAGTAACTAAATTAATTAATTTTTCGGACGAAAACGAAATTCCGAAACGAAATATTTCAGTGTGCACATGTCTACTTGTAAGTATCTTTGAATGTTATTAATTTTTACTTTAAATATGATTTTCAAGTTTTGTTGCTCCCCTGGAGAAGTTAATAAAAAGAAGGCTGGATTTTCTGCCTGTGGACATTTTACTGCGCAATGCCAAGTTTCTCATGCATGTGATCTGCTGCCGGACAAAAGCTCTCTGATCTATTGTGGTCACTGGTACAAATCGAAAGGTAGGCTGTTTATTTAAGGGATTTTTTTCTCTTTTTTTATTGACTGAATGAAGGTAAGCTCACATTTTGTGCACTCTTCTCTTCTATAATCCTTCAAGTGAAACTAAACTCTGGTTTCAATAGAAATAAAAACTCTATCCAAGTATGTATTCTTAAAGGATAACTCCACTTTCGTGGAAAAAAAGCTTTGCAAATAAAAAAATTAATAAAATAGCATATACAATTGGGACACAAGTCATATTGTAATTGAATGTTATTAAAAATTACCTTTCTTTTCCAATCTGCAGCACTGTAATTTTCTGTAAAATTCAGTGCATTATGACTCCCTGGAGGTGTTCTGTACACAGATGGTGTACAGAGCGCCCTCCAGAAATGTCATTTCCTGCTTGTGTGATTAGCTTTTTTGAAGCTGCTTTTCTCCTACCAGGAGAAAGGCATTTAGAAAAGCTGGGCAGATGCCCGGTGTGCATGAAGCCCAAAAGTTCCCGAAATGATCATAATGATCCTGGTTCATGGCTATCTTCACACTAATTACTTTTATTTTCATATGACAGAAATGTAGGCATTTGCCTTCTCTACAATCATGCAATTTGTATATTTGTGGAAAGTCCTAGAGCAGGAAGCCCATGGGTGACATCTACATTACATAGGTACAATAGACAATCCTTGGTCCGCTACAATGGATTACTTGGTT
Organism: Rana muscosa; assembly: GCA_029206835.1. NCBI lineage: Eukaryota > Metazoa > Chordata > Amphibia > Anura > Ranidae > Rana > Rana muscosa. The sequence goes on along the minus strand of CM055116.1, from coordinate 153,677,375 downwards.
ATAATAGAAGGGATTGAAATAATCAGAATGTTCTCAATTTCTTGTGATCACTACAGGAATGTGTTGTATTGGAACAGTACCATTTATGTAAAAAAAAAAAAAAAAACAGCTATAGTAATGCAGATGCAATTTAAAATGATGAAATTATATTAAACCATTATAGAAAGTTAATGAGTCTAAAGCCTCATACACACGGTCGGACTTCAAACAAACTTTTCCGTATATTTTTGTCTGAAGGGAGTTTCCCAGGCACACCCATAGCATACACACGGCAGGACTTTTCTGCAAACTTTCCCAAAACTTTCCCAACATCACGTGGTTTTTCTGCTCTTTTCTGTTCTTTACCGCCACCCTTTGGTCAACTTCTGCTATTGTTGGTTGATTTTAACATTGGTTCTGGGCATGCGTATTTGTACTTCCGACAAAAGTACGATGGATTTCTGTACACATTATAATTACAAATTCAGTTTTCGGCAAAGTACCATTCCTTTGTTTTTGATTTGAGAGATAAAATGCTTTATCCAGAACCGAAATTAGCCTTTCACACAGCTGTCATTTTAATTATTGTATTGTAAGGACGATGTTTAACAATTACAGCATAAGGTCATGGAGTACCAGGCCTAATTACTATGAGTCGGACTTTGCACCATCAGACTTTTTTTGCCAAAAAGTTTGTCCATTTGCAGAGCGAACTTTTGTCCGATGAAAACCGAAAAAGTTTGTCCGATGGAGTGTACACACGTTTGGATTTTTTGGAAAACTTGCTCATTTGAAGTTTGTTGGCAAAAAATCAGACCGTGTGTACGGGCCCTAACATCCTAGTATAATATTAGGGCAATCTTCTGTTTTCTGCTAGATGTGTCTCAATGGATATTCATCATGTTATCAGATTAAGGGTGGGCAGAATACATGGTGGCATTATAGGACAATATTTGTTTGCTTTTACATGTGTACAGATTTTACAGGTGAGCAGTGGCTATTGAAATATAATATAATATTGTAATTTTTCTCTTTTTCTGGATGGGATGTCTTCTTAATTATTTGTTTGTTTGCCAGGCACAGCTTGGATACAACGTAACAATCCAAATTCTTGTTTTTTTGCAATAACTCATAGTAATTAGGCCTGGTACTCCATGACCTTATGCTGTAATTGTTAAACATCGTCCTTACAATACAATAATTAAAATGACAGCTGTGTGAAAGGCTAATTTCGGTTCTGGATAAAGCATTTTATCTCTCAAATCAAAAACAAAGGAATGGTACTTTGCCGAAAACTGAATTTGTAATTATAATATATACAAAGCCAGCTACTGATAAATATCCTACAACAAGAAAACATGACACATTATTTTTATCTGGACTATGTCTTTTTTAAGTAAGGTGATTATAGTGATCTCCATTCTAGGGCAGCACTTAATTGGAGCTCAAACACCACTAGTACCAGTTTATGATGGTTGTTTTTCTTTTTAGGGAACAAAGGCTGTTTACCTAGCAGAGTAAATGTTTTCTGTAGAAAGTAAATAAGGTAAAGGCTTACTTTAAATACCCAAACATGATTTTATCACTTTTTTACCCCCAAAAATATAGGGGGAAAACATCTCTGTGTCTTATGGAGCGAATATTGACCAGGCAAAAGCCCCCCCCCCTGCAGCCGCCGCCATTTTAGTACTGGAAGAGAGGCAGGAGAGCGGAGGACAGACACCCCAAGCCCCCGCGAGTGCCCTGGCTGTGCCTTCCACTCAGACAGAGCATCCCAAGCAGCCAAATGGAGTATGGCCGCGACAGCCACTTGGGCTGCTCTGTCTTCTGTCAGGCGGATGTGATGACGTCAGGTAAGGCTGCATTTATGGCACTGGTAAGGCTGCATTTATGGCACTTGTAAGGCTGCATTTATGGCACTGGTAAGGCTGCATTAATGGGACTGGTAAGGCTGGATTTATGGCACTGGTAAGGCTGCATTTCTTTGGCACAGGTCAGGCTGCATTTATGGCACTAGTAAGGCTGCATGCATGGCACTGGTAAGGCCGTATTTCATTGGCACAGGTCAGGCTGAATTTCATGGGCACTGGTAAATATTTTAGTACACCATTTGGTTCAGAATACTGTATTTTTTTTCTTGTTTTCCTCCTCTAAAACCTAGGTGCATCTTATGGAGCGAAAAATACAGTAATTGGGAATTCAAAGTGAACACAGCTTGACCTGTTAGCTGCCCCTATAGGAACACCCATAAATTGGGCTTCAGGCAGGAGTGGATCTGACAGCCAGCACACAAAGACAAAAAAGTACCTTTATCATAGACATTTTTTGTTGTTTTGGCAATACTTCTTTAATAAAGAGACCCTCTCACGAGACCATTTATTTCAATAGTAAGTTCCCATAAGTTTATATGTGCATTTGAAGTAGTATTAAAGCCAAAAACAAGCATTTGTTATATTGCAGCTTACCAATCCTTAAAGTGGTTGTAACGTCAGAAGGTTTTTTATTTTAATGCATTCTATACATTAAGATAAAAAACCTGTGTGCAGCAGCCTCCCTAATACTTACCTAAGCCCCATCTACATCCAGCGATGCTGCACAAGAGACTCGGCTAATCGGGACTCTCCCTCCTCATTGGCTGGGATAGCAGCGGGGTGCCATTGCCTGCTGCTGCTGTCAATGAAAATCAGTGAGCCAATGAGGAGGAAGAGGGGGCTGGGCTAAGTCGTGGCTTTGTGTCTGACAAAGAGCAGCGGCTCGGCTCAGGTGCTCCCATAGCAAGCTGCTTGCTGTGGGGGCACTCAGCAGGAGGGAGGAGCCAGGAGCGTCGGCGAGGGACCCGAGAAGTGGATCCAAGCTGCTCTGTGCAAAACCACTGCACAGAGCAGGTAAGTATAATATGTTTGTTATTTTTAAATGAAAATAAAAAAAATACTTTAGTATCACTTTAAATGTGTGACTGCTTAAATCTGCTAGTTCAGGGGTCTCCAAACCCTGGCCCGCGGGCCACATCCGGCCCGCGGGTGTGATTTGTCCGGCCTGCAGCTTACCCAGGCTCTGCCAAAGGGCCGTCTTTGGCCCTGCGCTGCCCGCCCCGTGCTGACCGCCGGAGTTCAGCCACCTCCGGTGCTGGTCGCATGCTGGCTGCGCGCTACTGTCACTTGGAAATACACAAGCTCTGCTTGTGTATTTCCAAGGGACAGTGCGCTCCTCTCCCCGCAGCCGCTCTGATCATCCTTCTGTACACACACTCTATGAGAGCAGAGGAGTCAGAGCAGAGGAGGAAGGGGGCGGGGAATCTGCAAACAGGAAGCTGCCTGTGGAACTGCTGCACGGAGATCGGAGGACAAAATGCTGTGAGTAGAATGAGGAAAACTTTGCACTGGAATGGGGGGGGGGGAAGCTTTGTGGGAGGAGAGTCTTGCCTTGGAGGGGAGTGGAGTGTGGAGCTCTGACTGTACTGGAATCTGGGGGTTGGGGGGAAGGAGAGCCGTGCACTCTGCATCCACCTCACCCTCTGCACTCTGCACCCACCCCCTGCGCCCACCTCACCCTCTGCACCCTGTACCTACCCTCTGCACCCTGCGCCCACCTCACCCTCTGCACCCTGTACCTACCCTCTGCACCCTGCACCCACCCTCTGCACCCTCCCTCTGCACCCTGCGCCTACCTGTCCCTCTGCACCCTGCACCCACCTCACCCTCTGCACCCTGTACCTACCCTCTGCACCCTGCGCCCACCTCACCCTCTGCACCCTGCACCCACCCTCTGCACCCTCCCTCTGCACCCTCCCTCTGCACCCTGCGCCCACCTCACCCTCTGCACCCTGTACCCACCCTCTGCACACCCCCTCTGCTCGTTCTGGTAAAACTAGCGTTCGTAATGGAGATAGCACATTCGTCACGCTGTAACGGACTGAAAAGCACGAGGCTGAAAAGCGTGAATCGTCTCTTAACAAACTTTACTAACATGAAGGGTGGCGCCATCCGAATGGAACTTCCCCTTTATAGTGCCGTTGTACGTGTTGTACATGACCGCGCTTTACTCGAACATTTTTTTCCACGATAGTGTGTAGGCAAGGCAGGCTTGAGAGGAAACACAAAAAAATCACGTTGAGAAAAATGCAGTTTTTTTCAATGACATTAAAAACGGTCGTGTGTACGCGGCATTAGAATTTAAATTACTTGCTTTTTCTTTGCATTTCTTTTGCATCTTTTCCAAGTTTGTGTAGCGGGGTGTACAATTTAGGGGAGTGTCTAAGTGGTAGTTGGGCTCAGACACACTATTGTTAGAGTTAAGGGACCATTTGTGTACCATGGGAGTTGGTATTGGTGTGTAGTTTCCTGGGACCTACAGGTGGCGCTGTCGCCCTGGGTCCGGGTTGAACCGCAATACAGCGTTGCGCCTTTTCTTGTCCCCTTTCAGCAGCAGTACGGCGGGGTGGGGAACCTGCTGTGCCTGTCGGGAGAGGGTATAAAACGGGGCGGCCATCTTCCATGAGGGGTTCGTCCACGCCCAGGCACCTTCGGCCTGGGTCGGTGGGTTGTCTGTTTGTCCACGCCCAGGCACCTTCGGCCTGGGTGTGTGGGTGGTTATCTCTGGGTGCCCTAGGCCCGGAGGCCTGGTTCCTGTTCCATCCCAGACACCTGCAGTCTGGGGTGAGGTACTATTTTGAAGGCCCGGGGCCAAGCAACCTTCGGCTGGGGTCCGCTAGGGATCGAGAGCTCCCAGGGTGCCGCCTTGTGAGGGGACCCGTATCTGAGATGAGGAGGCCAGGGAGGTAACCCTTACCGAAGACCCAGCGCAGAGTCGTGGTGACGGTGAGGGCCTCTGGTAACTCTCCGGAGGCATGGTTTTCTCCTTGACATGGGCCAATACTTTGAGAAGGAAGTTCACCAGGTCAGTGGCAGTGACCCTACTCGCTCCAAGTCAGTGGCAGTGACTTCATAGGGCAAGGCCCTATTCACCCGGTCAGTGGCAGTGACCCATTTTCCAAGTCAGTGGCAGTGACTTTCTATTCACCAGGTCTGTGGCAGAGACCAACCTCACGGTCTGTGGCAGAGATAATGCGCCAAAGCTGTTTGTGAAATCTAAACAGTAAGAGAACATGATTCAAGTTTGTGCCTGGACCTCTTCCCACCTAAGCTGTCCTGTGTCTTGTCCCAACCTGTCTGCTTTCAAAGAGGCATATTTATTATCCGTGTGAAATAAATATAGAAGTTGGACTTTCAGTTGATGTGGACAGTTATATTCCTGGGGAAACATAAGGACTTGCATCTATCTAAGGTAGAGGTGAGAATCATCCTCGGGAGGATTCAACTCCAGCCGCAGGCAGGCCCGAAAAGTAACACCGATCAACCTCCTTACTCAGGAGGGTACGGGCTTGTGGTGCGGTGTGCCTCTCCCCTCCCTGCGAGGAGCCGAAAATACATACAAAAGGGCAGGTAGGGGGAGAGGTGAAGGGCGCTACATTAGTAAAAGTGTCTCTTTAGAGTGTACCAAAGTTTGTGTAAAGCAAGCCAGATGTCTATTTAAAAAGCATTGAAATAGTGAATTCTCCTTTCTTTTCTTTCTGTTTAAAATTTCAATATCCAGTTTTATAAATGTTTTTCTCCCAGTACTTGTGTTCATTTTCCCTCTTTTTACACTGGTTTCAGATTTTTACCAAATCTATTTTTGACAGTTTTTTTATTTTTACAAAGCTGTCAAGAGTTTAAAGGGTTAGTAAAGGTTGTTTTAAAAAATTAAATAAAATAACAAACATATCATACTTAACTCCACTGTACAGTTGATTAAAGGAACACTACCCCATGCACACGAGACGCAGGTGCAAACTCTGCTGAACACACGTTTTTAAACGCTGAAACCGGCATTTATAAATGCGCGTTTTGCCGCGTTTGCGTCCGCGTTTAGCGGCGTTTACCCGCGTTTGCGTTTATAAGCATTTCATCATAGACCCTCCCTAAGCTCAAAAAACAGTACATTTTAACCATTTCAGCCAGTTTGTGAGACCAGAGTGAGTAGCAGCAGCTGAGAGAGCAGCAGTGTACTTGTATTTAGGGTATCACCTGCCACGTCACCTGCCACGTCACCTGGCCACGTCACCTGCCATGTCACCTGGCCACGTCACCTGCCACAAGTTGTGGATTGTCCACTTGCCACGTCACCTGGCCACATCACGTGCCACGTCACCTGCCACAAGTTGTGGATTGTCCACTTTCCACGTCACCTGGCCACATCACGTGCCACGTCACCTGCCACAAGTTGTGAATTGTCCACTTGCCACATCACTTGCCACGTCACCTGGCCACGTCACCTGCCACAAGTTGTGGATTGTCCACTTGCCACGTCACCTGGCCACATTACCTGGCCACGTCACCTGCCACGTCACCTGGCCACGTCACCTGCCACAAGCTGTGGATTGTCCACTTGCCACGTCACCTGGCCACATCACCTGACACAAGTTGTTGATTGTCCACTTGCCACGTTACCTGCCACAAGTTGTGGATTGTCCACAATGCAATGCAAGCAATTACAGTTTTCTTTTATATTTTTTAATAGTTTTTCATCATTTGCCATCATTTTTGAGATTTCTAATGTTAAAAAATAGGTCACCTTTAAAAACGCTTATAAACGCAAACGCGGCAAAACACCGGTACCGCGTTTAGCCGCGTTTAGCCGTGTTTAGCAGCGTTTAGCGTCTGAAACGTGGAAAACTTTTGCGTCTGAACCCATTTTTTTGCTTCTGGAAAAACGAGGTTAAACGCAACTGCTTGTAAACGCCAAAAAACGAGAGTGTGTGCATGGACACATAGGATAACATTGAATGGGTTCAGGAGCAGTTGAAAAAAGCATCCAACTGCCTCTGAACGCGCGTTCAACAGCAAATAACAGCGTCTCGTGTGCATGGGGCTTTAGAGCCCATTCACACAGGGGCGGCACGACTTGTGCTGTGACTGTGCTGGGCGATCTCAAGACGACTTCAAAGCAGACTTCCAAAATGACTTCTGTATTGAAGTCAATGGAAGTCGCCTTGAAGTCGTCTTGAAGTAGTACAGGAACCTTTTTCTAAGTCGGAGCGACTTCAGTCGCTCCGCTTAGAACGGTTCCATTGTACAGAACGGGACGCGACTTGTCAGGCGGCTGAGACGCCTGACGAGTCGCCCCTGTGTGAATGGGGACTAAAGGCACTTTTGTTTTTTTTTAAACAATAAACATGTCATACTTACCTCCACTGTGCAGCTCGTTTTGCACAGAGTGGCCCCTGAACCTGGTCTTCTGGGGTCCCTCGGCGGCTGTCTCGGCTCCTGCCTGCAAGAACTTTCCTCCTTCATACAAGCTCTCTTGCATGGTGGAAAGTTCTTGCGGGCGCGCTCCCGTGATACAGCCGGCGGCCAACGGGGGCTCGGGGGGGGGGGGGCGCAAATACTCAGATGTTTTTTCACCTTAATGCATAGACTGCATTAAGGTGAAAAAAATTGTACCTTTACAACCCCTTTAAGCACAGAGTGGCCCCGATCCTCTTCTTCTGGGGTCCCTCAGCTGCGCTGGTAGCTCTTCTCGAGTGCTCTGTCGGAGAAGCTCTCTCCTTTGGGACACCCATGCGGACTTTCTATTGACACAGAAAGTAGAACTCTGCCACGCCCCCCGGCGCCCGCATCATTGGATTTGATTGACGGGAGCCAATGGCCAATGGCTGCACTGCTAGCAATCTATCCAATCAGGACACGAGACACCAGCCATAGCTGGTGTACTTGTCCCCGGGGCAAGAAAGACAGGGCTTGGGTAAGTAAAATGGGGGGTCTGCAGCATGAGAGAATGTTTTTCACCTTAATGCATAGAATGCATTAAGGTGAAAAACCACAAGGGTTTACAACTCCTTTAAGACAGAAAGAGATCAATTTTATCTCCAGAATTAAACAGGTAAAAATGACTGTGATTAATAATAACTGGGAAAGGCTTGACATTAAAAATACATTTTTTTCAATAGCAAACATGTCATACCTGTTTTTTTTATGTTTTTTCACAGAGCAGTTCCGATCCAGAAAAGGAGGAGTCTCCTACCAGTGCTCCTTACCCCTGCCACCTTCCAAGTGCTACCATAGCAAGCCGCTTGCTATGGGATCACACGTGCATGCTGTGCTCCATAGAAATACACAGTGCGGCTTGGCCCCACCCCCTGCTTCCTCCCCTCAGCATTTGATTAACAGCATCAGGAGCCAATGGCACCTGCTGCTGCCCGAATCCCTGTGTGAAATGGAAGAGGGGAGAGAAGAGATCCAATTATGCACAGCATTGGATCGATTGAGGACTATTAAGGGAGGTGGGAATATGGCCACGATCGCATGCACATGCGCTCCCTGGCGGCTCTTGAAGGGGACCCAACATACCCATACAGGGTTTCACCCAGCAGAGCCATTTTGCCGACATATATCGGCGGGAGATGGTCGGCAAGTGGTTAAAAAATAATAAAGAGACATATTTTTGCATATCATTTTTGTAGAGGGTGTCACGCTTTTCTCGCGGCCTTGTCACGCTGGCCACCGTGAGTGCATAGACCCTCCAGAGAGGGAGAGTGCGCCTGTCATGTCTGCAAAGGAATTTCTCCCCCCTCCTTCTTTTCACTGACACTGACTTCAGTCAGAGCGAGTGGTGCTCGCACAGGCATTGGCCGCTCTCTGTTCCCTCCCCTGTGTTCCTATTGGCTGGAGGAGGAGGAGCCAATCAGGAAGGAGACAAGTACAGGAGCCAATAAGAGAGACTGTAATAATCTGCAGGAGCAGCTGCAAAGGATCCTGGGATCTGTAGTCTTCATCTAAAACGACCCCATAGCTATGTATGGGAGCAGAAACTACAAACTCCATCATGCTCTGGAAGGAAAGAAGGAATGACTTCATCTTGTTTGCCTGAGGGAGATCAGTTAGCATGAGGCAGGAGAAGAGACTGGACTGAGGGGAGAGGTGCAGCCTCCCAGGTCAGTCCACAGCTCGGTTTGTAAGTTCCACAGCTGGTCGGGACATCCAGCCTGTGAGAGGGGGATCCCAGGTGCATATCCAGGCACACCTGCATCGACAGTGTGAAGCATTCCAGTGTGAGGTGACCAGTCAGGTCACCAGAAGAGCCTGCCTGTTTCCAGGACATTCATTTGGGCCTGACCGCAGGATTTGGTGAGATGGCGCTTGCCCATCTGCAGGAAACAAAACACTGCACATAGAGTTACCTCACCTTTGACTACACTTACCAGAACCTGGGTCTTGTTAATGGCCTGTTAAGCACTCACAATGTCCGCCTTGTTATTCGGATACTGTTAGCATACCACAGATACACTTTGCCAAGCAGGAGTTTAAGTGCACCAACTAAAGTGGCTAGCCAAAGATCCAAGGCCTCACCTTTCTTTTTCTGATTTATATACTGGTAACCAATCTGCTATCGGATTGTCATTGCTAAGTGTTTGCCTCTGCTCATGGGGCTATTCTCAGGTTTTGAATCCCCTGAAAGCAGCCTGAATACAGTATTGAGCTATATTGCTCTTAATCTCAATTATCACTCTCCAGTTGGATTACTGGAATGTATACTGTTATTGTCTGTTGCCCTTCTCCACAGAAATATTACAGTAAAGACAATTTCTGTGTTTTGTCATAATGTGTGTAGTTTTATTGGTCCTTGCACTCACACTATTGCCAGGTGTGTCAGTGGAGCTGAGGCTATTCTGGGGGTTAAAGTGGTTGTAAACCCTTACAGACCACTTTTACCTACAGGTAAGCCTATATTAAGGCTTACCTGTAGGTACAAGAAATATCTCCTAAACCTACATGGTTTAGGAGATATTTGCAGAAAAGACTGCACCGATGTCTACGGCACAGGCGCACTGAGCGTGCGGCGAGTGAAGGCTATCGAGCCGTCACTGGTGGGAGTAATGGCGGCAACGGAGGAGGTGAACGAGGGACGCTGCGGGGGCTTCGATCTCAGCTAAGTACCTCATAATGAGCTGGTATGCTATGCATACCAGCTCATTATGCCTTTGTCTTCCAGGGTGTATTTTTTCTTCTTACTTCCTCTTTAAGAGGCAGAGTACGGAACCAAACATACTTAAGCAGGTCTTGCGGGGGTATCACTACATTTTTTTTGCAGGAGTGTGCAAAGCATTGTGCCCGCAATCAATGGATTGTGGGTGCAATGTCAGGCTCTTGCAGACACATCCTCCAGCTTTCTGCATGTGCCTATGTATAGGCTTTCAGTTAGAAAGCTGGAGGAAATGTTAAAGGACTAGTCCACTGAGAACTACAAGTTGGCCCAAACAAACGACACCTTTCACTAACGGATGCAGCGGCTGTCAGCACTGTATAAAATGTAAGAAGCATTAGTTACATACAGTATACAATGCTGTGTTACGGCAGTGGAATGGGGACATCCCATTCTGTTCCCAGAACAAAAAAAAAATGTGCTGAGTGCTGCTCAATTATTCACATGAAACTTTGTATTTTTATGAATGCGTTTTTGTTTTGGGAATGAAATGGGAAGTCCCCATACTGCTACCAAAAGTCCAAAACACAGTGCTAAAAACTGCATGTAGCCGATGCTACATAGATTTTATACAGCACTGACAGCGGCTGCAATCGTTAGTGAAATAAATAGTTTGTTTGGGCCAGCTTGTCCAAAACAAAGTATTTAAAGTGATAATAAAGCTGGATATAGGCTTTAATTTGTTTTAAAAAACACAAATCGTGCTGCTAAAACATATGTTCAGAGTAGAATGTTTATGTTGAAGAAGAGAGATTACCGCTCACAGGCTACTGTGTCCATATGATACTCCCGCCCCACTCTGAATGCAAACAGGTGCTGGCTCTGCACAATATAGGTGATAGGGAAAAAGATTTTCTGGACGGCCGCACTCTGCAGAAGATGCTGGTTTATTAGTAAAATCCATGAAACACAACAAAAACACCCCTATGAGTAAGAATCCTATGATGTGAAACGCGTTAGCTAATCCCTGTGTTATATTTTTTTGGGGTGTTTTTGTTGTGTTTCATGGATTTTACTAATAAACCAGCATCTTCTGCAGAGTGCGGCCGTCCAGAAAATCTTTTTCCCTATCACCTAGAATGTTTATGTAGCTTAGATTATGGCCTAAATGTGTTTAATTGTTATTTTAATACAGGTACCAGGTAACGCTATTTTTATCATCTCAGAAGATTTGAAAACTATTTTGAGCATAACGGAATAATTTGACTAATTTTGTTAAATAGAAGCTAATTTCTGCCCTATTTTCTAGCTGTACCTTTTTTTTTTATGGTAGTTGTGTATTCTGTTGTCCCTCGGATTGTGTTTAGTAGGATGGTGAATCTCCTCTGAAGTTACATGCTTCACTGCCGCTGTCCTTTTCTGAGATCTCAAGGTCGTATTACAACCACAGGGAGTTAAGGAATAACCAGCATTCACAGGATATAACCTTTAAAAATAAAATCTGAGGTTCCTTCAGGTCTGAGGAGATTCTTACTAATTATGTCAGTATTTAATTAGGAGTTAATGCCTTGTGTTGACATTGCCTTAAAAAAAATGATAAAATAAATACACACTGAATTTTCCTTTTCGTAGAGCAGACCTTGTATGAAAAATGACTTTCTAACAGTATGACCTCCATTGCCCCCAACTATAGCCGTTTACAGGATATAACCTTTAGAATAAAATGTATCATTCAGAGGCTCCATCTGGTCTGAATATATTCCCGGTGATGATGTCACAGTGTCTTATGTTGAATTTGCTTTAACCTACCTGTTCTCATCTATTTACCGCAGAGGAACCCTTGAAATAGTTTTTAGATCTCTGAGATTCCCTGTTACAATCAATTAATTAGAGGATAGTGTGTATGTCCCCTGCATTGGTAATTAGTGGGAATTCTGCCCCTTATATTGATGATTAGTGGGAATTATGCCCCTTACATTGGTGATTAGTGGGAATTATGTCCCTTACATTGGTGATTAGTGGGAATTATGCCCCTTAGTAGAAAAACTGTTATTTTGAAGTGGTTGTAAACCCACTTTAATAATAAAAAAAAACTAACACCTGCAAGACAAAGGCATAATGAGCTAGTATGCATAGCATACTAGCTCATTATGTAATACTCACCTGGGATCGAAGCCCCCATTGCGGTGCCTGACACAGCACTGGCCAGTGACATGTCATCCCAGAGTTACTTGCGGGTATAGCGGCTCCGGCGCTGTGCAGGAGCCGCCAGTCATGGCATGACCTCCTTTAGAAACGGCACAATCGCCGTTTCTAAAGTGTGCCTGCGCCATTGTCTACGGCGCATGCACCGTAGACATCGGCGCCCGTCTCTATTGTAAATATCTCCTAAACCGTGGAGGTTTAGAAAATATTTCGAGCACCTACAGGTAAGCCTCAGTCCAGGCTCACCTCTGTCCCAGTGCTCTCCAGCCCCCCTCCAGTGTTGTCCAACTCTTCCCAGGGATCTCTGCCTCCCCCTGTGCTGTCCGCCCAACCCCCGTGCTCTCCTGCCCTCCCTGTGCTCTTCGCCGCCTCCCCCAGTGATCTCTGCCTCCCCCTCGTACTCTCCACCCTCTCTGTGCTCTCCTGCCCTCCCTGTGCTCTCCACCCCACCCCATGTTTTTGCTTCCCTCTGTGCTCTTCAACCCCCACACCTCCTGTGCTCTCTGGCCACCCTGTACTCTTCTCTTCCTCCCTGTATTCACTTCCTCTCCCCTGTGCTCTCGCCCCACCCCATGTTCTCAAGGTTCCTCCCTGTGCTCTCCACCCCCCCTCCATGCTCTTTCCCAGACCCTCAACCCCCCTGCACCTCTGTCGGGTACCCACCTCCCCTCTCCCGGTAAATCCGTCAGGGTGGAGAGTAGGGAAGGGACCGGTTAACATGTCATGGGCTGCTCAGTCCAAAATGCCCGGGCCTATTTTTTGTCCCAGTCCGGGCCTGCAGGGAAAGGATAGTCTTTTCTGGGCTTCAAGCTATTTTTCTTCTTCCCGACCACCTACTGGACACACCTCCCCAGGGATTGGCCAGGGCATAGTAAATATTCAGGCCAATCATTTGAATTTTCCTGCCCTACGCTCTGGAAGCTTCCTTCAGAGACATGGGGTAACAATCAAATCCTCAGAGTGAAACCATGAGCGAGCCAAAGCAACCAATCACTGCTCCTCTGATTACACATTGAGCCAAACGAAATTTACCTAGATTTCTATACTAGGAGGGTGCTACACCAGTGAAATATATATTTTTTTTTTTTAACTGATAAATGTAGGACAGATTCATATCAGCATGCAGATCTATGTGTTGATGTCATTTTTTGTGAAGGAGGAGGCATGTTTTAACTGTAATCTACAGGTGTGATCTGACGGGTTGACATCTGGGTCCCACTGTGCATTTATCAAGGAAAGCTACTGTTGCAGCCTTCATTCATAAATGACTGTTCTATATAAAGAAAAAAAAAAGATCTAGGCCCTGTCCATATTATAGCTCCTCTCGGCAGCTATTGTAGCTTCAAATGGCAAACATCTGTTTCCTGACAGTGTAAATATATAAAAAAAATGTAACAAACGCTGATACAATGTTCCTGATTTACTAAAGGATGTAAGAATACTTACACAACAAAATGTGGCAAAATTCACTTCTGTTGCCTAATTATGAGCAGATGAAATAATAAAACAAAAAAATTGTTTTTTACATGATTGGATATTTGAAGTGATTCTAAAATTTTAGTAAAGCAGCCCCAATGTTTCAATTTTTTCAGTCTGTTAAAATATATATATATATATATATATATATATATATATATATATATATGTATGGGATTTAAAGGGGTTGTAAAGGTTCGTTTTTTATTTTCTAAATAGGTTCCTTTAAGCTAGTGCATTGTTGCTTCACTTACATTTTCCTTTGATTTACCTTCTAAATGTTTGTTTTCTTTGTCTGAATTTCTCACTTCCTGTTTCTCCTCACTAAACTTCACACCATCATCCGAGTGGTGTGGAGTCATCCAGAACAGCTTACTGAACAGCTTACTGAGGAGGAACAGGAAGTGAGAAATTCAGACAAAGAAAAAAAATATTTAGAAGGGAAATCTAAGGAAACGGTAAGTGAACCAACAATGCACTAGCTTAAATGAACCTATTTAGAAAATAAAAACGAACCTTTACAACCCCTTTAAGTGACTTTGAATGTGGCATGGTTGTTGGTGCTGGACAGAGGAGAATGGGCAGACTGGTTCAAGATGATAGAAAGGTGAAAGTAACTCCAATAACAACTCGTTACAGCCAAGGTATGCAGCATCTCTGAATGTACAACATATTGAACCTTGAAACAGATGGGCTAAAGCAGCAGAAGACCATACCAGGTGCCATTCCTGTCAGCTAACAACAAGAAACTGAGGTTACAATTCGCACAGGCTCACCTAAATTGGACAATAGAAGATTGAAAAAACATTGCCTGGTCTGATGGGTCTCAACAACAACAAAAAAAGCATGAGTCTATCCTGCCTTGTATCAACAGTTCAGGCTGGTGGTGGTGTAATGGTGGGGGGGGGAATTTTCTTGGCATACTTTGGGCCCCTTAGTACCAACTGAGCATTGTTTAAATGCCACAGCCTACCTGAGTATTGTTTGTGTAGCGCCCATCCCCTTTTAGGGGTTTTATATACCCAAATTTAGGGGGCTGGTCTGAGTTAGTAGTTAGACTCAGACCGTTCTCATTGATAGGTTGTTCTTAGGTTCTCATAGGATAGGTTGTTTTTTTCTGCAGGTGGTATACTGGTGTGCAGTTCCCTGTGGCCTGTAGGTGGCACTGCCATGACAGGTCAGGGTTGAACCACTAGTAATAGTGCTGTGCCTTAGGGTGTCCTCTATGGGCAGCGGTACAGTGGGCGTGGTTGGCCTGCTGTGCATGCTGGGAGAGGATACATAAGGGGCAGGCGCCGCCTGGGAGAGGAGGAGCAGAGGAGGAGAGGAGAGGAGTCGGGAGTCCGAGTCCAAGTGCGCAGTGCCCGGCCCTCCAGGCCATGGGGCCGCGTGCGCATCAGTCCCAGGCACCTTTAGTCCTGGGGCTGCAACTTCATCATTGGGCGCCGGGCTGGAGCCCACTTCTGGGGAGAGGAATCCCAGGGTGCCCCTTGCGAGGGAGCCCGCTCTAAGAAGAGGAGGCCTGGGGAGGACCTTTCTGAGGGACCGGTGAGAGTTCACGGTGAAGGAAGGGGCCCAGTAACTTTCTGGAGGGATTCATCTATCCACCAAGGGCCTAGTAATGTGCTGTTGCTGACACCTGTCCTTGTATTGCAAAATCTGAGAAGTTCAGGACATGATACGTTCGGGAGACCCTCTGCCACAGAATCTATCTAAGAAAAGAACCTAATTGAGCGTCCGAGCATCACTGCGGCTGCTAGGATCCACTTTTACAGGAGACTGTCCGGGTGAGCTGAACCCACTCGGGGATTGAGTGGTGATTGTAACATTTACTTGTGCCTGGACCTACCTCCCAAAACCTTGCTGTCCTGTATCTTATCCACTCTTTCCTATCTGCGGAACATTGATGAAAAATAAACTCAACGTTGGAGTTTAGAGTGATGTGGACATTGGAATTACTTGGGGGGAAAACAGAGACTTGTCCCTATATCCTAGGAGATGAGAACCAACTGATGGAGAACCTAGCTGTGGGACCCAAATACATGACACCGCTCAACCTCTTTAAACAGGAGGGTACGGGCATATAGTACGGTGTGCCCTTTTCCTGCAAGTGAGCCAAAGGTGGGAAAAAAGGAAGAATAATTGGAACTTTAAATGAGGTATGCTACTGCTAAATAAAAAGGTATGTGGGGTATATACAGTATAGTAAACCCTTTATTATCAAATGCAGTTCCTTTGGTCTAGAGCTGCATGATACAGTTTCCATAATATAGACACAACTATATACAATTGAGTAGTTAGAAAAACACATTTACCAAATGAACATATGAATTAACATGTGATAGTCATTCATGCTAAAATGCCTCCCCTCTGCCCATATGGCATTAGCATGATGATGGTGGGTATCCGCCCAGGTTCTTGGGTATATATATATATATATATATATATATATATATATATATAGCCGGTGCTGGCCGGGTAGATCACTCTGCAATCCTTTATTACCAGTGAGACGTGATTTGTGCTGTGCTTTGTGAATGGACCTGCAGCTTACCGGGACCTGTAATGTGTCCCAAGAGGTTGCGGGCAGGGAAGGGGTGGAGTGAATTTCTGCTCGGATTTCCTTTGAGTGGAAGAGGCAGCGGGTAGCTGTGAAAACTAGGTACCAGTTCCCTAAAAAAAAAAAAAAACTCTAAACCTGAGTTGGAGGAGGAGATACAGTGGAACTTCCCTTTTAAGGTGAAATCTCACCTTAACATCATCATTGGTCAAACTAGAAAAAAGTGTCATATTTGTACCCTGTGCCAGCCTGTACAGTGACATCACTATGGCATCCTTACCTTTGGTGCCAGGAGACCTTTTCCTTCTGATACTGCCTACTTCCTGCCTCATTGTAATCAAGAAAGTGTGAGTGCTGGATCCAGAGGTGGTTTTGTGTGAGAATAAGTCCATATTAAATAGTTCAATGTTTTAGGCCAAACAGCTCTCCACTGAATCCTCAAAGGCACCTCAAGTGAGCTCAAGTCTAATGCCTAGTACAAACAATCGGGAATCCCGACAGGAAAAGATCCGTTGGAAATCCCGAGGGGAAAACCGAGAGTCTGCTCTCTACTTTTGCCCCGTACAGACGCTCGGTTTTCCCGCCGGGAAAACTCAGATGAGGGCTTATCCTCGGGAATCCCGACCGTGTTTTATGCTCCATCTGAGTTTTTCCCCACAGGAAAACTGCCGGTTTCTGCTACTCACGGCCGGGATTTCTGACGGATAAAAGTCCGTCAGGAATCCTGGCGGGAAAAAAAGAGAGCTGGTTCCCATCGGAAAAACTGCGAGGGAGCATACACACGGCTGGGATTCCCGGCCAAAAGCTCTCCTCGCAGTTTTCCTGTCGGAAAACCCGGTCGTGTGTATGGGGCATAAAAGTGTTTAATTGATCTTAGAAGTCCAAAAGGTAACAAGCTACGCATTGTGGGGGCTACAATAATCTCCCATCACCAGGACTAAAAACTACAGTATATAAACAATATGAATATAAAGAATAATTAAATTAAATTAAAAAATTAAGCTGAGGCGTAGGTATGCATAATTGCAGATAAAACATTATATATATAACAAGTGAGTTTGAAAGCCAGGGATTTTAAGATACAATGAAATGTATACTTCCCTATCCCACTGATGATTGAAAAATATGTAGCCATTTATAAAAGAAAAAGCCACTTCTGTTGCCTTTAGGCACTTAATTACCATTCTATGGTCTCAAGGTCCTGTATTTTATTTAAAGGTTAGTGTTATCCACCTGCAAAAGCCACAGCTTGGAGAACCAGGGTATCCTTTGGTATATAGCTAATTCCTGTAGACTACTGGGATGACATGGAGGAATTCAAAGATATGGGGGGGGGGGGGGGTTGTTCTTCTCTTTTAGGAAAAAAAAAAGCTAAAACGCCCAATAACAAAAAAAAAAAAAAAAACATAAAAAAAAAAAAACACATGGTATGCACATTAGTGTCTTCTGTACCCTTCACACCACCCTCCTACCCCCACAGTAATGTACTCTGCTGCCCCCCCCCCACAATGGGAACACTTGTACTTATGGTGACAAGAAAGGATTCCCTTACTTTGGAGGGATTTCCTTTCATTTTCTGTTTTGGCTGAGGCTCCCAAATGAGACAAAGAGGGCAAAAAAAAAAAAAAAAAAACGACAGGGCTTCCCTACTCTATCTGAAATGGAAACACGTTTTGCTTTTATTTCTACCATAAGGTACTTTTCAGAAGTAGAATTCTACTGTATCCAATCTTCTTCCTAAGTGAATCTTCCCTGCCGAGATCATTCCTGCTCTCTGAAAACAAAATTCATCTTTTCTGTAAAGGTTCCTAGGCAGGCTTCCTAATCTCTTTTGCCTGTTCCCTTTGCTTGCAATGTTATCCTCTTGCCCTGCTTGCTCCTCGAGGTAACACAATTACACGTTACTGCCCTTGTATGTGATTTTGGTCTTGGAGACACAATGGCAGCCTGACTCCTGCAGGGGTTCAGTGCGCTGATCAGGGGAGGCTTCATGATGAAGATTAAAGGCCCATTACAGGCTAAAACAATTTTTTTCACTAGTCTTTAACCCATCTTACAATTTTTTTTCCCAATTTTTTTGCATTTTTCCCCCTTACCTTGTGAAGCTAGATATACTCACCTAGGTCCCACCTTCAGGTCCCTGCCACCGTAATTTCCAGGTGCTGGGGGTCGCAAATCCATTGTTGCAAAAGCAGCCCAAGATTGTATTTCCACAGATTCTCAATTGGATTTAGGTGTGGACTGGCCCATTCTAAAGCCCCGTACACACGGTCAAACTTTTGGCCAACAAACTTCATTTTGAGCAAGTTGGACCAACAATCCGACCGTGTGTACGCTCCATCGGACAAACTTTTTTTGCTTTTTTCTTCGGACAAAAGTTGGGTCTGCAAACGGACAAACTTTTGCCCAACAAAAGTCTGATGGAGCAAAGTCCGACCGTGTGTACAGAAAACCATCGGACTTTGTCCGATGGACAAAACAACTAATGTTAAAATCAACCAACAATAGTAGAAGTTGACCAAAGGGTGGCGGTAAAGAGCAGAAAAACCACGTGATGTTGCAAAAAGTTTTGGGAAAGTTTGCAGAAAAGTCAGAGCGTGTGTATGCTATGGGTGTTCCCGACCAACTCCTTTCGGACAAAAAAACACGGAAAAGTCAGATGGAAGTCCGACCGTGTGTACAGGGCTTAATACATGAATATGCGTTGATCTAAGCCATTGTAGCTCTGACTGTATGTTTAGGGTCATTGTCTTGGTGGAAGGTGAACCTCCGCCCCAGTCTCAGGTCTTTCGCAGACTCTAACAGGTTTTCTTCTAAGATTGCCCTGTAATTGGCTCCATCCATCTTCCCATCTGACCAGCTTCCCTGTCCCTGCTAAAAAAAAGCATCCCCACAACATGCTGCCACCACGATGTTTCACGGTGGGGATAGCGTGTTCAGGGTGATGTGCAGTGTTAGTTTTCCGCCACACATAGCATTTTGTTTTTTTTAGGCCAAAAAGTTAAATTTTGGTCTCATCTGACCAGAGTACCTTCTTCCTCATGTTTGCTGTGTCCCCCACATGGCTTCTCGCAAACTGAAAATGGGACTTCTTATGGATTTCTTAAAACAATGGCTTTCTTCTTGCCACTCTTCCATAAAGGCCAGATCTGTGGAGTGGACGACTAATAGTTGTCCTGTGGACAGATTCTCCTACCTGAGCTGTGGATCTCTGCAGCTCCTCCTGAGTTCCCATGGGCCTCTTGTCTGCTTCTCTGATTAATGCTCTCTTTGCCTGGACTGTCAGTTTAGGTGGACGGCCATGTCTTGGTAGGTTTGCAGTTGTGCCATACTCTTTCCATTTTCAGATGATGGGTTGAACAGTACTCTGTGAGATTTAAATTTTTTTTTTTTATAACCTAACCCTGCTTTAAACGTCTCCACAACGTTATCCCTGACCTATTTGAGATTAAATTACACACAGTTGGACTCTATTTATGAATTAGGTGACTTCTGAAGGCATTTGGTTCTACTAGATTTTAGTTGGGGGTATCAGAGTAAAGAGGGCTGAATACAAATGCACACCACACTTTCAGATATTTATTTGTAAAAAAATGTCTAAACCATTTATCATTTTCCTTCCACTTCACAATTATATGCTACGTTGTGTTGGTCTAGCACAGCAGTCTCCAAACTGTGGCCCGAGGGCCGAATGTGGCCCTTTGCTAGCCTTCATCCGGCCCTTGGGGCACTATTACCCTCAATGACACCAGCAATGGGGCACTATTTCTTCCACTAATACCAATGATGGAGCACTATTCCTCCTACTGACCACCAACACTGAGGCTGTGTTCTCACTGATGCTCGGTCCCGAGGCATTGTCTACCCCAACTGGTTAGAATCCAGCCCCCCTGAAGCCTGAAGGACAGTAAACTGGCCCTTTGCTTGAAAAGTTTGGAGACCCCTGGTCTAGCACATAACATCCCAATAAAATAAATTTATGTTTTTGGTTGTAACATAACAAAATGTGGAAAATTTCAAGGGGTATGAATACTTTTTCAAGA
This sequence comes from Rana muscosa, assembly GCA_029206835.1. Taxonomy (NCBI): domain Eukaryota; kingdom Metazoa; phylum Chordata; class Amphibia; order Anura; family Ranidae; genus Rana; species Rana muscosa. The sequence continues at coordinate 153,657,152 of CM055116.1, read as the reverse complement.
CACTGTATGTGTCAGAGTGATGGCTTATGACACATAGAAGAAGAATTGTTCACTTATGGTTTCCCCTAAATAAACAGGTACCAGCGTGGCATTTAAAAAAAAAAAAATGCCATTAACATCTGCACTCAGGAACACCTTTGCTGCACTCTTGTTTATAATGGCTATCTGTAGAATATAACCTGACACGTTTATTTACTGCGGAAACTGAAACTTCATTTAAGTGCTGCAAGAAAAGTAAAAATGTTTTCCAAAAGCAATTTACTACAAGATTAATTGTATCTGTAAACCAGAGTAATATTACATGAATTAATAGCAGAAATTGAATTCTAACCATATTTAATCAGTGCAACCAATGTAAAAAATATGCACTCCAGTTTAGAAGAACCCTATTAATACACACAGAAGTCTGTGTGGAAGGGGAGTTATTTTAAAGTATAATTTTATATTTGAGTATGTTTTCAGGAATAAAGACAGCAGAGAGAAGCTGTATTATTTATGTGTATAATTGTCTATTAGAACAGGATACTGGGTGCATATTTTGTATTAGTTTTAGACATGCCAAGGTGCAGTTTCTAAAACAAGCTTTCTTTTTTAAAAAGAGACATAATCTTGGCCCTCTACAAGACCTCATCTTGAATATGCAGCTCAGTTTTTTGGCAGCAGTTTATTAAAAATGCTGCAGAACTAGAGAAGATAGCTAAACTAATAGGGGGCATGGAGACTCAGCTATGAGGAAAGATTAAAGAATTCCAGGTTTGCATATTTTATACATAGTTACATTGGACCAGCTTGAACCAATGTAACTTACTACTGTATATACCATAGCATGTAACTGCATACTTATGCGGTAAAGTAGCTTGCACTAAACCAGGAATACGCAATTAGCGGACCTCCAGATGTTGCAAACTACAAGTCCCATCATGCCTCTGCCTCTGGGTGTCATGTTTGTGGCTGTCAGAGTCTCGCTATGCCTCATGGGACTTGTAGTGGCAACAGCTGGAGGTCTGCTAATTGCATATCCCTGCACTATGCTATTCCTTTTTATTCCCCACTATTGGCAAAGCAGTCATTAACCACTTCAGCCCCGGACCATTTGTCAGCTTAAAGACCGGTGGTGTTTTTACAATTTGGCACTGAGCTGCTTTAACTGGTAATTGCACTGTCATGCAATGTTGTAATCAAACTAAATTTGCATCCTTTCTTTCCCACCAATAGAGCTTTCTTTTGATGGTATTTGATTGCCTCAGCGATTTTTATTTTTTGCGATATAAATAAAAGTAAAAGTGATATTTTCTAATTTTTGTTATAAGAAAAATTGAATAAACTCAATTTTAGTCATACATTTAGGCCAAAATGTATTCAGCCACATGTCTTTGGTAAAAAAAAATGTCAATAAGCGTATATTTATTGGTTTGCGCAAAAGTTATAGCATCTACAAACTAGGGTACATTTTCTGGAATTTACACAGCTTTTAATTTATGGCTGCCTATCTCATTTCTTGAGGTGCTAAAATGGCAGGGCAGTACAAACCCCCCCCCCCAAATGACCCCATTTTGGAAAGTAGACACCCTAAGGAAATTGTTGAGAGGCATGTTGAGCCCATTGAATATTATTTTTTTTTATCCCAAGTGATTGAATAATGTTACAAAAAGTTGTCACTAAATGATATATTGCTCATACATGCCATGGTTATATGTGAAATTGCACCCCAAAATACATTTTGCTGCTTCTCCTGAGCACGGGGATACCACATGTGTGGGACTTTTTTGGGAGCCTAGCTGCGTACGGGGCCCCGAAAACCAAGCACCGCCTTCAGAATTTCTAAGGGCACAAATTTTTGATTTCACTCCTCACTACCTATCACAGTTTTGAAGGCCATAAAATGCCAAAATAGCAGAAAACCCCCGCAAATGACCCAATTTTGGAAAGTAGACACCCCAAGCTATTTGCTGAGAGGCATGTTGAGTCCATGGAATATTTTATATTTTGCCACAAGTTGCTGCAAAATTACAAACTTTGTTTTTTTTGCACAAAGTTGTCACTAAATGATATATTGCTCACACATGCCATGGGCATATGTGGAATTACACCCCAAAATACATTCTGCTGCTTCTCCTGAGTATGGGGATACCACATGTGTGGGACTTTTTGGGAGCCTAATTGTGTACGGGACCCCGAAAAGCAAGCACCGTATTCAAGATTTCTAAGGGCATACATTTTTGATTTCACTCCTCACTACCCATCACTACCTATGACAGTTTTGAAGGCCATAAAATGCCAAGATGGCACAAAACCCCACCAAATGACCCCATTTTGGAAAGTAGACTGAGAGGAATGTTGAGTCCATGGAATATTTTATATTTTGCCACAAGTTGCGGGAAAACGACACCCCAAAATACATTCTGCTGCTTCTCCTGAGTACAGGGATACCACATGTGTGGGACTTTTTGGGAGCCTAGCCGCGTACGGGGCCTCAAAAACCAAGCACCACCTTCAGGCTTTCTAAGGGCGTAAATTTTTGATTTCACTCCTCACTACCTATCACTGTTTCGAAGGCCTTAAAATGCCAAGATGGCACAAAACACCACCAAATAACACCCCCAAACTATTTTATAAGATGCATAGTGAGTATTTTACAGCTCTCATTTGTTTTTGAAAATGAAGAAAGAAAAGAAAAAAATTATTTTTATTTTTTCAATTTTCAAAACTTTGTGACAAAAAGTGAGATCTGCAAAATACTCACCATACCTCTCAGCAAATAGCTTGGGGTGTCTACTTTCCAAAATGGGGTCATTTGGGGGGGTTTGTGCCATCTGGGCATTCCATGGCCTCCGAAACTGTGTAAGGCAGTGAGGAGTGAAATCAAACATTTACACCCTTAGAAAGCCTGAAGGCGGGGCTTGTTTTTTGGTGTCCCGTACGCGGCTAGGCTCCCAAAAAGTCTCACACATGTGGTATCCCCGTACTCAGGAGAAGCAACAGAATGTATTTTGGGGTGTAATTTCACATATGATCATGGCATGTTTGAGCAATATATAATTTAGTGACAACTTTGTGCAAAAAAAAAAAAAAAATGTGTCAAAATATAAAATATTCAATGGACTCGACATGCCTCTCAGCAAATAGCTTGGGGTGTCTACTTTCCAAAATGGGGTCATTTGGGGGGGTTTTGAACTGTCCTGGCATTTTATGCACAACATTTAGAAGCTTATGTCACACATCATCCACTTTTCTAACCACTTGAAGACAAAGCCCTTTCTGACACTTTTTGTTTACATGAAAACATTATTTTTATTTGCAAGAAAATTACGTTGAACCCCCAAACATTATATATTTTTTTAAAGCAAAGGCCCTACAGATTAAAATGGTGGGTGTTGCATTTTTTTTTCCACACAGTATTTGCGCAGCGATTTTCAAACGCATTTTTTGGGGAAAAAATACACTTTTTTAAATTTTAATGCACTAAAACACACTATATTGCCCAAAAGTTTGATGAAATAAAAAAGGTGCTCTTAGGCCGAGTGGATACCAAACACGGTATGCTTTAAAATTGCGCACAAACGCGCAGTGGCGACAAACTGCATACATTTTTAAAAGCCTTTAAAAGCCTTTACAGGTTACCATTGTAGATTTACAGAGGAGGTCTACTGCTAAAATTACTGCACTCGATCTGACCTTCGCGGTGAAAAAATTGCTGTTTACATATGACGCCAGACTGACGCTTACGTTCGCCTTTGCGCCAGAGCAGGGGGGGGACAGGGGTGCTTTTTTTTATTTTATTATTATTATTTATTTTGCTTTTTTATTTTATTTTTAAACTGTTCCTTCCATTTTTTTTTTTTTTTTTTATCATTTTTATTGTTATCTCAGGGAATGTAAATATACCCTCTGATAGCAATAGGTAGGGACAGGTACTCTTTTTTAAAAAAAATTGGGGTCTATTAGACCCTATATCTCTCCTTTGCCCTCAAAGCATCTGACCACACCAAGATCGGTGTGATAAAATGCTTTCCCAATGGCGCTGTTTATATCCGGCGAAATCTAAGTCATGAAATGCTCGTAGCTTCCGGTTTCTTAGACCATAGAGATTATTGGAGCCATTCTGGTCTCTTATCAGCTCTATGGTCAGCTGGCGGAACCACCGGCTGCATTCTCAGGTTCCCTGTTGGGACAGGAGAGCCAGAGAAAACCATGGAAGCATTCCCTCCCACTGCTTGTAAAAGCAGTCTAGAGGCTAATTAGCCGCTAGGATTGCTTTTACATGAAAGCCGACTGCTGGCTGCAAAGAATGATACCAAGATGATACCTAAACCCGCAGGCATCATTCTGGTATAACCATTCAAAGTCCAGCAACATACCAGTACGTTGCTGGTCCTTGTTGGGCATATATTCTAATTTTTTTTTTCATGCAGCCTGTTGGATGAACGAAAAAAAGAGATTGATCGGTGGGTATGCCCACCATTAGAATACCTCCCTTCATCCACCCACTTCTAAAGATGGGCATACATGCACCATTTATATATGCGGAAACATGGGGGCATCCTCCCGCAAAAGTTATGCCGCGTACACACGGTTGGACTTTTCCACGGGCAAGCCTCCATCGGAATTTTGACTGTATGTACGCCGCATTAGGAGCAGATCGCTCCTCCGCCCCTGCTGCCCCCATGCTTTGGCATATATGCTCTTTTTTTTAGCTGTGGTGGTGAAATCGCCTCCTACAGCGTTGGAGTCACGGCTTTTTGTAACGTGGGAGCAAACGCTGTTGCTGTCAAGATAAGTAAATCCGCACTGCAACTGAATGGCGTACCTGCTAAGCAAATGATGGTTAACATTAAAACAAAGTAACATTACAGTATAACAGTAAGACCTTACCATACCATACCTGCAAAGCAAATACCAAAAAAAAACATAGTAAAAAAATAAAACATTTTTTATCGCAACTTGTGCCTAAAATATATATATGCCGAAGCATGGGGGCATCCTCCCACAAAAGTTATGCCGCGTACACACGGTCTGACTTTTTCACGGGCAAGCCTCCGTTGGAATTTTGACCGTATGTACGCCGCATTAGGAGCAGATCGCTCCTCAGCCCCTGCTGCCCCCATGCTTCGGCATATATGCTCTTTTTTTAAACTGTGGTGGTGAAATCACCTCCTACAGCACTGGAGTCACGGCTTTATGTATTGTGGGAGCAAACGCTGTTGCTGTCAAGATAAATAAATCCACGCTGCAGCTGAATGGCGTACCTGAAAACAAAAAAATGGTTAACAATAAAACACAGTAAACAGTAAAGTATAAAAAAATTACATACTGTACCTGAAAAGCAAGCATGATAAAACATAATAACAATAAAACATTGCAGAATAGAATACAGTAAAAAAGAACAGAAAAATAGAGATAGAATAGAGAGGGAGAGAACAATAAAACGACAACTATTTTTGTTTTTTTTATTTTATTTATTTTTTGTGTTTTTTTATTTTTTACTTTTTTTTTAACACTTTTTTTTGTAACTGTAACTGTAACTGTTCAACTGTTCGGTTCCAGGTTTGGATCTCTCAAAATGCGATGGCATCTTGGGATACCCTGTGTAAGTGTGTCCTAGTCTGTGAAATGCTGTACCCTACGCTAATACTGCACTAGTGCGTTGTAGCGTTCAAAACATTCACAAATGCAAAGACCAGGATTGTCAGGACAGCGTGGACAATAATAAGGGCTGTAACGCCTAAATCCACGCTTTCTACAGACACAACATTTTCTTTGGGGAGGCTCGTTGGGTAGGGGTACTATGGAGGGCATACGGAAAATGCCTCTCATACAGCCGGCTTACTGCATTTGGTTGGGGATCTTGAGGTGCAGCACCGCCTGGATACAGGAGGGCTAGGACAATATCTCCCTGGAATTTATGGAAAGATCCAGTCTGTCCTGAAGCTTTGTATAGCACAAAAGCATTCAGCAAAGCCAATTGAAATAAATATACAGACACTTTTTTGTACCAGCGTCTGTCCTTACGAGCAACTAGACACGGCGCCAACAAGTGGTCGTTGAGGTCCACCCCTCCCATATTTTGGTTATATTCGTGGACACAGAGGGGTCTCTCCACAACACCAGTCGCCGTACGAATTTGGACTGTCGTGTCTGCGTGAAGGGAGGAAAGAACGAAAACATTCTTATTATCCCTCCACTTCACAGCGAGCAAATTAGTACACCTTGAGCAGGCTCTCTCCCCCAGCCTACGAGCTACTGGGGAAAGCCCCGGCGATTAGGTTGCACGGTGCCACATGCACCAATTTGATGATCAAACAAGTGACTAAAAAGTGGCACGCTCGTGTAATAATTGTCCACCCTTTCCGAATAAGGGTGACACCAAGTTCCACACTATCTTGCCAGCGCTCCCTATGTAATCTGGGCAGTTCTCTGGCTCTACGTGACTATCTTTTCCCTCATAAACCATAAAACTACATATATAGCCTGTTGCCCTGTCACAGAGCTTATACACGCTTGTTGGGAAAGTACTGTTTGAAAGACAAGCGGCCAGAAAATTTAATGAGGGACTCGTCAACGCAGACAACTTGATGGGGAGTATACAAGGCTGCAAAACGTTAGTTGAAGTGGTTTATGAGGGGCCGAATTTTGTAGAGCCGATCGAATTCAGGGTCTCCACGAGGATGACAAAGTTCATTGTTGTTGAAATGGATGAACCGCAAGATCTGCTCGTATCGTGCCCTGGTCATGGAGGCAGAAAACGTGGGCACATGGTAAGCTGTGTTAGTGGACCAATATAACCGCAGCTCACTCAATTTAACTATGCCCATGTCGAGGGAAAGGCCCAGAAAGGTCTTAAAATTGGAAACCGTAATTGGTTTCCATTCTTTGGCAAGGGCGGACTGGGGATTAGCGGCAATGTATTGACCAGCATACAGATTAGTTTGGTCCACAATGGATCTATAGAGATCTTCCGTGATAAATGGTGAATAAAGTGCCGTAAAATCAACTGTTTCCACCTGAATTCCGGGTTGGCCAGTGAATTGGGGAAGTACGGGTGCTGCAGAAGTGGTGGGCATCCAATTAGGATTGGCGAATTTTGCAGGAAGGACACTATGGGCACGACAGGCCTGTCTTTGTCTTTTTCTTGGTGGCAGTGGGACACTACTTGTGCTCGCCGCCTCGCCAGCTTGAACTGCACTTATGGGACTCGCCACATCACCAAGTGTTACTGCAGTGCTGGATGTATGACCAGGGTGTACTAGGCCACTGGTGCTTGCCAGTTCACCAGAAGGATGAGCGGCGCTAGTACTTCTCTGCTCCATACGGAAGCCCTGCGGTTCTTGCACCTCAACAACAGCAGAAGAATGGGATCGGGTACGCCTGACCTTAGCAGGGACCTCACCTTCGTCGTCAGTGCTATCTGTCATGGAGCCGCTGTCATCTACAGGATTGTATTCTGAGCCTGAATCTGACAGATACGTGACCTCCTCTTCACTATTTGTCGTGCTCAGAAACGTGTAGGCCTCTTCACTAGTGTACCTTCGATATGCCATTTTGGGCTCTAAATTTACTGGTACACTAGTAAGATTCACAGGTAAAAAAGCACCTGACTGTCAGCAACTGTATCAAACGCTACCAAAAAAAACTGTTAGCGATCACAGGGATCAGGCCTGACTCTGCGAATGCTGCAGTTATGTGTGTTGTGTTTTGTATGTGACAGTGATCGATCGATACTGCACTTAGGTGGGCTGTGCTGGGCGGAGGGGCAAAACGCAGGTGCTAGCAGGTATCTGGCTGATCCTGCTAACAATGCATTTTTGGGAACCCTAAACTGCTGGAGACGCTAGTATAGATCTGATCAGATCAGATATTGATCTGTTCAGATACTATACCACTAAGGGAGGTGTATGCTGCATGCGTGGGTGTTAGCGCTACTGGCACTAACCTGACGCTGCCTGGGGTGACGCAGCCCCTATCTGACACTAAAACCTAATTGATATCACCCGCCGGGTGATCAGGGGGTTAAACCTTTATTAGGTAATAAATGGCGGGTGCCCTGACGCTATAAAAAGCAAACTAACTAACCAGCGTCACCCGTAACACTTATACGGTGATCACTGGTGAAAGGGTTAACTAGGGGGCAATCAGGGGGTTAAAACCTTTATTAGGTTGTATATGGGGGTACCTGACGCTATAAAAACCTGGCGGTGAACCTAAATAACTAACTGGCTACCTAGCATCACCGGCGACACTAATACGGCGATCAGAAAAAAGATCGCTTAGTGACACTGGCGACAGGGGGTGAAAAGGTTACCTGGGGGGTGATCAAGAGGTTAAACCTTTATTTTGGGGGGTTAGGGGGGTACCCTGAACTTAAAGGGGACTAACACTAACTGCCCTGACACTTTTTACAGTCACAAATGACACTAAATGCAGTGATCAGTAAATAAATGACCACTGCAATCAGTGACACTGTGACTGGGGGTGCAGGGGGTGATCTGGGGGGTGACCAGGGGGTGACTGGGGGGTGAAATGTGTGCCTATGTGTCCTGGTGTCAGTGTACTGTTAGTGCACTTACTTGATGTCTTCTCTCGAGGCTCCGGACGAAAAGACGGCCGCGAGGAGAGATGACATCACTTCCTCCTGCCTGTGTTTACACTTTACAGGCAGGGGAAGCTTCTCATTCGCCAGGAGCGATCGTGAGGGGGTGGCCAGAAATCAATGGCCGCCCACTCATCACAGATCACTCCTGAAGCGATACCGACCGCAGCATGCACCATAGGGGGGGGCTCGATCCAGCCCCCCACCCGTGGGAAGGCAGGGACGTACCTGTACGCCAATCTGCCTGCCCGTGCCATTCTGTCAACGTATATAGTCGTGCGGCAGTCGGCAACTAGTTAAAGGGGTTGTAAACCCTCCTGTTTTTTCACCTTAATGCATCCTATGCATTAAGGTGAAAAAACTTCTGTCAGTCACCGGCCCCCCAGCCCCCCGTTTTACTTACCTGAGCCCTGGAATGTCCCATTACGAGAACGCACCATCTCTCTGCCCTGGGTTCTCGTCTCTTGATTGGATAGATTGATAGCAGCACAGCCATTGGCTCCCACTGCTGTCAATCAAATCCAATGACGCGGGTGTCGGGGGGCAGGGCCGAGTCCTGTATTCAGCGGCTATGGACGCCAAATGCTGGACACGGGAGAGCGTCCGCAAGGTAACCCCCCGGGAGAGCGCTTCTCCTAGGGGGTTATCTGATGCGGGGAGGAGCCGCGAGAGCCGCAGAGGGACCCCAAAAGACGGCGTTCAAACCTTTAGTATTACTTTAAATTTAGGCAATATTCTTTAACCACTTAAGGACCGCCGCACGACGATGTACGTCGACAGAATGGCACGGACAGGCACAAGAGCGTACAAGTACATCCCCTTTAAGAACCTGTCCGTAGCTCTCGCACGCGCCGCCGCCGGCGCGCTCCCAACCCGGTCTGAAGCTCCATGACCGCGCCCGCGGGACCCGCGGACCCGATCGCCGCTGGTGTCCTGCGATCGGGTCACAGACCTGAAGAACGGGGAGAGGTGAGTGTAAACAAACCTTTCCCCGTTCTTCCTAGTGGCAGTGTCACTGATCCTCTGTTCCCTGTCATAGGGAATGACGATCAGTGACGTCACACGCCAAGCCACGCCCCCTTCAGTTAGAATCACACATTAGGTCACACTTAACCCCTACAGCGCCACCTAGAGGTTAAACCCTTCACTGCCAGTGTCATTTTCACAGTAATCAGTGCATATTTATAGCACTGATCGCTGTAAAAATGACAATGGTCCCAAAAATGTGTCAAAAGTGTCCGATGTGTCCGCCATAATGTCGCAGTCAAGATAAAAATCACTGATCGCCGCCATTACTAATAAAAAAAATATATATTAATAAAAATGCCATAAAACGACCCCCTATTTTGTAGACACTATAACTTTTGCGCAAACCAATCAATAAATGCTTACCCTAACCCTAACCCTAAACGCTTTTTTTATATATTTTTTGGGGATATTTATTATAGCAAAAAGTAAAAAATATTGCATTTTTTTCAAAATTGTCGCTCTATTTTTGTTTATAGCGCAATTTTGTATGGGAGCCACGTCGCAGGACCGCGCAATTGTCAGTTAAAGCGACGCAGTGCCGAATCGCAAAAAGGGGCCTGGTCTTTAACCAGCCAAAATGGTCCGGGGCTGAAGTGGTTAAAAAGATCAGGTCTAAAGTAAGAAAGAGGCAGATGTTCTGCATGAGGAGATAGCAGGGGCAAGTGAGTTAGGCAGGACAAAGTGGTGGTCAGGCCGAACCAGTTAGATGCAGTGCATGGCTGTCTTTTCTGTCCCAGAATGGCCATGCTATACAACCTCAGCCTTCCCTTATTTCTCCTCCCAGGCTCAGAGAAGCCAGTTTTCTAATCCTGCCATAGCCCCTCAAAGTGGCAAAGAGGAATCAGAAGAATTATTTGATCACACGATCACTGACTTGCTGGCAGAAGATCTTGGTAATGTGTGAGCATTCATCCTTTCAGATATTCAGGATTGAGAGCATAGTACAATGTCCACAGAGGGAGGGGACATCAGGCAGGAAGCTGCAAGAGGCAGTGATGTTTCAGCAGCTGGAGCTGTGTGCAAAGAGGGCTCCAGTGGGTGCCACTGATTGCAGAGGTGGGCATTGACAACTTGCTGAGGACTGGAGGGAGCACCTGTCCTTATCTATCTAGTGAAGCTGCTCCACTAGTATAGGCTACTGTTATCCCCAGGGTAGGTCCACAGAGCTCTCCAGTGTGGGCCTTTTTTTTAACGTATCTGCTGCTGACAGCACCATTGTGGTCTGCAGCCTCAGTCTGCAGCATATCCACTGTGGTAAAAGTACCAACAACTTGGGTACCACATGCAAGAGGAAACACGTGACTCTGCATCACAGAGCTCGGTGGGAGCATCACCCCAGTAAAACAAGTAGGCAGCAAAAGGCCTGCATTTGTTCCTCACTTTCCACATCTCCCTTTCCTCCATAAGATTGTTTTGATGCATCTTTTGCAACACCTAGAGCCTCTAGTGACAGGGAGAAGTTTTGCAAGATGTTTTAGAGGCTTAGGATATGCCACGTCAAGTGGTGATGAGGGTCTTGTGCCCTAATGAGGAGGGTCAACTGAAGGCTTGAAATTCTGCGGAATTCTCTTATGCCCTGTATACACGAGCGGAATTTCCATCGGAAATTGAAAGGGTACACATGGCCGTGGACAAATGGTCCAGTAAGTATGGGCAGGGACATTACACATCCTTCATGGTATTTCACACATCACATGCAGCATACGTTACTGCCTGTGTGCTAGAAAGGCGCAGTCACTTTGCCCATTCAAGGCACATTGACAGGGTCTGTTAATACTCTTTTCACAGACGCATGAGTTGCTTTTTTACAGTTTTGTGAGTTCCGCTGCTTCACAAAAGGCACAATTTAAAATTTACAAAATGTTTATTAACTCAATAACACAATACAGTTCAATGTACTCAACAGAAAATACATTGCAGGTGGTATAGAGCAATACACTTGCTCAGCTATCATTTTTTCTACCTGTCCTTTGCTTTCAGAAAATCAATTGTTTGAGAGGTCTTTTACAAACACTGAAAACTATGAGAAAAAAAAAAAATTTAAAATATCGAAAAAAAATTACAAAAATATTGTGCCCATCTGAGATGAAATAGGAGGGCATCAATTGGCAAGGTAAGTGTGCCACTAGCCCATCTTTATGAAGTTGAGGATTATAGCTTTATTTTTTCTAAGAGTAACCTTTCCCATAACTTTTAGATTCATTGTGGCTGCTACTTCTAGGGATCAGTTCGGGCCTATTTCCGCTTGATAAAAAATCCGTTGTTGCAGTCAAAATAACCTAAAAAAAAAATACTTTAAATTGAAATGGATCAGATTGGGATGTTGCTGCTGTATTTAAACCAAGCAAAAGCTAAACTATAAAAAATCAATTACACATACAAAAATATGTGATGCGAGAATACAGTGACGCTGATAATGTTCTGTAACACCACAGACAGCTTAAAAGCATCTCTCAAGCATTTATTTAAAGTACAGTACTGGTGTTTTTTCCATGCCACCCCTGAAGTTGCATTAAGAGGATAATTTCCCCTCTGTACAGTACCGTATATACTCGAGTATAAGCCGACCCGAGTATAAGCCGAGGTACCTACTTTTGCCACAAAAAAATGGGAAAACGTATTGACTCCAGTATAAGCCTAGGGGGGGAAATGTGCCCACTGCCACCTCACTGTGCCAATTGCCCAACCTTACTGTGCCCATTGCCATCTCACTGTGCCACCTCACTGTGCCCATTGCCACCTCACTGTGCCCATTGCCACCTCACTGTGCCCGAGTCAGTCAGTGTACCTGAAAATCTTCTTATCATGCGGCCGGCGTCCATTGTTTAAATCTCGCGGCTTTCTTCTGGTTCCTTTTGTGATAGGCGTTTCCAGCAAACACTGTGTTGAGTGTTGCGCCTATCACGGAGATCCTCTCATTCTCGGACTCTGTTTCCCAGCAGGCACTGTGTTCAGTGTTCCGCCAATCACGGACGTCGGACAAGAGAACGTCCATGATAGGCCCAACACTCAACACAGTGTTTGCTGGAAACGCCTATCATGGAAGGGACCTGAAGAAAGCCGCGAGATTTAAACAATGGACGCCAGCCACGGAATAACAAGATTTTTAGGTACTGACTCGAAAATAAGCCGAGGGGTATACTTTCAGCCCTAAAAAAAGGGCTGAAAAACTCGGCTTATACTCGAGTATATACGGTACTTTAAAAAACAACTTTTTTGACAATAGTTAGTCTATTATGCCTCATGTACACTGGGCGTTAAAATAACATTAGAAAAAGGCCAGTAGCTTTGCAGTGAGTTTTTCAATGTTTTTGCAATAGCGTTTTTCCACATTAGCAATTTTTTATTTTTTTCAATGGATCAAAAACGTAAAAAAACGCTGATGACCACAGTTTTTGAGCGTTTATCTGAGTTTTCTTGACGTTAGAGCATTTTTACAGCTGAAAAACTATTTTCAGAACCCACTAGTTTTGGGGGTTTTTTTAAAGCCAAAAAACGCCCCAGCCAAAAACTGCTGATAACAGCCTATGTGTGCATGGACACATAGGATAACATGATGGGGAGTTTATTGACTGTAGAAAAAAAATGTCTGAAGCCAAAACAGCTAATGTAAAAATGTCCAAAAACGTCCAGTATACATGAGGCCTTAGTGTTCCAAAATAGCCAGAATTTTGAATCGAGGTACTCCCCCCTAAATTTCAATAGCATTAGCTGTGAAGTTTGAGTTTTGCAGATTTCAAACAGGATCTAAAAAACCAAGGCAGATCTGAATGTATGAGACGTGGCAAAATATATAGGGGAGCATAATAAGAGATAGGAGTGTGCTGTAACATTGAAGTCTCTGGCAATCTCTTGTAAATATTTCTAATATCTCTATTAAATTCTCATTATTACTCTTTTGTAACTTTTAATTTAGGCTTAGTGGTACGGGTATATGGTCAGGCTTAATCTTTTTTGTGGTGTGCAATAATGTTTTTTGACGTTAAGAACCTGGTACATAGAACTTGTAATTCAGGCATGTCCTGTATGAAACAAATCGTTTTCAAATCCAATTATCGAATTCTAGTCACTGGTTATGAATGCTGTAGTTGGAGAAAATTCCCAACCAGCTGCATAAATTAAAATTTTCACTAAATAAATGGCTCTCAGGTGACATAGCATTAATGAAAGAAAACTATAACTGAAGTGGATTACAAATGACTGTAGATGAAAGTAAGAGCCGGTTCACACAGGGGCAACACGACTTCCAGCACGACTTTGGGAGGCAACTTGGACACGACTTGAGCTTGAAAAACAGCGCGACTCCAGGCAACTTCAAGTTTCCTCCAGGACAGGCGACTTCCCAGTGGCCAATCAAACAATAATCAGCTCTGTGGGAGGGAGGGGAGAGGGAGGGGTTTGCCTGAAAAACTATTTTTACTTCCTGGAAAGTTTCTTCAGTTAAGACAGGGGATCCGACTTGGAGGCGACTTCCATTGAAATCAATGGGTACAAGTCGCCTAGAAGTCGGATTGAAGTCGTACAGGAACCTTTTCTGAAGTCGGAGCGACTGCAGTAGTGTACATTAAGACGGCTCCATTCACTTCCATTACTTTTCTAAACCGCGCGACTTGGGGGGACTTAAAGTCGGATCCCAGGACGCCCCTGTGTGAACCGGCTCTTAAGCCCTGGACACACGATCGGTTTTACCGATGAAAACAGTCCGATGGACTTTTTTCATCGGACAAACCGATCGTGTATGGGACCCATCGGTCTTTAGCAAATTCCGATCGTCTATGGGCAAGTCCATCGGATAAAAAACCCACGCATGCTCAGAATCAAGTCAACGCATGCTCAGAAGCATTAAACTTAATTTTTCTCGGCTCATCTGAGTGTTTTTCGTCACTGCATTTGGAACGGTCTGTTTTTTGACTGATGGTGTGTAGGCAACACTGATGGAAGTCAGCTTCATCGGATTTCCGATGGACAAAACCATCGGATAAGAGTCCATAGGATATCCGATCGTGTGTACGAGGCTTAAGTCTTTCATTTACATTTTCCATTCCTTTTTCCTGTTTGAGGCATGCTTATACACGTGAAGGAGAATGGAAGTTTTAGTTTAAAGGGAAACAATAATGGATTTTTATTTATTTTTTATTTAAACTGTTTCATATTTCTTTTTTTTTTAATCATACAGAATATGTATGACCTCTGTCATAGAAATAAATGTTTAATACATGACAAAGGATTACCAAAGTACTATGGTTAGCTAAAAAGTTTGGACGTGGGAAAAAAATTGTTTTGAGGCTGGCTAGGTCTGATTAAACCATCTGATAAGGCATACATTGTAGTTCTCAGGCCCGGTTCACACTGGTGTGACGATCACTCCTAAAAGCTGAGAGCACAAAGTTGCATGACATGTAAAAATCAATGTTTCCCTATGAGAGCTGTCTAAACTTGTCCGATTTGTGTCGGTCTGACTTTGGAAAAAGTTCCTGCACTACTTTGGTCAGACTTCTGTCCAATTTCAGCCCATGGCATTGAATAGAAGTCGCATCAAAGTCGGATCAGACTTCCGGATCTGACTTGTGACATGCGACTTGTGCTTAAATGCAATGCATTGGAAAAGAAAACGGCATGTGGCCCCCCCAAATCTATACCAGACCTGAAGGGTCTGGTATTGATTTTAGGGGAAACCCATGCCAAAATTAAAGTGGAAGTAACTTCGATCGATTGTTTGTACCTATCGGTAAGCCTATAGTAAGGCTTACCGATAGGTACAAATATCTCCTAGATGTGCACCGTTTAGTAGATATTTACTGCATAAGGAACGGCCACCCGATGCCATCAGAACCCTGTGCTGTGACCGGCGGCTCCCTCGTGCATGCGTTGGAGTGACATCACGCGGCTTCGGCCAGTCACACAGCCGGAGTCTGAAGACCCAGAAGGAAGACAGGTGAAGATAGATACGGCCTCCAGCGGTGACAACGAGGGCTTAATTTGCAGATAAGTTTCACATAGTGTGCTACTAGCACATTATGCCTTAACTTTGCAGGTCCAAAAAAAAAAGGCAGCGCTTTATTTACTTTCTCTTTTTTTTTTAAATGCCGTGGGGTCCCCTCAAAATCCATACCAAGTAAGATGCCACAAGTTTTTGGAAAATGCAGGAAAGAAAATTAAAATAACCAAACTCAAAAATAACTAAACTAAAAAGAACTAAAGTCAGGAATACTCCCTAATTCCCCAAGGGTCCAACGCCCATGATGTGCCGGCATCTGCTCCCCGGCATCTTCCAGTTGCTGATTTTGCCTGACTTTATCGGCTGGTGCAGGATGACGTTACCCTTGTGCATGCATCAGGGTCATTCATCCCGACAAACTGGCACTGTGCTGAAAATATAAATGTAGCTGCGCATGCTTAGCTCCATGAACATTTTGCAGAAGACTGCAAACAGGCAGGTGAGTTTGAAAAAGAAAAGGAGGGACAGGAGGTCACATGCCTCGGGATTTTGAAGGTGTCAAAAATAAATGGCGACCAAATTACTGATCAACACAAAAATGTAGAAAAATAGAACACAATTTTATTACAAAGATAATAAAAACATGAGATATTACATATTGTGACAGCAGGAAGGTAAAGTCACCTGGTTGCATCCAGGGGGGTAGATATATTTCTCCCAGATTCAGGCTTTATGCTGACTTATACAACTAGGGTGGAGAGTTGTATAAGCCCAGCTGAGGCTAGTAGGCTCATGGATGACTCATACCTCTAGGGAGAGGGCTGGGCGTCGTACAGACAGGGAGTTGATGAGGCCAGCTGAAGCTTGTCAGCTCATTTAGGCCTCTATAAGAACTCCCAGCTTCATTAGATGTTAGCTCATGCCTGGAACCAGACCTGTGTGGACTGTCTAGGGAGAGTGAACCCCTGTGCGGTGAGAAAAAGCCTGTGTGGCTATTTGCTTGGACATTTAAAACCAGGGACTTAGGGACTAGGACAGCACTAGGCTGATCCCAGTTGTTAGTTAGGAAACCTGTATGTTTAGTCAGAGGTCAACTTGACCAGGATTTATTTTAGTTATGTTTCTTTTGCTTTGCTGTGTTTTGTCACTGTAAATAGAAAATAAACCGCACCTTTTTGATTTTGAAAACCACAACCTCCGTTTGCTGGGCCTGTTTTGTGTGGGGAGCCCATCCCGGGGGTCACACACACCCGCTGCCGAGCTAACCCCCTCACAGTTGGTGGAGAATGCGGGCAGTTTTTTTTAAGCCAGCATGGAGGAGATACTGAAACAGCTGGCTCTAGCAAATGCCAATCAACAGCAGACAAATGCAGGTTTGCAAAGGAGCCTTGCAGCCCAGCAGCAAGCTCATCAACAAGCCCAGCAGCAATCTGAGGCCCGCTTCATAGACCTGTTACAGAAGCAAGAGCAGAGACTACAACAAATGGAAGCAGTAATGCAGCAACGTCCGCAGACCAGTGAGGAAAGCCGTCCCACTAATACCGCGTCCTTTGGGGTGAGTCGTTTATTGACAAAAATGACTGGAGAGGATGATCCAGAGGTATTTTTGACCACATTTGAAAGGACTGCTGAAAGAGAAAAGTGGCCTGAGGAGCAGTGGGCTGGACTGGTGGCTCCTCTGTTAACTGGTGAATCGCAGAAGGCTTACTATGACCTAGAGCCTGACCAAGCAAAAGACTATGTGATGCTAAAAGCTGAAATATTGGCAAGGCTGGGTGTCACCCTGGCTGTCCGGGCTCAGCGTGTGCATAACTGGACTTTCCAGCTTGGAAAACCCCCCAGGTCTCAAATGTATGATCTCATTCACCTGAGCAGGAAGTGGCTACAGCCAGAGACTTTGTCCGCACCAGAGATTGTGGAACGTGTTGTAATGGATCGGTTTTTGAGAGCTCTTCCTACTGCCATCCAAAAGTGGGTAAGCCATGGAGACCCAGAGACGGCCGGTGGTCTTGTGGATCGTGTAGAGAAATACTTGGCTACAGAGAACCTGACGGCCTCTTCCAGAGACTCTCGGACTTTCCACCCTAAGACCAGACCATCCCCAGGGGCGGATAAGAGGATTCCAAGGGGTGAGGGTGGAGAGAGTGAGAGGGTGGGAGCTCTACCCAAAGTTTGGCGAGAACAGCCTGGGAAGTCAGCGGCTCAAGAGGCGGCAAGAAGGATCGTTTGCTACCGCTGCCGGCAAGCGGGACATATTGCAGCCAATTGCCCGGTTGTGGAGGAACCCATGCAGTGTGACTTTCTGACGGGCAGACGTCAGTCGCTGTGTGCGACAGTCGCATGCACTGCCATTCGAGGAACTGAGAAACATTTATGCAAAATGTGTGTTAATGGTAGAAATGTTGTGGTATTGCTGGATTCAGGTAGCCTTGTGACCCTGATAAAGGCTGAGTTAGTTAAAACAGAGGTCTCTGGGAATAGCAAGGTAGCTGTTATTTGTGTGCATGGGGACACCCGAGAGTATCCAGTGACTACAGTGTGTTTCGAGACCCCCAAAGGTACCCTCTCTCATCCAGTGGGCTTAGTATCTCAGTTACCGCATGACGCCATTGTGGGAAGGGATTTTCCGAAGTTCTGGGAACTGTGGGATGATCCTGAGCCCCTCACTGGTGCCCCTATGTACCAGGAATGTGATAGCCAGAACTCCCCTGAGAGTGGTGAGGACTCTCCGGAATTTCCCTTATCAGTATTGGCAGGGGAGACTCAAGAAACTGGAGAGGAGCCCACCTCCTCAGACGAAAACCTACCGTCTGTGGAGTTTTCTGATCTTGAGGTTCACAGGGAAAACTTTGCCACAGAACAGTTGAAAGACCCCGCCCTAATAAAGGCACGGGAAAACGTAGTGAAAATAGATGGCGAGTTAGTGAACCCAGATAATACCTGCACTTACCCATACTTCAGCGTAGAGAAGGACCTACTGTATCGGGTGGCAAAAAGGGCAGAAGAAACCGTTGAGCAGCTTGTGGTGCCCAAACCTTACAGGAAGTTGGTGTTGGAGTTGGCCCATGGGCACATTCTTGGAGGTCATCTGGGGACAGAGAAAACCCGAGAGAGGGTATTACAGAGATTCTATTGGCCGGGGGTGATGAAGGACGTAGAAAATTATTGTTCCTCCTGCCCTGTGTGTCAGAGGTTGGCCCCGATGCCACATTTCCGTAGCCCGCTGGTCCCTCTACCCATCATTGAGGTCCCGTTTGAGAGGATCGCCATGGATTTGGTAGGTCCTATAATCAAGTCCGCTAGGGGGCACCAGTACATATTAGTTATAATGGACTATGCCACCCGTTATCCAGAAGCGATCCCTCTCCGAAATACCTCGGCCAAAACCATAGCCAAAGAGCTATCTCTTGTTTTTAGCCGGGTGGGTATTTGTAAAGAACTGCTTACGGACCAAGGTACACCCTTTATGTCCCGGGTTATGAAAGAGCTGTGTAAATTGTTCAAAGTGACGCAATTGCGTACGTCTGTGTATCACCCCCAAACCGATGGGCTGGTTGAAAGATTCAACAAAACCCTAAAACAAATGTTGAAGAAAGTGGTGGATAGAGATGGAAAGGATTGGGACTGTTTACTTCCTTATTTGATGTTTGCTATTAGGGAGGTGCCCCAATCCTCTACGGGATTCTCCCCCTTTGAGTTACTGTATGGGAGACACCCAAGAGGGCTGTTGGATATTGCCAAGGAAACTTGGGAAAGTGAGAGTTCTCCCCACAGGAGTGTGATTGAGCATGTCGCCCTGATGCAAGATCGAATTGCACAGGTAATGCCCATCGTGAAGGAACATTTGGCCCAAGCGCAGTTGGCACAGCAGAGAGTGTACAACCGTGGAGCCAAGACCCGTACCTTTTCCCCGGGGGATAGGATATTGGTACTTGTCCCTACGGTTGAAAGTAAATTCCTTGCCAAATGGCAAGGCCCCTACGAGATAATGGAAAAAGTGAGCGAAGTGAATTACAAGGTCAGACAACCAGGAAGGCGAAAGCCCGAACAGATCTATCACGTTAATCTGTTGAAAGCCTGGAGGGATAGAGAGTCCCTAGTCTCAGACACTTGGTCACCAGCTCAAACTGGTTGCGTGATTCCTGAGGTTGGAATAGCAGCCACCTTGTCACAACCCCAACAACAGGAGGTTAAGGAGTTTGTGCTTCGCAACAAGGAGGTATTCTCTGAGCTGCCGGGACAAACATCTGGGGTAGAGCATGACATCATTACCCCGCCCGGTGAAAGGGTGAAGTTAAAACCCTATCGGATCCCAGAGGCTCGACGGGAGGCAATACGGGAGGAAGTACAGAAAATGCTGAACTTAGGGGTGATAGAGGAGTCCCAAAGTGATTGGTCTAGTCCCATCGTGTTGGTGCCTAAACCGGATGGGAGCTGGCGATTTTGTAACGATTTTCGTCAGTTGAACAAAGTTACAAAATTTGACACCTACCCCATGCCACGTATAGATGAGTTGATCGACCGGCTGGGAACAGCCCGATACATGACGACTCTTGACCTCACAAAAGGGTATTGGCAAATTCCCCTGGCCAAGTCGGCCAAAGAGAAAACCGCATTTGTAACCCCAGACGGGGCGTTCCAATATAAGAGAATGCCGTTCGGGTTACAGAATGCGCCGGCCACATTCCAGCGGAAAATGGACCAGATACTGAGGCCCCATCGGAAGTATGCTGCGGCTTACCTGGATGACGTAATTGTCCATAGCACAGATTGGGCCTCACATCTGCCAAAAGTGCAAGCAGTCCTAGACTCTGTTCGGGAAGCGGGGTTTACGGCTAACCCCAAGAAGTGTACCATTGGGCAGGAGGAGGCCAAATATCTTGGGTACACCATTGGGAGGGGAGTAATAAAACCCCAACTCAACAAAGTCGAGGCCATCCAGAGTTGGCCACGTCCCAACAGCAAGAAGCAGGTACGAGCCTTTCTGGGAATCGCTGGGTATTATCGGCGATTCATTCCCCACTTTGCTTCTAAGGCTGTGCCCCTAACCAACCTGACGAAGGGGAAAGGGTCGGTCATGATTAAATGGACCCCCGAGGCTGAGGCAGCATTCCAATTCTTGAAACAAGCCTTATGTAGCCAGCCAGTGTTGTACTCACCCGACTTCTCTAAAGACTTTGTCGTACAAAGTGATGCGTCAGATGTGGGGTTAGGAGCAGTATTGTCCCAGGTCTGGAACGGGGAAGAGCACCCAGTCATTTACCTCAGCAGGAAGTTGAAGTCCCATGAGGTAAATTACGCCACGGTTGAAAAGGAGTGTTTAGCGGTGAAGTGGGCTCTAGATTCCCTTCGGTACTATCTGCTAGGTAGGCACTTTGACATGGTTACGGATCACGCTCCGTTAAAGTGGATGGCTCAAAACAAGGAGACAAATAGAAGAGTGAATAGGTGGTTCCTGGCCCTACAGGAATTCAACTTCACAGTAAAGCATCGCCCTGGCGTTCAAATGGGGAATGTGGATGCTTTGTCTCGAGTACATGAATGCCTGATTGCTGGTGTTCCAACCCCAAGGTTAAAACAAGAGGGGGGGGTATGTGACAGCAGGAAGGTAAAGTCACCTGGTTGCATCCAGGGGGGTAGATATATTTCTCCCAGATTCAGGCTTTATGCTGACTTATACAACTAGGGTGGAGAGTTGTATAAGCCCAGCTGAGGCTAGTAGGCTCATGGATGACTCATACCTCTAGGGAGAGGGCTGGGCGTCGTACAGACAGGGAGTTGATGAGGCCAGCTGAAGCTTGTCAGCTCATTTAGGCCTCTATAAGAACTCCCAGCTTCATTAGATGTTAGCTCATGCCTGGAACCAGACCTGTGTGGACTGTCTAGGGAGAGTGAACCCCTGTGCGGTGAGAAAAAGCCTGTGTGGCTATTTGCTTGGACATTTAAAACCAGGGACTTAGGGACTAGGACAGCACTAGGCTGATCCCAGTTGTTAGTTAGGAAACCTGTATGTTTAGTCAGAGGTCAACTTGACCAGGATTTATTTTAGTTATGTTTCTTTTGCTTTGCTGTGTTTTGTCACTGTAAATAGAAAATAAACCGCACCTTTTTGATTTTGAAAACCACAACCTCCGTTTGCTGGGCCTGTTTTGTGTGGGGAGCCCATCCCGGGGGTCACACACACCCGCTGCCGAGCTAACCCCCTCACAATATCCAACAGATTTGATTGTTTTTAAGAGAGTACATGTACAAAACCGTTTTTTCCTCGACATGTTTCACTCCCAAAAGAGCTTCCTCAGGAGAAGAATTTACGGCGTGTTAATGTACAGTCATCGATATAGAAAATACTTGTCAATCTGATTCGTTAAAAACACATGGAGGTGCCAAGAAAAATGTCCAACCCCCCAAAGAAAAAGGATCTCATACAGTCCTGCAGATGGAAAAGAAAACAGAAAACGGGTGTCTTCACTTTAAATAGGATTTAAATAGAATCAATAACATGGGGCATTGTATGCACCGGTGATCCGAGATTGCAGACCCAGTCCGTGCAGCGGGCAAAGCAGAGGACCCAAAGATATCAAAGGCAAAACCCGGGCTGGCCCACAAGTGAAGGGGGGAAAACCCTAGATAAAGGGATTCCAAGTATAAGCATTGATGCAGTCTCTGTCCCCAGCTTCCAGGGGAATGGCAGGAGAGGAGATGTAGCCATTCCCCCTTCACTTGTGGGCCAGCCTGGGTTTTGCCTTTGATATTCTTGGGTCCTCTGCTTTGCCCGCTGCACGGACTGGGTCTGCAATCTCGGATCACCGGTGCATACAATGCCCTATGTTATTGATTCTATTTAAATCCTATTTAAAGTGAAGACACCCGTTTCCTGTTTTCTTTTCCATCTGCAGGACTGTATGAGATAATTTTTCCTTGGGGGGTTGGACATTTTTCTTGGCACCTTTTTAACGAATCAGATTGACAAGTATTTTCTATATCGAAGACTGTATATTAACACGCCGTAAATTCATCTCCTGAAGAAGCTCTTTTGGGAGTGAAACATGTAGAGAAAAAATGGTTTTGTACATGTACTCTCTAATGCCGCGTACACACGACCATTTTTCTCGTCGGGAAAAATTACATTTTTTCTCTTTGACGAGAAAAACGACAGTGTGTGGGCTTTTGGTCATTTTTCCAGACGAGAAAAACGGCATTAATCACGACGAGAAAAATTAGAACATGCTCTAATTTTTCTCGTCGTGATTCACTGCATTTTTTTCCGCTGCAGTTTTCCCATAGGGAAACACTGCCGGGGAGCCTACACACGGTCGTTTTTCTCGACCAAGAGAAAAAATTACGGGAAAAACGGCCGTGTGTAGGGGAACAAG
Source organism: Rana muscosa (assembly GCA_029206835.1). Taxonomy (NCBI): domain Eukaryota; kingdom Metazoa; phylum Chordata; class Amphibia; order Anura; family Ranidae; genus Rana; species Rana muscosa. Next base: position 153,634,225 of record CM055116.1, on the reverse strand, counting down.
CCGTTCCTCGTTTTTCCCGTCGATTTTCTCAACGGTGTTTTCACCATCGAGAAAATCGATCGTGTACGCGGCATTAGAAACAATCAAATCTGTTGGATATGTAATATCTGATGTTTTTATTATCTTTGTAATAAAATTCTGTTCTATTTTTCTACATTTTTGTGTTGATCAGTAATTTGGTCGCCATTTATTTTTGACACCTTCAAAATCCTGAGGCATGTGACCTCCTGTCCCTCCTTTTCTTTTTCATTTTGGGATGTGGTGTCTGCATCTATACATGCTCATTCCTACCATTCCAAGGCAGGCAAGTTTATTTTTTTTATCCTTTAGTTCCACTTTTAGTTACAGTAGTTATAATTTTCTTACATTCTATACGTTGTGTGCCAAGGGGTCTTTTTTCTTTAACCATGTGTAGCGGCCTCACTCCCTTCTCTCATAAATCGGTTATCCGATAGCTCTTGTCTAGGGGGTATCTTGTATGCAAGAGTGAGATGCGCCACGGCCCATGTCCTCCCCATTGCAGCGGGTGAGGTGAAGGCCAGTACCTGTTGTTCTCCTTGGGCCTGTGTGTTTCTTTAAAAGCCAAGTCTGTTGAGCTGACACTTCCCTTCGCTCCCATTAACCAGAGTACCACACACCGATAAGGGTCCAACACTTGTTTATTATAGCACACGAATAAACAGTCCTTTGTCAGCTGACTGGTTGGGACCCATAAAACAGTTCAATACGGTGGGGTGAGCAGGTCGAGGCACAGTCCTAACAATCAAACTAAACCACTGTGGTTTCACCAGCGGTTGCTACAGCCATCGGCTTGAGAGAGAACTTGAATCTTCGGAGTCTCTACCAGCGACTCTAGAGAACATGAACTGGAGTACCTTTGCTGCGTTGCGGCTCCTGTCAGGGGGAAGATGTCCCTCCAAGGGAGTTACCAGAGGCCCCTCTGTCACCGGGTTGATGCTGCTCCGTGCTCTTCAGAAGGGTAACCTCTCCGGCCTCCTCGCCTCAGATACGGGCCCCATCCACCTCAGGGTCCCTCGGACTCATCCACCCTTGCGGAGCCCAGTCGAAGTCACTGGGCCCCAGGCCTCCGGTGTAGTACCTCACCCCAGGCTTAAGGTGCCTGAGATGGACGCCAACACTGCTCCGACCAGGCCATGGGCACCTGGGCCGGAACTCCGGACCGCCAGCACCCAGGCCAAGGGTGCCTGGGCGTGGGATAGCAAAAAGACCTTGTGGCGAGGGCGTCTACCCCCTTTTTTGCCCTCCCCACAGCCGGCACAGCAGGTTCCCCACCCCGCTGTACCACTGCCAAAGGACAAAAAGGGTGTAGCACTACGGCAACGGTTCTACCTCGACTCTGGACAACATCGCCACCCACAGGTCAAGGAGAACAGCACACTACCAAAGTCCTCCACGACTTTAATGGTCTAAACCCTCTCATGATTGGTACATCCTGGATCATACTACCACCCAGGTGCTCCCCCTAGATTTAGACCCCCGCTATACATGGGTATTTTTTAGCTATGCTAATAAGCTTTTATAACTTTATCTGATATATATGACTATATATGATCTTAACATACTGTATATGTGAGGCTGTCATATAAGAAGATCTGCTGAATTGAGTGACATCATTTGACTCAGCAGCATCAACCAAGTTGTGATAACCAGAGACGGTCATCTCTGCACAGTTGGTCACACTCTTTAAGATGTAATTAACAACTTCTAGGATCCTGCTATGATAAGCTGCTACTGCTGGGAGCATCAGATGGGATTCTCTGTAGACAAGAAAATAAACATTTGGTGACCTATTTATTGTTGGGGAATCATGTTCTGTTCATATAATAAGAAGTGTAATATACATTAGTCAAAATTGGCATATAATATTTTTTGATCCTAAGGGAAAGGAAAAAGCTCCTCTATTGTATTTCATAAGGACTAGTGTTGAGCGAACCCGAACAAAAAACGCCGTTTAAGGGCACAAAAAAAAGTTTGCAGTGTGCTATACATATTTTGAGGTGTGTGAAATAAACAATTTCTATATAGTTTTCTCCTACTGTGCTATACTAAAAAAACAACATTTTTTTTGAATAGCATTTTCTGCAGTTCTGTAGCTGTGCGATTCAGCGGTTACGTACTGTGGGTGTGTTCTGCTCCTCCAAAAAACGCCGTTTAGGGGCACAAAAAAAAGTTTGCAGTGTGTTATACATATTTTGAGGTGTGTGAAATAAACAATTTCTATATAGTTTTCTCCTACTGTGCTATACTAAAAAAACAACATTTTTTTTGAATAGCATTTTCTGCAGTTCTGTAGCTGTGCGATTCAGCGGTTACGTACTGTGGGTGTGTTCTGCTCCTCCAAAAAACGCCGTTTAGGGGCACAAAAAAAGTTTGCAGTGTGTTATACATATTTTGAGGTGTGTGAAATAAACAATTTCTATATAGTTTTCTCCTACTGTGCTATACTAAAAAAACATTTTTTTTTTTGAATAGCATTTTCTGCAGTTCTGTAGCTGTGCGATTCAGCGGTTACGTACTGTGGGTGTGTTCTGTTCCTCCAAAAAACGCCGTTTAGGGGCACAAAAAAAAGTTTGCAGTGTGTTATACATATTTTGAGGTGTGTGAAATAAACAATTTCTATATAGTTTTCTCCTACTGTGCTATACTAAAAAAACAATTTTTTTTTGAATAGCATTTTCTGCAGTTCTGTAGCGGTGCGATTCAGCGGTTACGTACTGTGGGTGTGTTCTGCGCTTCCAAAAACACCCATTTAGGGCAAGATCCTAAATTTTGAAAATATGAGGAGAAGGTCAAAGGGACGTGGTGGCCCCGGTCGTGGTGCTGCTGGTGGAGCTCCTGTTGCAGGGAGAGGACGTGGTGGATCTGTGCCAGATACACGCACAAGTGAAACACCTTCCTCAGGTGCGAGTAGGCGACCGAGCCTGCGGCGGTATTTTGTCGCGCCTAATGAGGCTGTACGAATGTTTAGGCCAGGACAAGTACAGGCGATAGTAGATTGGGTTGCTGACAGTGCCTCGGGTTCCTTCACATTGTCTCCCACCCACTCTTCTGATGAAAGAACAGAGTTGGCACCTGAAACCCATGTCCATCAGGCTTTCACCTCACCCCCTTGCAAATCAGCCAAGCAGTCTGAGCCCCAAATCATGCAGCAGTCTCTTCTGCTTTTCGATGACTCTGTTAGCAGGGTTTCCCAGGGCCATCCACCTAGCCCTGCCCCAGGAGTGGAAGAGATTGAGTGCACCGATGCCCAACCACTTATGTTTCATGATGAGTACATGGGAGGACCATCGCAGTACGTCTCGGATGATGACGAAACACAGGTGCCAACTGCTGCTGCTTTCGCAATTGTGCAGACAGACAAGGAGGGCAGGGGTGAAGACTGGGTGGAAGATGATGTGGAGGACGATGAGGTCCTCGACCCCACATGGAATCAACGTTATGCAGGTGACCAGTGTAGTTTGGAGGAAGAGGCGGTGGTCGCACAGAGCCACCAGCACAGCAGAAGAGGGAGCAGGGTGCAAAAGCGGAGCGTCTGTCAGCTAGACAGTATGTCTGCTACTGCCCAACGCAGCAAGGGACCGAGCACACCAAAGCCAGGTCCAAGGAGTTCCCCAGCGTGGCAGTTCTTCACACAATGTGCTGATGACAAGACACGAGTGGTTTGCAATCAGAGCCTGAAGCGAGGCATAAACGTTCTCAACCTGAGCACAACCTGCATGACCAGGCATCTAAGTGCAAAGCACGAGCTGCAGTGGAGTAGACACCTCAAAAACCAAGAAAGGTCTCTGGCTCCTCCTGCTTCCTCTTCTGCTGCAGTCTCGGCCTCTTCATCCACCTCTGTAGTGACAGTGGCACCTGAGGATCTGCCAGCAACACTACCACCTGGGTCACCAACCATCTCCACAATGTCCCATGGAAGCGTTCAGCTCTCTATCTCCCAAACATTGGAGCGGAAGAGGAAGTACCCCCCTAGCCACCCGCGATCCCTGGCCCTGAATGCCAGCATTTCAAAACTCCTGGCCTTTGAAATGCTGTCATTCCGTCTGGTGGAGACGCAGAGTTTTAAAAGCCTGATGGCATTGGCTGTCCCACAGTACGTCGTGCCCAGCCGCCACTATTTTTCCAGGCGAGCCATCCCTTCCCTGCACAACCAAGTGGGGGACAAAATCAGGTGTGCACTGCGCAACGCCATCTGTGGCAAGGTCCACCTAACTACGGATGCGTGGACCAGTAAGCATGGTCAGGGACGTTATATCTCCCTAACAGCACACTGGGTAAATGCAGTGGCGGCTGGGCCTGAGGCAGACAGCAGTTTGGCGCATGTCCTTCCACCACCGAGGATTGCAGGGCGCTTCAGTTTGCCTCCTGTTGCTAACTCCTCCTACTCCGCTTCCTCATCCTCTACCGCCTCCTCATCCGGTCAGCGTAACACCTTCACCACCAACTTCAGCACAGCCAGGGGTAAACGACAGCAAGCAGTTTTAAAACTTTCCTGTTTGGGGGAAAAACCCCACACCGCGCAGGAGTTGTGGAGGGACATGGAATAACAGACCAATGAGTGGTTGCTGTCAGTGAGCCTCAAGCCCGGCCTGGTGGTGTGCGATAATGGGCGAAATCTCGTAGCACCTCTGGGCCTAGCCGGTTTGACGCACATCCCTTGCCTGGCGCATGTGCTGAACTTGGTGGTCCAGAGGTTCCTTAAAAATTACCCCAATATGCCAGAGCTGCTGCAGAAAGTGCGGGCTGTGTGTGCGCACTTTCGGCGTTCTCACCCTGCTACTGCTCGCCTGTCAGCGCTGCAGCGTAACTTCGGCCTTCCAGCTCACCGCCTCATATGTGACGTGCCTACAAGGTGGAACTCCACCTTGCACATGCTGGCCAGACTGTGCGAGCAGCAGCAGGCGATAGTGGAGTTTCAGCTGCAGCAATCACGCGTGAGTCGCTCTGCGGAACAGCACCACTTCACCACCAATAACTGGGCCTCCATGCGAGACCTGTGTGCCTTGTTGCGCTGTTTCGAGTACTCCACCAACATGTCCAGTGCAAATGACGCCGTTCTTAGCGTTACTATCCCAGTTCTATGCCTCCTTGAAAAAACGCTTTGGGCGATGATGGAAGAGGATGTGGCACAGGAGGATGAGGAGGAGGAGGAGGAAGCGGGATCATTTCAAAGGCTTTCAGGGCAGTCTTTCACAAGTGGCTACGAGGGTGGGTTCCTGCACCAACAAACACCAGGTACACAATTGTCCGGCAGAAAGGGCACAGTTCTGGAGGATGACGAGGTGGAGGAGGAGATGGAGGAGGAGGAGGAGGAGGAGCCATTTTCACAGCAGGGTGGCACCCAGACCAGCTCGTGGCCATCACTGGTGCGTGGCTGGGGGGATACAGAGGACACAGACGATACACCTCCCACAGAGGACAGCTATTCTTTGCCTCTGGGCAGCCTGGCACACATGAGCGATTACATGCTGCAGTGTTTCCGCAATGACCGCCGAGTTGCCCACATTTTAACTGGTGCTGATTACTGGGTGGCCACCCTGCTGGATCCCCGTTACAAGGACAACGTACCGTCCTTAATTCCCTCATTGGAGCGGGATCGTAAGATGCGCGAGTACAAGCACACGCTGGTAGACGCGCTGCTGGTGGCATTCCCACCTGACAGCGGGCGTACGGTGGAAGCACAAGGCGAAGGCAGAGGAGGAGGAAGAGGTCGCCAACGCAGCCGGGGCACCGGCAGCACCTCAGAAGGCAGGGTTAGCATGGCTGAAATGTGGAAAAGCTTTGTCAGCACGCCACAACAACCAGCACCACCAGCTGAGATGGAACGTCTTAGCAGGAGGCAGCATTTCACCAACATGGTTGAGCAGTATGTGTCCACAGGCCTACACGTACTGGATGACGGGTCTGCCCCCTTTAACTTCTAGGTCTCCAAATTGGGCACATGGCCTGAGCTTGCCCTTTATGCCTTGGAGGTGCTGGCCTGCCCTGCAGCCAGTGTATTATCTGAACGTGTATTTAGCACGGCAGGGGGCGTTATCACAGACAAGCGCAGCCGCCTGTCCAGAGCCAATGTGGACAAGCTCACGTTCATTAAAATGAACCAGGCATGGATCCCACAGGACTTGTCCGTACCTTGTGCAGAATAGACATGTATACCGGTGTTGTGACAAAAACTGTCCGGCCATCGGGTTGTGTCCGGCCCATACTGCGAAGGCGCAGCGCTTGCGCAGTACAGAGGACAAGGAGATTCACAAAATCTCCGAAGATGAACGGCACCTGCGCTGTGAGTGCAGGTTCAAGCCCCACCATCCAAGTGGACATACGGTAGCACATAGTAACAGGGCCCCTCACGGGCTCGGTTCGATCGCCACGCTTCGGGCACGGCCTCACTTGGCTCGGCTTGAACCACGGATGGTGTGGCCTTCACCTGAACTCACGACGCAGGCGTCGTTCGTCTTGGGAGATTTTCTAAATCCCCTTGTCCTACATACTGAGCAAGCGCAGTACAGGGTGGACACTATTTGACGGGGGACAGAATTCGACACATCACCGGCCTTACCCAGCCATTGTTGTATTTTTGAATCAGTGTTGGCTACCTCGTCCTCCTCCACCGCCGCTTCCACCTACACAGCCACATTCACCGCCACCTCAACCTCCTACTCCATATGGACCTCATCCTCCTAGGTCAAGATTATTATTTTTTATTTTTATTTTTTTTATGTTATTTTAAGTTATTTCCCTATCCACATTTGTTTGCAGAGCACTTGCCATGCTCTTAACAACATTTTGCTGCCATTTGCAGCCCTCTAGCCCTTCCCATTACCTTTTTAGAGACTTTTTAGTCCTTAGAAGACCGGGTCCCCATTGACTCCAATGGGGTTCGGGTCCGGGTTCGGGTTAAAGTTCGGTCCCGAACCCAAACTTTTTTCCGAAGTTCGGCCGAACCCGTCGAACCCGAACATCCAGGTGTCCGCTCAACTCTAATAAGGACTGCAACTGCTTATTGTTGCGATTTACCAAATGTAACAGCTACTAGAGGCTTTCTTTTTATTTTAATGGCAGGATCTCATACCTCCCAACTTTTTGAGATGGAAATGAGGGACACCTATTAGCAAAAGAATGTATGCATAGGACACGCCCCCTGTCACACCCCCTTAAAAGAAGAATGATACAGAAAAAAAAGATTAGTTGAACCCAAAAATGCTTTCTTTTATTACTACTACTCCTTTATATTGGCTTTTTAAATTTACAAATGCAGCAATTTAGAAATTAGGTGAAAGGTTTAGCAAAGGAAAAACACTTTTTAAAAGCTAAAAAGTGCATTTTATATACAACTACAGTGGAACTTTGGATTACGAGCATAATCCGTTCCAGGAGAATGCTTGTAATCCAAAGCACTCACATATTAAAACGAGTTTCCCCATAGAAGTCAATGGAGAAGAAGATAATTCATTCCACATTGGCCTCTATTGTATGCAGTACCGCATGTGGCCAGAGGTGGGGGGGCGCCAGAGAGACTCGGAAATACTCAGAGACCGTTCGAAGCTGCTCGGATGCACTCGGAAAGCCTCGGAGAGACTCAGAAACACTCGGGAGCGGAGTATTTCCGAGTGTTTCCAAATGTGCATCCATACAGCTCCAAACAGCTCAGAGTGTCACCGGCGCCCCCGCATCTCTGGCCAAATGCGGTACTGCACACCACATAGGCATGAATCCTGCTTGTTTTGCGAGACACGGTCAGGATTTTTTTTAAATGATAGCTCGTATTGTGAAATGCTCGTTAACTGCGTTACTAGCAATCCAAGGTATTACTGTATATAGATCAGACAAAAATGAGGGACAAATGAGAAGGAACGAGAGACAGAGGAACTTTGTTCCAAATCAGGGACAGCCCCTCGAAAATCAAGGACAGTTGGGAGTTATGGGATCTTGCGCTTTTTGCTCGAAGGACAGAGTTTTTTTCCTGCTCTGCTTTGTGTCACCCACGTATGCCATAATTAAACCCCATATGAAAATGCTGGTTAACTGGTTGTTTTGTAGACCCACTGGTTTTAGTAGATTTTGAATTTGAATTGAGCAAATGTGTAGATAAGGAAGTACCTCTTATCATCCACATATATTGCCATTTTTACCCCAACAGTGCTTAACAATTCATACATTCATATTAATTGCAGTTTACCAATTCTTAAGCCTCGTACACACGGCCGAGAATCTCGTCGCAAAAAAAACGTTGTTTTTCTCGACGGGTTTCTTGTCAAGCTTGACGAGATTCTTGTCAAGCTTTCCTTGCATACACACTGTGAATCCAAAATCTCGTTGGTCTAAAAGCGCGGTGACATACAACACGTACGACGGCAGTATAAAGGGGAAGTTCAATTCTCATGGCGCCACCCCTTGGGCTGCTTTTGCTAATCTCGTGTTGCCGCGTGTTAGTAAAAGTTTAGTGAGAGACGATTTGCGCTTTTCAGTCTTCGTGCTTTCAGTTCATTACAGCGTGACAAATGTGCTATCTCCATTATGAACGCTAGTTTTACAAGAAGGTGCGCTCCCGTCTCATACTTGAGTCTGACCATGCACGGTTTTTGAAGACTCGGAAAAGCATACACACGAACGGTTTTCTCGTCCAAAAACAGTCTGGCGAGAATCACGCCCAGAAAAAATGAGACTCCGACGAGAAAAAAGACCGCAGGTCTTCTTTTTTCTCGTCGAGATTTTGGCCAGTTTTCTCGACGAGAAAGCATACACACAAACGTTTTTCTCGGCAAGAAAGCTCTACCAACAGTTTTCTTGTTGTTTCTTGCCGAGAAAACTGGTCGTGTGTACGCGGCTTTAGGGTGGCTGCATTCATTTTCTCATTTTAGACCTTTTCCCCTTTATCTTCACTGTGTGACCCGGGCAGTAAATCAGTTTTTTTTTTTATGTTCCTTTAGGCTCCGTTCACATCTGAGTGATCTGAATCGCAGGCGATATCACCGCGATTATGCCTGCGATTCGAAATATCGTCAAATCGTGGGACGCCCGTGCGATCCCTGTCACTTCCAATGGCACCCTGATCGTGGCGTGATTTTGACACAATTGTCGCCTGACGAATCGCGGTAAAATCACGCAAACAGAATCGCGGGTATGGTATCTGTGTTTTACACAAATCAACCAGTTGTATCAAAACTGTGTACTGTTAGGCCCCATTGACACTTGTGCGACTTGTCATGTGACTTTGGACCCCAATATTGCATGACAAGTCGCACTCCATGTTTCCCAATGAATACCGTTCATATCTGTGCGACGTAATGTTGCAGCGGCTTTAAAGTAGTTCCTGCACTACTTGGATCTGACTTTAATGCAACTTGAGGGCCATAGACTTCAATGTAAACCCTCAAAAGTCGCATGATATACATGTGTAAAGCATGTCAACAATGAAAAAAAACTGGGGTCCACTCCATCCATACAAGGCCCCTCAGGTCTGATATGGATTTTAAGGGGTACTCAATGCCAAAATAAAAAAAATGGCATGGGGTCTCAACAAAATCCATACCAGACTCCTATCCGAGCCTCCCCCTCCTGAACCATGCCAGGCCACATGCCGTCAAAATGTTTAGGGGGCATATCTTTTTTAATTATTTATATTTATTCCAATAAGCCCCCCGACCGCAGACCCCTACAACCACCGGGCAAGGGTTGTGGGGATGAGGCCCTTGTCCCCATCAACATGGGGACATCCTCCCCATGTTGAGGGCATGTGGCCTAGTATGGTTCAGGAGGGGGGGTGCTCTCTCGTCCCCACTCTTTTCCTGCGGCCTGCCAGGTTGCGTGTTTGGATAAGGGTCTGGTATGGATTTTTGGGGGAACCCCTTGCCATTTTTTTTAATTTTGGTGCAGGGTTCCCCTTAAAATCCATACCAGACCTGAAAGGTCTGGTATGGATTTTGAGGGGGACCCCTACGCCATTTTTTTTTAAATTTGGTGCAGGGTTCCCCTTAATATCCATACCAGACCCTTAATTGAATTTAGGGGGACCCCCACGCATTTTTTTTTTGGGTTCGGGTTTCCCTTAAATATTCATACCAGACCCAAAGGGCCTGGTAATGGAGTGGGGGGGGGCCCATGTCGTTTTTTTCAATTACTTTTATCTGTATTGCCGGGACCCGACAATTCATTATAGCCGCGAGTCGTTTTAAATGACTTTTTTTCCTTTAGAAATGTCATTTTGTGCAGGGACTGTTCTAAACATGGGAACATGCGCTACTTTACAGGCATACTATAGACACCCCCAGGTATGAAATTTTTTAAGAATATTTCACTTTTATTGTTTCACTTTAAGCATTATTAAAATCACTGCTCCCGAAAAAACAGACGTTTTTAAAACTTTTTTTGCATTGATACATGTCCTCTGGGGCAGGACTCAGGTCCCCAAACACTTTTTATGACATTAACTTGCATATTCAAAAAGGATTTACCTCAAGGAAAAAATGGGATTTTAAGGGCAATAATAATATATACAAAGAATATATGAAAAAATGTAAAAAATTTAGAAAATATCATATATATATATATATATGTAGCGGCTGCTCCTCACACTTCCCTCTTGGTCTCGTCTTTCTCTTGTCTAGGGGTATCTTAGAGGGGAGGGAGCGGGGACACTACGCCTAGCTTCCACCACAGATGTTAGTGCGGTATAAGCAACAGTTCTGTATTACCTTCGGGTCAGTGTTGTGCACCTGGATCCTCCCTCCAAGAGTCACCACGAACCATGTCTGTCAGAAATTGAGCTCCACACCATTAAAGTTCAACACTCCTTTATTCTCCTTGTCTGAACACAAACAGTTGAACTCCCTTGATAGAACAGAACAGAAAAGAAAAGGAGGTGTGGATGCGAACAGGCCCAGACACAATGTAAGCTGCCACTTCCCTTCCTGGAAGTGTGTCCTGGTCTCCGCACGAGGGTAGATTTCCTTCCAGGCCGTCTCCGACGAGAGACTCACTTGTCACCGGCAATATGCTGCACCGGGTCTTCAAATGAGGAGTTCCCCCCGGTCCATTGCGCCTTCCGGATTCGGGTGCCCAATCCCTGGGCACCCTAGGATCTCCTTCCCTCGCGGAACTCAGTGTTGGGCACTGAGCTCCGGACCTCCATCCAAGTACCTCACCCCAGGCCAAAGGTGCCTGGGATGGAACTCGACCTCCGCAGTCCTCTAGGCCTAAGCCACCCAGAGGAGCGACACGACCCACCGTCCGCAAGCTGAAGGTGCCTGGGACGTCAACCCCGTGACAAAGATGGCCGGCCCCCTTTATACCCTCTCCCAGCAAGCACGGCGGGTTCCCCGCCCCACCATACCACTGCCGAGGGAGGACAAAAAGGAGGACGGTTCACAGCAATGATTCAACCCCCAGCCCAGGGCGACAGCGCCACCCACCGGGCTGTAGGGAATTATACATCACTGATGTCTCTGCCAAATTCAAAATTACACCCGAGAAAGTACATACCCGCTATATATATATATATATATATATATATATATATATTATACATAGTAGAACAATCTGTAAATCTGTGTCTTACCTGAGTTCCCCTGAGTGCCCCTCTTTCTCATCCACTCCATGCACCCTCCTGAGTGAGCACCCCTCAATCTTAAACCCCACCCCCAAATTGTGCTCCCCCACTCCCTTCATCCCCTCATTATAACCCTCATCTCCATACACCCCCCTCCACCATTGTGCACTCCCAGTCCCTCCCCCCATATTGTGCACCCCAGCTCCATATAACCCCCCCTTTTTCCCCCATGCTCACTGGTAGTTGGAGGAGTTCCAGTGCACAGCAAGCTGGTTGGCAGAGGTCCTCAATTGTACATAGCAGAAAACTGCCAGACACTCAACTTTATCTTTCCAACAGCAGCATAAACCATTTGGCTTTCAGCACTTTAGAGCCCATTCACACAGGGGCGACTTGGGATCGGACTTGAAGTCGCCCCAAGTCGCACGGTTGAGAAAGTCAATGTAAGTGAATGGAGCCATCTTAATGTACACTACTGAAGTCGCTCCGACTTCAGAAAAGGTTCCTGTACTACTTCAATCCGACTTCTAGGCAACTTGTAGGCAACTTGTACCCATTGATTTCAATGGAAGTCGCCTCCAAAGTCGGATCACTGTCTTAACTGAAGCAACAATACAGGAAGAGAAAATTGTTTTCTCAGGCAAACCCCTCCCTCCCACAGAGCTGATTGTTGTTTGATTGGCCACTAGAAAGCCTCCTGTCCTGGCCTTGTAAGTTGCCCCAAGTCGCGCTGTGGTGCGCGCTCAGGTCGTGTTCAGGTCGCCTCACAAAGTCGCGGCCAGAGTCGTGTCGCCCCTGTGTGAACTGGCTCTAACTCCTTATATAATCATCTTTTCCATGCAACTCATCAGCTGCCATACAGTGAAGCCCTGTACACACGATCGGTTTTACCGATGAAAACAGTCCGATGGACTTTTTTCATCTGACAAATCGATCGTGTATGGGCCCCATCGGTCTTTTTTCCACCAGTGTTAAAAAATAGAACATGCTTTAAATTTATCCGATGGTAAAAAAAAACGATAGCAAATTACTATCATCTGTGGGTAACTCCATCGGATAAAAAACCGACGCATGCTCAGAATCAAGTCGACGCATGCTCAGAAGCATAGAACTTCATTTTTCTTGGCTCGTCATAGTGTTTTACGTCACAGCGTTTGGGACGATCGGTTTTTTGACTGATGGTGTGTAGGCAAGACTGTTGGAAGTCAGCTTCATCGGATTTCCGATTGAAAAATCCATTGGTTTAAAATCCATAGGAAATCCGATCGCGTGTACAGGGCTTAAGAGTTTTCATCCATCTCTTTTGACTTCAACTATACTTTTTTTTTTCATTTGGAAGAAAGCATCGAACCACCACCACCAGTGCCCACTTTTACCAATAACAGAAACAGATTCACACTATTGGAGACTAAAAAGAGAAGAAAGAATAGGCGATACCTTGACAGTGTTGGATTTGTCATCCTGTTGCAACTATGAAGTTAAAAAAAAGTTACACTTCAACAAGTTTGGGCATTGCAGGATTTTTTGCCACAGCTGCTGATGACACTTTCTGCTGATGATATTACCTTCTCTGATGTCCCTGACATTTTTTGCTGGCTGCTCCTCAAACATTAGAGCAATACACACTACTTTATTTTATTTGACAACGTGCACAGGAAACCCAAATTCAGCTTGTCACTTTGTATCTAAAAATACCAGAACATTATTTTTTAACTTAGACCTGAAATTCACATTATATGTACACATACAAAACAATGGTTTACTTCACTGACAGAACTTTAAAAAAAACATAGATGGTCCATGTATACCAACCAACAACATTCGTTAAGCATATGATTAAAAGTGGGTAAGTGTGAGAGAGAGTAAAGCCGCGTACACACGATCGGTTTTACCGATGAAAACAGTCCGATTGGATTTTTTTCATCGGACAAACCGATCGTGTATGGGCCCCATCGGTCTTTTTTCCATCAGTGTCAAAAAATAGAACATGTTTTAAATTTTTCCGATGGATAAAAAAACGATAGCAAATTCCGATCATCTATGGGCAAGTCCATCAGTTAAAAAACCCACGCATGCTCAGAATCAAGTCGACGCATGCTCAGAAGCATTGAACTTAATTTTTCTCGGCTCATCGGAGTGTTTTACGTCACCGCGTTAGGACCGGCCGTTTTTTGACTGACGGTGTGTAGGCAAGACTGATGGAAGTCAGCTTCATCAGTTTTCCGATGGAAAAATCCATCGGTTTAAAAACCATAGGAAATCCGATTGTGTGTACAGGGCTTAACATGAAGGGCCTGAATCAACAGGCTTTGGACTTGTGTTGTTGGCATCAGTTTAAGACCCTTGTGATCATTCAGAGCTCTTTGGGATATGCATTTAACCTTTAATTGATGAGAGGTATCTTAATCTTAATCTTAGTCATTCTGACCTGCATTTGACTTGCTTCAAACAGGTTTTGCATTCTCATAGACTTTTATGGGAACGCAAAACTTGTTTAAAGTTAACAAAACCGACGACATAGGCCTTAAAGTTAACAAAAAAGCCTGGGGAATTCCCAGGAAAAACCAAGCCTACTTACCGACCAGCTCGCAGACAACCAATTAACCTGTCTAACAGTATGCGTTAAAAACAGGGTTTTTTTCCGCACGCATGCGTGAGCCACAGAGCCACGCCAAGGCACCCTGGAATCTGTGGTCCTACACTAACAATGAGTGTCCCCACAATGGAGGCACATGCATTTAGAGGGATAGGTGAGGACAGGTGGACTGAAGGGGAGCCACCCCTCCTTAAAGGTACAGGAGCACACCAAACACCCAGCATGTAGCACAATGGCTGCAAAGGTGTTGGTGCACTGCTGGACCAATACAAACACCATAGGTGAAAACAAACTTGTCCACCGCCCCCATCTATAGCTGGCCATCACAGTAAGCAGCATTGTAAGGCTGAAACAGGTAACAACAAGGCCTGGGGAATGCCCAGGAAAAACCAAGCCTACTTACCGATCCAGCCTTACCATCACCTGCTGTGCTGGCTGGGGGGAGGGCATAAAAGGGGGTAGACGCCCTCGCCACAAGGTCTTTTTGCTATCCCGCGCCCAGGCACCCTTGGCCTGGGTGCTGGCGGTCCGGAGTTCCGGCCCAGGTGCCCATGGCCTGGTCGGAGCAGTGTTGGCGTCCATCTCAGGCACCTTAAGCCTGGGGTGAGGTACGACACCAGAGGTCTGGGGCCCAGTGACTTCGACTGGGCTCCGCATGGGTGGATGAGTCCGAGGGACCCTGAGGTGGATGGGGCCCGTATCTGAGGCGAGGAGGCCGGAGAGGTTACCCTTCTGAAGAGCACAGAGCAGCATCAACCCGGTGACAGAGGGGCCTCTGGTAACTCCCTTGGAGGGACATCTTCCCCCTGACAGGGGCCGCAACGCAGCGAAGGTACTCCAGTTCATGTTCTCTAGAGTCACTGGTAGAGACTCCGAAGATTCAAGTTCTCTCTCAAGCCGATGGCTGTAGCAACCGCTGGTGAAACCACAGTGGTTTAGTTTGATTGTTAGGACTGTGCCTCGACCTGCTTACCCCACCGTATTGAATTGTTTTATGGGTCCCAACCAGTCGGCTGACAAAGGACTGTTTATTCGTGTGCTATAATAAACAAGTGTTGGACCCTTATCGGTGTGTGGTACTCTGGGTAATGGGAGCGAAGGGAAGTGTCAGCACAACAGACTTGGCTCTTAAAGAAACACACAGGCCCGAGGAGAACAACAGGTACTGGCCTTCACCCCACCCGCTGCAATGGGGAGGACATGGGCCGTGGCGCATCTCACTCTTGCATACAAGATACCCCTAGACAAGAGCTATAGGATAACCGATTCACGAGAGAAGGGAGTGAGGCCGCTACACGTGGGGGCTCGGAAGTCCGGGATCGTGTGTGTTTTGACTATGGAACTGAGAACGTCTGTGTTTGAACTTCGCTGCCCGGAGGAGTTCCGAGTGGGTCGGCCATGTTACTGGCCAAAGTGCATCCCTGCTCGAAGTCGTGGACATGACCCTAAGACGGGAAAGGCCCATGCGGAAGAGCGAGAAGAGGGAGAAGTCGAGCCGTGTGACGTACTACATGTGGGGGCTTTTACTGCACTGCGCCATGGGGCACCCCGTAACTGCACAGTTCGTGGGCGGAGGCTGGTGGAAGCCCGCGAAAATGTGCAGATTTTAGGAGGAGTCTGGCCATGTGGGGAGATACACGTGGAGACTCTGGCGCGAGGTCAGTGCGTGATGGAGCAGCAGATAGTCAAGATGACCTCAAGTTCCCCGTGGATTCCGGTTCCCTACCCCACGAAGATGACTGCTTTTGCTGCTCCCCTTACAGCAACGGGGATAAGACTTAGACCCCGAGGGCAGTTGGCTCTGTACACTTGCAGAGACACGGAGGCCCTCGGCGTGATCTGTCCCTGATGTTCGGGACTGGTGGTCCACCTGAAGCCATTCGGGCGTTGCGAGGCATGCAAAGAGTTCTTGTTCGAGGTGGAGCCATCCACAGTAAAGCCCCGGGCCCTTTGCCTCAACTGCCTCACAGGTACCGCTACTCCGGAAGGAGAGATCCAGGCCTTTGCGGAGGTCCCCGTACGCACTGACCAGGGCGACGTGACTGCCCAACCAGAGACTGAGAAATAAAAATCAGAGGATGCTGCTTCAGTCGCCACAGATTCCCTGCTCCCACCTCCGAAGAGGAAAGTCGGCCTGGTACAGGCGTCCTGTGGTAGTGGTCGAGCTTCACCCCGCCGCTTGCCGGGCCTGGATGGATCCGGTCGGAAGAGTCCTGGACATCCCTGTTCTTTCAAAGGTCCAGGTGAGCCAGGGGCTGGGACTGTGGTGTTGGTTGGAGGTGTCGGGAGTCCACAGTCGGTGGAGCCCGCCAGGGAGGGTGGTTCCGTGTCTACTGGGAATTACCTACCCACAGAGATGTACGACACCTCCGACCTAGAATCGCTGTCGGACTGTGGAGATGATAGTGAAATTGATGAACTCTTTCACCGCAAGGGCTGGGACAAAATGCCATTGCTTGCGCTACGTGCACCACAGGATCCGCCTATGTCCACAGGAGACAGTACACCCCGGGCGGAAGCCCTGGAGTTTACGCCACAAGGTCTTTTTGCTATCCCGCGCCCAGGCACCCTTGGCCTGGGTGCTGGCGGTCCGGAGTTCCGGCCCAGGTGCCCATGGCCTGGTCGGAGCAGTGTTGGCGTCCATCTCAGGCACCTTAAGCCTGGGGTGAGGTACGACACCAGAGGTCTGGGGCCCAGTGACTTCGACTGGGCTCCGCAAGGGTGGATGAGTCCGAGGGACCCTGAGGTGGATGGGGCCCGTATCTGAGGCGAGGAGGCCGGAGAGGTTACCCTTCTGAAGAGCACGGGGCAGCATCAACCCGGTGACAGAGGGACCTCTGGTAACTCCCTTGGAGGGACATCTTCCCCCTGACAGGGGCCGCAACACAGCAAAGGTACTCCAGTTCATGTTCTCTAGAGTCGCTGGTAGAGACTCCGAAGATTCAAGTTCTCTCTCAAGCCGATGGCTGTAGCAACCGCTGGTGAAACCACAGTGGTTTAGTTTGATTGTTAGGACTGTGCCTCAACCTGCTCACCCCACTGTATTGAATTGTTTTATGGGTCCCAACCAGTCGGTTGACAAAGGACTGTTTATTCGTGTGCTATAATAAACAAGTTTTGGACCCTTATCGGTGTGTGGTACTCTGGTTAATGGGAGCGAAGGGAAGTGTCAGCACAACAGACTTGGCTCTTAAAGAAACACACAGGCCCGAGGAGAACAACAGGTACTGGCCTTCACCTCACCCGCTGCAATGGGGAGGACATGGGCCCTGGCGCATCTCACTCTTGCATACAAGATACCCCTAGACAAGAGCTATCGGATAACCGATTCACGAGAGAAGGGAGTGAGGCCGCTACATATATATAAAAAGAAGGAAGACTCATCGTGCAGTATGTCCAAAAAAAATGATCTGTTTAATAAAATAAATGCACTTACATTATTAGAAAAAATAAGCGGTAGAGTGAGGGGTACGACTGCGGCTTACACTGCCAAGTACAGAGCACAGTAACGTCTCGGCTACTATCTCATTCCAACGCGTTACCCCGTATAAGGCTACATCTGGGATTTTTATATACTATGAGTTTGTCTACCTGGGGCAGGGGTAGGTGAATTGAGATTTCTAAAGTCATTACCTAACCTTTCACAAGCATTTTCTTCATCAGGGATGCATTTTCTCTTCGTTTTGGTAGGGCTTGAGTTTATTTTTTATATTTAATTTAAAACCTAGCTGAAAAAAAAAACACTCTGAAAATTGAAAAAATATATTAAATATAATGAGGGCTTGAGTTTGACATGCACCCTAGGCTAAAAATTATATTGTTGTTCAACTGAACTATGGCCACATATTTCTGAAAAATTGTCTGTTTTTTATCAGGAATTCTCTGGTTTCGTGCTTTTAGGAATTTTTGCTTTTTAAGTGTATCTGTGACTTTCACTTCAGGAAAATGATTGGACTCTGTACTTACATGAAAGGCTACTAGGGTGGACTCCAAAGCTATTTGTTCAGGCTTTTTTCCTCGGAAATTGAACTTTTTAATTTACTTACCAAATCTTTCAAAAGGACCTTGCCAGTTAGCAAGGAACTTACTCTCAACAATGGAGAGCAACATCAGCACCCTGTCGCCAGGTGAGAAAGTGTGAAATGGGGCACCCGGTTGTATATTCCTGGTTGGGCTACCTGATCAAATTTTTTTACAGTCAGCATTACCGCTGCAATTCTATCCTGCATTTGTGAATTATGTTCAATTACGCTTCAATGAGATGTTTTCTCCCCTTTCCAGGTCTCTTTAGCTATGTTAAGAAGTCCCCTAGAGTGTCTTCTCTAAAGCTATGCAAATAGGATTCACCCTGTAGAGGACTGATGAATTTCCCTGGTGTCAAATGTTAAATATGGAAGTAAATAGTTCAAATTTTTCCCATCCTTATCTACATTTTCTTTCAACGTACTCTTACAACTTTTTGAAATCATTCCACCAAGCCATTAGTTTGAGCGTGGTACATAGTGGTTCACAGATGCGTTATCTAAATAGTTTGTAAAACACTTTGGTTACTCATGACCTAAATGGGGTGCCCTCATCTTTAAGGGACCAGCTGAACACATGGAGAAATTCCTCTGTGATGTTCTTGGCAGATGTATTGCTTAGCAGAGTTGCCTCAGGGTACATTTAGCATAATCAATAATCACTAGACAATGTTGATGGCCCCGGCAAACTTGGCCAGTGGACCCTTAAGGTCCATGGCAATTTTCTCTAAGGGAATCTGAAAGTGGGGCAGAGGTTCTGACGTTTGACAAACTGGACAGGATGTACAATATTTATCAGTTTATTTTCATACCCCAGGCTAATAAAAATGTTGTAATTTATTTCAGTGGTTTCCTCGAAAGCCAAATGACCCTGTAACAAGTGCTTGTGGGTGAATTCCAGTACCGTCTTTCTGTATGGCCTGAGGACTATAAACTACAAACTGCTCAATAATTTCATCAGTCTTTTTATATAAAAAAATACAACAAATCCTCCTGGCTAATGAAGTAAGATAAATACAGCCTGAAAGGTTCACCATTGTTCATTACGGCACTCTCCAAGGTCCTGATAAGGCTAAAGTATTTTTTCTGCTTGGTACCGGAGTTTTCTTTGAGTATTAGGATCAGCAAAGTCCAGAGTAACTTCAGTGTCATGAGAGGGCTGCCCACTCTCATTGGCTGTAGGGATGTCCTCAGACACCTCTAGTTCTCTTACCAAAATGGATAAAGAAAAAAATGGGCAAGTCAAGTCTAGGATTCTGACTCGCCTTTTGATTATGATAATGTAACTAAACCTGGACAGTTCCAGAGTTCCAAAAATTCAGGGAAGTCCCTCTGCAAACATGGCAACAATTAGGATACAGTTCCAACCAAATGAGTAAGAGCACTTTTACACTGGGTCAGGCGGGCGTCGGCGGTAACTGGCCACTATTTTTAGGGGCGTTTTACCGTAGTTTTTGCAGCTCTTTTCGGCCACTAGTGGGGCACTTTTAACCCCCGATAATTGCTGAAAAAGGGTTAAAAGCGCACTCAAAGCACCGCTGCAGCACCACTTTGCCGGCTCTGCCCATTGATTTCAATGGGCAGGGGTGTTTTTTAGAAGCGGTGTATACACCGCTCCTACAGTGCCTCAAAGATGCTGCTTGCAGGACTTTTTTTAGAGTCCTGCTAGTGCACCACTCCAGTGTGAAAGCTCTCGGGCTTTCACACTGGAGTGAGAGGAGAGGCGCTTTACAGGCGCTTTGCAGGCGCTATTTTTAGCGCTATAGCGCCTGTGAAGCGACTCAGTGTGAAAGCAGCCTTAAAGTTCCTAATGCTGTTCTAAACTTGTTGGCTGTGATAGAACAGTAGGGATGAGCCGAACACCCCCCTGGTCGGTTCGCACCAGAACCTGCGAACGGACCGAAAGTTTGCGCGAACTTTAGAACCCTAATAAATACAATGGGACTTGAACGTTCGAAATCAAAAGTGCTAATTGTCAAGGCTAATATGTAAAATATTGTCCTAAAAAGGGTTTGGGGACCCGGGTCCTGCCCCAGGGGACATGTATCAATGCAAAAAAAGTTTTAAAAACGGCCGCTTTTTCGGGAGCAGTGATTTTAATGATGCTTAAAGTGAAAAAAAAAGTGAAATATTCCTTTAAATATCGTACTTGGGGGGTGTCTATAGTATGCCTGTGAAGTGGCATGTGTTTCCCGTGTTTAGAACTGTCCCTGCACAAAATGACATTTCTAAAGGAAAAAAAGTCATTTAAAACTGCTTGCGACTTTAATGTTATGTCTGGTCCTGGCAATATGGATGAAAATCATTGAGAAAAATGTCATGGTTATCCCCCCCCCCCCCCCCAGCCCATTACCAGCCCCTTTGGGTCTTGTATGGATATTAAGGGCAATCCCGCACCCAAATTAAAAAAAGGAAAGGCTTGGGGCCCCCAGGCCCTATATACTCTGAACAGCAGTATACAGGCGGTGCAAACAAGACAGGGACTGTAGGTTTGTTGTTACGTAGAATCTGTTTGTCATTTTGAACTTCCTGCCTATGGTATTAGTATGAGAACACCAGCAATTGTATTCAGGTAAGCTTTTGGTGCACACTGTGCAAAGGACACTAAACCAAAATACTGCAGCTCCCAGCCTGTATTTGTATCAGAACACCAACAATTGTATTGAGGTAAGCTTTTGGTGCATACTGTGCAAAGGACACTAAAGAAAAATACTGCAGCTCCCTGTCTGTATTTGTATCAGAACACCAGCAATTGTATTGAGGTCAGCTTTAGGTGCACACTGTGCAAAGGACACTAAAGCAAAATACTGCAGCTCCCTGCCTGTATTTGTATCAGAACACCAGCAATTGTATTCAGGTAAGCTTTTGGTGCACACTGTGCAAAGGACACTAAAGCAAAATACTGCAGATCCCTGCCTGTATTTGTATCAGAACACCAGCAATTGTATTCAGGTAAGCTTTTGGTGCACACTGTGCAAATGATACTAAAGCAAAATACTGCAGCTCCCTACCTGTATTTGTATCAGAACACCAGCAATTGTATTCAGGTAAGCTTTTGGTGCACACTGTGCAAAGGACACAGTACACTAAGTGAAACACTGCAGCTAGCACAATCACCTGCCTGCCTGTCAGTATAGAGAATAACAGGAACAGATCTAGCTAAACAGAATACAGTGTGTAAATATATATACAACACCTAGGATGCATATATATCCTCTACACACTGTAACTGCAGCTAACTGACTCGCCTGCCTGCTTTATCTAACTCAAATCAAATTACACTGTCTCTCTCTCTGTCTCTTTCCTTTAACCAACGCCAACACACTACACAAGGCTGCCAAGCCGGTGGCCTTATATAGTGTGGGGCGTGTACCTACTCCTCTGAGCCATGATTGGCCAAAGCCACCCTGGCTTTGGCCAATTACGGCTCTTTGTACCTACAGCGCTGTGATTGGCCAAGCATGCGGGTCAAAGTGCATACTTGCCCAATCATCAGCCAGCAATGCACTGCAATGCCGCAGTGAATTATGGGCCGTGACGCGCCACTCGAATTTGGCGCGAACGGCCCATAATGTTCGAAATTCGACGAACGGTTGAACAGCCAATGTTCGAGACGAACATGGGTTCGACTCGAACTCGAAGCTCATCCCTATAGAATAGTATCCCCATGTACAAAAGGCTACGGTAACTGTTCTAGCCTGGAAGTCCACAGGGGAAATCGCTTTGTCCTCATCCAGAGAGCACAAACTCCTGGAGTCCAGGAAAGCAGTTTACTTGTCATTCACAACCTTAGGAAGAGATGTAAATTGATTGGCCATGCAGTATTTCTCAAATACCTCATTTGCCCACTATATGGAGCTGAGTATTTTAGGAATTTCCTATAACACTTGGTGCCAACTAATGGCCAAATATGGTATTTTCCATTTTTAAATCAATGAAAAACATTTGATCAGCATAGGAAATAGCCCAATACCATTTGTTTTTTGCACAGAATGACTGTACATGCACTTTCGAGCGAGTTGCTATGCAAATCTATTATAAATGCACCCCTATATATTTACTATGTGTTCCAGATCACATGGGCAAGTGCTTTGCTCTCGTAGCCAAGTCACTTGGTCTTAATAGTAGTGGTTGGAGTTCCATGCATAATTTAGCAGACAGGTTCAAGGTTGTAATGCAACAGAGTGGAGACAAACTAGCCTAGACGTTTTAAACAAGCCATGTGAACTATGGCAGTATCACACCACAAGAACTGTAGACATAGGAACACATGTTGTAGACTGGAACCTGATTAGAAATCAAAAATTAAAAGCGAACGATCATGCCTCACACAGAATTTTTCTTCAGATTTTCATATAGTGTGTACCCAGCTTAAGGCCCCTTTCACACGGGCGTTCCGTTTGTCAGTTTTTCATCCATCCTTTGACGGATGAAAAACTGACATCAATGCATCTCTATGGAAAAACGGAGGTAAGCGGATGATCATCTATTTACATCCGTTTACATCCGCTTCCGTAAGCATCCATACTTTGGAACGGATCAAAGCCCTATTTTTCTTCTGTTAAAAAAAATGGAACCAACGAAAAATGAATGTAAATGGACAAACTGTCTGTTTTGCATGCGTTTTTTTGCATTGGTAGTGGATTTTAAAAAAAACTGATATAAAACTGATAAGAACCTGATAAGAAACGAATGGGAAACTGATGTAAACCGAAAAAACTTTGAAAAAACTTGATTGAACTGATAAAACAAACGGAATGCTCGTGTGAAAGGACCCAAGGTGTTATTCCTGGAGCTTTTGGAAGGTTTCAAGTATTTCCTGGTATTCCTTGAGTTCATTCATCCCAATGATTTAATTCAAACAAAGAGCTTCTTGCCCAGTTAGCAGAGTAGTGTTGACAGGGCCAACACACCTGTACAAGGCTCCATTGGATGGTATACAGCGTGAGCAGTCCATGGTCACCACAATCTGACTTGGACGGGAGTTCTCAGAAAGTCCTTCAAAGTCTTTGTTAGTGGTTGCATTTACCGGTAATTATTGGACTCCATATTGAGTTTTACCCAAGTATCAAATATAAATTTGTCTTAGATGTTACATGTGGTTACCAAGGGAACTGCCAATCCACAAGACTCCGTACCATAACACAGCTAAATGAAAAGGGGGGAAAATTCCCAGGTGTGTTGCTGTCAGCCCGTACGCGTCACTTTTAGCGAGGACGTTTGCTGTGTGACCTCCTGGGTCCTTGGGTGATCGTCACTTTCTTTAATGCATGGCTGTCTTTCTGTGTAAGAGTGATAACGAGCATACGGGTAATCCTGACAGGCCTGAGTTTATCCGTCTGCCACTTCTGGCCTCTGCTAGCATAGACAGGAGACACTGTATTCACACAGACACACACACTCCCTCTCTCCCTCTCTCTCTCTCTCTCTCCCTCGCTGCCTTCAGCTGACTGGCAGCAGCCTTCTTAATGTAGTTTAATGGCTTGACAAAGAAAGCCTGTGAGAAGATTACTGTAGTAGCTGGCTGTGGTCAGACCATGACCTAACTCGCCATGAACTTGGAAGGTCTTGAAATGATAGCCGTTCTGATCGTGATTGTTCTGTTTGTGAAATTATTGGAACAATTTGGGTTTATTGAAGCAGGTGTTGAAGGTAAGGCAGTGATTATTTTCTCACAACTTCATAACTACGCATGGATCTTGTGTTGATGACTTTAAAAAAAAAAAGTTTGCTTATTTATCTACCTTGTGGTGTATACGTGCATGTGATTTGTAAACCTGAGGCTCATCAATCATTTATTTCTAGTCCTTCTTCACGTGCCGCACTAGTCTTGGTTTTGAAAGTATGTAAATACTTTGTGGTAAGGGAACGTCATACAGGTGGCACCCATTAACGCTCTCGTAGAATGCTAATGTATAATGCATGTCGACTCCCAGCCATTAACACAATGGATCCTTTGTTCTCATTGTATTTAATAAGAAAAGAGTGTAAGACACAGTGGGGTTTATTTAATGAGATATGATGCACATCAGAGCCACATTCAAACTACAGCAGCACGCGCACGTGCATAAAACGCGTGTTGCGCTTGCGGTGCCATGTAAAGTAAGACGCATGCGAAAAAAAGGCTTCAAGTTGAAAAAGGTGCATGAGCTTCTTTGCTGTGTTTGTCCTGCATAGGGCAGGACATTGAAATGAGTAGGCTGCCCTAAGCGTGAAGCGTCCAAAAAAAAAAAAAAACGTTCACATGTGCAACGTCTGATGTCACATGACATAGTTTGATTGGGAGTTAAGGGTCACCATATACCTTACAATCTGACTGTAGAATTCTTGTACAATCAACTTTAGATTTACCAAAACGATGTTATATAGTAGAAAGATGTAGTTAAACTATCGAGTCAATCTGTATTTAATCAGGCAGGCCCTTTTACTACATAGTTTGTCGGTAGATCTAAAGTGAATAGTACAATCTGATGGTAACATGTGTGGGCAGTTTTACCCATCCCAACCAATCAGATGCCACATTCTGAGACATGGTTGATATGGTATAGTCTTATTGTGTATTGTTCCTTTCTTTATTAAATAACAGACAGTATATGCAAATCCATTTTTTATGATGATCTGCAAAGTGTGGTGACCTGTAGGGACCAAAGTGTGGTGACCTGTAGGGACCAAAGTGTGGTGACCTGTAGGGACCAAAGTGTGATGACCTGTAGGAACCAAAGTGTGGTGACCTGTAGGAACCAAAGTGTGGTGACCTGTAGGGATCAAAGTGTGGTGACCTGTAGGAACCATCACTAATTCATTATTTTTCATAATTCCTGAAGCTTTAATAAATGACTTACTAAACTTGCAATGAGCTGCTTTATTTGGATCTTTCCCCTGTGAAACAAGCCCAGTAAAGAAACAGTTAAAAAAAATCAATGTACATCTTGTATTCATTTCCATTATAATATAGATCATTTTAGCTGATTATTTTGTACATAATATTTGGAAACGGGTTTACACACAAGATTAGCAATCACTTATCACTTGCTTTCAGAAGGGATCTGTAATTCTTTGATGTTACCCCAACAGACTGCAATCTGACAGAAGTGAGGATGTTTCAATGCCCGGGGCATGATATGCAATCTCTGGTTTGTTGAAGCCATGCCTTCCACCACTTGCCAGTCAAAGTTCAGTGCCATGGCAGGACATGTCACTCCCGCTGGATCATTAATGGGGGAAACTTAACATTACCTGTGGAAGTGTTTAATCACAGGATGAAATCTCGGATCCTGTACATAGGAAGCCGTTGTGTTTTCACCGCTCAGATAATTGCTTTGGGAATATACCACTTTGGATTTCACACTTCAAGTGTCAGACAACGGAGAGGTGCTTGGGTTTTATTTATCTTATATCGCATTTAATTCCTTCCCAACTTCACACATAACAATTGCTTTGGGGGCTTCAGATAAGAAGAAAACCATTTTGTTTTCATGTTACTGAAAAGCTACAAGCCTTTACCGGCTTTTAATTACAGGCTGGGATCATTTGGGATAATTGGTCGGCAATGAGAGGGTTAAAGGCTCTAACGATTAAGCGTTTCTCTCAATGACTGCTTGGTATAAGGAGGATGAATGAGGTGTCACTTACCTTACAGCGATTACTACAGTCACCCAAATGTGAATCACCTAATCTTCACTTAATGTGTATTTGTATAATATATATAGTGTGTATGTGTATCTATCTATCTATCTATCTATATATATATATATATATATATATATATATATATATATTGTGACAGAATGCAGGTAAAATCACCAGGTTGCATCCAGGATGGAAGGTATATATGTCCTAGATTCAGGCTTTATGCCGATTTATACCACTAGGGGGAGTGCGGGGAGTCTTGCAGGGGAAGAGTTAATGAGCCCAGCTGAAGTAAGTGGGCTCGTTAGGGCCTCTACAAGAACTCCCAGCATGCTAAGGGAGATGCTCCGACCTGGAACCAGATCTGTGTGAATAGTCTGGGGAGTGTGAGCTCTGTGCGGTGAGCCAAAGCCTGTGTGGTTACTGTAATAACTTCAAAAAGCAGGGAGCTAGGGACTGGGACAGCACAAGGCTGTACCCAGTTGTTAGTCAGGGACACCAACGTGTGTAGTAAGCGGTCAAGTTGACCAGGATTTCTTTTCATGTTTCTTTTTGTTTTGTTGTTTTTCCCTTGTAAATAGTTTGAATAAACTGCACCTTTCGTTTTTGCAACTACAAACCCTGTCTGCTGTGCCTGTTTTGTGTGGTGAACCCATCCAGGGGGTCACACACACCCGCTGCTGAGCTAACCCCCTCACAATATTTTATATATATATATATATATATATATAAACTAGATTACAAAAAGTAATGGGACACCTGCCTTTACACGCACTTTAACGGCATCCCAGTCTTAATCCGTAGGGTTCAATATTGAGTTGGCCCACCCTTTGCAGCTATAACAGCTTCAACTCTTCTGGGAAGGCTGTTCACAAGGTTTAGGAGTGTGTCTATGGGAATGTTTGACCATTCTCTCTGAAGCACATTTGTGAGGTCAGGCACTGATGTTGGAGGAGAAGGCCTGGCTTGCAATTTCTGCTCTAATTCATCCCAAAGGTGTTCTATCGGGTTGAGGTCAAGACTCTGTGCAGGTCAATGAAGTTCCTCCACCCCAAACTCGCTCATTCATGTCTTTATGGACCTTGCTTTGTGCACTGGTGTTGTTGGAACAGGAAGCGGCCATCCCCAAACTTTTCCCATGGCGGTGATCAGCATCTTAAAATGGTACTGTGCGGCGGACCATTTGACACTAACTGAAACTGGGTGGTAACTGGCTAACTGACACTGACATCACCAGTGACACTAATACAGTGATCAGTGCTAATACACTGTCACTGTACTAATGATACTGGCTGGGAAGGGGTTAACATCTCCAGGTAATCAAGGGGTTAAAGTGGTTGTAAAGGCTGAAGGTTTTTTACCTTAAAAAACCTTCAGTCTGCAGCTCCCTCCTGAGCCCCCCTAATACTTACATAATACTTACCTAAGCCCGCTCTGCCGTGTCTCTCCCTCCCGATTGATTGAGATGCAGCAGCAGGAGCCATTGGCTCCGGCTGCTGTCAGTGACAGCCAGTGAGGCAGGAGTGGGAGGCGGGGCTGAGCCCATTCTCTGTGTCTTATGGATACAGAAAGCCGGCTTGGGGGCGAGAACGCACAAGTGCCCCTACAGCAAGCAGCTTACTATGGGGACACTCAGCAAAGAGGAGGGGCCCAGAGTGCCAGCGGGGGACCCAAAAAGAAGAGGATTTCCTTAAGTGTGTACCTAACAAGTGTTAATCCACGTAATATGTGCTGCTTTTTTTTTTACTAAAAATCTGTTTGTTTCCTCTCCCTGATTTGCAGGGAGAAGAAACAAAGAGATTGTTCCCTCCAGTCAACACAGGACTCTGGGCTGTGATTGGAAACAGCCAAACAGGTCACAGCCATGAATCAACCTGTGTCCAATCACAGCGGGAGCTGGCGGGCATGGGCGTGAACACGCGCCCTGAACCCAGAAACAGGCAGCGACAAACAGGTACGCCACTGTGCTTGTAGGAGCCACCCTTCCACAGTACAATGCGGGTGGGTGGTCCTAAAGAGGTTAAAGTCAACATTTTTTCCTAAATCAAATAAAAATATCATAACTCACACAATTATTTTCAATTGAAATATGTCGGGTGGGAGGTGGCCAACAGGGCCATCCATATTATGAATTTTGTCCAATTCCTCAGTAACCAGCAGACATTAGTCTAGTGTGTAACCAGCTTAATGCTTTTTTTAACCTTTTTTTTTAACAAAAATAAAAAGTCAGCAGCTACAAACACTGTAGCTGCACCTTGTGAATGGTCTTCTGGGACCTTCGGTGTGTCTTAAAAGGTTTTCTATTCCCATGTTAGCTATGGCATGTTGAGAAGGAGGAGTGACCACACACAGAACCTTGGACTGAAATCTCTGCATGTGTGGATGGTTGTTAGAAGCATGGTGACACTATAAAGAAATATTTTAGGCTTGGTACTTGAGAAAAATACACTGAAGGCCCCCTGCACACTGAATGTCTATCCCCTATGTGTGTAGCCCCAGTATTTTAGTGTGACTTGAAGGCAACCGTGTAGAGTCCAGCCCTGCTGCCTGCAGCCTGTCAAAGTCTATGGCAGGCTGAAATACACTGCGGTTGAACAGGGATGACCACTCTACTGAGCGTTTAGGGTTCTGTGCATTGGTGCCATGGTGTATGACCTGTGACATGAAACTGCCTTCCACAACCTCCCCTTAGTAGCAGAGGTTGTTCCTCACCCAGTTTTAAGCCTCCTACACAGCTGTTTCTGTTTCAGTTAATAACTGTGTTGAAGGCCGGGTTCACACTGGTACGACAAACGATCCGACATTGGGAGCTCATGTCGCATGACGTGTGAAAATCAATGTTTCCCTATGGGAGCCGTCTTAAATGGTCCGACACAAGTCGGTCCGACTTTGAAAATGCTCCCTGTACTACTTTGGTCTGACTTTGATCCGACTTCAGCCCATTGAATATCACTGAAGTCAGATCAAAGTCAGATCGCCATCCTCACTGATTTGACTTTGGCATGTGACTTGTGCTCTGATGATCTTGAAGGGGAACTCCACGCCAAATAAAAAAAAAATGGCATGGGTTCCTCCTCCAAGAGCAAACCAGGCCCTTCGATCTGGTATGGATTTTAAGGGGAACCCCCACGCTGAAAAAACGGCGTGGGAGTCCCCCCAGAATCCAAACTAGACCCTTATCCGAGCACAGAGCCCGGCAGGTCAGGAAAGCAGGTGGGGACCAGCGAGTGCCCCCCCCCCCTGAACTGTACCAGGCCGCATGCCCTCAACATGGGGGGTGGTATTGTCGGGGATCAAAGTTGGATCCCTGTTCATTGAAGTCGGACGCATGTCGGACTTAAATTCGCAGGGCAAAGTCGGATCCAAAGTGGTATGACTGTCATTTCGTACCAGTGTGAACCCGGCCTCAACCTACATATGTAATTTATGATCATTAGTCCTGCTTGGTATAATTGGTTAATCATACACCTCACTGTAATCCATGGGTGCTCAATCTGTGGCCCTCCAGCTGTTGCGGAACTTCCAATTACCATCATGCCTCTGCCTTTAGGAGTCATGCTTGTAACTGTCAGCCTTGCAATGCCTCATGGGACTTGTAGTTTTGCAACAGCTGGAGGGCCACACGTTGAGCACCCATGCTCTAATCCTACAAAATCCCTGACTTTGTAAAAGTGTCCATGTGTAAGAATCAATGCTGATTTGAAGCCAAAGAGTAGCCACACTAAATATTGACTTGATTTACACTTTTTTCATGTTTAATCACTTTGTAAATTGATAAAAAATAAACAATTAAAATTTATATTTTTGAAAGCATTCTTACTTTACAGCATTTTTTCACACTTGCCTAAAACTTTTGCCACAGTACTGTTTGTGTGTGTGTGTGTGTGTGTGTATATATATATATATATATATGTATGTGTGTGTGTGTGTTTTTTTTTTTTTTTTTTATTAACATTTATTACATGGCAAAGGATTCTTAGAGCATTATGCATTAGCTTAAAAGACAGTACATTAGTAACTGCCTGACTTGGCCCTTGGACAGAGCAGGAGATAATGGAGGCAGAGGAACACATGAAAAGGACCATAGAGCTCCACCTATTGGCTGCATAGGAGATTACATAATATTCATATGCATCTTTTTATTTCTTTTTCGTACATCACGGGACACAGAGCGACTTAGTCATTACTAATGGGTTATATAGATTACCTTCAGGTGTTGGCACTGGCCAATTCCAAACCGGAAGTACCCTCCCCTATATAAGCCCCTCCCACCCGGGAGCACCTCAGTTTTTTGCCAGTGTCTAAGGTGTTGGCCAAAGAGTAACATGTGTTTTCACTGGGCTTGCGTACAGGTTCTTTTGGGCCTTAGTAAGCTGTTCCGGATCCCACCAAAAAAGCTTCATAGCTAAACGGTCAGTACCCGGGCCTTGCAGCAGAAGAGCAAGGTTTTGCCTGTAATGCCTCTCTTAGGAGGGCTGGACCCTGGGATCCAGAGCTCTGGTCATACCCACGACCAAGATGTTGTCTGTGCAGGGTGCTATACAGGTCCAGGGGAGTGGAATCCTTGGGAACCCGGTCCCTGAAGGTTTAATTACAATACCTGCCGTGATAGGTGAAGTTTGGACTTCTGTGGACCAAACAAAGTCCTGCGGCGGGGATCAGGTAAGTGGGGGCCCCCAGGAACTTGGTTCTATTTGGGGACCCCCAAGCCTAATTTGTCTTTCTGTCTGTTACCTAACGGTATTCCCGCTAAATATCTGTGTTTGCCTGTAACTACTGAAAATGTAAAATTTTAATAGTAGTCAAGAAAAAAAAAAAAAAAAACAGGGACCGCGGTACCTGTGTTAAACCACTAGAGGCCGCTGTAGTCCATTTTTCTTGTCATGTGGATCTTTGGTTTTCTCAAGTCAAAAGATCCAGGCAGCTGGTAAGTTTCTCTGTGGGAATCCACTTCCTCTGCCCTGTTGCTGCGCTCATCCACCGCACAGGCCCTCCGGCAAAAAGGGCCCTGGCTCCTAGTCCCCTGTTTGATTTCGAAAAGGGCGCCAATGGCGCACGGGCGCGCGCGCGGGCGCGTGCACGCGCCTCCTATGAAAAAAAAGGGGCGGGGCGGGTGGATGACGCTCGATGCGCGCCGCGGCGCTTCTGCGCATGTGCGGGCGTCCCAGCATGGTTAAAAGACACAGTACAAGTGTCAGCTGCATGCAAACAGAGCTAGCAACAAACAGTGGCACACAGAGGCGGTTGATGCAGGCATCCCCATAGAAAGGCACTTTAGTGGACACCAGCTGGTATATAGCAGCACCTGTGTTAGACTATTACCAGCAAAATTGGTGTATGACGACGGGAATACCTCAGCTTTGTGCTTAAAGGATATGTCGTCCAGACGCTCCGGAAATAGATCTTCCAGGAAGCCAAAGGGGTCTCCATCGGGCTCTGAGGATATTGGGCATGCTTGTACTGCACCAATCTCCCCTGAGAATTCAGAGGTCAGTAGCCGTAGAAACCCCACAGGAATGCCTGGTGCTGCGGCTGTCCCCAGTCCACCTGCTCCTGTATATATAACAGAGGAGGTTTTATCCTCAACTCTGGGAGGATTGGAAGAGAGATTAACAGCATTGATCGCTGCTTCCCTGTCTCAGGAAAAGCGCGTCCGATCTCCGTCTCCTCCTTCAGAGTGCCTGTTAGTGGAGGAACAGCCCCACACAGAGATCGACCTACCTGAAGGGGATCAGGATGAGGTTGATTCAGTTATGGAGGAATCAACAGTGGAAGAACCTTTCTCAGCTTCTCAGGCTGAAAGATTATGGGTTCAGTCTCTGACTAATATGGTCCGATCAGCATTTAAAATGCCTCTGGCGGAACCACCATCCACTACGGTTTCCTCGCTGGGGTCGCTAAAAGCTCCCCAGGCTGTCTGTTCCTTCCCAATCCACCCTTTATTAGAAGGGCTTATTTACCAGGATTGGGAGCATCCTGATAAAATATTTGCTCCCCCCAAGAGATTTCCGGTGATCTATCCCATGGAGGATAAGTTCATAAGAAAATGGAGGGTCCCTACAGTGGACGCAGCCATCTCTTCTGTTAACAAATCACTGACATGTCCAGTAGATAATGTTCCAATGTTCAAAGACCCAATAGATAAAAAATTGGAGTCTTTACTAAAATCTGCTTTCTCTACAGCAAGCATGGTGACACAACCTGCGGTAGCAGCGATTGGAGTCTGCCAAGCAGTGAAAGATCAGTTGAAACAAGTCTTAAGGGACTTACCAGATCAGCAGGCTCTTGCCCTAGCTGACCTGCCTAGAGCCTTGTGTTTTGCGGTGGACGCCATAAAGGATACAATCCAACAGGCCTCCCGCTTTACGCTGTCTATAGTACATATGCGTAGGCTTCTGTGGCTCAAAAACTGGTCTGCTGAAGCTCCCTGTAAAAAACTGCTGGTTAGCTTCCCATTTCATGGAGAACGCTTATTTGGAGAAGATCTGGACAAATATATCCAGAAAATTTCTGCCGGTAAAAGTTCACTCTTACCGGTTAAGAACAAGGGTAGAAGTCCTTCTTTTAAGAGGCCTACTTCTCCAGTCCCGGGCACATCGGCTGTGAAGCAGTTCCGACGGCCTCCGCGGTCAAATTCAGGGGGCAGAAATCAGGGACAATCACAGGGTAACAAGAAGCCCTGGATCAAGAGAGGTACAAAACCTCCCCCCAAGGCATGAAGCGTTGCCCCCACTCAATCGGGTGGGGGGAAGACTTCAGTTGTTCACAGAGACCTGGCGGGACACCATCAGAGACAGATGGGTGCTCTCCGCAGTAAGTCTGGGATACAAGCTGGAGTTAAAAGGCACTCCTCCTGCCCAATTTATGAGGTCAAACGTGCCAAGAGATCCCCAAAAGAGAGGATCCCTCCTTCTGGCACTAGAACAACTATTGCTCCAAGGTGTAATCATGAAGGTTCCCCTGGAAGAAAGCGGATTCGGGTTTTACTCGAACCTTTTCACAGTCCCCAAACCAAATGGGGACGTGAGGCCCATATTAAATCTAAAAGGGCTAAACAAGTTCCTAAATATCAGGACTTTTCGGATGGAGTCGATCCGATCGGTGGCCACCGCCCTACAAGGGCAGGAATGGTTAGCCTCGATCGACATAAGGGATGCTTATCTGCATATTCCCATCTTTCCGGCCCACCAGAAATTTCTACGCTTTGCAGTAGAAGGGCGCCATTTTCAGTTCAGAGCCTTACCTTTCGGTCTGGCCACAGCACCACGAGTGTTCACAAAAATTCTGGCCCCATTATTGGCCAATCTAAGAACACAGGGTGTAACGATAATGGCATATCTAGACGACCTGCTACTAATAGACCACTCAGTGGAAAAGCTGGAAGTAGCTATTCACAAGACAATCAAGTATCTGGAATATCACGGTTGGATTATCAACCGGGACAAGTCAGCTCTAAGACCAGTCAAAAGTCTGGAATACTTAGGGCTAAGGCTGGATTCAAATCAGAGAAAGATTTTCTTACCTCCAGAGAAGGTGTCGTCTTTAAAAGATTTGACCCATTTAGTGGGTACAAAAAGAAAACCATCCATACGCCTCCGCATGAGGCTGCTGGGAAAGATGGTGGCTTCATTCGAAGCGGTACCCTACGGTCAATTCCATTCAAGGAATTTGCAAAGGGCCATACTGTCAGCCTGGAACAAAAAAGTTCAGGCTTTAGACTTACCAATGTCCCTGTCCCCTTCCGTTCGCAAGAGCCTCCATTGGTGGTTGGTGCCCCAGAATCTGGAAAGAGGGAAACCCTTCAGTCCGGTTTCTTGGAAGGTGGTCACTACAGATGCCAGCCTCATAGGCTGGGGGGCAGTACTGGAGCAATGGTCTCTCCAGGGCAAGTGGTCAGAAGCAGAAAAGGCCCTGCCCATCAATCTCTTAGAGATACGAGCAGCCCGGTATGCCCTAGTAGCATGGACATCCAAACTCCAAGGGTCCCCTGTCAGAATTCAATCAGACAATGCCACGGCAGTGGCATATATCAATCACCAGGGTGGCACCAAGAGTCGTGCAGCCCAGAGGGAAGCAAATTGCATCCTGGAGTGGGCAGAAAGATATGTCCCAGCCATATCCGCGGTTTTCATCCCAGGAGTGGAAAATTGGAGAGCGGACTTTCTAAGTCGCCAACAATTATGCCCGGGGGAATGGTCTCTTCACCCCGAGGTTTTCCAGGCAATATGCCAGCGGTGGGGAACACCGGATGTAGATCTGCTAGCATCCAGATTCAACGCAAAGGTGGACAAATTTGTGTCTCGCACAAGGGATCTCCTAGCTTGCGGCTCGGATGCCCTAGTGTTCCCTTGGGATCAGTTCGAGCTGATATATGCATTCCCACCGCCACAATTGTTACCGCGATTACTCCGCAGAATCAGGGTAGAAAAGAAACCAGTGATTCTGGTGGCTCCAGCGTGGCCCCGAAGGGCATGGTACGCGGAGATTGTAAAAATGTCAGTGAGGAGTCCTTGGACCCTCCCACATCGTCCGGACCTGCTTTCGCAAGGACCGATATACCACCCTTCCTTACCAGCCCTAGGTTTGACGGCCTGGCTATTGAAGCCCACATTCTGAAAAAGAGAGGGCTCTCTAATTCTGTGGTATCTACCATGATCAATGCCAGGAAACCGGTATCCAGGCAGATCTATTATAGGATCTGGAAAGCGTACATTACGTGGTGTGAGGCCAAGAAATGGCATCCACGTAAGTACGTGATAGGGAGGATTTTGGACTTCCTACAGTGGGCTGTAGATAGGAAGCTGGCCTTGAGTACTATCAAGGGTCAGATTTCGGCCTTGTCAATATTTTTTCAAAGGCCCTTGGCTTCGCATTCACTAGTCAAAGCCTTTATACAAGGAGTGATGCGTATTAGCCCTCCGGTTAGTATTCCCATATGTCCTTGGGACTTAAACCTGGTTCTGTCGGTTCTACAGAAACAACCGTTTGAACCATTACAACACATTTCCTTGGTTCTTCTCACCAGGAAATTGATTTTCTTAGTAGCCGTTTGTTCGGCTAAAAGAGTATCGGAATTAGCCGCCTTGTCCTGTAAGGAGCCATATCTGGTTGTCCATAAGGACAGAGTAGTATTACGTCCTCATCCAGCCTTTCTTCCTAAGGTGGTATCAAGGTTTCATTTGAACCAAGATGTGGTTCTTCCTTCTTTTTTCCCCAAACCTAGCTCGGTAGAGGAAAAGTTATTACATTCTTTGGATGTAGTAAGAGCAGTTAAAGCTTATCTAAAAGCCACTGCTCAGATTCTCAGAACGGATTCTTTGTTTGTTCTGCCGGAAGGCCCCAGAAAGGGTCAGGCAGCATCAAAATCTACTTTAGCCAAGTGGATTCGACAGGTCATAATACAAGCCTATGGCTTGAGAAAGAGACCGCCTCCGTTCAAAGTTAGGGCGCACTCCACAAGAGCAGTTGGAACTTCATGGGCAGTGCATCACCAGGCCTCCCTGGCTCAAGTATGTAAGGCCGCAACATGGTCTTCGGTACACACGTTTACTAGGTTCTACCAGGTAGACGTTAGAAGTCAGGAGGATGTCGCCTTTGGGCGCAGTGTGTTGCAGGCCGCAAAAGATCCTCATGCCTGATGGCGCCCAGCTTATGTATCCCTCCCCTCATTTGGCATTGCTTTGGGACGTCCCATTAGTAATGACTAAGTCGCTCTGTGTCCCGTGATGTACGAAAAAGAAAAAGGGATTTTTATAACAGCTTACCTGTAAAATCCTTTTCTTGGAGTACATCACGGGACACAGAGCTCCCACCCCTCTTTTTGGGACACTTATTGCTTGGCTACAAAACTGAGGTGCTCCCGGGTGGGAGGGGCTTATATAGGGGAGGGTACTTCCGGTTTGGAATTGGCCAGTGCCAACACCTGAAGGTAATCTATATAACCCATTAGTAATGACTAAGTCGCTCTGTGTCCCGTGATGTACTCCAAGAAAAGGATTTTACAGGTAAGCTGTTATAAAAATCCCTTTATTTCTCCTGCTGAAAATACTTCCCATCCCAGGACAGGCTGTGCCAGTGACAAGGTCCATATATATGCATCATTTAGGAATTTGACCATAAGGGTGAGGGGGGGAGTTAGGGTGTTTTGTCTCCAGCTGCAGTAACACATACATTCTATAATGGCATGTTTATTGGCTGAGAACATATGTCTATGAGAAACAGTATACGTACTGGACTGGCACTTGACACGTGAGAAGTAAAGCAGGGTTTATAAATATGTAAATGGGAAGGATCATGTAAACATAATATTGAAGCAGATATCATCTGATCATCTCATTTCCCAGTGGGCTGCCATAAATCTTATGACATGGTATGGAATAATTTTGTACACCGGTACATGCTAACAGGGAGCACTGCACTTATTTCACTGACTGCATACTGTGCAATGACAACTGCTCCAGTCAAAAACTAAAAAGAAAAATATTTTAATGAGTTATGATGGCCTTTATTTTCTTCTTCTGTGCCCACAGTCCTTTTCCAGTATTGTATAAGTCAATATAGTTTGCTTTACACTAATGTATTCAGTTTTTCAAAGGTTACAGTGATTTCTGTAGTCTATCAGCTTCCTGAAAGTTGTCCGCCTTGCTCCAGAGCTGCCTAAACTCCTCCCCCATCCATCACCAAGGGGTCTATGTATAAAACATTCGCTGTGCTAACGTCTTAACCACTCACACAGCAACATGAATAATTGCTGTAATATAATTATCTCCTGTGATCGATAGCTCCATCTAGTGGCCATGATGCATTATTTTATTTTTTTTAGGTATCTCAATACACTGCTTAGTGGCCACTAGATGGAGCTGACACTCAAAGGAGATAATTATGTTACAAACAATTTGGCAATTGTTCATGGCACCATTGTGAATGGTTAAGATATCTGCACAGTGAACGTTTTATATATACACCTACAAGTGCATGAAGCATGAGAGGCAAATAGAAGAAAGTACAGCTAAGATTTGTATCACTAATTCCTATTCTGCCTCTTCCTTCTGGTTCATTTTTACTTGATGTCAGTCTTACTTGATATTGGAGGTACTTTTTGACAAAGATATAAAGAAGGATTGCATGTTATTACACTTCACCTGGCTCTCCAAAACTACAAGTACTGTAGTGCTACTGCACATGCATGAGATCAGCAGCCTGCAGGGAGACTAGTCTGAAGCCTCTTTGGGGGGTGACATGATTTCCCAAGGGGCTGGGGGTGTTGAGTGCTACCTAATCCTTGCCTAATCGAGGAAAGATGAAGTGGGAGCAAGTACCATTAAATAAATAAATACAAGTATGAAAAGGGTGGGGAGAGGAAGCAAACAAGGGCATTCATTTTTGGTGTAAAGGTCCAATTTAACATGGTTGTAAAGCTCCAAAAATGGACAAAGCATATCCTTATATAGTGTGTACTTGCTCAGACCATAGCACTTTGTGTGGATCCTGTCCACTTTCTCCTTCTTCTGCTCTCCGCATGGGTCACTTCTGACAGTGTATCCAGATACCAGGCAATCCTGAGATGGCCCTGCCCTCCCCCCCTCAGCACACAGCACATGACTCATAGCCTCTGATGTTAATGTTTCTCTTTGAAACTGTGTAGAGGTTGGGTGTCCTCTCCCTTCACTCAGGTCTCAAATTACACTCATCTCTATGCTGCGCAGTGTGTGACATCAAACCCCCACCCCCTACTTGTTGGAAGAAATAGATCTGATCTGTGTACTCTGGAAGGCTGTAGAGGGAAGATAGCTGCAGATAAACAGGTACAGCTTATGTAGGAGGATTTAATGCATCTCTGTGTATCACCCAAGGCTAGTAATTTCACTGGGTATACAGTGCCTTGAAAAAGTATTCATACCCCATTGACATTTTCCACACTTTGTCATGTTACAACAAAAAACATGAATTTATTTTATTGGGATTTTATGTGATTGACCAACACAAAGTGGCAATACTTTGTAGAACCACCTTTCACTGCAATTACAGCTACAAGTCTTTTGGGGATGTCTCTACCAGCTTTGCACATCCTAGAGAGTGACATTTTTTCCCATTCTTCTTTGCAAAATAGCTCAAGCTCTGTCAGATTGGATGGAGAGCGTCTGTGAATTTTCAAGTCTTGCCACAGATTCTCAATTGTATTTAGGTCTGGACTTGACTGGGCCATTCTAACACATGAATATGCTTTGATCTAAACCATTCCATTGTAGCTCTGGCTGTATGTTTAGGGTTATTATCCTGCTGGAAGGTGAACCTCCGCTCTAGTCTAACGTTTTTTGTACACTCCTAACAAGTTTACTTCTAAGATTGTCCTGTATTTGGCATCCATCTTCCCATCAACGCTGTCCAGCTTCCCTGTCTATGTTGAAGAAAAGCATCCTCATAACATGATGCTGCCACCACCATGTTTCACGGTGGGGATGGCATGTTCAGGGTGATGTGCAGTGTTAGTTTTCCGCCACACATAGCGTTTTGCTTTCAGGCCAAAATATAGGTTTGCAGTTGTGCCATACTCTTTCTTTTTTTGGATGATGGATTGAGCAGTGCTCCGTGAGATATTCAAAGCTTGGGATATTTTTTTATAACTTAACCCTGCTTTAAACTTCTACACAACTTTATCCCTGACCTGTCATGGCATAATTCATACAGTCTTGTAAAGTGTTACTCTTTATAAATCTATACATTCTTTGTAGATTTCCTAGAAGATTTTGTAGATTTTCCTAGTCTGGAGTGGACCGTTTTTCTTTACAGTACTGAACACCAGGGCACACATACTAAAATCATTACAATATAAGCTCTTTGTGAATACATGGAAACAATGGTAAACTTTTAAAGTAATAATAAACCCTTATATACAGTGCCTTGAAAAAGTATTCATACCCCTTGAAATTTTCCACGTTTTATCATGTTACAACAACCAAAAACGTAAATGTACTTTTATTGGGATTTTATGTGATAGACCAACACAAAGTGGCACATAATTGTGAAATGGAAGGAAAATTATAAATGGTTTTTAAAATATTTTACAAATAAATATCTGAAAAGTGTATTATGCATTTGTATTCAGCCCCCTTTACTCTGATACCCCCAACTAAAATCTAGTGGAACCAATTGCCTTCAGAAGTAACCAATTAGTAAATAGAGTCCAACTGTGTGTAATTTAATCTCAGTATAAATACAACTGTTCACTGAAGCCCTCAGAGGGTTGTTAGAGAACCTTAGTGAACAAAAAGCATCATACAGGCCAATGAATACACCAGGAAAATGTGTATATCCAGGGCGCTCCAAGCATTTGAATCCTGACAGATAAGGTCTGTGTTGGAGAGGGTAGCAAATCTTCACACACTTTAGGCAGCACTCAGGGAGACAAGTAATCTCTAATGGAAACAGAAAAACAAACAAGGCGCCTCTAAGTGCAGTAGTATAAAACTTTTAATATCCCCTAAAAGGGTTAAAAACACTTACAAGATAGTGGATGAAACAGGCATGTAGTAGGTAAGTGCGTCCAGGAGATGTTCCGGAACAGCTCACTGGCTGAAGAAGGAACCAATGAGCTGTTCCGAAATGCGTCCCACCTCCATGACACACTTCCTGTCCACTTCCTGTTTGTGTTCCATGCTGGTTTCTGTCTCGCTTCCTCTGACATCATCCCCAGGCTCCAGCGTTACTGTGTCCTCTGAACATTCACAGCACAATTAGCTGTTATCTTGTGAACTTCCCTGGAAGCTTTAACATCAGAGACTGGGACTGCCCTGCCACTGGAACATCTCCTTGACGCACTTACCTGCTACATGCCTGTTTCATCCACTATCTTGTAAGTGTTTTTAACCCTTTTAGGGGATATTAAAAGTTTTATACTTCTGCACTTAGAGGCGCCTTGTTTGTTTTTCTGTTTCCAATGAATACACCAGACCAGGGATAACGTTGTGAAGAAGTTTAAAGCAGAGTTAGGTTATAAAAAAATATCTTAGCTTTGAACATCTCACGGAGCACTGTTCAATCCATCATCCGAAAATGGAAAGAGTATGGCACAACTGCAAACCTACCAAGACATGGCCATCCACATAAACTGACAGTCCAGGGCAAATTTGCACTGCAGTCCATTTAGCATTGTTTCCTATGGAACACGTTCTGTAGTGGAAATCTGCAAAAAGCACTAAAAATGCATAGGTGTTAATCAGACCTTAGAGAGGGAATAAATACCCCAAATGTTATTTGGCATGTACACACTTGACAAGAAAAAAATCTGACAATAGATCTGCTTTAATAATATGAATTAATAGGAAAATTTGCATATATGAATGAAAGCTTCCTTCATTGAATGGCAAATTTGTAATTGTTGCATGGTTGGATCATTTAATGACATGGTAGTAATTGGATAGCAGTGCCTGTGAATATATACTGTATGCAGCCCTCCTCGGACTAGGCAGAAAACTCCCTGGTAGAACACTGAGGGAATAGTAAAGGGCTTTATTCATGAGGAACACAGATGCCAGCTGGTTGGAGTGAAGTGGAAGCAGCAGGGCACAGAAATACACAGAACTGATCAAAGACGGCAGAAGTCATCATGACAAGTGGGCCAGGGAAAACCATCACTTCTTCTTTTCTCCGACATCCGAATTACTGTACAAGGGGAACTGCAATGTGAAAAATAGATATAAACATCAGGGAATTGCTGCATACTTTTATTCAACTCTAGGGTCCATTTATTGAAATTTGTGCAATTAGTAATTTCAGGGCTGATTTAAGGCTCGATTCATACCTATGCATTTTTAGTGCTTTTTGCATTTTGCAGATTTGCACTACAGTCTATTTAACATGGTTTTCTATGGAACACGTTCTGTAGTGCAAATCTGCAAAAAGCACTAAAAATGCATAGGTGTGAATAGAGCCTAAATGCACACTCCAAACACAAATGATAATGTAGCAAGGTCCCAGGGCCTTCAGTCTAATGAGAACCTTTAGAGATAGCTGACATCCTTTTGTATATGGTGGGCTGCAAGGCATAGTGGGTGTAATGCAAGATGGATTCATGGGCGCCAGACACTTCTTGAATGCAAAGAGATTTTATTTCTCTTAAACAGAACTTTGGGAGAGGGTTAGGGTCAGGACACCCTTAGGTAGTTGCAATGTTAATTGGAAGACTGAGACTTCAACAGCCACGCAGGGAAAGGCATCCAGCAAGATGCCACATCTGCATGTGTAGGAATGTTGTCTCCTATGGCAACAGTCTTTAACAGTTTCTAACACAAGCATAGTTATAGGAGGGGGGGGGGGGAATTTCTAACACAAAGTGTAACAGTTCCTTCACTTCCACTACAACCACTTTTCGTAGTTCTTCAAGCCATTGAGCTCCTGGTCTCTCACTAGACTAGTTGATTCCCTGCCACTGATCCCTTGAGCTCCTCCAATCTTCACAGTGGTATCTTCCTCAAGCGTCACCCCGGCTTCTCTGCTGGGTCCCTAGCTTGGCACTCCAGATACTTCTCAAGCTCCAGCCCACTGACCTGCTAGTCAATGGCTTGACACACAAGGCTGCTCTGCAAGCGTCACCTCCGCTGGCGGCATCCCCGGTTAATGAGAATACTGCTCCGGTACTTGCTTCAGCTACTCACTGTGGTCCCTGGTAAGAAGGTGGTTGGTCCCTTAGTGGCGACAGCTTCCCATCTACCTCCGACCACGACAGGTCCTCCAGCCAGCAGAACCTTCACTTCTGGTTGGACTGCAAGCTGCAATCCTAACCCTGCGCTGCTCTCTTGCTTCTGGATAGGACTTCAGACAGCCTAGCAGCCAGATGTGCCCGGGGTAGGCCCAAACTCCAGCCTAGCAGCCCAGGGCAATATGACACATGTCCACCCAGACAGCTGTCCAGGTGGCACAGAACCTTGATCACCTGGCTGGGGATTCAGGTTTTACACCCCCCCTCCCCAGCCTGGAGCCCTGGGTCGTTGTCCTGCTGCAGAATACATTTGGGGCCAATCACACACTCCGGGCACCGCATTGAAAGGGGTGCAGTCGGTCCCATCCAATCTTCTCCCTCTGTTGCTCCCCGACGCCTGATCTTCTCCACATCACAAGTGCTAGAGCTGCAGCACAGAATCATGTAGCATCGTAGTGCTTGTGATGTGGAGGAAATCGGGTGCCAGAGGACTTTGGTGCCATGTCCTTTTTACACAAACATGCAGTGCAGGTTAGTGAACACACACTGGACTGTCAGCCATGTCCCGAGTCTGCCTCACAACACAAGCCCTGCCTCTTCTAGAACTTCTCTCTGCAAACCCCCAGGAAGTCACGTGGACAAAGAGGTGGGAAGTTTGCCTGGTTACCTAGGTTCCTCCATGACATTTGTCAAAAGAAATGTCCTGGTGACATGAGGACGGGAGCACCACATAGGAGGAGCACTAGAGGACGGGGGTGGTGCCTGAGATTAGAGAGGCCATGTTAGGTAAAGGAATCACAGCCAACTAAGATGGAGTCATGGTACCAGGAGGAGAACTGTTGCTGGAGGCTGAACAAAGAGGAGGCAGAGGGTAAGAATGAGTGTCACACACCCAAATCTCATCATTTCTGTATCTTCTCACACTCATGTTTCAGTCCATTGTGTGTTCACCAACCTGCACTGGATGACTGCTCTACTGACACTGTCCACTGCTCTACTGACACTGTCCACTGCTCTATTGACACTGTCCACTGCTCTACTGACACCGACCACTGCTCTACTGACACCGACCACTGCTCTACTGACACCGACCACTGCTCTACTGACACCGACCACTGCTCTACTGACACCGTCCACTGCTCTACTGACACTGTCCACTGCTCTACTGACACCGTCCACTGCCCTACTGACACCGTCCACTGCCCTACTGACACCGTCCACTGCCCTACTGACACCGTCCACTGCCCTACTGACACCGTCCACTGCCCTACTGACACCGTCCACTGCCCTACTGACACCGTCCACTGCTCTACT
This sequence comes from Rana muscosa, assembly GCA_029206835.1. Taxonomy (NCBI): domain Eukaryota; kingdom Metazoa; phylum Chordata; class Amphibia; order Anura; family Ranidae; genus Rana; species Rana muscosa. Next base: position 153,591,398 of record CM055116.1, on the reverse strand, counting down.
GACACCGTCCACTGCTCTACTGACACCGTCCACTGCTCTACTGACACCGTCCAATGCTCTACTGACACCGTCCAATGCTCTACTGACACCGTCCAATGCTCTACTGACACCGTCCAATGCTCTACTGACACCGTCCAATGCTCTACTGACACCGTCCACTGCTCTACTGACACCGTCCACTGCTCTACTGACACGTCCACTGCTCTACTGACATGATCCACTGCTCTACTGACACCAACCACTGCTCTACTGACACTGCCCACTGCTCTACTGACACTGCCCACTGCTCTACTGACACCGTCCACTGCTCTACTGACACCACCCACTGCTCTACTGACACCGCCCACTGCTCTACTGACACCGCCCACTGCTCTACTGACACCGCCCACTGCTCTACTGACACGTCCACTGCTCTACTGACATGATCCACTGCTCTACTGACATGATCCACTGCTCTACTGACACCGACCACTGCTCTACTGACACTGCCCACTGCTCTACTGACACCGTCCACTGCTCTACTGACACCGTCCACTGCTCTACTGACACCGTCCACTGCTCTACTGACATGATCCACTGCTCTACTGACACCGACCACTGCTCTACTGACACTGCCCACTGCTCTACTGACACCGCCCACTGCTCTACTGACACCGTCCACTGCTCTACTGACACCGTCCACTGCTCTACTGACACCGTCCACTGCTCTACTGACACGTCCACTGCTCTACTGACACCGACCACTGCTCTACTGACACCGACCACTGCTCTACTGACACTGCCCACTGCTCTACTGACACCGCCCACTGCTCTACTGACACCGCCCACTGCTCTACTGACACCGCCCACTGCTCTACTGACACGCCCACTGCTCTACTGACACGTCCACTGCTCTACTGACACGTCCACTGCTCTACTGACACGTCCACTGCTCTACTGACATGATCCACTGCTCTACTGACACCGACCACTGCTCTACTGACACGTCCACTGCTCTACTGACATGATCCACTGCTCTACTGACACCGACCACTGCTCTACTGACACTGCCCACTGCTCTACTGACACCGTCCACTGCTCTACTGACACCGTCCACTGCTCTACTGACACCGTCCACTGCTCTACTGACATGTCCACTGCTCTACTGACATGATCCACTGCTCTACTGACACCGACCACTGCTCTACTGACACTGCCCACTGCTCTACTGACACCGCCCACTGCTCTACTGACACCACCCACTGCTCTACTGACACCGCCCACTGCTCTACTGACACGCCCACTGCTCTACTGACACGTCCACTGCTCTACTGACACGTCCACTGCTCTACTGACACGTCCACTGCTCTACTGACATGATCCACTGCTCTACTGACACCGACCACTGCTCTACTGACACTGCCCACTGCTCTACTGACACCGTCCACTGCTCTACTGACACCGTCCACTGCTCTACTGACACCGTCCACTGCTCTACTGACACGTCCACTGCTCTACTGACATGATCCACTGCTCTACTGACACCGACCACTGCTCTACTTACACTGCCCACTGCTCTACTGACACGACCACTGCTCTACTTACACTGCCCACTGCTCTACTGACACCGCCCACTGCTCTACTGACACGGCCCACTGCTCTACTGACACCGCCCACTGCTCTACTGACACCGCCCACTGCTCTACTGACACCGCCCACTGCTCTACTGACACCGCCCACTGCTCTACTGACACGTCCACTGCTCTACTGACACGTCCACTGCTCTACTGACACCGACCACTGCTCTACTGACACCGACCACTGCTCTACTGACACAGCCCACTGCTCTACTGACACCGCCCACTGCTCTACTGACACCGCCCACTGCTCTACTGACGCCGCCCACTGCTCTACTGACACCGCCCACTGCTCTACTGACACCGCCCACTGCTCTACTGACACCGCCCACTGCTCTACTGACACCGTCCACTGCTCTACTGACACCGCCCACTGCTCTACTGACACCGTCCACTGCTCTACTGACACCGTCCACTGCTCTACTGACACCGTCCACTGCTCTACTGACACCGTCCACTGCCCTACTGACACGTCCACTGCTCTACTGACACGTCCACTGCTCTACTGACACGTCCACTGCTCTACTGACACCGTCCACTGCTCTACTGACACCGTCCACTGCTCTACTGACACCGACCACTGCTCTACTGACACCGTCCACTGCTCTACTGACACTGTCCACTGCTCTACTGACACTGTCCACTGCTCTACTGACACCGCCCACTGCTCTACTGACACCGTCCACTGCTCTACTGACACCGTCCACTGCTCTACTGACACCGTCCACTGCTCTACTGACACCGTCCACTGCTCTACTGACACGGCCACTGCTCTACTGACATGATCCACTGCTCTACTGACACCGACCACTGCTCTACTGACACTGCCCACTGCTCTACTGACACCGCCCACTGCTCTACTGACACCGCCCACTGCTCTACTGACACCGCCCACTGCTCTACTGACACCGCCCACTGCTCTACTGACACGTCCACTGCTCTACTGACACGTCCACTGCTCTACTGACATGATCCACTGCTCTACTGACACCGACCACTGCTCTACTGACACTGCCCACTGCTCTACTGACACCGTCCACTGCTCTACTGACACCGTCCACTGCTCTACTGACACGTCCACTGCTCTACTGACACGTCCACTGCTCTACTGACACGTCCACTGCTCTACTGACATGATCCACTGCTCTACTGACACCGACCACTGCTCTACTGACACTGCCCACTGCTCTACTGACACTGCCCACTGCTCTACTGACACCGCCCACTGCTCTACTGACACCGCCCACTGCTCTACTGACACCGCCCACTGCTCTACTGACACCGCCCACTGCTCTACTGACACCGCCCACTGCTCTACTGACACCGCCCACTGCTCTACTGACACTGTCCACTGCTCTACTGACACTGTCCACTGCTCTACTGACACCGTCCACTGCCCTACTGACCAGGGTTGCCAACTTTCAGTAAATTTACAAACAGTTTGTAAAATCCGTAAATGTTGCATCTGTCCATGAATGTCAGTTACGGACATGCAGCCTACATGTCTGTAATGGCCATTCAAGGACAGATGCAAAAAGTATGGATTTTACAAACTGTATATTTACTGAAAGTTGGCAACCCTGCTACTGACACTGTCCACTGCCCTACTGACACCGTCCACTGTCCTACTGACACTGTTCACTGCTCTACTGATAGACACTTTCCACTTTTAAAGTGGTTCTAAAGGCTGAAGGTTTTTACACCTTCATATTTTATGCATGAAGGTAAAAAACCTTCTCTGTGCAGCATCCCTCCCATCCCCCTAATACTTGATCCAACGATATGCATTGTGCCATTGGCTCCCGATGCTGTCACTGAGCCAATCAGGAGATAGTTGGTGGGGCCGAGCCACAGCTCTGTGCATGAATGGACATGCAGAGGTGCAGCTTATGAGCAAGCCTGGTTGGGTGCCCCCATTGCAAGCTGCTTGCTCTGGGGGCACTCAGCAGGAGGGAGGGACCAGGCATGCCAGCAAGGGACCTGAGAAGAGGAGGATCTGGGCTACTCTGTGCAAAGCCATTACGCAGAGCAGGTAAGTATAACATGTTTTACCATGACTTTAATATCACTTTAAGTTAGGCTAAGCTTATCTTTTTACAGTGTCATTTATTTTATTAATCTAAGTATATTGTAAAGAAAGCATTTACCTTATTTAACCATCCCCCTTTAAGCCTATGCCACTGTTAACGCAATTTGGCCACACCCACTTTTAACCAGGGCATGCTATGTTCGCCGCATTACTACTCTCCTTGGTGCACCTGAAGGTGTCCTAGGTCTTTTACAATCCTATGGTGCAAACTACAAAAAAAAAAAAAGGAAAACATTTGCTGTGCACCGCTAAAGTGTTTGGGTTTGGCTTAAAGAAAAGGTGACAACCTTAGCCACCACGTCAGAAGAAAGCAGCTTCGCTTTATGAGGCAATTTCAAACCTCACTTCCATAGCGAATAGGGAGGGGCGCCGCCAAGAAGTGGGTCTTTATTAAGGCCTGCTTCTGTTTCTGTGTGCTTTTATTCCTTGCCAGTGGCACCCCTCCTAATCTGTTGTAGAGGGGAGTCTTGAAATCATCTTATAAAGCGAAACTGCTTTCTTCTGACGTCTCGGATAGGGTTGTCACTTTTTCTTCAAGCCAAACACTTTAGCGGCGTGCAGCAATTTATTTATTTTTGTTTGTTTTAAATCGCACTGTTCAAACCCCACCTACACAGTGGTTGTGTAGACCTTCATGTGCAGTGAGTCACTATTAAGGGATCAGAGGGGTGTACAGCCAGCTGTGAGACAGTTTAGTCAACTTAAAAAGCTTTATTCAGCAACATAAAAAAAAACAACAGAAAATTGCCAGGCTTTGTCTTCATAGGCAGTTCGAACAACACACAAACTCTTCTTGGCAGTATAAAGCCTGGTACACACGATCGGATTTTCATCGGACAAAGCGTAGGACTTTTGTCCGAAGGGCGTTGGCTGTGAACTTGTATTGAATACAAACGGCAAAAAAATTCTGGCTAACAAACACGAAACTACGTGTTTTTTCAGCTCTTTAGCGCCACCCTTTGGGCAACTTCTGCTAATGTTGTGTTCTGGTTAGCATTGCTTCTGAGCATGCGGGTTTGTACTTCAGAGTTTTGTCCGAAGGACTTCTGTACACACGATCAGATAATCCGACAACACACCTTTGTTGTCCGAAAATTTTAACCACTTCCCGCATGGCATATAGTTAAATGACGGCCGCAGGAACCCTTCGTCCCTCAGGGCAGCCGTCATATGACATCCTGGGATTCCCTGCAGTGTGGAGGGGGGGCCCTCTCCCGCAGCCGATAAAAGTGATCTCGCAGCGAATCCGTCGCAGAGACCACTTTTATCTGAAAGCGGACCGCCCGCTGAAGAAGAGGATACCGGGTTATGGCAGCTAGCTGCTGCCATAACAACGATATTCCTCTTCAAAGTGCAGACATATAACAACGGCGGGTGGTCCGTAAGTGGTTAAGCAGGCCTGAAAGGGAAGTACTTGCCCTGTTTTATTAACCCATCCTAGGCGGACTCTCCACAATATATATATATAATGTAACGGTACCCCCGTAGGAGCTGCTGGTTTACGTTTGGGCCTTGCACGTTACCTCACCTTTCGTTGTCTAGGGGATGAGATGAGAGTCTATAGAAACTTCAGTGTCCACACAAGTTATAATTCTTTCTTTTTAGGCTTTATTCCACAACAACTTGCATAAGCGGAGGGACGGAGGATTAGGGAAAGGTTCAGGCAGACAATGCAGATCACTGGGGAGTTTCTAAGTTTCAAAGTCACACTCACCACTTTACTTCTAGTGGGTATTGCTCACCCGGATAGGCCCCTCTCACCTGGCCTAGCAGCCGGAATGATGCACGAACAAAAACAGGTTAACAGTCTCTGCCACAGACTCCCTGAATTAAAGATGAACTTGATAAATGATACTCTGCCACAGGATTCAGTACTCGAATATCCAGCCTTACAGTCTTAGAGCCTTTGAGCCAATCCCGGAAGACTGTAAGGTAACATAGGCTGTGGTGCATCCTCCAATAAAGTTACCAGGCCTCTCCCTAGATACCAGCCTTCCGCTTGGCCCTCTCCAGGACAGGTCCTCCCCTGGTTTCCTCCATTGAGTGGCTTCCTTCCGCAGGACGGACAGCACAGGATCACCTTCAAGTGCAGGCCCCAGTCAGGACAACTGGGCCTACCTGGCATAGATGCAGCCTCGGGCCAACGTGGCTCTGCGGCTGAAATTCCAGTAACGCATGCCTCGAGCCAGGAGGGCCACGAGGCGAAGAAGAGCCCCAAGAAATGGCGTCTGCCTCTTAAGTATCCTTCCCCAGCATGCTCAGCGAGGAGACCACTCCCCACTTAGCTGTTCCCGGGGAAAAACACCCAATGCAGTCTGGCCTGTTTGTGTTCCAACATTGGCCTGGGGTGGTAACGCCACCTACAGACAAACAGTGGGAAATCCTCCCAAACACAGCCATTTAGCCTTAATTTTACAAGTCTGAGCTAACTACCAGCTCAGACTCCCACTAAATTTGAACATAGCGCCTGGTCATCAGGAGCAGGGCGCTACATATATATATATATATATATATATATATATATATATATATTGTGAGGGTGCGACTTTGTGCGAACTTCAAGAGTGTTGGTTTACGCCAGATTTGGTAAAGAAAGACACGCTGATGGAACAGCTGTGTCTTGGGCTATTTAGTTCTGACATGATTATGGATCAGGGCTCCACCCAACAGAGAGGAAGTCTGTGTGCATGGGAGTCAGGTGGACTCTCATCCTGTGAGTGGAGTCAGAGGTGGTGCATGTCTGCAGGAGGCAGACATCATTAGTGATACAGCAACAAAGGTGCTGACCAGGAGTAAGCAAGGAGAAAGCTTAAACTCTTGGAAACTGTTTGAGTCTGAGGAGCAGACCCAAGGCCTAGGCTAAAGGCCTGGATAGCAAGAAGGTAAAGCTACGAGGTAAACTGTTAAGTATGCAAGATACAGGAATGGTGGAACCCCCCTGTGAATACTACATATGTACTTGTGAACTTTTGTGCTTTTAAATAAACATGGGCTACCATGCCCTTAAACAGAGTTCCTGACTGGCTTGCATCACTGAAAAAACGCATCTACTACGAGAGCTAACAACACCTAATCTTACATATGGTGGAGAATGCGGGCAGTTTTGGAAGAGTTCCAAATCTTTGCATACCAAAACAGTGAGTAAAAAGAAACTGTCTGTTTAACAGCAATACTGTGATGAACAGCCAATCTGAATAAAAAGTTAAAGTTTTCTGCGGTGAACTGCTGCTAGCTGTGTGTGGCAGCCAGGCGAACTGCATTGCACAGGAGTTCAATTAATGGACTGTGTTGTATGCAGGTGATGTGCCTGTGGAAGTGAGCTCAAGCAGAGAGTAAAGTCTACATGTGAAAGTGTGCTGTTTGCAAAGTCTTGGAGACAGTACTTCAAAATTTTCCTGTGTGAAAAGGAAGCAATGTTTGCTGAAATGAGAGACAGAGCGGGTGTTGTTCCTAGCAACACTGGTGCAAGGAGTGCACAGGTGACTACAAGTATGGAGAGTTCACCAGAGTCTGAGTCTGCAGTGGATTGGTGCAGGCGACACTGGGCTGCACTGAACCAAGTTAAAAGGGAAGGACATGTTGTTGCCTCTGGCAACGCTGGTGCAAGATGGCCAGCTATCAATGTGCAAAGGGTTAAGAACCAAGTGCGCTGTTTGCGGTGCAGTGAGTGGGGGCATGAAGTTTCTAAATGCCCTTTGTCCCAGGCTTCACCAAAGCAAAGGTATGAGAAGCCTGCTCTGAGTGTAAAGAGTGAGCAGATGGGTGTAGTTGCCCATGGCAACAAAGCAGAAATCCGTACAGCTGACTTCATACGGCCTATGTTGCCTTCTGAATGTGTTGAGGACTTTTTGGATGAGTTTGCGATGATTGCTTCCTACAGAAGATGGCCCAGAAATCGCTGGGTTGAGTTGGTGCAACCTTTTCTGATCGAGGAGTACCAGGAGGTGTACCGTGGGATGTATAGTAACCGAGATGACTACGATAATTTTCTAGGAGCAGTCCAGTCTAGAGAGCGCTGCAAGAGATCAGCGGGGAGAATGTGGTCTCCCATAGCAACCGGAGAAAGTATGTTTTCAGAAAGGAGGAGCTACAGAGAGGAGGTATACCACCATCCTCATAGAGATACCAGTAAAAGTCTGAATGGTGGGAGAGTGCCGCCTCCCTTAGCAACAGGAGAAAGTCGCCAAGTGCCATGCCTGGAATGTGCTCAGCTGGGCCACGGATCTTTTCTTGTCCAAGCTTGTGGAATACAGCTGCTGATTGTGTTGTTGGGCTTAATGCTTTGCCTACAAGCCCAGAGAAAAGGGTATCGTATCCAGCATCCTGCAAGGGGTATGACCAGGTGTGTAGGTCTGCTGTTGCCCCTGACAACAGAAAATTTGTTTTGCCTGCAGGCGATGTTGGAAAATCCGGAAAGGCTGCAGTGTTGCTCCATGGCCACATGGGGGAGTCAGCCTGTGGAGACACCACACCTGTGAGACAACGCACTCAAGTGAAGGCTATTACACCACCTGCAGGATATGGTAAGACTGTGGCAATTTGTGAGACTGATCCGAGTGAAATGGCATTATGTTCAGTGAGGAGATCCGTGGAAGGTGTAAAAACGGACTTGCTGCAGTGTGCTACCCAGAGCAATGGGGAGACACAGGTTAAAACCCTGCTTGCAGCAAAGTCAAGTATTGAAAAGGACTTGTGGACTCTGGGTGCACCTAAGGTAATCCAGCAGAGTGCTGGGAGAGATGTGCTAGGGGTGACCAAATCAGTGGGTGTGCCAGGTTCCCTAGTGATGGTGACAGGTGCTGCGGAGTTGCCAAGGGAAACCACCAAGGAGCCTGCTGTGGTGAGGCTAGTGGTTTCCCAGGACAACTGTGAAGACGCCCTAGTGGGAAAAATAATTCCTTTGGAGAGAAAGGGTGGTGTGCTGAGTGGCACGCAGGGTGCCATGTGTTTTGACAAAGGACAATTTGATAGAGTTTATAAGGCTGCTATGTTTATGAATGCTGATGATACATGTGCTTATGGTAATGTGATGCTTAATGAGGTAGGGGTGATCGCTAAGCAGGATATGCGATTCCCCTTGGCAACAGTATCTAAGGCTGCAGAGGTGTCCTTAGAAACCTCCAGGGAGCTCTGTGTGTTGGAGCCAGAGGTTGCCTGGGACAACTGTGGTGCCGCTCTGATAGATAAGAGGGTACTTGACCTTGGTGATGAGAAAAATGGTAAAACTTAAATGTTTGAAATTGCTTGTAGTGATAATGAGTTGCTGCGGTCTGTCATTGCTGACAGTCCTCATGGGTTTAGTGAAGCGCCACCCGAGCAAAGTGGTGAAGTTATGTTATTGCAGCTTGTGTTTGAAAATGTTTTGCCACAAGTGCATTTAAACAAGGAAGGCTTAGTGGGTAACAGTGGAGTGGACACAATTTCTGCTATGCTAAATAGAGAGGCTGCAGGGCCGGTAGACACAGGTGCGTTGGCTTTTGCAGAAATTAACCCTCTCCAGTTGGATGGATCTGAAAAGGGCGCATGCATAGCAGAGGTTTTGTCCACAGCAAAAGAGATGAGTAATGTTGAATGTCAGATTGATGAGGTAATGGATAGCGATTTGGAAGGGCTCAGTGTTGCTGAAAGTGAAAGCATGAGTGTGACACATGCGATTGGCAGTGCTCAGCGGGAGCCGCATATTTTGTTAGTTGCCTCTGAGGTAGAGGTCTTTTTAAGTGTCCCGGCCTCTCACGCCTTAGCAAATGAGTCCCTCCACATCGTTGGTAAAGGAAAAGTTCCTAGAGTTCTGTGTTTAGATACGGCATGTCTAGAAATTTCTGAGATGTTGTGGGAATTGGTGAGAATCTTTCCAATGTACACCTGCGTGTATCCACAGCAGAAGGGCGACATGGTACTGCATAATACCAATTGGTGGACGCAGGTGATACATGTGTTGTTAAGCAATGTTGATGAGAATTGGTTGCTACACTGTTGGTTGCTTTTGTGGAAAGTTGTCTCGCAGTTCTCCTCGAGAGTGTTTCCAGCGGCGGTTATGTGCGGAAGGCGCTCAGGGGAATTGTTTGAGAAATTAGAGATAATAGACATAGTGGAAGTCTTTCCGTATGTGGGTGTGATGGGGTTTATTCCTGCTGGTGCGGTCCGAGGTGCGGCTGAGCAGTGGTTGGTACGTGGCGCGCGTACTGTCTCACCCGCTACACCTCATGTAAAGGAAGGGCCCGGAACGGACGTGGCGGTAGTGGAAATTCAGTCCACCACGCGCAGAGAGGTGCAGTTTGAGGTACCCGGAGACACTTTGACAGGAAATAACAGTGATGGTAACTGTAACGGAAATATGTATGAGAAGCACTGTGGAGCACTGTCAGACAACTCTGAGCTATTGGTTGAGGTACCAATGGACACAGAAATGGTTAAAGGGATTGGTGTGGGAAAATGTGGTTGAACATGTGCGTTGGTAGAACAATTGTTATTGGAGTGTTGGACAACAGGGGGCGATGTGAAACTGCGGGACTGTCCCATAGGGAATAACTGCTTGCCTGTAGATGGTCCCTCCATAGACACTGTCCTAGCAAACGGGACAAGAGGTCCGAATGACAATATTGTGCTGAATAACACCTTGTGGAACATTGCTATTGAGGATATGGTATTAATCACAGATGGTTTGGTGGCCAAGAGTAACCATACAGGGGTTAGTGAACCTGAGAAACAAATATTGTTGGTTAATGTTGCGTCAGGTAGTGAGAGTGGCCAGTCCCTGACAGATTTCATGAAAGTGGGTCCCCAACAGTCCCGGGAGAGTAGGTCTGTGGGAGGAAAAAGAAGGGTCTTGAGGCCAAAAGGTATAAGGGATAGAGAGATTAGTGGGAGCCCATGGTTCAGGAAGAAGGGCTGGTGGAAGTACACCCGGAAGAAGATGTGGGTGGAGTGCCCCTTTAGAGAAAAGGTTGGGCAGATTAGGACTACTGCTACGGATAGTTGGCACCGAGGCGCCAAGGTGAAGTGCTGGTGGACACATACCCCGAAAAAGAAATGGGCCTACGCAGCCAATGGCTGGCACAGAGGTGTCCTGTTTATGGTGACGGGATCATGTATTCCTCCCTCCGGTTTGAAACAAGGGGGGGAGGGGTATGTGAGGGTGGACTTTGTGCGACCTTCAAGAGTGTTGGTTTACGCCAGATTTGGTAAAGAAAGACACGCTGATGGAACAGCTGTGTCTTGGGCTATTTAGTTCTGACATGATTATGGATCAGGGCTCCACCCAACAGAGAAGTCTGTGTGCATGGGAGTCAGGTGGACTCTCATCCTGTGAGTGGAGTCAGAGGCGGTGCATGTCTGCAGGAGGCAGACATCATTAGTGATACAGCAACAAAGGTGCTGACCAGGGGTAAGCAAGGAGAAAGCTTAAACTCTTGGAAACTGTTTGGGTCTGAGGAGCAGACCCAAGGCCTAGGCTAAAGGCCTGGATAGCAAGAAGGTAAAGCTACGAGGTAAACTGTTAAGTATGCAAGATACAGGAATGGTGGAACCCCCCTGTGAATACTATAGATCAGGGATATGCAATTAGTGGACCTCCAGCTGTTGCTAAACTACAAATCCCATGAGGCATAGCGAGACTCTGACAGCAGCAAGCATGACACCCAGAGGCAGAGGCATGATGGGACTTGTAGTTTTGCAACAGCTGGAGGGCCGCTAATTGCATATCCATGCTATAGATGTACTTGTGAACTTTTGTGCTTTTAAATAAACATGGGCTACCATGCCCTAAAACAGAGTTCCTGACTGGCTTGCATCACTGAAAAAACGCATCTACTACGAGAGCTAACAACCCCTAATCTTACAATATATACAGTATCTCACAAAAGTGAGTACACCCCTCACATTCTTGTAAATATTTAATTATATCTTTTCATGTGACAACACTGAAGAAATTACACTTTGCTACAATGTAAAGTATGTAAAGTTGTGATTGTACAGCTTGTATAACAGTGTAAATTTGCTTTCCCCTCAAAATAACTCAACACACAGCCATTAATGTCTAAACCGCTGGCAACAAAATTGAGTACAACACTAAGTGAAAATGCCCAAATTAGGCCCAATTAGCCATTTTCCCTCCCCCGGTGTCATGTGACTCATTAGTGTTACAAGGTCTAAGGTGTGAAAAGGGAGCAGGTGTGTTTAATTTGGTGTTATTGCTCTCACTCTCTCATACTGGTCACTGGAAGTTCAACATGGCACCTCATGGCAAAGAAGTCTCTGAGGATCTGAAAAAAAGAATTGTTGCTCTACATAAAGATGGCCTAGGCTATAAGAAGATTGCCAAGACCCTGAAACTGAGCTGCAACAGGGTGGCCAAGATCATACAGCGGTTTAACAGGACAGGTTCCACTCAGAACAGGCCCTGCCATGGTCGACCAAAGAAGTTGAGTGCACGTACTCCGCATCATATCCAGAGGTTGTCTTTGGGAAAGAGATGTATGAGTGCTGCCAGCATTGCATGGAGGAGTGAAAGAGGACTCCAGTGTCAACCTGTGAAGCTCTGGTGAATTCCATGAATTTTGGCCACACAAAATATTGACACTTGGGCCCAATTTGGACATTTTCACTTAGGGGTGTACTCACTTTTGTTGCCAGTGGTTTAGACATTAATGGCTGTGTGTTGAGTTATTTTGAGAGGACAGAAAATGTACACTGTTATACAAGCTGTACACTCACTACTTTACATTGTAGAAAGTATAATTTCTTCAGTATTGTCACATGAAAAGATATAATAAAATATTTACAAAAATGTGAGGGGTGTACTTACTTTTGTCAGATACTGTGTATTATTGTAAAAAAGGTATTGCCGCGCTACTATGCTAATTGATATATCAACTGCTACAAAGCACTGAAAGGGCAGAGACCATGGCCTGTAAGTATAAATGTGTATAGAAGGTAGTGCTGAGCAATTGAATATGATAATAAATCTCCGTAAATATGAATATTGCAATCAATAGTATGAAACACACTTGAGTGTACTGACGGTACTAAACAGTGTTGCACTTTAGTGCATGGTGCAAAAAACATAAAAAGCAATCCAAAGAGAATGCCTGTATGAAACAAAAATATCTTCCTGTGTCAGCAAGTGCTGAAGTGATAATAAAGTGCAAAAAATGGTGACATACAGTAAATCCAAAATAAATCAACAACCTTAATATTACCTATATTAATAAGGTGATTGCTCTAGCAGCAAGTGCTGAAGCAACGGTAAAATGCAAAACGTGCAAATGATTGGTGACAACACAAATAAAATTATGGTATTGTGCAAACATGCAAATTCCGAGCAAAAGAATTGATTTCTTAGAGGTGGGTGATTGTGCAAAGTTTATGGTGTGTTTTATAGTCCAAAACAAATGAGTGCTGGATAGGTGCTAGATTGGGTGGTGTTTCCTTTTGTGGTTTCCAGTGCTGTGTGTATCCCGCTACTGGTGTAATAGGGTGGCCCCTTACCTCACTGCTGTGAGGTTACAGCATGTGTGTTAATCCTATCTGGATCCTGGTGCTGCCTGGATGGAACCTTGGAGCCTGGGGATGTAGGTTCTGGGTATATTAAACGACCATCTATCCGGGGGGTGTGTGAGGTCTCCAATTGTTAGGTATATATTGCCAGGGAAAGATAAAAGGAATCCCAATAGTGTAGTATTGTTTTATAACCATATGTTTTTATTAGACAAAATTTGATGTACTCACATTTGTTTAAAAGAACATCGTGCATGTAATGATACGAGCGCCGAGCTCGTCCGCGTCACTTCCAGAGTTTGTTTGCGTCCCTACGCGTATCGTCATCGACCACGTGACTTCATCAGGGGATCCCCTATGATTAAGCACTAGCTTTCAGTGCGAAACATGTCAGCTGTTGTCCCGGTTATGCTGTGATTTATGACCTCTGCCGGGTTAGCCCCCCCTTATCAAAATTTTTGAAAAAATCTTATGCAGTTTGTTAGATCTTTGTTAGATCAGGTTAGATCAACCGTTGTTTGCGTTAGATCTCACACAGAAGAAGCAATATTAACAGTTATTTGCTGGGGGGGCTAACCCGTCATCAGCCCCCCCTTATCAAAAAATTGACCAAACAGTTAGCTATTTTGGAAGCTATTTGTTAGATCCGGTAAGATCAAGTGGTTTTAACGTTAGATCTCACATAATTAGAGACTTATTAAGTGATTAATGAGGGGGGGCTGGCCCCCCCTTATCAAAATTTCGGGCCAAAAATTATTCAGGCTAATAGATATTCGTTAGATCCGGTAAGATCAAGTGGTTTTAACGTTAGATCTCACATAATTAAAGACTTATTAAGTGATTAATGAGGGGGGGCTGGCCCCCCCTTATCAAAATTTCTGGCCAAAAATGATTCAGGCTAATAGATATTCGTTAGATCCGGTAAGATCAAGTGGTTTTAACGTTAGATCTCACATAATTTCAGAGATATTCCACATAAAAATACTGATATTAGGTGGTACATAAGGACGGGTTGGCCCCCCCTTATCAAATTTTCGGGCCAAAAATCATTCAGGATAATAGATATTCGTTAGATCCGGTAAGATCAAGTGGTTTTAAACGTTAGATCTCACATAATTTCAGAGATATTCCACATAAAAATAGAGATTTTAGATGGTACATATGGACGGGTTGGCCCACCCTTATCAAATTTTCAGGCCAAAAATCATTCAGGCTAATAGATATTCGTTAGATCCGGTAAGATCAAGTGGTTTTAACGTTAGATCTCACATAATTAAAGACTTATTAAGTGATTAATGAGGGGGGGCTGGCCCCCCCTTATCAAAATTTCTGGCCAAAAATGATTCAGGCTAATAGATATTCGTTAGATCCGGTAAGATCAAGTGGTTTTAACGTTAGATCTCATATAATTAGAGACTTATTAAGTGATTAATGAGGGGGGGCTGGCCCCCCCTTATCAAAATTCCGGGCCAAAAATCATTCAGGCTAATAGATATTCGTTAGATCCGGTAAGATCAAGTGGTTTTAACGTTAGATCTCACATAATTTCAGAGATATTCCACATAAAAATACTGATATTAGGTGGTACATAAGGACGGGTTGGCCCCCCCTTATCAAATTTTCGGGCCAAAAATCATTCAGGCTAATAGATATTCGTTAGATCCGGTAAGATCAAGTGGTTTTAACGTTAGATCTCACATAATTAAAGACTTAAGTGATTAATGAGGGGGGGCTGGCCCCCCCTTATCAAAATTTCTGGCCAAAAATGATTCAGGCTAATAGATATTCGTTAGATCCGGTAAGATCAAGTGGTTTTAACGTTAGATCTCATATAATTAGAGACTTATTAAGTGATTAATGAGGGGGGGCTGGCCCCCCCTTATCAAAATTCCGGGCCAAAAATCATTCAGGCTAATAGATATTCGTTAGATCCGGTAAGATCAAGTGGTTTTAACGTTAGATCTCACATAATTTCAGAGATATTCCACATAAAAATACTGATATTAGGTGGTACATAAGGACGGGTTGGCCCCCCCTTATCAAATTTTCGGGCCAAAAATCATTCAGGCTAATAGATATTCGTTAGATCCGGTAAGATCAAGTGGTTTTAACGTTAGATCTCACATAATTTCAGAGATATTCCACATAAAAATACTGATATTAGGTGGTACATAAGGACGGGTTGGCCCCCCCTTATCAAATTTTCGGGCCAAAAATCATTCAGGCTAATAGATATTCGTTAGATCCGGTAAGATCAAGTGGTTTTAACGTTAGATCTCATATAATTAGAGACTTATTAAGTGATTAATGAGGGGGGCTGGCCCCCCCTTATCAAAATTTCGGGCCAAAAATCATTCAGGCTAATAGATATTCATTAGATCCGGTAAGATCAAGTGGTTTTAACGTTAGATCTCACATAATTTCTGAGATATTCCACATAAAAATACTGATATTAGGTGGTACATAAGGATGGGTTGGCCCCCCCTTATCAAATTACACAGTACACACCTGACAGTGACACAAGGCCTGTCTGGTGCCCCAGCCACCTTCCAAAGGCTAATGGAGAAGACCGTGGGTGACATGAAACTGATCGAGGTGTTGGTGCACTTAGACGACATCATCGTTTTCGGCAAGACCCTGGAAGAGCACGAAGAACATCTGGAGAAGGTCCTGAGGAGACTGCATGATGAGGAGGTTGAAGCTGTCTCTGGAAAAGTGCCAGTTTTACCAACCCTCAGTCAACTACCTTGGCCATATTGTGTCTTACGACAAAGTGGCCACCGACCCCCAGAAGCTGGAAGCTGTCACCTCCTGGCCGAGGCCTACCAACGTGACTGAGCTTAGGTAATTTCTGGGATTCTGTTCTTATTACAGAAGATTTGTCAAGGGATTCGCTAAGACGCTGATCTGGCGAAGCCTGTCAGACCAGCTGGAGGGCCCAGAAAACCCAGAGAGTCCATTCAGGAACAATGGACTCCGAAGTGTGAAGAGGTTTTAGGCAGCCTAACAACCGCTCCTGTTCTGGCCTATGCAGATCCAACCAAGCCATATGAGCTACATGTTGACGCCAGTCGAGATGGGTTAGGTGGGGTGCTATATCAAGAGCATGACGGTCATCTACGGCCTGTTGCCTACATGAGTCGGAACTTGTCCCCCCGCCGAGAAGAACTACCCCATGCACAAACTTGAGTTCCTGACCTTGAAGTGGGTGGTGGTTGATAAGCTGGGGGATTATCTATATGGAGCGGAGTTCGTGATCAAGACTGACAACAATCCTCTCACCTACATCCTCACTACCACCAAGTTGGATGCCACAGGTCACAGATGATTGGCTACTCTATCAGGGTTTATTTTCAGCCTGAAACAAGATGTGGATGCTTTGTCAAGAAGGCCCCATTGTTCCAGAGACCCCCCAGCTGACACCTGAAGGGGTACGAGCCTTATGTCAAGGAGCACAACATCAAGCTGGAGAAGGATCCAGGGCCGAAGACATTGGAGTGTCAGCCACTGGTGTCCCCAGATGTTATTGCAATGTCACCCAAGTCGGGGATAAAGGTCTGCCCGAAGCTGTCAAAGAATGACCTGCAAAGGGACCAGTTGGAGGACACTCCCTGCAGCTTGGCATTGAAGGCCTTGGAGAGCCAACGCCCTAACTTGCTCCTCACTGACTCCCCAAAGGAAACCTGTCTGCTGTACCGAGAGTGGGATCAGTTTCAGGTGCACCAAGGGTTGGTCTACCGAAGGGGCCCCTCTGACGATTCTGAAAAAAAATTGCAGCTATTCCTACCTGAAAAACATAGGGAGACAGTATTAACTGCCCTACATGACAACCATGGCCACCTAGGGCCCAAAAGGACTTTTGACCTGGTGAGGGACAGGTTCTACTGGCCCTGCATGCAGGCGGAAGTTGAGGACTATTGCCACTCCTGCGTCAGATGTATCCAAAAGTAGACTTTGCCTCACAAGCTGCCCCAATGGGCCATCTTCGGAGTCAGGGACCCATGGAGCTGGTGTGCATTGACATTCTGTGCTTGGAGCCTGATTTTAGCGGGCAGGAAAATATCCTGGTAGTGACTGACCATTTCACTCGGTATGCCCAGGCGTTTTCCACGAGGGGCCAACAAGCATCCACGGTGGCCAAGATCTTTGTGGAGAAAATCTTTGTGCACTATGGTCTGTCCCAACGCATCCACTCTGATCAGGGGAGAGATTTTGAGAGTAGTCTCATCAAGAGACTTTTAGACCTGTTGGGCATCAGGAAGTCTAAAACCCCCCCGTATCATCCTCAAGGAGATCCTCAACCAGAAAGATTCAACCAAACCCTCCTGGATATGCTCGGAACTCTAAATTCAGAACAAAAACAGCACTGGAGCAAGCATATAGTGGCTATTGTGCATGCTTATAACAGCACCGCCAATGATGCCACAGGTTACGCTCCCTATAGTTTGATGTTCGGACGGTAGGCCCGGCTGCCAGTCGACTTGGCCTTCGGCACATCCCTCGACCATACCTCAGCAACTTCCCGCTGGAAGTCGCAGCCCTATGTCATTTGCAAGCATCTGCCTGGACTCCCAGTATATCAAATCCGGCCAGAGGGAAGCACAGGACTTGGCATCGCAATCATCTGTTGCCTCTGTCAGAAGCAGTTCATGTGCCACCACAGCCAGATTTACAGCCCACACCCACGGCCTCTCAAAGATCCCAGCCAGTGACTAGATCTCACTCAGTCTGTACCCCTTGCTGAAAATGAAAACCGCGAGGCAGGACAACCTCCCCTCCTATGCTAATTGGTTGGATATTCCTCTGCCATGGTTTTATGCAGATGCAAATTGTATGGTTTCCTGTGCACACTAACCTGTTTTTTTTTTACGTGTGTATATCAAAAGCATGTAACAGGTCATAGACTCTTTACCACCTTTGGCGGACCTAAGGTTTTTTGGTGGGGGGAGTGTGTAGCGGGGGCTGCTCTGTCTCCCATGGTCCCACACCTCCCTCCATTCCCGCCAGGAACCGTCGGACTGAATAGACACTGACACAGGCACTTACTCAAGGAGAGCACGCCTGTCAGTACCTGGGGGGGATTTCTCCCCCTAACTCTACTCTTCCTTGAGTGACGAGCAGCGGTCACTCACGGGCATCAGTCGGCTCTGCTCTCTTCTCTGTGTTCCTATTGGCAGGGAGAGGAAGTCAATCAAGCAGCAGCAGAGGACCACAGGACATAAAGGCTCATCACAAAATGGCACCATTGATTTTTACTGGGGATGGAGCTGCTACTTCTGCTGTGAAAGAAGGGGGCTAGCTAAAGACTTAATCTTGTGTGTCTGAAAAGAGATCACCATGAGGCTGGGAGGTGAACGGAGGTGTGAGAAGAGACAACAGGCATCCGCTGAAGAACCATCCAAAGACAGTTGCAGAGACCATCCAGAGACGGTTGAAGATGGATGTACCTTCTGTAAAACCTAATATCCCTATTTTTATGTGGAATATCTCTGAAATTATGTGAGATCTAACATTAAAACCACTTGATCTTACCGGATCTAACAAATATCTATTAGCCTGAATGATTTTTGGCCCGAAAATTTGATAAGGGGGGGCCAGCCCCCCCCCTCATTAATCACTTAATAAGTCTCTAATTATGTGAGATCTAACGTTAAAACCACTTGATCTTACCGGATCTAATGAATATCTATTAGCCTGAATGATTTTTGGCCCGAAAATTTGATAAGGGGGGGCCAACCCGTCCTTATGTACCACCTAATATCAGTATTTTTATGCGGAATATCTCTGAAATTATATGAGATCTAACGTTAAAACCACTTGATCTTACCGGATCTAACGAATATCTATTAGCCTGAATCATTTTTTGCCTGAAAATTTGATAAGGGGGGGCCAACCCGTCCATATGTACCATCTAAAATCTCTATTTTTATGTGGAATATCTCTGAAATTATGTGAGATCTAACGTTAAAACCACTTGATCTTACCGGATCTAACGAATATCTATTAGCCTGAATGATTTTTGGCCCGAAAATTTGATAAGGGGGGGGCCAACCCGTCCTTATGTACCACCTAAAATCTGTATTTGTATGTGGCATATCTCTGAAATTATATGAGATCTAACGTTAAAACCACTTGATCTTACCGGATCTAACGAATATCTATTAGCCTGAATCATTTTTGGCCCGAAAATTTGATAAGGGGGGGCCAACCCGTCCATATGTACCACCTAATATCAGTATTTGTATGTGGAATATCTCTGAAATTATATGAGATCTAACGTTAAAACCACTTGATCTTACCGGATCTAACGAATATCTATTAGCCTGAATGATTTTTGGCCCGAAAATTTGATAAGGGGGGGCCAACCCGTCCTTATGTACCACCTAATATCAGTATTTTTATGTGGAATATCTCTGAAATTATGTGAGATCTAACGTTAAAACCACTTGATCTTACCGGATCTAACGAATATCTATTAGCCTGAATGATTTTTGGCCCGAAAATTTGATAAGGGGGGGCCAACCCGTCCTTATGTACCACCTAATATCAGTATTTTTATGTGGAATATCTCTGAAATTATGTGAGATCTAACGTTAAAACCACTTGATCTTACCGGATCTAACGAATATCTATTAGCCTGAATCATTTTTGGCCAGAAATTTTGATAAGGGGGGGCCAGCCCCCCCTCATTAATCACTTAATAAGTCTCTAATTATGTGAGATCTAACGTTAAAAGCACTTGATCTTACCGGATCTAACAAATAGCTTCCAAAATAGCTAACTGTTTGGTCAATTTTTTGATAAGGGGGGGCTGATGACGGGTTAGCCCCCCCAGCAAATAACTGTTAATATTGCTTCTTCTGTGTGAGATCTAACGCAAACAACGGTTGATCTAACCTGATCTAACAAAGATCTAACAAACTGCATAAGATTTTTTCAAAAATTTTGATAAGGGGGGGCTAACCCGGCAGAGGTTGATTTATGGTGTATTTTATCCAATTTTTTACAATAAAGGCGGCCGTATAGGTTTTTTGGAGTGCGGCTGTCCATATTCTCATTTTTTTCCTCTATGTGCATTGCTGGCACCCACGGTGTTCCTGAGACCATAGATTGTTGGAGTATATTCACCTGGCGCGGTAAAACCCTCTTTTATCCAGCACTGTGTATTATTACCATCCTATGGCATATTTATCTATATATTGCACTTGAACTTGGGCATGGAGCTGTGTGGAGGGAGAACTTCTCTCTCAAGTGAGGATGGGGGGGCTCCAAACATAATCTTTGCCCAGTCTAGCTTTGCCACTGTTCCCGACCCCCTATAGCAGGTTAAGGTTCTGTCCAGCCAGGCCCCTGGTTAAAACTACCCCCATCCTTTCTCGAGTAAGGATGGGTGGGCTGCGAACCAAATCTTTGCCCGGGGTCTAGCTTCACCACTGTTCCTGATCCCCCTACAGCAGGATCAGGTTCTGTCCAGCCAGGCCTCTTGTGGACGGGAGCAATTGAGCAGAGGTTCTCCTATCCCGATCCTGGGCGCAAAAGCCTTGAACTTTCACAGTTTAACAAAAATACTTCTCTCCCTTCTCCTAAATCCCTTTGTCTCCTGGGATCTGTGGTCTTTCCAGTCTTTCACACAATGCAGTGGTCCCTGGTTAAAACTACATGTCCCAGTGTGCAGTGCTTCTGCTCCAGTATCCTCCCGTGCCCCAGACTGGTCTCAGCAGTGGCTGTAAAAGGGAGGGGCAAGGCAGGAGCTAGAAGAAGCTGGTTGGGCATCCACACACAAACCTGCAGAGCTGCTGCAATCCCTGTGTATCAGTGTTAGCGGAAGAGGGGGGGGGGTGTAAGGAGACAGCCAACAGCATAGCTGCTTCTCCTCCAGGTTTTTTTACTTTTTATTACCCCCTGTTCCTGGAGGTCTTCTTTAGGGAAGAACAACACTTTGCCCATTCCTGAGAGTCGAGTGGTCATTTACAAGCCTTCTTTTGGGGTGCCCAGTGCCGAATTTATAAGAGGAAAAAGGGGCAATTGCCATGGGCTCCTCTGCCAGAGGGGCCCCAGACTTCCTTTATACAAAAATGTAATAATTATGAATTTAGCTTTAAAAAAAATTAACAACGTGTGTACGAGTGAAAAGAGCATCGGACGAAAATCGGCAGAGTAGAGGTCCTTCCTTATGCCGTGTACACACGATCGGAAATTCCGACAAGAAAAATTTGATGTGAGCTTTTGGTCGGAAATTCCAACCGTGTGTAGGCTCCATCAGATTTTTCATCGGAATTTCCAAGAGCAAAAATTTGAGAGCTGGTTCTCAAATTTTCCGACGGGAAAAGTTCTTGTCGGAAATTCCGATTGTCTGTATGCAATTCCGACGCACAAAAAAGCACGCATGTTCTGAATCAATTTGACGCATGCTCTGAATCATTGAACTTAATTTTTCTTGGCTCGTCGTAGTGTTGTATGTCACAGCGTTCTTGGCGGTCGGAATTTCAGACAAGATTTGCGTGACCGTGTGTATGCAATACAAGTTTGAGCCAAAATTCAGTCGGAAAAAAATACATGGTTTTCTTGTTGGAATTTCTGATCGTGTGTATACGGCTTAACCTATGCATCTTGCACCTACTGTAGTATAGAAGTGGACTCCTAACCAGTGAGTTTTTTTCCGGGTCCCAAATCCTTCAACCAGGAGTGATTTTCCGTTTCCCAAGCCTTTCAGCATGTGGATCCCTACACGCCATCTCCTGTGCACCTCAGTCAATACTGTCCACTCAGCAAATGCCAGGTGAAATCATTCATTTCAGTTCACTTTTTTATTTGTCATTTAATTGAATTTCTTCTATGATCTTATTTGTCATTAATGAAGTATTATTGATTATTGAATCTATTCGTCCAAATTAACCATTTTTTTATCAAACAGTTTGCAACGCATAGAGTTTTTTGCTATGAGGTGTTCGAAGGTGTCATTTCTATTAACAGCTTGTACTGTATCACATCCGAGAGGTTAGTAGAGGTAGTGTCTTTCCAATGGCGGAGTAGTAGGTTCCATTTAATTGAATTTCTATGTTAAAGGGACACTAAAGCTTCCCTTTTTTTTTGCCAAAAAATAACAAACAGTTTATACTTCCACTGTGCAGCTCGTTTTGCACACAGTGGCCCCGATCCTGGTCTTCTGGGGTCCCTCGGCGGCTGTCTTGGCTCCTCCCCGCAAGGACTCCACACCATAATGCGAGCGAGCTCGCATGGTATGGAGTTATTGCGGGCGCGCTCCCATGATACAGCAACTGTATCACTCGGCCCCGCCCCCCGGCGCGCCGCGTCATTGGATGTGATTGGCAGCAGCGCCAGCCAATGGCTGCGCTGCTTTCAATCCATCCAGTGTAGCCAATCGGCGGCCAGGCTGAGAACCGAAGAGGATGACGGGGACGAGCGCGGGACTTTCAAAGGGCCAGGTAAGTAAAACAGGGGCTCGGGGGGGGGGGGGGGGGGCGGTATTGTTGGATGTTTTTTCACCTTAATGCATAGGATGCATTAAGGTGAAAAAACATGTAACTTTACTACTCCTTTAAGGGGCACCCTAGGGCTCTTCAAGGTCTAAATTCAGCCCTGGGGGTGCGTCATCACTTGGCTGGGTTCACAGTATTCCAGGAGTGAATGGTGCTCATGTGCCAGTCCTGGAAGAAGCAGAGGACCCTCATTTTTTATCAAAAGCAGATGAGGCGAAGATAACACCTCTGATTTTGTGCTTATCCTCAGTTTAAATGCGTCAACCCTTATGCCGCGTACACACGATCGATTTTCTCGACGGTGAAAACACAGTCGAGAAAATCAACGGGAAAAACGAGGAGCGGCTTGTTTCCCTACACACGGCCGTTTTTCCCTTCATTTTTTCTCTTGGTCGAGAAAAACGACCGTGTGTAGGCTCCCCGGCAGTGTTTCCCTATGGGAAAACTGCCGCGGAAAAAAATGCCGTGAATCACGACGAGAAAAATTAGAGCAATTTTTCTCGTCGTAATTAATGCCATTTTTCTCGTCGGGAAAAATGACCAAAAGCCCACACACGGTCGTTTTTCTCGTCAAAGAAAAATGGTTGTGTGTACGCAGCATTATGTGTCCTTTTACATTTAACAAAGAGTTGCTTGTGTTTTCTTCTCTCCTAAATTGTAGAAATAATCAAATGGTCTCTAAAGATCATGGAGACTCTACGGTCTCTTTGACCATTTGGATGGTTCTTGTGTTTCTGATCGTCTTTTTACAAGCAAATGCTTTTTCAGAGGAGTTTCTTTATGATACTACCGGCCATTTCATTGAAGCTTTTTTACTATAATCGATTAAGAAATCAATTGTAACTGAATCGTGCAATAGAACAGCTTTGCAAATTGAACACTCTTCCCCACATTTAACACAATTACACTCTGCCTATCACCTCATGCAGCCTGCCGGTCTAGAACATAAGGAAAATGTATCAGCTTAACACCAGAGGGAAAAGTCACTTTGCGATATCGCGTCCATGGCAGAATTTTCATGAAAAGAAACCTTCACAGAAAACGAAACAAGATAATGATATCAAGAGGAATACAAATCTGGTACATACAGTATATAAACCCGGTACATGATATTGCCATGTAGCTTTACAGGTCAGGTCATTGGGTCAAAGATTAACAGTAGACTTAACACTTTCGCTGCAAGAGCTGTTTTTGCATTTTTTGCACACTTGTTGAAAAAATATTATTTTAGGCCTGAAGGGTACTTTAAACCCCCAAAACATGTATTTTGTGAAAGCAGAGACCCTGGAGAATAAAATAGTGATGGTTCCCGTTTTTCTGTCACAAAATATGCACACAAATTTTCAGTAAAAATTACGCAAAAGTTAGTTTAAGGTCACACAGCCGCAATATAACACCCATTTTTTTGGGTAAAATATACAGTATTAGATGAGGTTGTGCCAAGTAAATACATACTCAATATATCAAGCCTAGGTACCCTAGATTGTCCATAGGTGATGCTTTAAAAGTCTCTACAGGTCATCGGTTTACAGTTAACCAGGAATAATGGGCCTAGAATTATTTGACTCCAGCGTGCACAGGATACCACATGTAGCTCATTCAACGTTTTTATACGTAGGGGCCACCGATATGCATCTTCGCATGTGCATGTACCATATATACTCGAGTATAAGCCGACCTGAATATAAGCAGAGGCACCTAATTTTACCACAAAAAAATGGGAAAACGTATTGACTCGAGTTTAAGCCTAGGGTGAGAATGCAGCAGTTACTGTAAGTGGAAAAGAGGGTCAACAATGCCCATTTGCCGCCTCACTGTGCCCATTTTTAGCCTCACTGTGCCCATTTTCAGCCTCACTTTGCCCATATGCAGCCTCATGTTGCCAATTTTCAGCCTCACTGTGCCCATTTTCAGCCTCACTGTGCCCACTTTCAGCCTCACTGTGCCCACTTTCAGCCTCACTGTGCCCATTTGCCGCCTCACTGTGCCCATTTGCCACCTCACTGTGCCCATTTGCCACCTCACTGTGCCCATATGCAGCCTCACTGTGCCCATATGCAGCCTCACTGTGCCCATAAGCAACCTCACTGTGCCCATAAGCAACCTCACTGTGCTCATAAGCAGCCTCACTGTGCCCATGTACCTTATCTCAGTATTGATGAGGAGGGAAGGAAACTCCTATCATGCAGTACATTGTCCCCTCTGATTCACAGCAGGGCTGTGTGTATAGAAAGTCTGCACCATCCACGCCGCCCGCGCCGTCCACTGTAACAAAGCTCTGCCTCCCCCTCATCACGGACGGCGGAGGCAGGACGGCGTGGAGGGCGCGGACTTACTATACACACAACGCCGCTTTGAATCAGAGGGGACAATGTACTGTGTGATATGGGTTTCCTTCCCTCCTCATCAATACTGACAGGAAACCTGACTTGAGTATAAGCCGAGGGGGGACTTTTTCAGTACAAAAAAATGTGCTAAAAAACTTGGCTTATACTCGAGTATATACAGTATGTTGAGGGAGACTCAAACTTTTTTTTAAGTGCTTAAGTGCTTGGATGTAACTTTATTTTTTTCACTAAACTATTTTTTTATGCCAATGAGGACCAAAAGTCCTCTATGTGATATGATTTTTTGTGACAGCCTCTCTTTAATGAAACATTAGGGGTCTTTTTACCCCTGATATCTCACCTACCCATCAACGAAGCACAGATCATGCTCTATTAGCTTTTTCCTTGACTACAGCCAATCCCAGAAATTACACATTGCTAGGTAGGGGAGATCAGCAGATGGACATTGGCTGGTCTTCTTCTACCTGGTGGCATGCACCATGCCAGTCCTGGATCTATAGGTGGAACCATGAAGCCCGGGAAGTTTGTTTAGAACCCCTCCCCCCTATGCCTTTTCATACCTCCCAACTTATTGAGATGGGAATGAGGGACACCTATCAGCAAAAGTATGCAGGCATAGGACACACCCCTTGCCACGCCCCCTTAAAGGAAAATTGTACAAAAAAAACAAGATTGGTTAAACCCACAAGTGCTTTTTTACCACTACTATTCCTTCATATTGGGTTTTTGAATTTACAAATGCAGCAATTTAGAAATTAGATGAAAGGTTTAGCGGTTTTTGATAGATAAAAAGTGCATTTTATATACAATGATATAGATCAGACCAAAATGAGGGACAAATGAGGAGGAATGAGGGACAGAGGGACATTGCTCCAAATCAGGGACAGTCCCTCAAAATCAGGGACAGTTGGGAGCTATGCCATTTGATGGTTCCAGTGAAAAGGGTACAATGTAACTAGACCACATTTAATTTTGTAGAGAAAAACGCCATGTGTTTTTTGAATACAATACTGTTTCACTTTTTTTCATTCTTTGTTGCATCCAAGGCTACCTTCACACTTAAAGGTTGGTCGCATTCTGTGCATTTTCTGAAGTGTTTCAGGCTTGAGCATTTTTGTTTTAGCGAATGAAAAGTTAGATATTAGGAGTAGGAGATGGCTGTTACTGCAAAATCGCACGGTACATGTTTTTTTTAAGGGCTCCCATTGGAGTCTTAAAGGGCCAAAAATCTGTGATCATGCCCCAAAGAATCTCCTGCACTTTTTCTAAATGTTGAGTGACAGCAGTTCGCTCGGATGTGAACAGGCACATTAGAATAACATAGAAATGAGGGTGTCGAGTATAGAAGTGCTTCTGGAAATGTGCTTCAAATCCCTCAGGTATAAATAGGGGCTTAGTGCTGCTGATTGCCTGAAGCCTCTTTGCAGGCACTTCCTGTAATACCTGCACTCCTGGTATTGCTGTGTGGCATTTCTCAGGGTGGGTTTCCTAATGATGGTAAAGTGTGTAGGCAGGACCGCATTGTCACCCCATACAGTATGTTTCTGAACACTGAGTAATGAGAAATGTGTACAATTAATTAGCATGTTAGTGTAACTTAGCTTTAAACCGGAAACAAAGATCTGCCAGCAGGTATAGCATTTTAGTAGCAGAACACAGCACTGTGGCTTAGTTGTTAGCACTTCTGTCTTGCAGCACTGGGGTCATTGGTTTGAATTTTATCCGGTCACTACCTGCATGGAGTTTGCACGTTCCCTTTGTACCTGTGTGGGTTTCCACCAGGAATTCTGGTTTCCTCCCACACTCCAAAGACATGCCAGTAGTTTAATTGGCTCCTGTTTAAATTGATCAAAGCAAGTGTAGTAAGCTTCTTGAGGGCAGGGACTGATGTGAATGTACAATATGTAATGTCCTGCATTATAAAAATACCTGCAATAAATACATAGAGGAAACTACGGTATATAATTGTGGCCATACACGCTTTGATAAGTGATCGATCTCTTCTGATAGGATCTATAGTCAACAACCCATTTGGTTGACATTTGACAGACTTGAGAAGTGGATTTCAATCGATAGTTAAGCTGGGAACGTAAGTTTTTAAGCAGATCTCTGTTTCCACCATGTAATCTCATAATCTGATCAATTAAAATACGATCATAATCATGAACAAATTATCTCGGTGCTGCCGATCGATGCAAAAAGATCAATAATTTTCCGGCCTGGCCGATTGACTCAGTTTGATAGAATCTGATCTACATGGTGTCTAAATGAATTGGCAGGGTTGTAATGGCTGTTCGATTGTTTGAAGATTTGATCATTTTGATCGCATCATACATCGATTGGATAATAAAATCAAAGCGTTCATGGCCACCATAAGTCGTATACTTGCCTGGCAGCAAATTTTTGTTATATGCATACTGACTGTGCCACATACACAGTGCAATTTTTGTCCCAACCCATTACTGGGATCTGTGAGATGATGAGAATTTAGCAGGGTGCTGAGATAATCATACCAGCTCGGATGTGCAATTGGCTACCAATTGCCAAACAAAGAACATCCCAGACCCGGAAGAAGATGGTGATGGAGGGAGCAGCAGCAGGGAGCTTCAGACCTCACATGGCCATAGGAGAGCACACACAGGGGTAGGTGTGCTTTAATGTGCAAGTATGCAAAGCATATGAAACAATATGGCAGATTCTACCTGGCATTGTGTAGATGACAGGTGTACGTATAATGAATTCCTAACACCAGTATTTTCAGTCTTGTACAGCCCTGGCCAAAAGTTTTGAGAATGACACAAATATACATTTTCACAAAGTCTGCTGCTTCATTGTTTTTAGATCTTTTTGTCAGATGGTACTATGGTATACTGAAGTATAATTACAAGCATTTCATAAGTGTCAAAGGCTTTTATTGACAATTACATTAACTGCTTGCCGACCAGCGCACGACGATATACGTCGACAGCATGGTGCGGACAGGCAGAAGGACGTATATATACGTCCCCTTTAAGAAGCCAGCATTGTGGACGCGCGCCTGCCGCAAGCTCCGTGAGCCCGACTGCGGTTCCCGTGGACTCGATGTCCGCGGGGATACCCGCGATCATCTCATGGTGAGGAAGAACGGGGAAATGCTATTGTAAACAAGGATTTCCCCATTCTTCCTAGTGAAAGGACAGTGATCACAGCTTCCTGTAATCGGAAGCGGTGATCACTGTCGTGTCACACACAGCCTATCCCCCCTACAGTTAGAAGCACTCCCTAGGGAACACTTAACCCCTTCAGCGCCACTTAGTGGTTAACCCCTTCACTACCAGTGTCATTTTCACAGTAATCAGTGCATTTTTATAGCCCATTTTTAATATTCCCGAAAATGTGTCAAAAGTGTCCTATGTGTCCGCCATAATGTCACAGTCATGATAAAAATCGCTGATCGCTGCCATTACTAGTAAAAAATTAATTAATAAAAATGCCATAAATCTATCCCCTATTTTGTAGATGCTATAACTTTTGCGCAAACCAATCAATATACGCTTATTGCGATTTTCTTTACCAAAAATATGTAGAAGAATACGTATCGGCCTAAACTGTGAAAAAATTTAGTTTTTTTATATATTTTTTGGGGATATTTATTAAAGCAAAAAGTAAAAAATATTGCATTTTTTCAAAATTTTTGCGCAAAAATGCTCTATTTCTGGGAAAAAAAGGACGTCAATTTTGTTTGGGAGCCACGTTGCACGACCGCGCAATTGTCAGTTAAAGCAACGCAGTGCCGAATCGCAAAAAGTGGCCTGGTCTTTGGCCAGCAAAATGGTCCGGGCTTAAGTGGTTAAGTTTATGTAAAGAGTCAATATTTGCAGTGTTGACCCTTCTTTTTTAAGACCTCTACAATTTGCCAAGGTATGCTTTCAATCAACTTCTGGGTCACATCATGGCTGATGGCAGCCCCTTCTTGCAAAATCAATGCTTGGAGTTTGTCAGAATTTGTGGGGTTTTTTTCCCACCCTCTTGAGGATTAACCACAATTGGATTAAGGTCTAGGGAGTTTCCTGGCCATGGACTCAAAATTTCGAAGTTTTGTTCCCTTAGCCACTTAGTTATCACGTTTGCTATATGGTAAGGTGCTCCATCATGTGGAAAAGGCATTGTTCTTCACCAAACTGTTCTTGGATGGTTGGGAGAAGTTGCTCTCGGAGGATGTTTTTGTACCATTCTTTATTCATGGCTGTGTTCTTAGGCAAAATTGTAAGTGAGCCCACTACCTTGGCTGAGAAGCAACCCCACACATGAATGGTCTCAGGATGCTTAAATGTTGGCATTACACAGGACTGATGGCAGCACTCACCTTTTCTTCTTCGGACAAGGTTTTTTCCAGATGCCCCAAAAAATCGGAAAGGGGATTCATCAGAGAAAATGGCTTTACCACAGTCATCAACAGTCCAATCCCTTTACCTTTTGCAGATTATCAGTCTGTCGCTCATGTCTATTCTGGAGAGGAGTGTCTTCTTTGCTGCCCTTCTTGACACCAGGCCATCTTCCAAAAGTCTTCACCTCACTGTGCGGGCAGATGTACTCACACCTTCCCGCTGCCATTCCTGAGCAAGCTCTGCACTGGTGGTGCCCCGATCCCGCAACTGAATCAACTGTAGGAGACGGTCCTGGCACTTGCTGGACTTTCTTGGGTGCCCCTAAGCCTTCTTCACAAGAATTGAACCTCTCTTCTTGAAGTTCTTGATGATCCGATAAATGCAAAGAATTGCAATTCATCTGATCACTCTTCATAACATTCTGGAGTATATGCAAATTGCCATCATAAAAACTGAGGCAGCAGACTTTGTGAAAATTAATATTTGTGTCATTATCAAAACTTTTGGCCAGGGCTGTAGGCTTTATACTTTGCTTATATTATATTTAAATGAACATTGAGGCCAGTGTTCCACCTGTGGGACCTCCAGAGCGTACAATGAAATATGTATGGAAATGGTGACTGTGTGTTAATAAGTTCTGACAATATTTCGGCATGTACTTACTATATTAGAAAGTGACTATTTTTAGCAAATGTCAGAGATAAGATGAAATTAAAACATCGCCGCCTTTGCTTGAAGGGATATAATAATGAGCTGACTTTTTCCAATAAACAAGTTGATTACAATGTAGATAAAGAAAGTTCTGGAATCAAGTTATCTGACTGGATGATCAGAACACCTACTCATATACAGCCAAAATCAATGTAAACCCTAACAGATTGATATTTTTCTTGCTAAACCACCCTGTATCATAAGCAATTATTTTTTTTAAATAAAATTCACGTTTTCATCATATGTGTTTCATTTCAGTATGGCTGATATCCTGCAGCTTCTGTGCAGCCTCTTCCTGTCTACATGCAGCTTTGTGTTTTTTCTCAAGGTAGGTTTCCTGATGGTGACAGCAGTGGACCATGCCTGCATATTGTGTTGGTATGGCCAACTTCTAATCACCATTGGAAGCCTATGTATATTGGGTGACAGTGCAGGTGCACAATTGGAAGACATGGATAGAACTTTGAGACGCTAGTGCCTTAACAAAGACCTTTATGACTGGATCATCAGATATTATTTTCATGAAAGCTGCAGAATTAACTATGTTTAGTGATTGGGTTTATCTCCATTTCTTTTTTTACATTGTGTTAGACCCACCATCATTACAGTAACCTAGGGCTGGAATTTGAAATGTGTGAACCAAACATATACTTGCTGACATTACTGGCCCTGGTCTTCATTTCATCTATTACTTATTCCATCTTCCTCTTTATCTTTCAGCATTCAGGGTTGTGTTCTGAATTGTCTGGAAGTAGGATTCCCAGTGCTTGTTGACCCCCCACCCCTTGACCCCTGTCCTTTGACCTGTTTGGCATCCTTTAGTGTATCTATTATTAAAAGCCTGAGGTTTTTTATCTGCTTAAAGAAGAGGACATGTTGGGCCTAAACAAATTTGCAACCACCCCAATAACTAACCCAATAAGTAGCTTTGCGCAAAGTGCACATGGAAGAGCTTTGCACAGCAAACAGAACAAAATGTATTTTCCATCACACTTACCAACTAACAGCTAAAAAAAAAAAAAAAAATGATGTCGTCTATTTAGTTGCGTTAAATAAGAGATTTTAGTTGCACAATATTTGCAGATATATGTGGAAGCCGCACTGCCTTGTCAAGGCTCAGTATCGAGCAGTCCTAACTCTAATCAATGACAGTCTCCATGTTGAAGCTTATAAAGCAGTAGATGAGCAGCTTCGTTTTACAGCCCACTTGAAGACTCCAGAACTTGAATAATCTAGAATCTAAATGGGATCATGCAAATTCTGTCAGCTGTACCTGTAATGCATCCAGCTGCAAAGGTACCAACACCTGACAGTACCCTTAGGGTGTGAACTGATTCTAGTATTGCCATGTATTGCTTTTATAGCACCTGCAGGCAGGTGCCTACCAAAGAATATTTATATTTCCTTCTGTGCAGACTCATGCACTTTAGTTATCAGGGTCAGGTCTGCTGCCTTTCCTGTGGAGTTGTTACAGTGTTCATGTGTAGTGGATCTGAAGAGCTGATTGGCTAGATTTTCCCGACAATGTCCTAAAGATCCACATAAAATGGGGCTCTTCTGTACCCCAAGAGGGAGCTGTTGGAAACACTGTCAAAATGTAGGCCGCTATGCTGCTGGACTGTGCCCCCAGCTGGGGTGGGGGCAGTCGGGGTTCTCTGAGGGACCGGGAATCTGAGGACTCTTAACTACCATGGATGAACTTATAACTTTTTAAGGATCTTTGCCAAACATGGACTTTATCAACTCTGTGCTACCACTTGTGGATTATTTGCCAATCATGGACTCTGTCTCTAATGGACACAAAGGACTCTCTGCTATTATTCAGGTATGATTACCCTATGGCCACTAAAACACCTTGTACAGGAATTTGTTTGAGAAGCTGCCTGATAAGAATTGTTCCTGTATGTTGCTTTTCTTCAGTGAAGTTATTGTTAACTGGTTAATGCCTGGTCTGAAGTATCTTCTTAAGTGGTGAATTGCAGGGCATATCTAAAAGAACAAGGTTTGTTACATGGGCACTGTAGATTAGAGTCCACTGTAGTCCAGCATGTAGATTGCTGTCTAGTGTAGGCTATATTGCCATTGCAAGGGACAACAATATATGTGTTTATTACCTTAATCAGCCAACCAGCCAGGGAAAGTGAGATTGGCGTAGGGTGACGGTTGCTCTGGTAGTAAAGGAATGTTGTGCTTGTCCCCTCCACTAGCATCTGGTTCCTCACATTCTGGAAATTGCACCTGCGGCACAGAGTACTTAGCCTGGGAGTCATGGGAGAGATGTAGAGGGGGGCTTGAGAAAGAGCGAGAACAAGCACGTAGTTAGAGTGTGGTTCATTTCCTGGATCCACTGGTAACTGTAGACATGTCACTGGGAGTGAGGCGACAGGGAATGCTGGGTTGTTGACTGGCAGTGCAGGCGCTGCGGCACAGGTTCCTAAATGCTGCGCATCTGAAAGTTGCTGTTCTCCAACTGTGGTAATGTTTGTAGTGCTCAGTGTAACAGTCGGTCAATTAGTCACTGGTTGATAGAGGGTTAACTGTGTTCATTGTAGCTTGCTTCTAAGTCTGGAGTTATGCCCTAATGCTGTTTTTCACTTTAACCACTTGCTTACTGGGCACATAAACCCCCTTCCTGCCCAGGCGAAATTTCAGCTTTCGGCACTGCGTCGCTTTGAATGACAATTGCGCGGTCGTGCGACGTGGCTCCCAAACAAAATTGACGTCCTTTTTTTCCCACAAATAGAATATTTTTTGCACTATAAACAAAAAAAGAGCGACGATTTTGAAAAAAAACACTATTTATTACTTTTTGCTATAATAAATATCCCAATTTAAAAAAAAATAAAAAAAAATTTTCTCAGTTTAGTTAGATACGTATTCTTCTACATATTTTTGGTCAAAAAAAATCGCAATAAGCGTTTATTGATTGGTTTGCGCAAAAGGTATAGCGTCTACAAAATAGGGGATAGTTTTATAGCATTTTTATTAATATTTTTTTTTTACTAGTAATGGCGGCAATCAGCGATTTTTATTGTGACTGCGACACTATGGCGGACACATCGGACACTTTTGACACCATTTTGGGACCATTGTCATTGATACAGCGATCAGGGCTAAAAAAATGCACTGGTTACTGTAAAAATGACATTGGCAGGGAAGGGGTTAACGCTAGGGGGCGAGGAAGGGGTTAAGTGTATGCCCTGGGAGTGATTACTACTGTGGTGGGAGGGGAGTGACTGGGGGAGGAGACCGATCTGTGTCCCTATGTACAAGGGACACACATCAGTCTCCTCTCTCCCTGACAGGACATGGATCTGTGTGTTTACACACACAGATCCATGTCCTTGTCTCTGTACTGGCCGATCATGGGTGCCTGGCGGACATCGCGGCCGCCAGGCACGCGCATCGGCATGTCAGTGACGCGCCGGGCGCGCGCTCGCGTGCCCCCCAGTGGCCGGAGGAGCCGAGGACGTCTATTGATGTCCTCCCGGATTTTAAGAGCCACCTTGAGGCCGTCATTTGACAATGGCCGGGGCTCCAAGTAGTTAAAGCATACTCCTGCCTAGAACCTAAGCAATTAGTGAGTGTAGTTCTAGCGTCCCCCATTAGGGTGCCTAAGCCCTGCCCACAGCACCTTCCTCTAGTTAGTCTGATAGGTTAAATTTAGTTTTAGGCTCCACTGTAGTGAGTAGAGCAGCAATTGATTGTTTTGGTCTGTTCAGGGTTTCCTGAGCTGAGAGTTTCTCCCATCTGCCTCTGAAAAAAGTTTCCATAGCATGACCACAACGATAGAAACTAGGTACTAGCTGTACAGAAAAAAATCACAAAAATTCACAAGTATAAAGTTACAATTATAATTAGGTAAAAAAAACAAGCTTTTATTTTTATTTTTTTTAATCAATGGAAAAATGTTAACAAGCTGGTTTGGACCAAGATTTTACAAAAAATGTTCCTTGGAGATGGAATTTCATAAATATTTTTTAATCCACCTGTTCAGCAGATTCACCTATCAGTGAACTCTTAAAAGGGGTCTAAGAGAACTTTTACTAATTCAATAATATTCTGCTGGCCACCATTTTTTGGGGAGCTTTAGCCCTCCATTGCTGGTATTGACAAGGTGTGGCACACCCATTAAGCCTTATATTACCTTATAATGATCTATATCTGGACCTAAACTGTTGCCTAAATACAAACTTAACAAGTCCTAATATGACCAGTTACACGGTTAACTACAAGGCCATGTGGCATGCATTCCTAATAACTACAGGGCTATTAGTATTTGGGATGTGAGCCTGCACTCTAGGACAGAGTGTGGGCTTTCTAGTAAGAAAGTGAGCCGATAGACCCTTTTACCAGTTCAGTTTGCCCCTGTTAACATCTGGCTGGAGGGAGCATGTCCTGAAGTATACCCTCATCACTAGTCACCACTTACCGGTAATTTTTAACCCTGTACTATAACTGTATGCTTACTTCCCTTTTACACCCCGGTAAAGATCCTCTCTTCATGGATGATTTCCAGTGTAGTTCTTGAGGAATATCCAGTACTCTGCTCTTTTTTCTTTTTCTGGACAAGGCCAAGTAGATGGCTTCTGGCTTCAGTGTGCCAGTAAATTATATTTAAAGATTGACCATGAAATGTGTAATTTTACGATCTCCGCTCTTCTTTCAAAAACTATTAGGCGGATTTAATTTAATAAAATAGCTATGCTTTTCAATCTGTCGGAAAATGTAAAGTATAAAGTCGCAAGCCATACAATTCAAAACAGATTAAATCTGAACTGAAAGCGCTTATAGCACTCATCATATTCTGTTCTAGATTTTATATCCTGAAATAATGTTAATCCACATAAATTCTACTTTTATATATAAGCTTAAAGCGTTCTTTTTTGTTTTTTATTCACACCACTAAGCTTGCTATTACAGACAATTTGGCAACAAATTAAGCAATTTGTCATCTGTCAGGTTGTGGCGTTGGTGACCAAACACTCATGGAATTAACCATCTGTTAGAAGACATCTCGCAGTTCTGATCTGCCAGGGTTTCACAAGTATTTTCACTTCCGTTCTGACACATTCGACAGCAGCAATACAAATAACATATGGTATGGGCAAAACATATCTTCATGCTACATCTTTGAACATGTTTATCAGTTACATTTTTCACAAAGCGTAATTAGCAAATATAACCTCTTCATTCAACACTTAGCTATAGTTCAAAAATGAATACAT
Source organism: Rana muscosa (assembly GCA_029206835.1). NCBI lineage: Eukaryota > Metazoa > Chordata > Amphibia > Anura > Ranidae > Rana > Rana muscosa. Next base: position 153,556,044 of record CM055116.1, on the reverse strand, counting down.
TTCTAAATTAAAGTTTTTTTCCACTTGGAAGACAAGAATAATTTTAAATCTTGGCAATTAAATTATCAACCTCAATTTATGTAAATATTGTCATCTCCTTTATTTTTTGTTCCCCCATGTTTACCCGAGCTTTGGAGCATCTATTCATTCCAACGAAACCTGTAAAATTGAGCTTGTTTGCACTTATATCGTAGGATAGTCTACCCCCAACCCCCATGGCAGTCCGAAGCTGCCCATACACCAGTACATTTTAAAAAAAAGTAGAACTTTAGTCAGAAAATGTAATCCTGCTAGATCACTTCAGGCTGGCCACTTTTGCAGGTATAGCTATGTAAAACCAAGGGTCTATACAGTATAAAATCCAGAAATACACTGTGTCACCCTGCTCTGCACATGCTCAGTTGCTCATTCTTTTTAGGCATTTTAAGACCATGCTGAGTTTGTAGAGGCTGATCTGTTGACAGCCTTAAAGTTAAATTAAACCCTCCTCTCCTTTACAGCCAAGGAAGCTGCTTCTGTTTGATCTGCAATTGCCATGTTGCTGCACGTGATCAGTTATGACTAGGGATGAGCTTCGAGTTCGCGTCAAACACGCTTTCGACTCGAACATCGGCCGTTCCACGAAGAACGAACGTTACGGTCCGTTCGCGCTAAATTCGTGTTGCGCAACGCGGCCCATAATTCACTGCGGCATCGCAGTGCATTGCTGGCTGATGCTTGGCCAATCACAGCGCGGAAAAAACGGAGAGCCGTAATTGGCCAAAGCCAGGGTGGCTTTGGCCAATTATGGCTCAGGGGGTTTAGTACACGCCCCACACTATATAAGGCCACCTGGAAGTCAGCCTTGTGTAGTGTGTTGGCGTTTGTGTAAGAGGCAGTGTCAGAGAGACAGACAGTGTCATTTATATTGAGTTAGATAGAGCAGGCAGGCGAGTCAGTGAGCTGCTGTTACAGTGTGTAGAGGATATATATGCATCCTAGGTGTTGTGTGTATATATATTTATACACTGTATTCAGTTTAACTAGATCCGTTCCTGTTATTCTCTATACTGTGACAGGCAGGCCGGTGATTGTGCTAGCTGCAGACAGTCAGTGTTTCACTTAGGGCTTTTTCACACGGACGGACCGTTCAGGTCTGCCTGTCAGTTTTTAGGCAGACCTGAACGGATGCTCCATGTACCCCTATGGAGCCACGGATGTCAGCGGTGACATGTCCACTGACATCCGACCCGCTCCAATCCGCCAAAGTGTGACGGAGGAAAACCCTACTTTTCCATCCGTCTGCGGATCGGATCAGATGACAACGGACTCTATGGTCTGTCGTCATCCGATCCCCCATAGGGGAGAGCGGCGCTCTGACAGGTCGGTCCCTGCACAATGTGCGGAGACAGACCTGTCATCTGCCTGCTCAGCGGGGATCGAAGGAGTGATCCCCGCTGAGCAAAGCGGAGCCCGCACATGGACACGGATCGTGTGAAAGGGGCCTTAGTGTACTACTGTGTGCTTTGCATAGCATTCACCTAAAGCTCACCTGGATACAGTTATTCTCTATAATGTGACAGGCAGGCCGGTGATTGTGCTAGCTGCAGACAGTCAGTGTTTCACTTAGTGTACTACTGTGTGCTTTGCATAGCATTCACCTAAAGCCTAAATTTTTGATGCATTACTTTGCAACAGGGCTCATTGCTGCGCTCTAAGTACAGTATCTGTGAGGGGTTGCAGTGTTGTAGTATCAGTGCCTAAGGCCCAATTTTTCATCCCCTGTTCAACAGGGGCATGCAATTACAATTCTTGATCTAATAATTCACAGCAGGGCCCATTCCTGCGCCCACCAAGAGTAACTGTGAGGGCTTACAGTGTTGTGACACCAGCACCACCACCAAAGGCCCAATTTTTCCTACCACTGTTCAACAGTGGCATGTAAATACAATTCCTGATATAATAGTTGACAGCAGGGCGTTCCAGCGCCCACCAAGAGTAACTGTGAGGGCTTACAGTGTTGTGGCAACACCAACACCTAAGGGGCAAATTTCAGCAGAGTATATACGGCAGGCCCCTACTTTCAAACATCCAACTTACAAACGACTCCTACTTGCAAACGAAAGGAGACAACAGGAAGTGAGAGGAAATCTACCCCTAGGAAGGGAAATTCTCTCCTGTAAGAGTTAATATGTGAAAAATGTGTCTCCTCTCCACTGATGCTTTATCACCAATCCTTGTTTCAATAAAAACCCCAAATTTTCCAAAAACATTTGTCATTGGGACGGAAAGTGAGGTGAAATGTTCTGAACAGGTGCACAGACAGCAAAACAAATGTTACAGGGGTGATAACCCTTCCCTATGTTCTCCAAAAAGCTTAAAAATAGATTTTTTGGCTGGAGCTACACCTAAAAAATGTACCTGTTCCAAATTACAAACAGATTGTACTTAAGAACAAACCTACAGTCCCTGTCTTGTATGCACCGCTTGTATACGGCTGTTCAGAGTATATAGGGCCTTTTTTATTTTGGGTGCGGGGTTCCCCTTAATATCCATACAAGACCCAAAGGGGCTGGTAATGGGCTGGGGTAGGGTGGGGGGGGGGTGATGCGGTATTGCCGGGATCAGACATTACATTAAAGCCGCAAGCAGTTTTAAATGGCTTTTTTTTCTTTAGAAATGTCATTTTGTGCAGGGACAGTTCTAAACACGGGAAACACGTGCCACTTCACAGGCATACTTTAGACACCCCCCAGGTACGATATTTAAAGAAATATTTCACTTTTTTTTTCCACTTTATGTATCATTAACCACTTAAGCCCCGAACCATTTTGTAGCTAAAGGACCAGAGGTGTTTTCAGAATTTTGCACTGCGCTGCTTTAACTGGAAATTGTGCGGACATGCAATGTTGTACCGAAACAAAAATTGTGTCCTTTTCTTCCCACAAATAGAGCTTTCTTTTAATGGTATTTGATTGCCTCTGCGATTTTAATTTTTTGCGATATAAACGGAAAAAGACTGAAAATTTTGAAAAAAAAAGATATTTTCTACTTTTTGTTATAAGACAAATCAAATAAACTAAATTTTAGTCATACATGTAGGCCAAAATGTATTCAGCAAACTAGGGTACATTTTCTGGAATTTACACAGCTTTTAATTTATGACTGCCTATCTCATTTCTTGAGGTGCTAAAATGGCAGGGCAGTACAAACCCCCCCCCCCCAAATGACCCCATTTTGGAAAGTAGACATCCCAAGGAAATTGCTGAGAGGCATGTTGAGCCCATTGAATATTTTTATTTTTTTTGACCCAAGTGATTGAATAATGACAAAAAAAAAAAAATTACAAAAAGTTGTCACTAAATGATATATTGCTCACACATGCCATGGTTATAGGTGGAATTGCACCCCAAAATACATTTTGCTGCTTCTCCTAAATACGGGGATACCACATGTGTGAGACTTTTTAGGAGCCTAGCCGCGTACGGGACCCCGAAAACCAAGCACCGCCTTCAGGATTTCTAAGGGCACAACTTTTTGATTTCTTGTTAAAGTATTTTATTGAATGTGATATAACAGAAATGTACAGAACATACATTTATAATGGTTGTAGAACATTGACTACATATTTCTATTATAAAGAATAAGTAGTGAATTCATGGTCTACAATGTGCATATTGCTGTATAGTTTCTAAGGGCTAAGCAGAAATCAACGGTGGACACATCCACCCACTAGATGTATGTTACAGTAGATGGTAAGATAACGAACAAACAAATATTATTTGGTTTAGTACAATTAAGAACGAAGTACAAAGTGCAATATTATAATGCCGCTTAGATTATGCTTTTCAAATAAAAATAAAGATCTAAGTGAACTTTAAATGGACGTAAAAGATAGCGTAAAAATGACATGAAAATAGAAATGGATAAGTAGGTAACCTAAAAATAAGTAGAATAGGATAGTAGGAAAGTAGAGGGGGGGGGGTATAGGAGTCCACTCGGATGGCTCGAGTTCATTGGTCTTTGACCTGTGTATTACAACAGGATAATAGTGTTCACGATATGATCCACCTGCTACCATGGCATGAGAATCAAGTCTTCGCGGAATGAAGATAGGTGATATTTAATCCATGGGTTCCATAACTTTTCAAAGATTGGAATTTGATCTCTTTCTATGGCTAGCATTTTGGCGTGAGCCATAAATCCATTGACTCTACGTATAGTCTCGGCTATTTCCAGTTTAGGGGTCTTCCATGCTTTTTCAATTGTTTGTTTGGCTGCCGTAAACAATTGAGTGAGAAGTTTAAATTGTTTATATGTGATGTAATCTGGTTTTAAATTGAGCAAGGCCGTGGCTGGGTCAGGATGTATAGTGAAGCCAAATATTCTGGACGCAGTTTCAAATATCTGTTCCCAGTATAATTGTATCAACGGGCAAGACCACCAAATGTGTAGGTGGGTGCCCGGGTCGGGACAGCCCCGGAAGCATTGGCCTGTTTGGTTTGGCGTAAATTTCGCCAATCTATAGGGAACGAGGTACCAACGGGTTAGAACTTTATAGTTGGTTTCTACCGCCAAAACATTTGGTGAAGAAGATTTTGTTATAGACCATATTTTGGACCAATCAGCCACATCGAATTCTCTTTCCAGGTCCTCCTCCCATTTACGTGCATAAGGTGGTTTGTCTAAACCTGGGTAAATTGTAATGTGGGTGTATATTGACGATATTAGTCCTCTTGAATGGGGGTCTTTTAAACATGCAGATTCAAATATTGTAAGTTGGGATAAAGGGGTGTCAGTAATTAACAAAGGTGCGTAAAAGTTTTTAATTTGGAGATATCTGAAAAGTTCCGAGTTCGGCAAGTTATAGGTGTCGCAAAGGGTAGGAAACGTATGAAAAGATGATGTAGAGGTTAGGTAATTAAGCCGAGTAATATTCAATGAATTCCATATCCTAAATGACTTGGGTGTGACCCATGCTGGGTAAAAAGGGTTTTTAAGGAATGATAAGAGAGGGTTGTGAGGTGATTGTAGCTGATGTTTAAATCTAAGGTTATCCCATACGGCTAAAAAGTGTTTTATAATAGGGTTACTTAGGGTTTTTCTTTCTTTAGGGAGGAGCCATAGTACATTGGATATAGATAGAGGGTCACATTCTGCTGCTTCTATTATTACCCATATAGGTATATCGTCATTAGTGTGATATTTAGTGAGGCTGGCAATATGTGCCGCTCTATAATAATTAGCAAAATTAGGGAACCCAAGGCCTCCCTTAAGTTTCGGTAAATAAAGTGTATGTAACGATACACAGGGTTTTTTGGAGCCCCAGACATAGTTTGATGTTTTTCTTTGGAGTATTCTAAGATAATAAGATGGGATAGGGATTGGTAAGACTCTAAATAAGTAGAGTATTTTAGGGAGAATTGTCATTTTGACTGCATTAATTTTACCTATCCATGAAATTGGGAGATGTGTCCATTGTTGTAAAAGAGTTGTTATTTGTTTGAGGAGTGGGGGATAGTTTGCTGCAAAGAGATCTAAGTTTGAGGCTGTTAGGTGAATCCCTAAATAGGGGATTGACCTCTCAGTCCATATGAAAGGAAGTGCAGTTTTGGCCGAGTCTGATTCTATTTTAGTGAGGGATATATCTAGGGCCATGGATTTTTTGGGGTTTATTGTAAGTCCAGAAATCACTGCAAATTTATCTAAAACTGATAGAAGATTAGGTCCAGAGACTTGTGGGGATGATAGAAATAGGAGTATGTCATCCGCAAATAGGCATAATTTATGATGGTATCCAGCTAATTCGATGCCTGTGATTGTCGGATCTGTGCGGATTCGTTGAGCTAGGGGTTCTATTAGGAGGGCGAATAGGAGGGGGGAGAGTGGACATCCCTGGTGCGTTCCTCTTTCTATATTAAAGGAATTAGATTTATAGCCTGCGTATTTTATATATGCAATTGGTTTGTTATAGAGTGCTTCTATCCATGTTAGGAAGTGAGGGCCAAAACCCCATTTTTGTAATGTGTAATTAAGGTACGGCCAGGCTATGGAGTCAAAGGCCTTTTTTATATCTAGGGACAGAAAACAGGAGGGTATACGTCGTTTTTTGGCTATGTGGGCTAGCAATACGGCCCGACGGACATTGTCTCCCGCCTGCCGCTTTGGCATGAATCCTACTTGATCCTTATGGATGAGCTTGCCTATTATTCTATTTAGCCTTTTGGCCAATATTTTGGCTAAGATTTTGATATCTAGGTTCAGAAGGGAAATTGGGCGAAAGTTTGTACATAGGGTATCATCCGTGAGAGGTTTTGGGATCATACAAATAATGGCGGTCAGGGTTTCCTGTCTAAAGGATTCTCCTTTCAATAGTACATTGAAGGCGTCTGCTAAGATTGGTGATAATATGTCTGTATAGGTTCTGTAATATAAAGCTGAGTAGCCATCTGGGCCTGGTCTCTTGTTTATTTTTAATTCTTTAATAGCCTTGGCAACATCTTCTGGTGAAATAATTTCTTCTAGGATTTTATTTTGGTCAGGGGAAAGTCCTGGCAAATGTAAGTCGGAGAAAAATGTATCTGCAGCTAGCGGGTCAAAGTTATTAGATGAAGCATATAATGAGGATAGGTGGGAATGAAATTTTTTGACTATTTTGTGAGGGTTGCTTGTGTATACTTCCTTTGCTAGTTTTAGCCGAATTGGTTTAAAGGGTTTGTTTAGGGAATTGAGTGTTCTTGCAAGGTATGTCCCGGGCTTATTAGCTTTCATGAAGCGGTTAAATCTTGAGCGTTTATAGGATTTTTCTATGGCTTCTGTGAGAAATAAGTTGTATGCAGTACGGGTCTTGTCTAATCGGGATTTAGTTAATGTGGATGGATTTTCTTGATGGGATATAAAGGCCGTGTTAAAATCCATTTCCAGTTTACGGGCAAGGGTTTTCCGTTCTCGTTTAAATATAGCTGATTGTTTCTGGATTGTGTTGCGTATCACAGGTTTATGGGCTTCCCATAGAGTTAGCATATTAATTTCTGGGCTAGAGTTAAGGGTAATGTATTCTTTTATGTCTTGTTCAATAGTTTGGCGATAAGCTGGGTGTTTGAGTAGAATGTCTGGGAGATTCCAAGTACGATCATGGCCTTTGGGTAATAATGATTTAATGGAGGTGAGTACAGCATTATGGTCGGACCATGGAATGGGGACTATGTCTGCAGCAATGATTTCAGGGAGCATGCCTATAGTTAGAAATATATGATCAATCCTTGAAAATGTTTTGTGGGGATGGGAATAGTATGTGTATTTCCGTGTAGTGGGGTTGGCTTCTCTCCATGAATCTACTAAATTATGTTTGGATAGGATTTGTAAGAAGGACTTCTTGACATTTGTTTGTGATGGTGTGTACGGGGATTTATCCAGAAATGGGAGGAGGACCTGGTTGGAGTCACCACAGAGCATAACTGTTCCTATTTTATGATCATTCACTACTTGTAATAAATGTGACATAAATGGATTGGGTTGTTTATTTGGTGCATAATAAGAAACTACAGTTATTGCGGTATCCACTATGTGACCCGTAAGAATTAAGTATCGTCCTTCAGGATCTTTTATTTGTGATTGGAGTATAAATGGGGTAGAACGATGGAAGGCTATGAGAGTACCCCGTTGCTTGGAGGCAGCCGAGGCCATGTAGGTTTGTGGATAGAAATGGGATATAAATTTGGGTGTGGTGGTTTTTGTGAAGTGAGTTTCTTGTAAACAAACTATGTGTGCCTTTTTGGCATGAAATACGCGGAAGGCCTTGGTTCGTTTTTGAGGAATGTTCAGTCCCTGAACATTCAGGGACAAAATGTTTAATGGTGCCATGGTAGCAGGGTGGATAAGGAGGACTTACCTGTTGCCAAGTAATTCGTGTTATTCAATGTGATCCGAGTGGACTCGAAGAGGGGGAAGGAAAGCAGATAGAAGATGAATACTAGAGTGATAGAATGGAATAAAATTTGACTGTTTAGACAAAATAATACATATACTAACATAAAGACACATTTAAGTGTTTTCCGCAAGTGGGGGCAAAAATCCCCCACTGGGGAAATAGCGCCTCCGTCAGACTTCCACATGTTTTATGTGGTCGAATGAGGGAGGCAAAGTAGGGCGCACGGATCTCCCGTTCAAAAGGGGGGGAGAGCCATCTGAAAAGAATAATACGATAAAGAATAATTCGTTAACCTAATAATGCATATGAAAACTGTTAAGATTATAGGTAAATACTCCAGGGGAGGGACTATAGGGGTGACAAAAATTTAAGAAAATCTGCTGATTGCTCCAGGATCTCCTGGTGAGAAAGCTACCTAAACTAGAGGGGTGGTAATAAAGGGTGAGGATAGAGCAGGAATTGGGGGTCCTCCTTTACACACTAGGAGTAATAACTAAACTGTCGGCTAGGGGAATTAATAAAAAAATCCCCAGAGGTAAATAATACTGTTGTTCTAGTAGTTCCCATTCAGTAATATAAGATCAATCATTTGACTTACAAAGAGGGGGGACTGGTAAAATAAGTATGACCTATGTTCTTCAATAGTCTAGTGAACGTCAGGAGAAACTATATAATGTTCTTCTTCAAGAACCAGAAAATCTAGGATAGCAGGACTTTTGCTTACCCTAAGTCATGCTAAAAAAAAAGAAGAAAAAATAAATAAATAAAATAAAAACTAGATCAAAAAAGACAAAAAAAGATAGAAAAAACTTCAACCGTATGCTGGTTAGCATTTTTTTGTATTTAAGCTTAGTATTTAAGCTTAACTGGAAAACTATGAGCAATCAGTATAAGTGAAAAGAGACTGCATCTGGGGCAACACTTATTATTGTGCATTAGTTTGTAAATGAGTGCTATGTGTTGCACAATATGTCTTCAAAAGGTCCATAGCAGGGTAAAAGCGAACAGGTTGATTTCTTTGAGGTTTCTGTCAGTCCACTGAATCTTCTCTTTCCTGAGGAGGAGATGTATGACGACTTCTCTTGTGGGATGGATGATTTCCATTTTCCAAATTGGGTTGGGAGTGATGCCCTTTGGATGAAAGGGGCATTGCTCTACTCCGCAGAGAGGTATTTTTTGGATCTGGATCCATTAAATGTAGATCTATGAGTGTTTGTTGAAGTTCTTCATAGGTTCTGCAAGTGTATCTTTTCCCTTTATAGGCGAATCGTAAAGAGAATGGGAATCCCCATTGATATGGGATATCATGGCTTTGGAGTTCCTGAAGAAGGGGTTTTAATGCTCTTCTCTTAGAAATTGTAGTTTGGGACAAATCAGCAAACAGTTGGTATTCATGTCCTTGAAAATGTAACTGTTTTTTATCTCTGGCTGATGACAGAAGCATTTCTTTTGTGCGGTAGTAGTGTAGTTTCACTATGATGTCCCGTGGAGGACCGTCAGGTTTTTTAGCAGCAAGTGCTCGATGAATTCTGTCAAATTCCATTCTTTCAATGGGAATGGCTGGTTGCAATTCCTGGAACAGTGCAGTAATTGTAGATTGCAGGTCAAGAATTGCCTCAGGGATACCCCTGATTCGCAAATTGGACCTCCTGTCCCTATTCTCATGGTCTTCTAGCTTGTTGTGAAGCAAGATATTTTCCTCTTTGAGATTTTCAAGTTCCATTGAATGTTCCAGAGAAATATTTTCTAAGTCCTCAGTTTTTATCTCTAAGGCAGCTGTACGCTTACCAATTTCCCTTATCTCTCTTGTGAGGTGTGAGGTAATTTGATCAGATGTCTGCTTTAGTGCTTTATGGAGCATATTTTCAAATTGTTTAAATATGGCTGGAGTTATTTGTGAGGTCTGAGGAGAGTCTTGTATGGTAAATAAATCATTGTCAGAGTCAGCTGAGAATATAGGCTGTGACAGGTTTAACTGGTGTGAGCGCATAGATGCTGTGAATGAGGCAGAGGATTGTGCCCCTTTAGTCATGGTTCTCCCCTTAGGAGCTTTCATGACAGGATTTTTTAACTTGGTACCGCTCCCTCTCTGAGCCATAATTCTGCCCACAAAATGGACTACAGGGTCTCTGGTACTTGTTCTACCCCTCTGGTAAGTAATTATACTTGCGGGTTAACGCTGGATACCGGCTCTCCCCACGAACGGTACGGAGCTCTAGCTCTGCATTACCGCACCGCTAGACTCCGCGCATGCGCCTCCACAACTTTTTGATTTCACTCCTCACTACCTATCACAGTTTCGAAGGCCATAAAATGCCAAAATAGCACAAAACCCCCCCAAATGACCCCATTTTGGAAAGTAGACACCCCAAGCTATTTTCTGAGAGGCATGGTGAGTATTTTACAGCTCTCATTTGTTTTTGAAAATGAAGAAAGAACATTTTTTTTTAATTTTTTTTTTCAATTTTCAAAACTTTGTGACAAAAAGCGAGTTCTGCAAAATACTCACCATACCTCTCAGCAAATAGCTTGGGGTGTCTACTTTCCAAAATGGGGTCATTTGGGGGGGTTTTGTGCCATCTGGGCATTCCAAGGCCTCCAAAACTGTGATAGGCAGTGAGGAGTGAAATCAAAAATTTACACCCTTAGAAAGCCTGAAGGCGGTGCTTGGTTTTTGGGGTCCCGTACACGGCTAGGCTCCGAAAAAGTCTCACACATGTGGTATCCCCGTACTCAGGAGAAGCAACAGAATGTATTTTGGGGTGTAATTCCACATATGCCCATGGCATGTTTGAGCAATATATCATTTAGTGACAACTTTGTGCAAAAATAAATAAAATTTTTTATTTTTTCCGCAACTTGTGTCAACATATAAAATATTCAATGGACTCGACATGCCTCTTAGTATATAGCTTGGGTTGTCTACTTTCCAAAATGGGGTCATTTGGGGCGGTTTTGAACTGTTCTGGCATTTTATACACAACATTAGGAAGCTTACATCCACTCTTCTAACCACTTATAGACAAAGCCCTTTCTGACACTTTGTTTACATGAAAACATATTTTTTTTTTGCAAGAAAATTATGTTGAACCCCCAAACATTATATATTTTTTTTAAAGCAAAGGCCCTACAGATTAAAATGGTGGGTGTTGCATTTTTTTTTTCCACACAGTATTTGCGCAGCGATTTTTCAAATGCATTTTTTGGGGAAAAAATACACTTTTCTTAATTTTAATGCACTAAAACACACTATATTGCCCAAATGTTTGATGAAATAAAAAAGATGATCTTAGGCCGAGTACATAGATACCAAACACGACATGCTTTAAAATTTCGCACAAACGCGCATTGGCGACAAACTACATACATTTTTAAAAGCCTTTAAAAGCCTTTACAGGTTACCACGTTAGATTAACAGAGGAGGTCTACTGCTAAAATTACTGCCCTCGATCTGACCTTCGCGGTGATACCTCACATGCATGGTGCAATTGCTGTTTACATATGACGCCAGACCGACACTTGCGTTCGCCATTGCGCAAGAGCAGGGCAGGACAGGGGTGCTTTTTTTTATTTTTTTATTATTATTATTAATTTTGCTTTTTTATTTTATTTTTAAACTGTTCCTTCCATATATATATTTTTTTTTTATCATTTTTATTGTTATCTCAGGGAATGTAAATATCCCCTATGATAGCAATAGGTAGTGACAGGTACTCCTTTTTTGAAAAAACTGGGGTCTATTAGACCCTAGATCTTTCCTCTGCCCTCAAAGCATCTGACCACACCAAGATCGGTGTGATAAAATGCTTTCCATATTTCCCAATGGCGCTTTTTATATCCGGGGGGGGGGGACTTTCCCTCCCACTGCTTGTAAAAGCAGTCCAGAGGCTAATTGGCCACTAGGATTGCTTTTACATGAAAGCTGTCCGCTGGCTGAAAAGAATGATACCAAGATGATACCTAAACCCGCAGGCATCAATCTGGTATAACCATTCAAATTCCAGCAACATGCTGGTCCTTGTTGGACATGTATTGTAATCTTTTTTTTCATGCAGCCTGTTGGCTGAACGAAAAAAGAGATTGATCGGTGGGTATGCCCACCATTAGAATACCGCCCTTCATCCACCCACTTCTAATGATGGGCATACATGCACCATTTATATATGCCGAAGCATGGGGGCATCCTCCCGCAAAAGTTATGCCGCACACACATTGTCGGACTTTTCCACGGGCATGCCTTTGTCGGAATTTCGACCGTATGTACGCGGCATTAGGAGCAAAATCACTCCTCCGCCCCTGCTGCCCCAATGCTTCGGCATATATGCTTTTTTTTTTTAACTGTGGTGGTGAAATCACCTCCTACAGCACTGGAGTCGCAGGGATCAGGCCTGTCTCTGCGAACGCTGCAGTTATGTGTGTTGTGTTTTGTAAGTGACAGTGATCGGTTGATACTGCACTTGGGTGGCCTGGGTTGGACGGAGGGGCAAAACGCAGGTGCTAGCAGGTATCTGGGCTGATCCCGCTAACACTGCATTTTTGGGAACCCTAAACTGCTGGGGACGCTAGTATAGATCTGATCAGATCAGATATTGATCTGTTCAGATACTATACCACTAAGGGAGCTGTATGCTTCACGCGTGGGTGTTAGCGTTACTGGCACTAACCTGACGCTGCCTGGGGTGTGACGCAGACCCTCTCTGATGCTAAAACCTAATTGATATCACCCGCCGGGCGATCAGGGGGTTAAACCTTTATTGGGTTATATACGGCGGGTGCCCTGACACTATAAAAAGCAAACTAACTAACTAGCGTCACCCGTAACACTTATATGGTGATCACTGGTGAAAGGGTTAACTAAGGGCAATCAGGGGGTTAAACCTTTATTAGGTAATATATGGGGGTACCCGACGCTATAAAAACCTGCGGCGAACCTAAAAAAAATAACTGGCTACCTATCGGCATCACCGACACTAAGACAGCGATCAGAAAAACGATTGCTTAGTGACAGCGGTGCTAGGGGGTGAAAGGGTTACCTGGGGGGGCGATCAAGGGGTTAAACCTTTATTGGGTAATATGTGGGGGTACCCGACGCTACAAAAACCTGCGGCGAACCTAAAAAAAAATAACTGGCTTCCTATCGGCATCACCGACACTAAGACAGCGATCAGAAAAACGATTGCTTGGTGACACTGGCAAAATGGGGTGAAAGGGTTACCTGGGGGGGCGATCAAGGGGTTAAACTTTTATTGGGGGGGGGGGTTAGGGGGCTACACTGGACCTAACACTAACTGTAGTGACACTTTTACAGTCACAAATGTCACTGATTGCAGTGATCAGTAAATAAATGGTCACTGCAATCAGCTGTTATGTGCACTAACCTGTGTGTCTTCTCTCATGCGGCGCTCGGTATATGTGAGCGCCGCATGAGGGATGACATCACTTCCTCCTGCCTGTGTAAACATTACACAGGCAGAGGAAGCATTTGATTCGCCGGGAGCGATCGCGAGGGGGTGGCCAGAATCGAATGGCGGCCCCCTCATCACGGATCGCCCCCAAAGCGATCCCGGCCGCCCACTGTACCGGAGGGGGGTCCGATTGGACCCCCCACCCATACGAAGGCAGTCACGTACAGGTACGTGATTGTGCCTGTCAGTGCCATTCTGCCGACGTATATTTACAGTGGGCGGTATTAAGTGGTTAAAATCACTGCTCCCGAAAAAACGACAGTTTTAAATGATTATTTTTACATTGATACATGTCCCCTCGGGCAGGACTCGTGTCCCCAAACCCTTTTTAGGACAATAACATGCATATTAGACGTTATAATTAGCACTTTAGATTTCGAACGTTCGCGTCCATTGTATTCAATAGGGTTCTAAAGTTCGTGCGAAGGTTCTGGTGCGAACCGAACGGCGGGGTGTTCGGCTCATCCCTAGTTATGACACCAGCCATTTGATGGTTTGACAGTTTGGTTGAGGAAACAAGCAAACGTGACAGTTAACAATCCTGGCATTCCAAGAATATAACTGTTTATAACAGGGGCTCTGGGCTTCAGCAAAATGGCAGCCTCCAGCAAGAAGAAACCAGAGCAATTCTGAAGGCAATTTACAGCACACACTAATTTTGGCAGAATACGTATTAATCTGGAATGTATGTTTCTTGCTAATTCAAAAAATTCAACCGAATTCAAAAAATGTGACTGCATTTGATTTGATTTTCTTTTAAATGCAGTTGTTGCATTAGGCTATTGATACTGACTGTCTGACAATTCGAAAATGAAAACAAAGTAGAATAAAATAGAAAAAATATATAACCATCTTCCGAAATTCAAATTTAAAATAGAATGGATTCGAATTTGAAAAAAAAAAGATTAGAATAGAATAGAAAATAATTGAAAAGAATAGAATAGAAAAACAATAAAAATAGAATAAAATAGAAAGAATGTAATATATATCCATCTTCCAAAATTAGAATTTTCGAATAGAATGAATTTGAATTTGAATAGAAAAGAATAGAATATAAAAGAATAGAATAGAAATCAAGAGAATAGAATAGAAAATCAATAGACAAGAATAAAATAAAATAGGAAGAATATAACGGTTATACTCTTCATATTTTATTATATTTCTATAATCTTTTCTATTCTAATGTTTTCTATTTGAATTCATTCTATTTGAATTTCTGAAGATGGTTATATTCTTTATATTTTATTCTATTCTTTTGTTTTTCTATTATATTCTCTTATATTCTACTATTTTGGATTCCATTGTTTTGGATTTTATTCTAATCTATTGTATTCTAATTCAAATTTATTCTATTCAAATTTCAGAAGACGGTCATATTCTATTAAATTCTATTCTATTCTTTACTATTCTTTCACTTTTTTCTATTGCTTTATTATTTTATATTCTATTTTATTTTTTTTTAAAAATCGAAAATCGATTTCTAACTTTTTCGAATACAATACGAATTTGTTTTAGAATTTAAATAGAATTTCGGTTCAATATTTTGGATTTGTTTAAATTTGTTACTATTATTCTGTAATTTTAATACATCAGAATTTCCAAATAACATACAATTTGTCCAAATTTCAGTTCAGAACTAAATGAACCGCATGTGTCTAATTTGGGGGTTATTACCTTCTTCTTCATTAAGTTCAGGGATGTTGGCATTGGCAACCTACTATATGGCTTTATTTGGTGGTTCTACTTCATTATCCTTCATGAACGTGTTTTTTTTTTTTTTACTATACAGGGTTGGGGGGGGGGGGGGGGGCTGCGACAGAAGTGCACATTGCATTTTCATGCAAGGTTTGCTTTACATACAATGGCTTTGTATTGAAACCACTTTATTTCCTTGGCTGGATCCCAATCTGCCCAGCAATGGAAGCAGCAGCTGGAGAGGGATTCTGATGTTGTTTACCAAGAAGCTGTGACAGGTGGGGAGTTGATAATCCCCTTGACTAAATAAAAAGTTGTAACACAAATGAATTGTCAGAGCATCCTAAGATGTATATGAGGATATGCCGAGATGAAATCGAAAATGAACAACTGCTATACATCATCTTTTGAAATAATCTGGAGTTACTGGGCAACTGATAAAGATATTACATTCATTTTACATTGTAATGTATGCTTGTATTGTGATTAATTTTCTGTACCACTTGCTTGGATGGCACACATCTCTCAGCATTATTTTCAGTATAACTATATTTGTGTACCGTAGAGTGGAAAAATTGAAATCATATTTATGATTAAAAAATAATGAAGATAAATTCTTTACTCAAATAATCTTTCCTCCCCCCAGCTCTTTTCTGTTATATTTGTAATACCTTGAGGCTAGCTATGAATAGCATGTGTAATAAAATTTTAGGTGGAGAGTGATGAAAGCAGATTTTTTTAACCACTTTAAGACTTTTTCTGGCACTTTTTGTTGAAATCTGTATTTTTTGCTATAAAACTAATTATAGTTTATAATAAGACAGTGATTTTTGCAATTTTTTTATTTCACGTGATATTTGTGCAGCAAATTTACAAATGCATTTTTTGGGGAAAAAATAGTCTTTAATAAATATTAAAAAAGCCAAAACACACTTTAAACCCCAATTTTTTTGTAAAATGTGAAAGATGATGTCACGCTGAGTACATAGATACTTCACATGTCACATTTTAAAATTGCGCACGCTCGTGGAATGGCGTCAAACTACTGTACTTACAAAATAGGCAACAGTACCTCCATAGGCAACACTTTAAACACCTTTACAGGTTACCTGTTTAGATTTAAAGAGGAGGTCTAGTGCTAGAATTATTGCTTTCGCTCTAACGTTCACGGTGATATCTCACGTGTGTGGTATAAATACTTATGTACAAAACTTTGTATTTTTTTAGCACTAAAGCTTCATACACACGATCGGATTTTCCAATGGGAATTGTGTGTTGACAGCCTGTTGGCGGAAAATCCGACCGTTTGTACGCTCCATCGGACAATTGTTGTCGGATTTTCCGCGGACAAATGTTGGATGGCAGGCTTTAAAATTTTCCGTGGACAATGGTCTGTTGTCAGATTTTCCGATCGTGTGGACACAAGTCCATCGGACATAAGTCCAAAGTACAAACAAGCATACTCGGAAGCAATGCTCACCAAACACAACATTAGCAGAAGGTGCCCAAAGGGTGGCGCTAAAGAGCTGAAAAACCACGTAGTACGTAACTACATTCATGTTTGTTGACTGACAGCTGTGTGCCGTTTGTATGCAAGACAAGTTCCTGGCCAACGCCCTTCGGACAAAAGTCCGAAGCTTTGTCTGTGGAAAATCCGATCGTGTGTACGAGGCTTTAGAGTGTGCATTCCACAACACACATTAGATGTGTTGGTGCAATGCTGTGCCATTCATTTTGGAAGGCATTCCAATGCACCTTGCTGATGGGTTTACATTGCTGCACAGCGCGTGCGGTGGGCTGCCAGAAATGGTTAAAGAACCTTTTTGATGCATTAGGGAGCCCATTCAAATAAATGCTTGTTAATGCATCATAGTGGTATAAATGGGTCCTTAGGGTAAGGAAGAATTTGATTCTTACAGTCTGGCTATCGCTCGCAGCAATCCACAGAAACTGCCTTACTAAAACTCAGTCACGATTTACTAACTGCTAAAACCAAAGGCCACTACTCCACACTAGGGATGAGCCGAACATCCCCCACTTTGGTTCGCAGCAGAACATGCGAACAGGAAAAAAATTTGTTTGAACAAGCGAACACTGTTAAAATCTATGGGACACGAACGTGAAAAATCAAAAGTGCGAATTTTAAAGGTTAATATGCAAGTTATTGTCATAAAAAGTGTTTGGGGACCTGGGTCCTGCCCCAGGGGACATGTATCAATGCAAAAAAAAGTTTTAAAAATGACGTTTTTCGGGACCAGTGATTTTAATAATGCTTAAAGTGAAACAATAAAAGTGAAATATTCCTTTAAATTTCGTATCTATAGTATGCCTGTAAAGTGGCGCATGTTTCCCATGTTTAGAACAGTCCCTGCACAAAAATGTAATTTCTAAAGGAAAAAAAGTAATTTAAAACTACTCGTGGCTATAATGAATTGTCGGGTCCCGGCAATACAGATAAAAGTTATTGAAAAAAACGGCATGGGTTCCCCCCCCCCCCAGTCTATTACCAGGCCCTTTGGGTCTGGTATGAATATTAAGGGGAACCCCGAACCAAAATAAAAAAAAATTGCGTGGGGGTCCCCCCAAATTTCATACCAGGCCCATCAGGTCTGGTATGGATTTTAAGGGGAACCCCGCGCCAAAATAAAAAAATGGCGTGGTTTTCCCCCCAAAAATCCATACCAGACCCTTATCCGAGCACGCAACCTGGCAGGCCACAGGAAAAGAGGGGGAGACGAGAGAGCGCCCCCCCTCCTGAACCGTACCTGGCCACATGCCCTCAACATGGGGAGGATGTCCCCATGTTGATGGGGACAAGGGCCTCATCCCCACAACCCTTGCCCGGTGGTTGTCGGGGGCTGCGGGCAGGGGGATTATCGGAATCTGGAATACCCCTTTAACAAAGGGGACCCCCAGATCCCGCCCCCCCCATGTGAATTGGTAACGGGTTACATTGTATCCCTACCATTTCACGAAAAAAAGTGTCAAAAATTGTAAAAAAACACAGACACAGCTTGGGACAAGTCCTTTATTAAAAAAAAAGTGATGTAATCCCTCCTCGTCCCGGGATACGGAGAAACACGCCATCACGACATGATCCGCCTCCATGGGAGGCGCCCGCTGAATGACACAAGACCCGCCGTGACAGCTCTTAAATAGCTGAGGGGGGCCACCTGTGAGTTGTGCGGGTGTCCCCGCACCCCTCTGACGCAACGGGGAAATGCCGCGGGGTTACCCAGTGACATGTACGGGTGACCCTGCCCCCCTCTGACGCAACGGGGGTTTCCGTGGCGTCAGAGGGGGGCGGGGTCACCCGTAACGCCACTGAGAAACCGCCAGAAACCCCCGTTGTGTCAGAGGGGGGCGGGGTCACCTGTACATGTCACTGGGAAACCCCACTGCGTTTCCCCGTTGCGTCAGAGGGGGGTGGGGTCACATGCACACGTCACGGGTGGCCCCGCTCTTGGCTATATAAGAGCTGTCATGGCGGGTCTTGCGTCATTCGGCGGCCGCCTCCCATGGAGGCGGAATCGATCGTGGCGGCGTGTATCGTCGGGTCGTGGAAGGATTACATCACTGGAATTTTTTTTTCTTTTTTATTAAAGGACTTGTCCCAAGCTGTGTCTGTGTTTTTTCCTTTATAATTGTTGTCACTTTTTTGAATGAAATGGTAGGGGTACAATGTACCCCGTTACCAATTCACATAGGGGGGGCAGGATCTGGGGGTACCCTTTGTTAAAAGGTGCTTCCAGATTCCAATAAGCCCCCCGCCCGCAGACCCCCGCAACCACCGGGCAAGGGTTGTGGGGATGAGGCCCTTGTCCCTATCAACATGGGGACATCCTCCCCATGTTTTCGCGCTAAAAGCTAACACAGAATAGTGACTAATAAAATAGAAATATAAATAAACGTGCATACATAAATGAAGGATATTGAAATTCAATCAAAATAACATAAAATAATAAATGCCACTGATGTATATCAATAGTGCATATCGGCATATCAAGATACAAATTATAATAAAAGTGCCTGTGCAGTAATACCTATGTGCAAAAAGAGAAATGCTACAATAGAGTATAAATAAAGTAATATAACTAATCCAATAGTGTAACAAATAGTCCAAAGTGATGTTGGTAATCCAGTGTAAAAATATTAATAAATAATAAAAGTTCAGTGCAAAAAAGTGCTAGTGATTGATCTCTCAAACAAACTTTCTTGCTGGACTGTGATGAACTGCTCTGCAAATATTCTATTTCATTGATGGAGTGTTTCCCAAACTGTGGTCTCACTGGACTCTTACCTCCAGATGGATAAATGCAGGCAGAATCTCTGTACTCTTTCTCCTCAGACTTGTCCCTCCAGCGTGTGTGTTTATAAAGCTCTCCCTCTCTCCTCCACTAACGGTGCCAGCGCTGTAATCCTACAAGGAAGGGGGAGGCACAGGCGAAGGGGAAGGTGGAAGGGGGGGGGGGGGGGGGCGGCTCCAATATTGGCTCCGAGGAGGGAAGAGAAGGGAATCTCCAATAGTGTAGTATTTGATTATACCGAGAGTTTATTTAAATGGTAATGCTCTTACATCAATAAAAAAGTGATCAAGCATGTAGAGATAGAGCGGCGCATTCGCCGTCTTACTATTAGTCCGGGTACTTTCGGTCTGCGGTACCCCTCTTTTTATCCATTCCATTATCGTGTAAGGTGAACACGTTTAGTTTTTGCAGCTTTTTGCACCTTACATTTTTGCACTTAGCACTTTATAATTATTTTGTTACTCACTAATAGCGCGAAAGATCTGTCTTCACTCTTTCCTCCCCATGTTGAGGGCATGTGGCCTGGTACGGTTCGGGAGGGGGGGACGCTCTTTTGTGCCCCCCTCTTTTTCTGTGGCCTGCCAGGTTGCGTGCTCGGATAAGGGCCTGGTATGGATTTTTGGGGGGAACCCCACGCCATTTTTTTTTATTCTGGCGCGGGGTTCCCCTTAAAATCCATACCAGACCCGAAGGGTCTGGTATGGATTTTGAGGGGGACCCCTACGCCATTTTTTTTTAATTGGCGCAGGGTTCCCCTTAATATCCATACGAGACCTGAAGGGCCTGGTATGGAATTTGGGGGGACGCCCACGCAAATTAATTTTTACATTTTGGTTTGGGGTTTCCCTTAATATTCATACCAGACCCAAAGGGCCTGGTAATGGACTGGGGGGGGGATCCATGCCGTTTTTTTCAATGACTTTTATCTGTATTGCCGGGACCTGACAATTCATTATAGCTGTGAGTAGTTTTAACCACTTAGCAACCACCTGCCGACAAATAACGTCGACAAGGTGGTTGCTTAACTCTGGGAGGACGTTATATAACGTCCTCCCAGAATCGCGCGCCCCCTGCGGCGCGCACACGGAAAACTCCGTGACCGCCGGGTCCAGGGGACCCGGCGCATCACGAATCGTGGTAAATCGCCGCTGATAGCGGCCGTTTACCACGTGATCGCTCCGTCAAATGACGGAGCAATCACTTGTAAACAGACCGGCATCATGTGATGACGCCGGTTCCTCTCTCCCCTCTCTGTACCGATCGGTACAGTGTGAGAGGAGAGGGGAGGGAGCAGATCAAGGCAGCAGCACTGTGGGCTGGATCTGTGACAATTGCAGCCACAGATCCAGCCATCCATCCATCCCTGCTCAGCCATCCCTGTGCAATACTCTGCAAAATACTCTGCAATACCCTGGTGCAATACTCTGCAATACCCTGGTGCAATACTCTGCAATACCCTGCGCAATACTCTGCAATACCCTGCGCAATACTCTGCAATACCCTGTGCAATACTCTGCAATACCCTGTGCAATACTCTGCAATACCCTGTGCAATACTCTGCAATACCCTGCGCAATACTCTGCAATACCCTGCGCAATACTCTGCAAAATACTCTGCAATACCCTGCGCAATACTCTGCAAAATACTCTGCAATACCCTGCGCAATACCCTGCAAAATACTCTGCAATACCCGGCACAATACTCTGCAATACCCTGCGCAATACTCTGCAATACCCTGCGCAATACTCTGCAATACCCTGCGCAATACTCTGCAATACCCTGCACAATACTCTGCAATACCCTGCACAATACTCTGCAA